>OX421964.1:92076403-93276403 GCA_949128115.1 Anaspis maculata
TCAAATTCCAGTCAACTTACAAGTTTGGCTGTCATTTATGTAATATAGAAATTTATGTCCAGTACAGCTGTTACAGCTTATACAGCCTATAAAATTAGGCTATTGATGTTTCTGCTGAATCACCTGCGGAATTTCTGATGCTGATAATGGAATCTTTAAAAATTCCTAGAAATTCTTCAAAATTCTCGTAATCTTTCAAAGTCCCTATAAATCTCATACAAATCTTCAAAAATTCCCAGAGATCCTGTGGAAATCTTGATAAATGCATAGACATTTTTGAAAATGCTCAAAAATCTTAGGAAATACTTACAAAATCCTTGGAAATCTCATAGAAATCTCTAAAAATCCTCTAAGAATAGGCTAGTGGACATGGATTTCTTATTTCTTTTTATGGAAGATCCTCCTAAAATTGTTGCATTTGCAAGATGATTTTGTTTAAAAAAGTTTTTGTACATATAAAAAAACATGAAAAAGATTTGTCTGTTTGAACGGCGCGGCAAGTGCGTGACGTCACATTTTGAAGAGCCAATAGAAACTCTAGTTGGCCATTCAATGACTGAAGAGCACCTTCTCACTAATTTATACAAAAAAAATTAAATGCTGGAGAGCTATGGTTTGATCTCACATTTTGGTCGATTCTTCCTTAAAATTTACTTATTTTGCTCGTGCAGGCTTCGGATTAATGTCACAACAGTGTGATTGAGTGGCAATACTGCGAGTGTCGCCTGCCATATGTCAAGCCCACGTCAAATAATCTAGCTTTATTGAATACAATTTCGCTTCATAATACATAATAACATTAGTAACTCCATGCAATGGCATCAAAGACAAGTTCCTTGTGATAAAGTTGTTCTCACACGTGAAAATACACTACTACGTAATGGATCCAGAACGAATACTTGAGTCAAATGTCAAATGCGTTCCCCTCTCGTTCCTCCCTCCCACCTCCTAGCCCACTTTCAAGCTGTGACGTAGCATATTATTCCTGATTTGAATAAGTCCACTTTCAAATTGATTTTTCACCGAAATGAAATGATATTTCGAAAAACTTTTCTAACTACGAATTCGTCATTCAGATATTTATCAGATTACTTACTTACTTCAACTTTATTTCTCTCTTTCGACTGAGTATATACAGCATATGAGAATAGTCTACAAACATTGCCAAGTAACAACAAGAATAATAAATGTTTGTATACAAGATTAATGATACTTGTATACTGAAATGCGATTGATGTCCAGTAGCCTATTGTCAGAACATTTTTAGAAATCCCAGACAAATTATCAAGAATCCGTGAGAATTTTCCCAATTCCCTAGAAGTTCTCACAAAAACCCTCAGAAATCCTGTAGAAATCTATAGAAATTCACAAAAAATCTCGTAGAAATGCTTAGAAATCTCGAAAAATTCTGAAAATCCTTAGAAATCTCGTAGAAATCTCTAAAAAATCGCCAGACATCTTCTTGAAATCTTATAAGCAATCCCGGGGAGACTTTTTTTGTAATTTCAACTTCAACTTTATTTCTCTCTTTCGACTGAGTATACAGGGTGTCCGTTTTTCGAGGCTAAGCATGGGTATCTCGCTTATCTTGAGAGATACAAAGTCAGTTAAATTAGGAAAAAGTTGCGCATTTTCATGACGATCAATGATCCAAAAAGAAATTTGACGTATCGATTCTAGTTTTTGAGATATCGTGAGAAAACAGGAATTGGAATTTTTGTTTTTATTTTTTATTCAAAAAACGGTTGAAGGTGGCCTTTTCCAAACTAGACATTGTCAGGGCACTTTTTCAAGGGGAATTCAAAGCTGCCAAAATCTTTATTCTAGCTTTCAAAACAACTGAGATACGACATTCAACTTTTTGCTCTAATGGGCGCCATATTGGATTTTGATATTTTTGAATACGGTATTCTTTGATGGTTACAACGAGGTGCCACATGTCATTGTTGAATAAATGTTCAACATTTACGTTTTTTTTTATTGTCGATGCTGATTTTGTTTCCAAAGCACTCTTTGAAAAATAAAAAAATAATTTTTTGCTCAAAAGCATAAATTCAACATTGGCATGTGACACATCGTTGTAACCAGAAAAAAATATTGTATTCAAAAATGTCAAAATCCAATATGGCGCCTATAAGAGAAAAAAAAGTTGAATGTCATATCTCGGTTGTTTTGAAAGCTAGAATGAAGATTTTGACAACAATAAATTCCCCTTGGAAAAGTGCCTGCACAATGTTCTAATTAGAAAAGGCTACCTTCAACCGTTTTTCAAATAAAAAATTAAAACAGAAATTACAAATTTCTGTTTTTTCTCGATATCTCAAAAACTAAAACTGAAAAGTCAAAATTTTTTTTGGATCATTGATCGTCATGAAAATTCGCAACTTTTTTCTGATTTAACCGACTCTGTATCTCTAAAGATAAGCGAGATACCAATGCTTAGCCTCGAAAAACGGACACCCTGTATACAGCATCTACAAACATTGCCAAGTAACAACAAGAATAATAAATGTTTAGAAGCAATAACAATAACCAAAAATAATCAAGAATATCACAGACAAGTTGTACTTACACGGGTCATTCACCGAGTGTATCACAGTCAAAAAATTCCTTAATACTATAAAATGTATGAGTCAATAATAAATATTTCACTTTTTTTTTTAAATAAAACAAAGTTATTCATAGCTTCAAGGAAAGCAGGTAACTTAACTCTGGAAAAATCCTCGAATTTCCGTAAAACTCTTGAGAAAACCCTCGAATTCCCGTAGATTTTAGAAATCTCTAGAAGTTTCTTTTCTCTAAATTTTTATAAATCCGTGGAAATCTTGTAGAAATCTTCAAGGATCTTTAGAAATTTCTTGAAAATTGGTAGAAATTCTGGAAAATCTCTAGTAATTTTCGAAAATCAATTGAAACTTCAGAAATATCTAGAAATCCTTGGAAATCTTGTATAAATAAACAGAAATTTTTATGCATCCAAAACAAATTTCCACAGATCCTTAGAAATTTTTAAAACTCTATAAATTCTCAGAAATCCCGTGAGAAATTTTCAGAAACTCCCAATAATCCCGTAAAAATCGTTGGAAATTCCCACGAATCTTGTAGGATTCTCCAAAAATCCGCAAAGCGAATAGGTAGTAGTAAATAAAGAATAGTCTCATAAATAAATCCATAGAAATCTTCAAACATACCGTAGAAATCTTGAAAATACTATAAATTTCATAAAAATCTTCACTCTAACCCATAGATCTATTGAAATATTGAATCCAAGAACTGCATAGAAATTCTGAAAAATTCTCAGAAATATTCAGAAACTCCGTGAAAATCTTTAGAAAACCTTGAAAGTTTTGTTCCAAGGATCTCTGAAAATTCTTGAGAATTCCGTAGAAATATTCGGAAATTACCACAGGAATGCTAAAAAATCTTGTCAATTCTTTAAGAATGATGTAAAAATCCTTAGAAACGCCTAGAAATTCATCGAAAATCTCGTAGAATTCTTCAGAAATTCCTAAAAATCCCGTAGAAATCTTGGGAAATCCATAAAAATTATTGGGAGTCCAAGAAATGTTTTCAAAATGTTCCAAAGATATCTTGGAAATCCATGAAAATTCCGTAGAAATCTGCAAAAATCAATAAAGATTTCCAGAAAAACTGAGCAATTTTCAAAAATCCTCCTTCCTAAAAGGAAAAGGAAGAAGGAAAAGGAGTTCCTAAAGATCCCGCAGAAATCTTCAAAAATCCCTAAAAGTATTCTTCCATACATCTTCGAAAAATCCCGTAAAAATCTTTGGAAATTACTAAATTCTTGGAAATTAACTTAGTCGAAAGATGGAATGAAGTTGAAGCTTCAAAGAAAATCCTCAGAAATCTCGTAGAAATCTCTAAAAGCTCTCGAAAATCTAGCAGAAATATTCAGAAATCTGTAATAAACCGTGAAAATCTTCACAAATCCCCAAAAATATTGTAGAAACTTTTGTAACTGCCTCAAATTATCCGAAATCTTTAGAAATCTTGTACAAACTTCTAGAGATCTCTAGAAATCTTCAAAAATTCCATAGAAATACTGGAAAGTCTCAAAATTTCATACAAATCTTTTTTTGGTCCGTAGAAATCTTGAACACAATAGAAATTACATACACATCTTTAGTCTTAGAACCTAGTACACATTTCCAGAAATCCTTAAAAACCCCTAGTAACCCCGTAAAAATATTTGGCAATCTCTAAACCTCTTGTGGAAATCTCTAAAAATCTTAACGAATTCCGTAGAAAAACTCAGAAATCCCTAGAAATTGTCAGAAATCTCGTAAATATTTTCCGTAATCCTGTTATCTTTCCTTGTTATTCAAATGTTTTTGTGTTTTGACCTTTGCTTACACAATTTGTAATTGTCGAACGAGTGAAAATAAATTATTTATTTATTCAGAAATCTTCAGAAATCTCTAGAAATTCTTGAAAAATCTTGTGGAAATTCTCAGGTATCTCTAGAAAATTGATACAATACAAATCTTCATGAAATCTTCTGAAGATTTTAGAAATCCCGTAGAAGTAATTGAGAAATCCATAAAAGTTTTTGAGAATCCCCTGCATTTTTTGAATAAGTACTCCTAAAAAAATCACAGAAATTTTCAGAAATCTTCAAAAATCCCGTAAAAGATTCCAAAAATCCATAAAAATTCTTCGTAGGTTATATCTTCGAGAATCGTAGACTAATATATTCAAGATTCGCGAAGCAATATTTTCGAGATTTGTAGCGCAATATCTCCAAAGGCCGTAGAGCAGAATCTCCAAGAATAGTAGAGCCATATCTCTGAGAATGGTAAAAAAATACCTCTATGAATCATAGAACATTATCTTTGAAAATGGTATAGCAATATCTTCAAGAATCGTGAAACAATATCTACAAGGATTGTGGAGCAATAGATCTCATGATCGTAAAGTACTACTTCAAGCTCTGTAGAGGAAATATCTCCGAAACTACAAGGCTATGTTCTGAGGATCGATCGTTGTGAAACTTCTCCCATGTGTGCGGAGCAAAATATCCGAGACTCGTGAGCATTATCTCGAAGGATCGTGGAGCAACTTCCGTCATGTTTGCGGAACAAAATATACGATATTTGTAGAGAGATATCTCCAAGGATCGTAGAGCAATACTTCCTTTGATCGTAGAGCACTATTTCCAGCTCTGTGAAGCAAAAAATGTCTCCGAAGATTGCAGAGCTTTGTTTTTGAGGATCTTTGAGAAAATTCCGCCGTGTTTACAAAAAAAAATAAAATCGTAGGGCAATATCTTCATGAATCGCGGGGCAATATCTCCGAGAATGTGGGGGCGACATATCCGAGAAATGGAGAGTCAACATCTTTGAGAATCGTGAAGCAATATCTCCGACGATCATAGTGCGCTACTTCGAGCTTTGTACAGCAAATATCTCTGAAAACCCGAGGACGGTGTTTTTGAAGATCGTTGAGAAACGTTTCCTTTATTTGCGAAACGAAATATCCGAGCTCGTCAAGCAATATATCCGAGAAATGTGGAATATTCCATAAAGAAATCTCCTAGTAGGTTGATCAACTTTATCGTGAACACCCTGTACCTAGACCTACCTACTGAAAGCAAAAAATTACTTGATTCAAACGGTTCAAATGTGTAGATAGGTTCAGGTAGGTAAAGCTATATAGCTAGGGTGATTATTTACATTGAAATGAACCAATTACGTATGAATAAGCTGATGATTCTTACCCTTTTCATAAGCTTGGGTTTGGCGAACGACGAAATCATACTGATCACCATTTGGAAAGCCGAACTCATGTTTAAGAAGTGGAATCCAATCAGTTTCGTGGTGTAGCTGCTCTGGAAAGCAATACATAATAAAAATATCGCATCAGTCCAGATAGAAAGTAGTTTTGAATTCCGATAATCAAGAAATCTGCGTTTCGTTGTACCGCACAAGCCCATCCCGCCCAGTTCTCCCCTATTTCTTATTGCCGGCAATAATATATTCATTGTGTGAAAAGTGAATACTCACGTAGATCGCAAAAGCGACTTTGATGAACAGGGCAAAATGGGCCGTGGTGACCTCGCTCCTGATGATTTCGGGGACGTAACGGCAATCTCCGACGAACAAGAGCCTGTTGGTCTGGTCGTGCCTGATGTAGAGCTCCAGCAACGACAGCGCCTGCTGGATGGCGAAGCGCGGATTGAGCTTCTTCTCCGGAAACAGACGGCCGACGCAGATCCTTTCCAGTTCCGGTCCCAGCTTCGGCATCGGCACCAAACACCTAGAATTTTCAATCAGCAGCTTTATGTTGTGCCCATTCAGAGCTGGATTAGCCGAATTTCGCCTCGATTTCAATCAGACAAGGTAGGGTCAGGTCGGTCAGGTCAGGGCAGGTCAGGTCAGGTCGGTCAGGTCAGGTCATGATTGGGTCCATGCACTGACGGATTCCTTAATCAAGATGGACTGTATTGTATTGTACTTGATTGCCTTGAAAATCTGAATTACATTAGTAACTATGACAAGCCTGAAAAAATGCTCATATCATAACTGCTTATAACTACCTACGACGGGAATGATTCTCAAATGGGTCAGCAGTCCAGCTTGGTCGAGAGGTCCCTGAGCTCATGCCTTCTAGAAAACACATGGCAGTATACGAGAAAAATAGGTTCAATCCCAGAAAACACGTCGTTTAGTTCTTATTAGTGGCCAAACCTGTGTAATATCAATCATCGAATTCGGTTCGTTCAAAACATCAATATGTAATTATACAGTCGATTATGCACTCACGAAAACCACAAAACCTAATAAAACCCAATGAAATCCGCTTTTTATTCAAACCAAGAAGTGTGTTTCTGGTTATTTGGCAATCCCCGGTACAGGGTGTCTCAGAACTCTCAGAAGCACTGACACTGAACTATTCATATTGATGACATTTTTGTCATTAAAATTATCCGTGGGCTTGGTAGAAGGCGTCTTGTGCCACACAGTGCTGCTGGAATTCGGTGCCTACTTTTGAGACGCCCTGTATTCAGGAGCCGAGAAAGCGTACTTACAAGTTGGAACGGCTGGGGAGGTAACCGGTGTCTTCTGAAAAAATTTGGTACAGGTCCCTGTTGCGGTTTTTGAGGGTGAAGTATTTTTCAATTCGATTTTTGGTGAACTCGACGCGGTATTGGCCGTTGGCCAGGAATCTCTCCAAGAATCCGTCAACTGTAAATAAAACAATTATATGATCAGCACAAAATTCTGGACATTCACAAAAATTGGAATGAAACATGGAATTCAGAAATGATTATGATTGAGCGAATCGGTGGCCGAGGAATTTCTTTTTTTGAGCAACTGCAGCTGATGACTCGTGGAAATGTTATAGTTTCTTGGAATATACAGGGTGTTTCAGGGATGATAGCAAAAAATTCAACTATGGATAGATCTCGTGAAAATATGACGAGAACCTGTACATATACCATTTTGTAAAGTTCGGTCTAATGACGAAGATACAGCCCTACAAAGTTCACTTTTTTCGGATTTCAAAAATTTGTAGCTCAGGAACGTTCCGACAAATGAAGCTTTAATTTAGCAAAGCTGGTTTGTCATAATTATCTATCAATCTGCCAAATTTGGGAAAAATCCAACCAGTGGTGTGGGAGTTCTGAGGGTCAATAATTTAGAATCATCCGAAGAAAAGTTGATTTAAGGTTACTCCTCATAACTTCTACGGCACTGATTGGATTCTTTCCAAATTTGGCAGGTTGATAGATAATTATGACAAACCAGCTTATGCTAAATTGAAGCTGAATTTGTCGAAACGTTCCTGAGTAACAAATTTTTGAAATCCGAAAAAGTGAACTTTGGAGGGCTGTATCTTCGTCATTGGGCCGAACTTTGCAAAATGGTGTATAGGTTTTCGTCATATTTTGACAAGATCTACCCACAGTTGAATTTTTTGCTATCATCCCTGAAACACCCTGTATAGTTTAGGGTTGTGATGAACAATTTTTTACAGATTTTTTTGGGGTCTGCTAGAATTAGCTAGAAATCAGCTAGAATTTGTCAAAACAAGAAATTCCGTAATCATTGATCGGCTTAATTATTGTTGCGGTTTTTTGAAAAAAATATATATGACGCAGAGATTAACAATTAATTTTTTACAGATTTTAGAGGGATAATCTTGATCCCCAGAAATCCCTGGAATTTCCGAATGCATCTTCAGGAGTCCTCAGATTCCCCGTAGAAATCTTTAGAAATCCGAAGAAACTCCCAGGAATGCTAAAAAAATCTCGTGAATATCTTTGAGATTTATGTAGAAATCTTTAGAAATGCCTATAGTCCAGAAATTATGGGAAAAATAGCGAACAAAAATGAAAACTAGCTGGATTTTTGTATATAAGCTCAGTTGAGCATGTAGTTCAACATAGTAAAAGTCCTTAAGAATCCGGTGTGAGCTTCGGCCGTTGTGGCCTCGAGAAGAACTTGAGGATCAGTTTTTTGTGTTTATTTCGTAAACGATGACACTTGGAGGAAAAGCTCTTGGAGCAAAATTGTTGGAATTGTGTTGTCTACAATAAAGGTCCTTACATATTCCATCATCAGTCCACTCCTTCTTCGTCAAAACACAAGAAAAGCTAAATAGTCAGATGCTCGATGCCGAAGACTGTACGGACCTTGAGTTTTATGATGGCAGGGTGCCACTTGGTAGAGGTGTTGTTCGATCCATTTTCTTTTGATTGAAACTTAATGCCATCAATACCAACTATGCCGGCGGCATATACAGGGTGACATAAAAATGAAAAGTTGAACAAATGCACCTCAAGAACCAAAATAGGTGAAGACATGTAAATCGCCAAAAATATTTCTAATTTCATGACCATGAAGTCGTCGTTAACTTGAATCAAATATGTTGAGCCGTTTCTGAAATATCTTCAGAAGACTGAAGTCGTTACGAAAAAAAAATAGTTTTCCGTATATCAGTAATTCTTCAGATATTGAATCGAAACTTCGTGTTTTGAATCGAAACAATGATAAATTACATTCAAAGTGAAATTACAGTGAAAAGCCCTCTCTAGGCCAACTAATTTTAGAAAAAACACAATCAACTTTTTTTCTGATAAGTTGACGAAAATAATTTTTTTTTGGTCACAACTTCAGTCGTTGGAAGATATTTCAAGAACGGCTCAAGATATTCAATTCAAATTTACGACGACTTTATGACCATGAAATCAGAATTATTTATGACGATTTACATGTCTTCACCTATTTTGGTTCTCGAGGTACAAATGTTCAACTTTTTATTTTTATTTCACCCTGTATATGCCGCCGGCATAGTTCATCTTGATGGCTTCAAGTTTCAATTAAAAGAGAGTGGATCAAACAACACCTCTACGAAGTGGCACTCCGCCATCATAAAACTCAAGGTCCATACCAGTCTCCAGCATCGAGCATCTGGACTATTTTTATTATCGTGTGTTTTGACAAAGAAGGAGATGATTGACGATAAAATGTGTAAGGACCTTTCTTGTAGACAATAAAATTTCCGACAATTTCTTTAGGGAAACTTTTTTCCCAAGTGCTATTGTTCACGAGATATACGCGAAAAACTGACCCTCAAAAATACCTTGGAAATCCGTGAAAATCCTGTAGAAATCTGTAAAACTCAATAGAGATTTTCAGAAATACCGAGCAATTTCTACAAATCTCATACAAATTATCAGGAATCCTTAGAGATCCCGCAGAAATCTCCAAAATTCCAAGAAATATTCCAGAGAACCTCAAAAACTCTCGTAGAAATCTTCAGAAATTCCTAGATTTTCAAAAATAATAAAGCTCAGTCGAACGAGAAAATCAAGTTGGAGTTTGAGTGAAAATCCTCATCAATTTCGTAGAAATCTCTAGGAGGTCTCAAAAATCTGGAAGAAATATTCAGAAATCTTTAATAGGTAAACCGTGGAAATCTTTACAAATCCCTGAAAATCTTACAGAAACTTTTATAACTTGCCTCAAATTTTCCGCAATATTTAGAAATCTCGTACAAATTTCTAGAGATCTCTGGAAATCCTTTAAAATTCCATAGAAGTATTGAAGAGCCTAGAAATTCCATACAAATCTTCATTCTGCCCGCAGAAATCTTGAATACCGTAGACACTACATACACATCTCCAGTCTCAGAACTCTCTACACATTTCCAGATATCCTAGAAATCCCTAGTAACCCCGTAAAATTCTTTGAAAATCCCTAGAAACCTTGTAGAAATCTTCAGAAATCCTTACAAATTCTGAAGGGAAACTCAGAAATTCCTAGAAATCCAAAACGAATCTTTAAGAAAAAGAAATGTATAGGAATCCCTAGAAATTCTCACAGGAATTTTCGGAAATGTCGTGAATACATTATGTTCAGTAACCCTGTAGAAAACTTCAGAGGTCCCTAGAAATTTTTGAAAAATCTCGTAGGAATCTTTAGGAATCCCTATAAAGGTAATGCAATACAAATCTTCATACAGGGTGTGTTCATTTGAAAAGTTGTCACCCCTGATTTCTCGCCGCCAAAATTTTCCACAGGAAAAGGCCGTGACAGGTCGATTTGTGTTTCGCGGGGGACATCTAGGACACATACTGCCAAATTTTTATCTTCAACCCCTTCGCCACCACCCCACCCTACTTCAAAATTTTAAATAGCATTACCTATCTTGTGATTCATCAAATTGGAGACCATAAAATTTTCTTTCCGTCAAACATATTTTTATTTTTTTAAAACCACCCGTCAACCCTTGTGGAAATCCTATCTTTGTTAATGAAAGGAAACTTTTTTCCCTATAAACTTCCGATTCTTGAAAAATAGACCCTCCAGCAAAAACAGGTCGATTTTTATTCCAAGGGGATCATCTAAAACACGTATGGCTAGATTTTCATCTTCAACCCCTTCGCCCCCACTCTACCCTACTTCAAAACTTCAAACTGCATTGCCTATCTTGTGAAACATCAAATAGAAGGCAACAAAATTCTCTTTCCGTCAAATATATTTCTAATTTTTTTAACCATCCCTTTGAAGGGTGGTTCAGGGTGGTAGAAGGAGCAGGTTGGGGGCGAAGAGGTTGAAGATGAAAATTTTGACTTACGCGTCTTGGATGTCCCCATTGATATTAAAAATTGACCTGTTTCTACTGAAAAGTCTGTTTCACAAAAATCGGGAGTTGATAGGGGGAAAATTTTCCTTTCAATAACAAAGAGAGGATTTTCACAAGGGTTAAGGGGTGGTTTAAAAAAATTAGAAATATGTTTGGCGGAAATATAATTGTATTGCCATCAATTTGATGTGTCACAAGCTACGTGATGCTATTTGAAATTTTAAGGTAGGGTTGGTAAGGGGCGAAGGGGTTGAAGATTATAATTTGGCAGTACGTGTCCTAGATGTCGTCCTCAAAACAAAAATCGACCTGCTCTGGCGTTTTTCTGTAAAAATTTTAGGCGGTGAGAAACCAGGGGTGACAACTTTTCAAATGATCACCCTGTATAATCCTAGAAATCCTGTAGAAGTAATCGAGAAATCCATAGACATTTTTGAGAATCCTCAACATTCTTCAACAACTCCTAAAAAATCTCTGAAGAAATTTTAGCAAATCCCTGGAAATCCCGTTGGAAATTCTCAAAAATCCATAGAAATTCTTAGAAATCGTAGGAAAATTTCAATATCATAGAAATCTTCCAAAGTCCCATAAAGTTTTTGGAAATCTAGTAGAAATATCTAGAAATTCCATGAAAATCTCTAGAAATTCCGTAGAATCTTTCAAACCGCTTAGAAATTCTCAGAAATCTTTGAAAATCTCATAGAAGCCTTTTCGTAATCCCTAGAAACCGTGGAAATATCAAGGGATCTTTAAAAATGATTGATAATCTTCCAAAATCTCAGAAATCTCAAAAAAAAATCTATTGAAAACTCTAGAAATCATTCGATTTCTCCAGAAATTTATGGAAATCCTCAAGAATCCGCAGAAATATCGTAAAACTTTTCAGGTGAATCAATTGACCGTGAACGGTTTCAGCGGGATATTGAATTTTTTTTGTGAAATAACAAAAATAACAATGTAATTCATGTAAATTACGTAACTCACAATTTAATTTATGTAGGTAATTTATGAAAACAATTCGTAGATCGCAGGAGATCGCCAGTAATAATTTATGAAATCATTGAAAAGTTTCATGTAACTTACAAAAATTGCATAAATTTCATTAATTGAGTACATAAATAACGCATTATTTCACGTGCTTGGTAAATTCACGGTAATTGCACAGTCATTCAGTGCCGTCTTCATGTGCCCAGGGCCTCGGCTTTTTTGAGGGCCCCCAAGACCCTCCTCAATTTCCAAAAGTGAAGACTATTTTTGTAAAAAATGTTGTCCTCATATCCCGTTCATGATGTTTATTTGATTATGTCACTTTCTGAGCTGATAGTGCGCCTTCCCTTACCTCCCAAGAGTACACGAAACGCCATCCCACTAAACTAATCAAGAAAAAACCGGTTTTCTGTTGGAAATTTTGAAAAAGTGCGAAATTTTTACGAAAAAAAGTTTGTTGAAAACCTGCGGCGGTGGTGCTCGCCTCACTCGCGTGCTTTTCTTTACAAACCTTTATATGGGGGCCCCTAACTGCCTGGTGCCCGGGGCCCCATTTGTTCAAAAGACGGCACTGCAGTCATTGATGCAACTTCACAATCACAAGTGAAAAATTTACAATTCACATCCGTGATTGTTCCAGTTTCTAGGGAAGAATATACTCAACGTTGAAATGAACAATCAATTTTCTACCAATTTCAGGGGGATAATCTTGAGCAATCAGCTACAATTCGCCAAAGAAGAAATTCGGTAATCATTGATCAGCTCATCTATCTTTGATTCGGTACCCGTTCAAGGTTGACCTTCCAAAATGTTGTTTTTCTTCTTACGGTGTCATTGCCATCAGTGCTTCGAAAGAAAACTGGAGAAAACAGGTATCTGAAATAGGACTGTCCAGTTAAATAGCCATTTTTAATTTTTGTAGCTGGAAATTTTCAAAAAAAAATTCCACATTTTTTGGAAAATAATAGCTATTGAACTGGCCAATTCAATTTCATGCTTGATCCTTGACAGAAATTTATCATTCGGGTCTCTTTGGAAAGCTACAAGAATGTACTTTGGTTTGAGCCCATCGGCATTTCCTAGGGCATTTCCAAAATCCAGAAATATTTTTTTCGAATGTCAAAATTTCTGAATTTTTCTGGATTTTGGAAATACCAATGGATTCAAACCAAATTACATCCTTGTAGCTTTCCAAAGAGACCTTAATGGTGAGATTCTGTCAAGGAATAAACCCACAGGGATTGATTCCGCAACGCTTATTTTACCAATTCAACCCCGTCCTTAAGGCGAAGTCTAGTCGGGGGCTTTACTCAACCCATTTAGCCGCAAAATTGTGCTCAAAAAAGCGATCGTTATTCGGAAACAACCAAAAAGCGTTTGTCTGATTGGTTCTTCTTCTTGACCTGACTGTTTCTTCTTAACTCCTTTTCCAATAACAAATTTCAGACACAATATAATAGGTCCAGTCAAGAACTCCACTTACAAGGCAGTGTTTGCGGCAAATGCGGCTGCTTCTTCAGCCACTCCTCCAGTATCTTCACGTCCTCTTCGATCTTCTTCCGATCGGTCTTGTGAATCCGTTCGAGCTCTTCGATTTGCTCCGGAGCGACAGGCACAACTATCTGAGACATTTTCCTCTTTCAGGCACTCTCTTCGGCAACAAACGCGAGCAAACTGGCCGCGAAATTGTATAATTTCTTTGATTTTGTGGTTTTTCTTCTTTAGTTGATAACCTTCCCGCCTCTATCTCACCTTCCCGCAGCAATGACGTCCACTTTTGCGGTCACAAGTATAGCGCAGGTAGTTTTTCCAGCGTTTCACTCATTATGCGGCTTCGTAATATTATAACGAGTTAATCTGATTTATTATAAATTCTGATGCCGAATGTGTTGATGCCCAATAAATTTTCATAATAACACGATAAATGAATGAGAAGATCAAGGTCAGTGGAACTGCAACTATACCTTATAGTGAAACTTATTTGGATAAACAAAATTTGATTAATTATTATTCAATAGAGACCGGATTTTAGGCCGTTAAAAAGTGAAAATTAGGACACATGTTTAGGCCAGTAAAAGCTCTATTTTAGGACGCTTTAGGCCGTAACGACTAAAATAGGCAAAATAGGCCGAAAACATTTTTCGTATGTAAAAGAACAAATTATTGATTTTTTTAGTATTATCTCCCTGAAATAGTCATTTTGCCGACTGTTTTGAGTCCACAAAACACGAATTTTCGCAAACTGTATCTGAAAGATTCTCTCAAGGTGTTGCATTGTTGATTTAGCAGTTTAGTTGTTGTAGTTACATTGTTACGAAATAGGCAACTTCACTCTGGCCGATATAGAAGACACAAATTGGTGTTTAAAAAGCTCATGCTAAAAAATGATGTATGCGACAAGTACGCAAAATGCTTCAGCGGCTCATTCGCTTCGAGGGATAACGCGGACTTATCCGCTAAGGATTCGTTTTGCGTACTTGTTGCATGAATTACCAATTGGTGTCGAAATGAATAACAGTGACATACAGTACGGAACAAATAAAACAATGTGAATCATTTCAACCGTAACATAGGAAAAACCTATTGTAGGTTGTTAAAAAAGCACTTTTAGGACACCAAATCCGAGTTTTGATGATTTTAGGCAAATTAGACTTCATTCAAAGAGATGTGAGAGGCGACTTCTTTCAACATAACTATATATTTTAAAGCTGAGTGCAAATGACCAAAACAAAAACCGGAAGCCATTTTGCCTAGAATCCTGTCCCTGCGTCAAGACTAGATCTCAAGCCGTTGAAAAGTGGAGATTAAGACGTTATGTTCACATTGTTTAAGTGAATAAAAGCTGTACTTCACGTAACAGCCTAAAATAGGCCGTAACGACCTAGATTAGGCAATACTGGCTACGTTTACACCGGGGCTTTGGTCCGCGACCTAAACACTAAATTCGACCCAAATAAGTTGAGTCCACGTGGTGTAAACGATCGTAGACAAGGACCAAATTAGGACCAAGTAGCTTGGGTCAGGTCTTCGGTTAGCCGTGGACTGAAGTGAATTAAGTTTTTAAATCTATTCAGTTCAAATTCATAATTTAAAATAGGTCGGCCGCGTAAGTCTGCCAGTGAAAACGCTGGAAGATAAGAATTACTATAGGTGGAATTTGGGTCAGTGCTTAGGTCAGTCCAGTTTTAGTCCACTGGTGTAAACGTAGCCATAGGCCAAATACATTTTCAAATGAATTGAAGTAAATAAATTATATTAGGGTTGAAATCAATTTACTCCCATAGTTTTAATGGAACAAATCAGAAAATGGATTTTTTTTTCAACATTGTGGATCATTTTCACCAAAAAATCGAAAAAGCCTATTTTAGGCCGTTGAAGAGGTTTTTTTAGGACAGTAAATCCGATTTAGTCAGTTTTAGGCATTCAGACAAAAACAAAGGGGTGTCAAAAGCAATGTTTTTTCAACACTAATATTTATTTCAAGGTATCTCATGCACATGCCTAAAACAGAAACAAAAGGGCATTTTGCCTAGAATCCGGTCTCTATTCATCAATTTACATACTTACAGGTTGTCTAAAAAAAACTGCATTCCGACAGTATTACGGTATAATTGAGCAACCTTACATGAAGCTCATAGAAAACTTTAGGTAGGAATAATCTTTTTGTTATTTCACTTTTCCGGCCTCCCACCAACATGGAAGGGAAAGTGTTATAATCGTGCATAAAAAAAGTTCTGACATTTCGACGGATATTTCCATTTTGAGGTCCCCCAAGACGATTAAGACCATTTCCAGAACGATGTCTGTCTGTGCGTGCGTGCGTGTGTGTCTGTGATCGTCCACGATAACTGCCGAACCGTTGACCCGATCGATCTGAAATTTGGTATGCGGACATAAATGAGTCCATTAGTTTTTGGCTGTAATCTGTCGAACAGAACTGTCACTATCAACAAATGTCAGAAGATATACCGGGTGATTCAAAAGTGTCCGACCACCTTGAAGGTGCGTAATATGGAAGTGTAGTAGAGTGCTGAAAACTTGTTGAAAAAATGCTGTGTTCTAATTTTGAAGTAATGGAAAGACAAAAGTTGGTCCTTCGTTGGATTTTCATTTTCGTTGTTCCAAAAGATATAAGTAAACTGTTCATGGAAAAAAGTTGAGTACAATAAATCGACCTCTGAATTTGCAAAGAATTTCTGTTTTGTATACAGGGTGGGTCATGAATCCTGAAAAAAAAAGTTTTCTAAAAGCACCCGCAAACTGCAACATTGGTCTCATAACCTATGCAGAGCAAAATATAACTATAAAACAAAATTCATTTTATTTTATTGCTTCTGGTTTTTGAGGAAAACTAAATTTTTGTAATTCATGATTCACTCTGTATAGAAAACAACAATTCAATACAGATTCAGAGGTTGATTTTTTGTACCCATTATTTCTCCATAAACAGTTTACTAAAATCTTTTGAAACAACGGAAATAGAAGCAATCGAAGGACCAACTTTTGTCCCTCCATAACTTCAAAATAAAAGACATAGAATTTTTTCAACAACTTTCCAGCAACTCTACCACAACCACACCTCCATATTACGCACCGTTGAGATGGTGCGACATTTTTGAATCACCCTGTATCTTACGGAACTCGACTTAACAATATGCCATCTGAAAGCTTTGACAAACTGTATTCAGAACAGTTATGGCGGCTTTACAGAACTCCGTATGTCGCCGGCGACAGTCCCCCACTCCACTGTAGTTGAATAATTTGAACGACACGACGACAGAAACTCGTGTCGCGGGAATTATGGAGGGAGGTAGGGTAGTACGGGCAGATCAAATTCTATTGGCCAGCGACACTGTCGCCGGCGACATATGAAGTTCTGTGAAGCCGCCATTAAAAGTATTGCGCTATCTGTCATCTGTCGAATAATAAAAAAAATGTCAAAATTCAACACGTCACCATTTAATTAGGTATTGAAAATCTATTTGATGGATTGGAACCAAATTTGGTAGGAAGCAACACAACAAAAGAGTCAAATCAAGTCTGCAGTTGCAGTTTTCCACCGTTATCCATTCGGGCATTATGAATTTTCAAAATTTCTCCTAACCGCTGCCACTCGAGACGGCCTCTTGCCCGGGTTTTGACCAAGACGACTCGCTTTTGTAGTAGGACTCCACTCAAAAATTCATTCCTGCTCGGGGATCGACTTTTTTGTAAAAATTCCAACTGATATCAAAAGCAGAGTGGATTGGGCGTCGTGTAGGCCTATTTTTAAAATCGACACGGTACCGGTTTTCCGACGGTAATTTTTTCAAAATGAAATTGGCACATTCCGTGAATTTGAAAAAAATTACAGTACAAACCTTGACATGCGGTGAGCCCTACGAAATGTTAATTTTAGGCGCAGATATTCTGAAAATGAAAGTTGGGGAAAAGATTAAACTGATTGTTGGAAGGGAAAATTTTTGAAATAGGACCAGCGGTTTTCGAGTTTTCCTCTGTGGAAAAACTGCAAATTTTCCAAGTTTTTATCCCGTGAACAGATTTTCACCATCTTTTTTCAATTAAGAGGCAACTGGTCTGGGAACATTTTTCAACAATGTTTTTTTCACTTTCCCTGGAATTTTCCGGTTGGGATCGTGAAAACTGGCCTGGGTTTTTGAGACTGGACTCCCACCCGAAGGGATGTTCCGAACAAAAATGTTCACAAGTTCCTGGATACTAGTCGGAAAAGTTTTGGTTATAAAGGGTCAGAGGGTGACTCTTTTTCCAACTTTCGATGACTTTTGAGTCAGCTGGTTGAGGCAGAAATATGGACATAAAATATTAACGACTTGATGTGTCTGTATTGAGCTTTCGCTTTCTATACATGTTGGACGTAACACGGTTTTGTTCAAAACAGTTTTTCACATGGCATTTTTTAGAGAAAAAAAATCAGGAAAAGCTGCTTTTTTCTGTTTGTAACTTGTAGGAACACTTGCACACCAAATAGGAATTGACTACACACCCAGCAATTGATATTTTCCACAAATAATGCTACCATAACCAATCCACTAAAACCATCTCTGAAACCTTTCCAAACAATGAAACTAAAAACGGCTCGACGAAGGACCATGGTTTTGACTGATCCTTCATACTTCATAACTTTTGAGACACCCTGATGCTCAACTCAATACTGGTGCCTACTTAAAGGGGGACTGTGGGTGAAATTTTGTGCCAATTTTTAAATTTATACAGCTGCGGGATGGCTTTAGTTGATTTTTAGTCAAAATCGCATCGAAAAATTCCAAGCCGTTACGAAGTTATAGTAAATTTTGTGGGCTGATTATGACGTCATACTGCGCACCGTAAAGGACAGGTCGGCAGGCCAAGGCACCACGCCAACAATTACTAGATCTTTATAAAATGAAACAAGTTCACCAAACGATAGACGCAGGTCATTTGACTTTAATTTTAAAGTACGGTGAACCAAATTTTAGTAGACATTTTTAAAAACATAATTACAGTGCGACTCTATCTGTCTATGAAATAAAGTGGCAACATGGCGAAATCGCGAAGTCGCACTTTAATTATGTTTCTTAAAATGTCTACTGAAATTTGGTTCACCGTACGTTGAAATTAAAGTCAAATGACCTGCGTCTACCGTTTGGTGAACTTGTTTCATTTTATAAAGGTCCAGTAATTGTTGGCGTGGTGCCTTGGCCTGCCGACCTGTCCTTTCCGGTGCGCAGTATGACGTCATAATCAGCCCACAAAATTTACTATAACTTCGTAACGGCTTGGAATTTTTCGATGCGATTTTGACTAAAAATCAACTAAAGCCATCCCGCAGCTATATAAATTTTAAAATTGACACAAAATTTTACCCACAGTCCCCCTTTAATTATCTGCAAATGCGATTTGAGAACTGCTTTGGAGCTTGAAGCAAAAATAAACATTCCCAAATTAAGGGTACGATACGCTATTGTTGACAAAGCTTCAAAGAATGAAAAAAGTGTTTATTTCCATTCGCGTAGGAATTGTGGGACGCATGCCGAAATACCAAAAATATTATAAATGGATGGATATAACTTTTACCGCTGAATAAGGTGCGTCGCTTATTCCATTGACCTGAAAAAGATGGATTCGATTTCAGTGACGTCAGCAGCTGATGCAAAAAATGCCTATGAGTGAGTAGGCTCATGGAATCAATTCTCCTTTTTATTTGTGAGTTTACGAGTGGAAGAACCAAAGGTTTATTAACCCTGGGTTCAGTCAACAAGACTCGAATTACATTCGAGATATTCCTTACCTACTTTTTTTGTGGAAAAATTTACCTAGGTGTAGGTACACTATAGGTACGTAGATGTAAAAATTATGATATTTGTGTCGATCTTGAGGTCAACTGCAATGCATTGGACTTTGTGTAAAAGTCTCGCTGTAAGTACTAGGTCGACCCCGGGATTGACCCAATTATTGTTTTTGAGATAACATAACTTGTTAAAAAGTATTTATTTATAATCATAAACGCTCAATTATAATCGTAATGTTTAGTAACTGACCACGTCAATAATCTATTACTATTACATAATAGGATAGAAGTTCAAATAATTATAAACCCGACCCTGATCCTGAATAAGAAGAAAAATCTGTTTATGGGCGACACACAACCTCGCACACAGCTCCCGACTCGACTAGTATCCAGGAATCTATTAAAATTTTCTTCGAAACGTTCCTTCGGGTGAGAAGTTTGAATTAGAGGGAAAAATTAAAAATAATTTGCAGGAAATTGAAAATTGTGTATTGGATAATTTGAATTCTCCGGGAAAACCTAAAATCTTTCACCAAATCATCTTATTGTGAAAATCGTCAATTAAGGCTTTACTCTTAACTAAAGCTACTAAGCTCCATCATCCAAGTCCGGTTTCGAAAGCCCAGGCATGTTTTACATTTTCAATCGAGAAATTGCCGGGTTTGAAAAAAATTGTTAAAAAATGTTAAATAACCAGTTACGAGACCAGTACTTCTTGTTTAATGTAATCAATATATATAATAAAAGTAAGTGCCAAATCTTTGTGCCGCTAAAACTCAGAAACGAGTACCGCTACGATCAAAAGAGTTATATGGTATGGTAGCCCTATATCCCCCATCGATGAAGAAGGTTTCCGTTTTTACCTAAAGGGCGTGCTTTTGAAGATATAAGGGCTGGGAATTTTTAGCTCTCTAGAAATGTCTAGAACAGTCCAGAACTTTCGAGAGTATTCGAGATCATTCAACAACATTCCAGAATGTTCCGGTATGTTCTACAATATCCTGGAATAGCCTGGAACGTTCGGAAACATCCCGGAACATTCCAGATCATTGTGGAGCATTCGAGATCATTCCATAACATTCAAAAATGTTACGGTGTGTTGTAAAATGTTCGGTAATAGTCTGGAACGGTCGGAAACATACCGCAACATTCCAAATCATTGTGGAACATTCGAGATCATTCTACAACATTCCAAAATGCTCCGGCATGTTCGGGAATGGTCGGAAATAGTTTGGGATGTTCGGAAACATCCCGTGATTATTTCACAACATTCCAGAATGTTCGGGTATATTCGAGAATGGTCTGGAACGTTCTGAAACATTCCGAAACATTCCAATCCATTGTGGTACCTACATTCGAGATCGTTCCACAACATTTCAGATTCCAGAATGTTTCGGTACGTTCTAGAATGTTCGAGAATAGTCTGGAACGTTCGAAAACATCCCGGAACATTCCAGATTATTGCGGAACATTCTACAACATTCCAGATCATTGCGGAACATTCTACAACATTCCAGAATGTTCAGGTATGTTCTGGAATGGTCGGGAATAGTCTGGAATGTTCCTAAACATCCCGAAATATTCCAGATCATTGTAGAGCATTCAAAATCATTCCATAACAGTCCAAAATGTTTTGGTATGTTCTAAAATGGTCGGGATCATCAAGAACGTTCAAAAACATCCCGGAACATTCCAGATCATTGTAGAGCATTCGTGATCATTTCACAACATTCCAGAATGTTCCGGTATGTTCGGGAGTAGTCTGGAACGTTCGGAAACATTTCAGAATGTTCCATTATGTTCTAGAATGATCGAAAATATTCTGGAACGTTCGGAAACATCCTGAAACATTCCAGATCATTGTGGAACATTCGAGATCATTCTATACCATTCCAGAATGTTCTGGAATTGTCGGGAATAGTCCGGAACGTTCTGAAATATTCCGAAACATTCCAATCCATTGTGGTACCTACATTCGAGATTGTTCCACAACATTTCACATTCTAGAATGTTCCGGTACGTTCTAGAATGTTCGAGGATAGTCTGGAACGTTCGAAAACATCCCGGAACATCCCAGATCATTGCGGAACATTCTAAATTATTCTACAACATTCCAGAATGTTCCGGTATGTTCTGGAATGGTAGGGAATAGTCTGGAATGTTCGGAAACATCCCAAAATATTCCAGATCATTGTAGAGCATTCAAAATCATTCCATAACAGTCCAAAATGTTTTGGTATGTTCTAAAATGGTCAGGATCATCTAGAACGTTCAAAAACACCCCGGGACATTCCAAACCATTGTAGAGCATTCGTGATCATTTCACAACATTCCAGAATGTTCCGGTATGTTCGGGGGTAGTCTGGAACGTTCGAAAACATCCCAGAATGTTCCATTATGTTCCAGAATAATTGAAAATAGTCTGGAACGTTCGAAAACATCCTGGAACATTTCAGATCATTGTGGAACATTCGAGATCATTCTATAACATTCCAGAATGTTGTGGAATTGTCGGGAATAGTCTGAAACGTTCTGGAACATTCCGAAACATTCCAATCCATTGTGGTACCTACATTCGAGATCGTTCCACAACATTTCAGATTCCAGAATGTTCCGGTACGTTCTAGAATGTTCGAGAATAGTCTGGAACGTTCGAAAACATCCCGGAACATTCCAGATTATTGCGGAACATTCTATATCATTGTACAACGTTCCAGAATGTTCCGATATGTTCTGGATTGGTCGGAAATAGTCTGGAATGTTCGGAAACATCCCGAAATATTACTTTACTTTACTTTACTTTTCTTTATTCATGTCAATATGTACAATATACACTTACACCCGTCAAATAACAAAAAAAGAAAAGAAGTTCAAAGCTTACTTAATTAGGTACCTATGTGATTATTCATGACGTGAAATCATATGAAAGAAATTCATCCATGGAAAAAAATGCGTTGCTCAAAAGAATCGTTCTGATGGATCTCTTAAGCTGAGCTGGAGATTGGTCTCTAAAATCTTTCGGTAGTTTGTTATAAAGTAAGACTCCGTGGTAGTGTGTAGCTTCTCGTGAGCTTTTTACTCGGTGGAAAGGGAGCACAAAATTGCTTCTACCGCGGGTGCCGTAGTCGTGTGTGAATGTCTGGTACTCAACTTCATTGCATTTAACAAACATGATGGCTTGTAGTATGTACAGACATGGCACTGTTAGGATTTGTGAATTCACAAATTCCTGTTTACAATCCTCGCGGTATTGAAGGCCAGATATTATTGGCAGGCATTTTCTCTGGATGGCAAAGACTCTTACACTGTGTGCTGAGTGACCCCAAGCTGAAATGGCATAGTTCAGGTGGCTTTGAAATAGGCTAAAGTAGGCTGTTTTTAAAACTTTCATTGGGACAACAAGCTTCAGTTGACGTATCAAGTATATTTGTTTAGATAACTTTTTGCACAGAGATATTATGTGAGCTTTCCAAGTTAGGCGAGGGTCTAGCGTAACTCCAAGGAACTTGACAGGTTCATTTTTGATGTGTATAGATTTTAATGAAAAGATGAGGTGTTGATTTTTGTTGTCATTTAGGGAAAGTTTGTTAGAATTAAACCATTGCTTTAGATTTGCGTGCTCTGCACTTGCTTGTAGTGACAAATTAGTGATATTATTGCTCGAGTTGTATGTGGTGGTGTCATCCGCGAAAAGCAGAGTGTTCATATTGGAACAATTAGGCAAATCGTTGATGTATATCAAGAACAGCAGAGGGCCCAACACTGAACCTTGGGGCACTCCTATTTTTATTCTTCTGATACTGGATTTTTTATTATTTATAGAGACGTATTGTACTCTTCCTTGCAGGTAGGATTTTATCATCATCTCACCAGAGAGTCGGAAGCCGTAAGCCCTTAATTTTTGCAGGAGAATTTCATGATCAACGCAATCGAATGCCTTTGTGAGATCGTAGAAGGAGGCATTCAGGTACTCATTGTTTTCGAAGGCTTTAGAGACTTCTCGACATAGTTTGCTAACTGCTAATGTTGTTGAACGGTTGTTGCGAAAGCCGTATTGAGCATTGTGGAAGAGATTTTTTGTTTCGAAGTGATGATACATCTGACTGTTCAGTAGTTTTTCGAGAACTTTACCAAATAAAGGCAAGATAGCAATGGGACGGTAATTAGCGGGATCCAGACAACTTCCTTTTTGTTGATGGGCACTATTCGGGCTATTTTCATGAAGTCGGGGAATATCGAATTCTTGATAGATATATTCAGCAAGTCTGTGAGTGGCGTTAAGATGACATCAATGACTGATTTTAGAATTTTTGTATTCATATTATACGTGTCCTTGGTATTGCAATTCTTGAGACAATTCACTACGTTCCTTACTTCATCAGTAGAGACTTCCCTGAACGCGAAAGTTGAGTCTTTTGAATGAATGTTTTTCTCTATATACTGTGATGGATTGATGGTAGACTTGGGAAGTTGATCCGAGATTGATTGCGCTATATTACTGAAATAGTCGTTAATTTTGTCTAGAGTTAGGGGTATGTCTGGGGTATTCCAGATCATTGTAGAGCATTCAAAACCATTCCATAACAGTCCAAAATGTTTTGGTATGTTCTAAAATGGTCGGGATCATCTAGAACGTTCAAAAACATCCCGGGACATTCCAGATCATTGTAGATCATTCGTGATCATTTCACAACATTCCAGAATGTTCCGGTATGTTCGGGAGTAGTCTGGAACGTTCAAAAACATCCCAGAATGTTCCATTATGTTCTAGAATAATCGAAAGTAGTCTGGAACGTTCGGAAACATCCTGGTACATTCCAGATCATTGTGGAACATTCGAGATCATTCTATAACATTCCAGAATGTTCTGGAATTGTCGGGAACAGTCTGGAACTTCCGAAAACATCCCGGATCATTCCAGATCACTGTGGAACATTCCAGAACACCCTTGAAAGTTCCTGCAACATTTTGGACCATTCGAAGCCTTTTTGGTGTGGAGCCACCTATTAGTAGAGGTGCAGTACAGAATAAGTACAGAATATTCGAGAGTATTCAAGATCATTCCACAACATTCCAGAATGTTCCCGTGTGTTCTGGAATGTTTGGGAATTGTCTGGAACGTTCGAAAACATCTCGAAACATTCCAGATCATTGTGGAACATTTTAGAACACTCTTGAAAGTTTCTGGAACATTATGGACTATTCGAAGCTTTTTTGGTGTGGGGTCACCTATTGGTGGAGGTGCAGTACAGAATATTCGAGAGTATTCGAGATCATTCCACAACATTCCAGAACGTTCCGGTATATTCTGGAATATTCAGGAATAGTCTGGAACGTTCGGCCAGGAACATTCCAGAACACTCTCAAATGTTGTGGATTCTGGAAAGTTGTGGTCCATTCGAAACTTCCTTTTGGTTTGAGTGGGGCTACCCATTAGTAGGGGTATATAAAGCAAGATCCGTCGTGGTTTTTAAACACCTGTTTCTTGCCAGTTGTTAATGAAAAGTTGATATGATATACATTTTACACAATGCCCAACGTGGAAAAGGAGATCTTGCCAGTTCTGTAGCAAAATGGCGAAAGAAAAAAACGAACAGCGAAAACATGAAAAAGTCAAAGAGCGCGAAGTACGGTAGACGTTCCCAACGAATAAGTAGAATGAGCACCGTTAGATGCAGAGCAGTCACTCATGAAAATATCACCCTACGAAAAGCACGAGCGAACGAGGACTAGGTTTCGCTTAGGGGCCGCGAAGCGGCCCCGGCGGCCCCGACGAAAGCTAGTGTAGATATATAAATGACGGAAATCTGTTCGCGGAGAAAAAAGTTGGAAAATTTGCAGTTTTTCCAGAAAGGAAAGCTCGGCAATCGAACCGTTGGTCTGATTTCAAGAATTTTTCTTCCAAAAATCAATTCAATCTTTTCTCCAACTTTCATTCCCAGCATCTCCGCACCTGAGATGACTATTTCGTGGGGCCCCCACCGCATGTCGGAGTTTGCAAGACTGCAGTTTTTTCAAATTCACGGAATGTGCAAATTTCATTTTGAAAAAATTATCGTCAGAGAACCGGAACCGTGCCGATTTTGAAAATGTACTTACACGACCTCCAATCCAATCTGCTTTCGATATCAGGTGAAATTTTTCGAAAAAAGTCGATCCCCGAGCAGAAATGAATTTTTGATTGGAGTCCTGCATCAAAAGCGAGTCGTCCTGGTCAAAACACGGGCGAAAGGCCTTCTCGGGTGGCAACGGCCAGGAGAAATTCTGAAAATTCATAACGCCCGACTGGAAAATGGTGGAAAACTGCAACTGCAGACTCAATTTAATTCTTTTGTTGTGTTGCTTTCTGCCAAATTTGGTTTCAATCAATCGGATAGATTTCGAATAATTAAATGGTAAAGTTTTGAACTTTGACATTTTTCATTACTTGATAGATGACAAATAGCAAAATACTGTAATAGTAGTTTACAATACGAGTTGGCTGTTACATAAGTGGTTTTCAGACACGAAGCCGAAATTTGCAGAACGAGGGCGCAGCCCGAGTTCTGTGAGAGGCTGAGTGTCGGAAAGCACCTTGTGTAACAAGCCACGAGTGTTGTACAACATTTTACGTGTTTGTTCTATTGAAAATTGTGAAGTTTTTGTAATTTTTGAGGTTATTTTGACAAGTGTCAACTTAAATACATAAACTGTAATATCCATATACAACTTATATAAAAGTCATTACATCTCATGTATTAACACAACAAACACGTAAACTGTTTCAAATACAGATTTTTAAGGGCTTTCAAGTGACTTACTGCAAGTCAAGTTCCGTGCGACATAGCTTTAGAATTTGTTGATAGTGAGTGACACTTCTGTTGTAACAGATGACAACCAAGAACTGATGGGTTCATTCCAAAGAAAAACCATGTCTGCATGTCAAATTTCAATCAACAATTTCGATCGGATCAACAGTTCTGCAGTAATCGTGGAAGATTGCAGACACACAGATAGACAGACAGACAGACAGACAGACATCATTTTGGAAATGGTCCTAATCGTCTTGGGGGACCTCAAGACCTCAAAATAAATCAAAATGAAAAATCATAAAAAAAATATCATATAGCTAGCGATTTTAGCGATTTTAAATCGATCAGGAACTTATGAGCCACCTTGTATATGCTAGTTTTCAAGCCACTGTAGAATTTCTAGTAGTGCTGTTAACCGGTTATGGTTAACCGGTTAACCGGTCAAAAAATTCGAATAACCGGTCAAATTTCGCAAAGGAATAACCGGTTACGGTTAACCGGTCAATAACCGGTTAAAAATGATCGGTCAATAACCGGTTAAAAGCCGGTCACGGTTAACCGGTTTGACCGGTTATGGTTAACCGACTTGACCGGTTACGATTAACCAACCAATAATCGGTCAAGGTTAAAAGGCCGGTTATGGTCCAATTGTTCAAAATCGTTTACGGTTAACGACGGAGTCATATTGGTGGAATAAGCGTTGCGAAATCAATCCGTGTGGGTTTGAATCCTTGACGGATTCTTACCATTTTGGTCTCTTTCGACAGCTACAAGGATGTACTTTGGTTTGAGCCCATTGGAATTTTTTTACGATTTTGGAAATGCCAATGGGTTCAAACCAAAATACATCCTTGTAGCTTTTGAAAGAAACCTAAATGGTGAGACTCAAGGAATAAACCCACAGAGATTGATTTCGCAACGCTTATTTTACCAATCCAACTCCGTTCTTAATCAGTTACTACAACTAGCTGGTCAATTACCGGTGAATTTTAACAACTGGTGCATCATGGTAGGGTGATTATCACAGCGGAGGTAATGCAGAGTCCATCCTTATGATACCACCTATAAGCTGCAAGGCAAGTACACTCACTTACCTATACCTAGTCTTTTGAAAATATATTTATCAAAATTATTGTGTATGATGGCGAAAAGACGGAAAACTTGCAGGTACCTATTTATTTATTTTTTGATTGAGGGTTCAATTTCGTGGGAAGTGAAGTTGAAATTTGACATATTCAAACCAAAAGATCAAAACGCTGGAGTAGACTTCCAAGATTTTTAAAGAAGTGTACAGGATGTTTCGTGTTTAATCGGTGACGTTTTGATAGCAGATGAAGCATAAAAAAATAAGTGGACTTTCTCCAGAAATGTACAAAAACTGAGATAAAGCCATTCAAAGTTGAGATTAAAAGAAAGTTTTCCTCACATAATTTCTACACCTACACCGTTGAAACAATTTGCCTCAAATTTTACATAGCTCGTTCCTGTTATCTTCCATTATTTCTACGCCACTGACTATTTTGCAGAATTGCCTATAAGCACTTGAATTCTGCAATCAGTTCAGAAGAAAAAGTTATTCCTGGTAAATATTAAAAGCTTCCTTGTCAAGATATTTGAATCCAAATGTTTGAAAAACATGTTGAAAACGCCAATTCCAAGAAATTAAAGATAATGATCGGGGAAAAGTCATGATTTCTTTACTGAAACAGACTTTCCAGGCGTTTTAAGTTCATGAACCATTATTTTAGCTGAGAAGCAACAAGTTTTCTAAAAATTATTTTTTTTGGCTCTTGAAATTGGTTTACAAGATTTTTTTCAAACATTATGATTCAATTATCTCGAAGACGAAGCCTTTAACAAAAGTTGCCAGGAGTAATTTCTTCCTTTAAATTAATTGCCAGTCCAAATGCCTAGGCATTTTTGCAAAATAGTCAGTGGCGCAGAAATTGAGGGGAGAACAGGGACGAGTCCCCCAATATTCACGCCATTGGACCAATGTGTTGAAACTCAAAATCCTTCAAAGTCCTTGAGTGACAGTTTTTGAAGATTCACTTGATAATCACGTATCCAAAATGTGAGGCGAATTGGTTCAACGGGGCGAAAAGTATGTGGAAAAACGATATTTGAATTTTAACATTGAAGGGCTGTATCTCAGTTGATATACGTTTTTGAAAAATTTTTTTAAAGAAAGCCCATTTTTTCATGCTTCATCCACTGGCAAAATTTTCGTGATCAAACAGTTGAACAGGGACACCTGTATATTTTTTATTTTTCATTTTTATACTCATACCAATCAAACTATGAGGAAGAGGTGCGCTTTTAGGGGCTATTGATTTGTATTTGAGTGTTCCAAATTACGTATTACAGTGACATATTATGGCCGCTCGATTGTAATAATATGTATTTTTGAAAACTCTAATATGAACGGATAGCCCCTAAAAGCGCACCTCTAACTGCGCTTCTAGCTTCAAGCAGCGAGATATGAATCATGAATATTAGTATGGGGGCATAGGTCGTGCCGTGTGCAGCTTCGTGAAGATATATAGAGTTATGTCTTAATCGATTCCTGGGGGATCAAGGAGTATGAAAAATTATGGTGGAATATTTGAATTTACTACAGGCAAATATGGTGGAGGCGCCAAAATGGGCTTCATCTGGTAGTAAAAAACTGGCTGTAGCTCGTTTGTTTTTCAACGGATTTCAACATCTGAAACGTCATTTTGTGAACAAAAAAAGTCTCTTCTCATTTCATACCTGAATTTACAAACGTCATTCCGTGAAACTGTCAAAATTATTTTTTCAATATAGCGGCCAAGACGGCAAATATACGAAGTGGAAAAGTGGAAATTCGGAAAGAGCACCCCAAGATCTACAATACTGTCGAGTTTCAAGAATATCAGATAACCTTCAAAAAAGGCCGGAATTTAGCATATCTTATAGACAATTTTGACAGTTTCCCGAAATGACGTTTGTAAATGCAGGTATGAAATAAGAAGAGAATTTTTTTGTCTACAAAATGACGTTCCTGATGTTGAAATCCGTTGAAAAACAAACGAACTACAGCCAGTTTCTTATTACCAGATGAAGCTCATTTTGGCGCCTCCACCATATTTGCCTGCAGCAGATGTCAATATTCCATCATAATTTCGAGGCTAAGCATGGGTATCTCGCATATCTTTAGAGATACAGAGTCGGTTGAATTAGAAAAAAGTTGCGAATTTTTATGACGATCATTGATCCAAAAAGATATTTGACTTGCCAGTTTTAGTTTTAGAGATATCGAGAAAAAACAGAAAGGACCCCGCACGTTTTATATGAAAAAGTGGTTTCGGTGAATTTGGCTAAATTTTTTATATGTTGTAGATCTTGATTCAAGAAATATATTCCTGAAAAATTGGACCCCTCCTATGAACAGTTTTTCCCCTACACCCCTAATAAGGCCAAAATTAGGAATAGTCTCAAATTTTTTGAAATTCATGAAACTGGTTGACATCGAGCTTGTGATCAAGAAAAAAATAATTTGAAAAATCCAAGTTGTAGATATCAAGGGGGTTGGGGGTCGAAATTGAGAAAATAAATTTAAATTTCGAGTTTTTTTATTGTTATAAAATCTGAACAGGATAATAATCGAGAAATAATTTTGGAAAATCTAAATCCATTATTGGGGGTTATTCTAAAGGGTGCTGGGGGTCAAAACCAAGGGAACGGAGTGACATTTCGAAACTTGCGATTCCCATTATTGGGAAAATGATTCAAAAAAATCGAAATCAATGAGTTCTGGTGTTATTGAGGAAGTAGAGGGTCGAAATCAAAATAACAATGAAATTCTGGACCTTACAGTTGATCTAGAAATTGAACTGGGTGAATGACAAAATGATAATAAAACCAATCTGCATAAGGATTGAGTTCTTCATTGATTGAGTTCTTCATTTCTCGACCATCCTTTTTTCCACCCACCATAATATCTGCCTACAGCCATGTCCTAGTCCAAATAAGAATTTGTCTCAAGCATTTTGAAATTCATGAAACTGGCTCGAATTGAGTTGAAGAATAAAAAATATAGGTTGTGAATTGGAGTAGTTATCGAGGGGGCGGGGGTTGAAATCGAGTAAAGGAATTAGCATTCCAGGAAAAGGGTGATGGAGACATAATTTAAAAAAATCTGAATCAATAAATTGAGATGGTTGACATTGAGGTGAAGTGATAGAACTTCAAATTGGAATGAAAACAAATGATGTCTGGGTTAACGATACCCTCGACGATACCTAATTGACTCTTTTGTGAAGGAACAGTTTTTAACATTATCCGTGGAAAATAACATCTAGTAAATGGCCTCCTAGACTTTGTCAAACGGCGTGCAGACGGGAAGTCCAATTTGTAATAACTTTCTGGCAGATATCGGGCTGCATTTTAGTAATAACACGCACAATATTATCCCTTAGGGCTTCAATGGTTCTAGGCTTGTTCTTGTATACCAGAGACTTCACATACACCCACAGAAAAAAGTCCAGGGACGTAATATCGCAAGATCTCGCTGGCCAATTGAAATCACCGTTCCGCGAAATTGTTCTTCCTTGGAAGTTTTCGGCCAACAAGTCCCAAGGTTTCTCCTGCTGTTGTGGCACGTAGCCCCGTCTTGTTAAAAGAAGATGATTTTGTTGAGATATACTGAGTATTTATGTCAAAAAATAACAGTAAAATCTTATCAAAGTTCTATCACTCTTATTAAAAGACCAAATCTGAAAATTCAGATTTGAAAAATTGAGCCTATAACTTCCAATATCGATCTATTTTTGGAATCCCATTGAATCAACCAATAACCAAAAGCAGGATTTATGTTTATTTGAGAAAAGATAGTCCAGTCATTTTTTTTTTTTGGCACAAGCTATATATGATGGACAGCACACAGAACCGTGGAGAGCTTCTCGAGAACTGTAATCAGGGCTGGGCAAAATACTTCGAAAAATGTATTTAAATACAAAATACAAAATACACGATCCAAGATAGTCGAAATACAAAATACAAACTACTTCTTGAAATGTCTTTGAAATACGAAATACAAAATACGTATTTTGGAAAACTAAGAAATTCCAAAATACAAAATATAACCTAGAGTATTCCAAATACAAAATACAAAATACATTCTTATTGCGTATCCCAACCATTTTATTGGAGAAACCGTAAAATGCAAGTATTTCAATGGGAACACTTCATTGATTCAGTCGCAACAATAAGTAAATTATCATGAACCATGAAAAGACAAATAAAATCAACATAAAGTGAAGAAAACTTCATATTCAAACCTATTCCTTACTTCATTCATCAATTCTTTAAAATAACAAATTAATGTTGATTTCCTTTGGGGACAACCAGCTTTTCGAAAATATTGTCCGACATCCGACATGGAACGTCTTGTGGCTGACGGTAGGATGCATTTACCAGTAAAACGTAAAACGTAAAAGATGCAATCGAACTCATTATCGATCCCAGATAGTGTGCAAAAGCAAGAAATGTCAATGGGGTGAATATAGTATTACCAGAACAATTTCGGCCCGAACAGACTAAAAAGCATGGGAAACAAATGTATTTTGTATTTTGTATTTTGAAAATCAAAATACTTTTCCGAAAAATGTATTTAAAATACAAAATACAAAATACTAGCTGCCTGAACTATTCTAAAATACAAAATACAAATACTTCTCAATCAAATGTATTTGAATACAAAATACAAAATACTTAAATGTATTTCAAATACGTATTTCAAATACGTATTTCAAATACTTGTATTTGAAATACCGCCCAGCCCTGACTGTAATTAATATTGCTGTTGCAAGTCTCGATTCCACCCCCCACGCCCAGCCCTCATTGTGGTTGTGGGTAGGTATCATAATGGTTCCCTGGGAGAACTAAGGAGGTAAGGGGTGAGGATGATCGAGAAACGATAAACTCAGTCCTTATTCACATTGGTTGTATTATCATTTTGTCATTCGCCCAGATCTTCCTAGTAAACTGGCAGTTCCAGAACTCCACTGTTCTCTTAATTTCGACCCTCTACCCCCTCAATAACACCCGAATTCATTGGTTTAGATTTTTTCGAGCAATTTCCCCATTGCTTGTAAAATCATATATTATAGGAACCGCAAATTACGGAATTTCACTGCGTTTTCTTGATTTCGACCCCCAGCCCCCTCTAGAATAACCCCCAATTTTTCAAAACTATTTCTCAATTATTATTCTGTTCAGATTTTATGAGAATGAAAAAATCCGAAATTCTAATTTATTTTCTCAATTTCGACCCCCCAACCCCCTTGATAACTACCCCAATTCACAACTGAGATTTTTTCAATTATTTTTCCCATGATCACGAGTTTGATTTGAACCAGTTTCATGAATTTCAAAAAAATTGAGACTATTCCTAATTTTGGCCTTATTAGGGGTGTAGGGGAAAAACTGTTCATAGGAGGGGTCCAATTTTTCAGGTATATATTTCCTGAATCAAGATCTACAACATATAAAAAATTTAGCCAAATTCACCGAAACCACTTTTTCATAGAAAACGTGCGGGGTCCTTTGTAATTTTTGTTTTTATTTACACATGTTTGCGTTATTCGTATCGGATATAGAATCTTTTTTTCGGGACGCCGGTGTGTCCGGTCTGAACATTGATAACACAACCGATATACTCCTGCTTCTGTATGCCGATGATTTGGTCATTCTTTCCGATTCACCCGTTGACTTGGGGAGAAAGCTCTCAATCCTAGAAAAATATTGTCAACAAAATAAAATAATTGTCAACACCGAGAAATCGAATATTTTATGTTTTGGTAGGGGAGGTTTCAGAGGGGATCGGGAATTGAGGTTTTATTACGGCGGAAAGAAGTTGGATGTTAAGACTAAGTACACTTATTTGGGGATCCCGTTTACTTCTTCGGCTTTGTTTCTGGAAGCATCGAAGGTTGCGGTCACCAAGACTAAGGCTACAATCGGAGCAGTAATGTCATTAATGTCGCGTTCAAAATTAAATTCCTGGGACTCACGCATGAAGTTGTATCAGTCCATAGTGCTCAACTCTCTTTCTCATTGCATTGCTGTTTATGGACTACGCTATAGGGACTTGATCGAGAGAGTTCAGGTGTCATTTTTTAAGCGGCTGCTGTCCTTGGCGGTGAACACCCCAGATTACATTATAAGACTAGAAGTGGGTGTTACTCACCTATCTTTATTTATACTTCAAATTTGCTTCAACTGGCTGGAAAGGGTGCTGCTGATGGATGGCGACCGCTATCCGAGAATCTGCTATAATCGATTGGTGACAGTCAGTTCCGGGGACACAGCATACAATTGGGTGGATCAGGTTGGACTTATTTTTCAAGAAGCGGATCACGGTGATTCATGGCCATGCAGGGATGTTGGAGAACTACTAAGGTGCAGGACGGACGTTCTCTCTCATTATAGGCGGAAACTTTTTGAGACTGATCTCGATCGAGCTTCTGTATCGGGCTTTTCACGTTATTTTGCGTCCTACAAATTCGCCGAGAGTACTTGTAAACAATACCTGCTGTTGAGGTTACCGATCCGCGAGATAAGAGTCATAGCTCAGCTAAGATTGGCTGGGGACAGGTATATGTTAAGATCTCCCACAAGGGTTACAGCTATCGCATACATGCAGATGAATACTGTTCTATATGTAATCTGCACAAAGTAGAGAACCTGGAACATATTCTGTTTGAGTGTCCAATGTATGCGGGTCTCAGAAGCACTTTTGCAGATTTTGTTGAAAGCGGTCTTGACCTCGAAAGAGTTTTGGAGGGTAAACTTGGAAATGTAACTGTCGGGAAAATTTGTAACTTTGTTGTGGGAGCAATGAGAATTCGAGCATTTAGTAGGAATGAGTGGTAGTTCGTAGAAGTGGGAATATTATTATATGTAAATAATTGGTTTTATTTTTTTATTTGGATGTGTCGCTATGTATGTGTTCTTGCAACAGAAATTGTATTTTCTTTATGCAATAAACAATAATAATAATAATAATAATAATAATATCTCTTCGGTTGAATATGTATATCTTCACGAAGTTGCACACGGCCAAGCCTTTTTTGACCCTATGCCCCCAGACTATACAGGGTGTCCGTTTTTCGAGGCTAAGCATGGGTATCTCGCATATCTTTAGAGATACAGAGTCGGTTGAATCAGAAAAAAGTTGCGAATTTTTATGACGATCATTGATCCAAAAAGATATTTGACTTGCCAGTTTTAGTTTTAGAGATATCGAGAAAAAACAGAAATTTGTAATTTTTGTTTTTATTTTTTATTTGAAAAACGGTTGAAGGTAGCTTTTTCTAATTAAGACATTGTGTAGGCAATTTTCCAAGGGAAATCCAATGTTGTCAAAATCTTCATTCTAGCTTCCAAAACAACTGAGATATGACATTCAACTTTTCTTTCTCTTATGGGCGCCATATTGAATTTTGACATTTTTGAATACAATATTTTTTTCTGGTTACAACGATGTGTCACATGTCACTGTTGAATTCATGCTTTTAAGCAAATTTTTTTTTTATTTTTCAAAGAGTGCTTTGGAAACAAAATCAGCACCGACAATAAAAAAAAACGTGAATGTTAAACATTTATTTAACAGTGACTGTCGCACATCGTTGTAACCAGAAAAGAATATCGTATTCAAAAATATCAAAATCCAATATGGCGCCCATTAGAGAAAAAAGTTGAATGTCGTATCTCGGTTGCCTTGAAAGCTAGAATAAAGATTTTGGTAGCTTTGAATTCCCCTTGTAAAAGTGCCCCGACAATGTCTAGATAAGAAAAGGCCACCTTCAACCGTTTTTTGAATAAAAAATGAAAACAAAAATTCAAATTCCTGTTTTTTTTCACGATATCTCAAAAACTAAAATCGATACGTCAAATTTCTTTTTGGATCATTGATCGTCATGAAAATGCGCAACTTTTTCCTAATTTAACCGACTTTGTATCTCTCAAGATAAGCGGGTTACCCATGCTTAGCCTCGAAAAACGGACACCCTGTATAGAATAACGGCCCTCCTGAAACTCTCTCTTGCATTTTGTGCGTTACCTTAGGTATACCTGTTGACGTCTGTTACTTCAAATTTTACCAAAAAATAAGCAAACTAATAAACATTTATAATTCCTATGGACATACCTACAGGGTGGCCCAACGAAAACAGAACAGAGGGGTTTTCGGGCATTTCACATCATTTTTTAGGAAAAAGCTCAGACAGGTCGATTTTTATATCGAGGGGGACATCTGAAACATACATTGGCAAATTTCTATCTTCAGCCCTCTCACCCCTACCCACCTCAACTTTGGAATTTCAAATGACACCATCTACTTTGCGATACATCAAATCAAAGAGAATCAAATTCTTTTTCTGAGAAAAATATTTTCAAAATTTCCAACCCCACCCCCCATCTTCCTAAATTTCTCTGACTGTCTCATTTTATATTCTCGACCCCTCAATTCTCTTCAATTTAATCAACGTCATCCTAAATAGCATCTAAGGAGAAAATTTTCGGTGGAGAAAAGTGTTACCCAAATTCACCCCTTTCCTCTCCCCCACCCCAATTTCAAAACTCAACAGACACCACCTACTTTGTGATACATCGAATTAAAGGAAATTGATTTATCTTGCTGAAAACAATTTTTTTGAAATTATCAACCCCTCTTCTGATAAATTGAACGTTCGGAGTAATTTAGGGGGAAAGGGGGCTTTTTGAAAATTCTTTAAATATTTAATTCAGGAAGCGAATTCAATTCCCTTCGATTTGATGTATCACAAAGAGGGTAGTGTCATTTTAGATTTTGAAGTTGAGGTGGGGGAGTGAAGGGGTGAATTTGGGTGGCACTTTTTACACAGAAAATTTTCTCCCTCGATGCTGTGCAGGATGACGTTGACTGTACTGAAGAGAATCAAGAGATCAAAAATATTACATTGGAAACTCTGGCAATTTTATGAAGAAAGAGGGTGGGGTTGAAAATTATAGAAATATTGTTTCAGAAAGAGAATTGAACTTTCTTCAAGTTGATGTTTCGCAAAGTGTGTGGTGTCATTCGAAACTTCGAAGTTGGGGCGGGTGGGGGTGAGGGGGCTAAAGATAGAAATCCGCCAATGAATGTTTCAGATGTCCCCCTCAATATAAAAATCGACCTGTTCGAGTTTTTTTCAAAAAAATTAGGTGAAATGCCTGAAAACCCCTCTGTTCGGTTTTCGTTGGGCCACCCTGTATACAGACTCGTACATATCTCAAAATGCAATGCATAGGTAGGTAAGTTAGTGCAAAGCCGGTTACAATTACAAATAACCGGTCACAATTGGAATTTTTAACCGGTTTAAAACCAGTCAAACCGGTTAACCGGTCAATCCGATTTTAATAAACATATTTTCAAAAGACTAGGTATAGGTAATTGAGTGTACTTGCCTTGCAGCTTATAGGTGGTGTCATAAGGATGGACTCTGCATTACCTCCGCTGTGATAATTACCCTACCATGATGCACCAGTTGTTCAAATTCACCGGTGATTGACCAGCTAGTTGTAGTAACTGATTAAGAACGGAGTTGGATTGGTAAAATAAGCGTTGCGAAATCAATCCCTGTGGGTTTATTCCTTGACAGAGTCTCACCATTTAGGTCTCTTTCGAAAGCTACAAGGATGTACTTTGGTTTGAGCCCATTGGCATTCTCAAAATCGAAAAAAAATTCCAATGGGCTCAAACCAAAGTACATCCTTGTAGCTATCGAAAGAGACCAAAATGGTAAGAATCCGTCAAGGATTTAAACCCACACGGATTGATTTCGCAACGCTTATTCCACCAATATGACTCCGTCGTTAACCGTAAACGATTTTGAACAAATGGACTTTCAAGATGATTCAATGGATTTCAAATTGAATCATCTTGAAAATTGAATAATTTCAAAGAATGAATACCCACCCTTGAAATTATTCGAATTATAATTTCTCCACAACATTACTTTTTCATCAGTTATTGTAGAACACACAATGAAAAAGAAATCAATTTTTGAGATCATCAACATTTCATAGCTTGAAATTTTTTCTTTCCAAAATCTGATATGTATAAGATTCGGAGGCCACCATGAAACATATAAAATACGATTCCTTAATAATTGACCGTTCTAACACTCGATAACAACGTAATCCGATGAGATGCACCTAGGAACCTACTCATTCTACTTTCATTAAGCTTGGAGCATAATAATAGGCAACACAATATACAACAGTAACCTTCGCTGTTATACAACAAAATCACTTTCAGATGTAGACAGCCAAACACACTTAAACTGATGTAGGGGATCAGTGCCTAAGCTAACGCAATCAAATATGGATTATTTTATAAAAAGGACCGAACTTTCGGCAGAACACCAACATTAAAAAATTCATTCTGAAAATTGTGACCAAATATCCCATGATGATCATGTTCGTTTTCACGTTTATTACTTCTTGTGATACACTCAGTGTTCACAGTCACCTCAATGTCCCCTATCAGTTCGTTTCAAACTACCTACTTGACCACGTGATCAAGTTCGAAGTTCGAACAGCGCAATCGCGTCCATGACCTTGAAGTGGACATCTCTTTTCTAGAGTAAGGAGGATTTCCTCGGATATTTCATTGCACTGAGGCAGGTACCTAACTACCCCCACCCCCATGAATGTCCAATTTTTGCCGACCGGCAAGGAACGTGAGCATGCGCTCTAGACCTGATGAAAACTACTATTTATGTAATAATACGTTATTTTTTATTTACTCTCTTTTTTGTTATATATTTATGAAAAAAATGGGGAGGGGGTGTGAAAAAATTGCAGGGATGAATGGCGGGAAATTTCAAAGCTATGTAGGGAAATTGTAGGGGAAATTTGAACGAACTGTAGGGAACTTTATTTTCAAAGGTTACCATCACTGCCTCCACGACTAACGATGGTTTTCTCTTTCAGCGTTGAGCTTTCAGTAGGTATATAAAGCCGATAACGCCGTTTTGCCGGCTCTCTTTTGCCACACATACCAGTTTGCTCTCACACGTTCTTTCACTTCCACGCAGCATTCATTTTATACCTGCTTCAACTTCAATCTTATTTGTTTTGTGCGATTTTCACATGTGAATAGAAGAAAGGTTGAAAGTATAGCAAAGTGTCTCAGCATTTCAGAATAAAGGCATTGAACAAAAAAGTGCAAACAGGATCGTCGGGCAGCCATTCTCCTGTGAACACAACCAGTAGGTAGTCCGGAAATGACTTAGCGGAAGACTAATAAGATGTTTAGGCCAACTATCAAGTGTGAGGAGCAAATTGTAAGTCTTTTTGGAATATCTGTGTTATAAATATTATTAGTTTTTCTGGGATTGATGTGCATTAAAGAAAAGATTCAAATAATAATCAATTGAATAACAATCCATGCTCGGACCTGCAGCATAATATTCTCGAAATTTTATTTTCAAGATATTTAAGAATTTCATCAAGGGATCCCAAAATAGTTTGCTGCAATTTGTTAAGAATTGAATAAAGCATGTTTATGCACATTTTCACAGCTCCATATCTTTTGGTCCATGAAATATGAATTTAATTTGTTTCTTATGTATCACCCTGTATACAGGGTTATTCAAAAGTCCGGAATAAAATTAATAATTTTTTTCCATATTTATTTCGGAAAAAACGCTCGAACCGGTCGATTTCTAAAAACGGTAAGCCGTTCTTTCATGACACGTGTCATGTTCTATCTCTATCCCTTTCTCACTCATGGTATGTCACGGTCTCTCCTTCACTGGAATCGTGACCCGCCTCAAGGTGGCCGGAATATTGGTCAAATAACACAGTTTTCTGTCAGTTCCAGTTACCTTATTCTCTGAAAAAAAATAACCACTTGAGTCTCTTTTGAAAGCTACAAGAATGGCCTTCAACGTAACGAGCTAAAATTGAATGAAAAATCAAAAAAATAATAATAATAAAAATGAGTGACCTAAATGGTAATTTTCTTCCAGAGAATAAGGTCACAGGAACTGACAGAAAACTGTTATTTGACCAATATTCCGGCCACCTTATTACCTGGGTAAATGAATCTGATTATACATATACCGGGTGATCATTTGAAAACTATCCACCCGCAATATCTCCCGATTCCTAGTGAAAATGTCTTTGAGCAAAAATAGGTCGATTTTTATATCGAGGGGGACATCTAACACATACATTGAAGAATTTCTATCTTAAGCCCTTTCGCCCCCACTCGGTCCAATTTTGAAATTTCAAATAACACTACCTACCTTGCGACACATCAAGTTGAAGAGAATCAAATTCTCTTTCTGAAAAAAATATTTTAAAATTTTTCAACTCCACCCCCCGTTCTTCCTAAAATTCTCTGAGTGTCCAATTTACTATTCTTGACTTTCATTTCTCTTCAATACAGTCAACGTTATCCTGCACAACATCAAAAGAGAAAATTTTCTTTGAAAAAAGTGCCACCCAAACTCACCCCTTTGCTCCCCCTACCTCACCTTAAAAATCTAAAATGTCAACCCCCACTTTGTAATACATCAAATCGAAGGAAATTGAATTCTCTACGTAAAAAGATTTTTTTCACAATTTTCAAAGTCCCCCATTTTCCTCTAAAATGCTCCAAATGGTCAATTTATTGGGGGAGGGGTTGAAAATTTCGAAAAAATTGTTTAGGAAAGGAAAGAAAGAAAATTTAAAATTCAATTCCCTTCAATTCGATGTATCACAAAGTAGGTGGTGTTTTGTTGAATTTTGGAGTTGAGGTGGAGGAGAGCAAAGGGGTAAATTTGGGTATCACTTTTTTCACCGAAAATTTTCTTCTTCGATGCTATCTAGAATGACGCTGACTAAATTGAAAAAAAAAATGGAGGGTCCAGAATATAAAATGGGACAGTCAGAGAATTTTTAGAGAAAAGGGGGTGGGGTTGAAAATTTTGAAAATATTTTTTCCAGAAATAGAATTTAATTCTCTTCAATTTGATGTATCGCAAGGTAGGTAGTGTCATTTGAAATTTCAAAGTTGGGGTGGGTGGGGACGAGGGGGGTGAATATAGGAACTTATATCGGGGCCCGATATAAAAATCGACCTGTTTTTGTTCTAAAAAATATTCACTAGAAATCGGGAGTTATTGCAGGTGGATAGTTTTCAATAATGATCACCCGGTATAGTTTTAAACTTTTACTCAACTCAACTTTAACAGACAAACTCTTGAAAAAAAAAACGATTTTCACATATTTCTTGGAACTTCAACAGTTTGTTCAACAAGTTTTTTTTTTATCATATATCAAGTGTGATATACTTAGACCACAGAAAAATTTTATGACAAGATTTGGAGCCTACGGAGAAAATCGAATAATGGCTGTATTACACTACACAATTTCTTGAACAATCTGTCAAATCAACAATCAAGTTCTTTTTTTTACACTATTTTGGCAAGTTGTTCCAAAATTGTTCCAATCAACCAATCTAAACAATCAAGTTCATTGTTTTTTGACACTATTTAGCCAGATTGTTCAAGAAATTGTACAAGAAATTGTGTAGTGTAATACATCTATTAGGATCGTTTCCCATTTTCAAAATTATATTTGAAGGGATGACTCGAGGGATGACTCCAGGGGTAGAGGTATAAACTCGGGTATAAATTATACGTGAACACCCTGTACAAGAAATGGAAGGCGGAAAAATGTCAAAAACCGTTTCCAGATGTTGATGCGAAGTTTTCAAAAATATAATTAGAGAAAATCAAAAATCTCGTGAAAATCTCCACGAATCTCTAAGAATCTAATACAAATCTCTGTGAATCCCTAGAAATTCCTTAGAAATCTTGAGCTTTCCAGAAATTCCTAGAGACCGTAGAAATATCAAAGAATACTTGAAAATTATTGTTAGTAAACTTCAGAAAATCCTATAATTGTCGTAGAAATCCTTAGAAATTCCATACAGGACTTTAGAAATCCCTGGAAATCTCATAGTGATTCTCAGAAACTTGTAGAAATTCTTAGAAATTCGCAGTAATCAAGTAGAAATAATCCTTTAAGATGCTCCAGAAATCTCTAGGGACCTTTCAGGGCCTTGTGAGTTTTCAGAAATCTCGTAAGAAAATCTTTAGAAATCTAAAACAATCTTCCTGAATTCTTGAAGAATTCCTGTGGAAAATTAAAACAATCTTGTCGAAATCTTTGAAAATTCCTACGAAATCCGTAGAAATATCCAGATATCCTTTGAAATTTCGTGAAAATATTCAGAAATCTGTGGGAATTTCAAGCGAATCTTCAGGAACCCCTAGAGATCCCGTAAAATTCTCCAAAAATCCCAAGAAATTCTCACAAGAGTCCTCAGAAATCGCGTAAATATTTTTCAAAATCACGTAGAATCATTAGAAGTTCCTAAAACAAAAAAAAAATATTATATAGATCTCACGTAATCCCTAGAAACTTCATACAAGTCTTCAATAATTCCTACAAGTTCCATTGACATGATGAGAAATCTATAGAAATTTTTAGGAGTCCCAAAATCTTTGAAAATCTTTAAAAATCTAGTGAAAATTCTTGGAAATCTCCGAAAATTTTATTGAAACTCTCTGAATACCTATAGAAACTCTCAGGAATCATAAGAAGACTTCAGAAATTCCATATGAATCTTTAGGAATCCCGTGGAAATCTATGTAAGTTTCTCTGATTCTCGAAGAAATCTTTGGAAATCCCTCGAATTCCTGTACAAATCTTTAGAAAGCCCTAGAAACCCCCGAAAATTCTCAGAAATCTCGTAGAAATCTCTAGAAGTCCCTAAAAATCTTATAGAAAGTCCTTGAGGATTTCATCGATATTTTCAAGAATCCTGTGAAGTTCTTTATAATGGAGTTGATATAATAGCACTTGTATAATGGCTCATTTCTCTGACTCACAGCATAATCTACTTTACTCACCTACTTATAAATAATGTTTCAGAAACCAACTATGAGTAATTTCGATCACGTACCTGACGAGATCCTGTACAGAATAATCTCGATTCTCCCGAAATTCGACCTATGCACGTTGGCAAAGGTCAGTCAAAGATTCCAGAGGGTGTGCCGCGACAAACGACTGTGGAAAAGACTCTCTTTGGTTGAACAAAGGATCACCCGTTTCCAAATGGAAACGCTAATCAGGAGCTCATTTCCGATCAAAGAACTCGATTTAACGCGGAGTGTTGTAAGTATTTGTCTCTGCCGAAATCTTTACCTAAATTTTTTATGTTTCCGAGTATCGATCCAAAAATTGACATCGACGATGTCTTGACAAAAAAGGCCTACTACAGATAGATTTTTTATTACTTGTACCAGATTCCTGATGCCCAATATTACCGACGGGCAACAATAATACCGACTAATTCCCACATGACACTCGAAAAGCTCAACCTGACGGAGTATGGGAGTATGCCGAACTTGGGCAGCGGCTACTACAGCGGCCTATTGTACATACTGGATAGATGCAAAACGAAAGAGCTGATACTGGACTCGATCAAACTGTTTCCCCGTGGTGAAATGATGGAGGCAATCTCCAAACATGAAAACCTGGAAGTGCTGTCAATGGAACGGATGAACTTACGTTTCGTTAGCGTCGATGACATTCAAAAGCTCTTCGACGGCTGCAACCGCTTGAAAGAATTGAATTTGACTGAATGTCGCCACTTATCCACACGAAAGCTGCGTGCCATCTGCGACCACATACCTGAAATAGTAGAAAAACTGGTGCTGACAGAAGTTAGCTTCCCCGACGTAGAAGTACAATTTTTGAACAATGTTGTGGATTATGCTGCCTTCCGTGTGATGGTAGGCAATGCTGTAGCAGAATCGTGCGACGTCCTGTTTCATCGTGCCAAAAATTTGAAGTATTTTGGAATACCATACATGTACTTCTCATTGTCAGCCATCATGGACCGTATAATTCCACATCCCAGTTTGGAAATTCTACATTTTAATGACTGCGATGTTATAAGTCGAGAGCCAGATGATTTTTTTTTGTGAGTTTCAATTTAAAAATGCCTCAATTTTTCGCTAGTTACCTACCTATTTTGCAGTGTTTTTAATCAGTGTTTTAGGAAAAGTGGCGCTTAAGCTGAAACAGATTGACATCTTTTGGACAAATTGGATGGATGAAGAAGAAATTGGTTTAATGCCAGCCCAACTGGAGAGACTCAGAAAAGCATTCATCGGTATCAACGTAGAACTAAGAGGTCCACGATGAGAGGTTAAAGTGATAGATAATAGATAGATAATAGATTTAGATTGATAATAGATATAAGGCCACAACTTTTGAATTAGTATTCTCAGGAAACCGCTGCTAGAGGTCTCGGTAACGATACAGAATATCGATACGATATCGATACGCAGGAAAAATTTGTGTATCGATACACCTTTGCCGTACTTATCGATGTTTGTATCGTTTTTTTTGAAAATCTTGTTTTAGGTTCCCTTGTTTGAGTTTTCTTGATTTTTTTCCAAACAATGGATTGGCCAAACGCAACGCAATAGAATAGTTTCTTTAAACGCACCCATCTTGAGTTACGCTAATCGGATGATTCGCATCTATGAATGAGATTCGCGCATTTGAAACAATTTGCGTTGACACTGACAGTTCTACTTGACAGTTCATTGTTCATTGTCAGATTGCGCATTGAGGCGCACTTCGAAACGTTTTGTTTTCTCTTTCCTTCACATCGTTGATATTTCATTTTCAATAGCGATATCGTATCGATACGACCACTGTATCCTTACCGAGACCTCGACAAATACCAATATTGTAGCATTAAACTCCCAGAGTTTCATAATTATCTTTACAAACTTTTTCACAGCTCTATTTTTTTTCTAATTGTTTTCTGTCCGCCTGTGAGTGTTAGTATCGTAAATCTGTAACAATGTATCAACTCGTCATGATTTTTTTTTCAATCAATATAAGTAGTCTCATTCGTTTGCGTTTCATTTCCCTCGTTGAGTTAAGTACTTACCTGTCTTAAAAGTAGGGACCAACTCATAGCGGAGACTTACAAAAGAAATAAGAGCAACTGAAAAAGCATGCACCTAGTACAACTCAAGCTAAGTACGAGTATAAAAAAAATATATCTATATTATTTTGAACAACCTTTACTTTATTCTGATACAAAAGGTTCTCAGTGTTTTCTCACGAAGTCACGAAGTGGTGGCGGCGTTAGTTTTAGCTATTCAGTCAAGATTTTATTTACAAAAGTACCTGGAAGTCTTTATGAAAGGGCGGAGACTTTTGAACCACACCATTACTAAACCGCTGGACAATTGAACTGCAAACCTAAAAATTAGGTGCGTTTTCAAATTGAGATAGCTCGAAAAATATTTGACGGATTCCAGAAATTCAGGCATGTGAGAAAAGATCATTTCTTTGACTATCGAGTGCTGGTATTGATGATGAGTTTGATTGCACAATTTGTCATATACAGGGTGGCAACGGAGAGCGTGCAGATATGGGCAATCTTTCACCTTCTACAACTTTCGAAAAAAAAGGCCGAGATTCTTTCTATCACCTGCTTTTTGAAAGATTGTATCATAGGTCGGTTAATAAAATATCCTCGCCAAAAATATCCCCGCGACAAAATATCCCATGCCAAAAATATCTCCGCGACAAGACAAAATATCCCAGGCCAAAAATATCCCCGCCAATAATATCCCAGCCAAAAAGACCCTACCCAAAAATATCCCTGTGGCAAAATTTTCCAATCTGAAAATATCGTAAGAAGAGGTAGCAGCTCTTCAGCCACCGGATCTAGGAAAAAACGTCCCCCGCAAAACGTCCCCAGAAAAAATGTTCGCCACAATACACCCCGTGGAAATTACATCCCCGGGAAAAAAAGTCTCAAGGAAAAGACGTCCCAGGGAAAATACATCCCCAGGAGAATACGTCCTCGGGAAAAAAAGTCCCCCGGAAGAAACGTCCCTGGAAAAATACGTCTCCCTTCTGGATTACTCTGGATATTCACTCTAATGAGCTTTTTTGTGCCGTCACATTACTTCCGAAACTCCAGTGGAGACTGTCTCTTGTGTCCTTTATGCGTGTGCTCAGCAGGGCTTCAAACGATATCGAAGACACAAGGGGGCTCAGTGAAGCTTCATAGCTTGACATAACATGAAGGCAAAAAGGGGGCTCACTGGTACTCTCAAAGCCAATAAAAGGCTAAGTGAGCTAATCAGAACTCCATACTATACTTGAGAATACAAGGGGGCCCGATAGGGCTCCGAGTATCACATTGAGGCACAAGATGCTTACCTCGGTGCTTGCTCATATTTCGGAAGTCTCGGAAAGATGCTAGGAGGCTCAGCAGGGCTTCAAAAGACGTTGAAGAAACAAAAGGGCCAAATGGAACCATGTGTAACGCAAGAAGGCATCAGAAAGAAGCTTACTGGAAATCTGAGAATCTTAAAAAAGCACAAGGGGGCCAACAAGAGCTCCAAACTACACTTGCGTACACATGAGGGCTCAATTGGGCTTTGTATGTCTCATGAAGGCACAAGGGATTCACACTAAGGTTTCCAAGTCTGGGGGCTTACTGGAACTCTGAATGTCACGAAAAAACACAGGGGGCTCATTAGGACTCCAAACGACACATGAGGACACAAGGAGGCCCAATACGCTCAATTAGTGTGACGTCAGAACGTGGGTTTTGTATGAAAACTGAGGATATGAAAACAACGAACACGTAAGTTGGCAACACTTCTTGTCAAAGTGACAGCCAATGGAATATTTGCGGATCAATAGATACAACGACCTTCCTGTAGAGTGCTTCGTAATCAAAAAGGCCTTCGAGGGTGGGATAATGCTGGTTAAATACATTTTACATTTTGTTTGACAGCTGCAGTGGAGGATGTGGGAAGAGGAGAGGGTGGAAATCAGGAGTGACATTAATGAGTGCTGCCAACCTAGCAGAGATTGTTTCCATACAAAACTCAACTTTTGACGTCATCACTGATTGAGCGTATAAAGATCCAAATGCTACGGAAAAATGCAAGGCAGTAAAGCTTCAAACGATACTGAAGAAACAAGGGGGCCCATTGAAGCTCTACATAAGTATGAAGGAAGAAAAAGAGGACTCACTGGTACTCTGGAAGACGATAAAATCATAAGTGGGCCAATTAGGCTCCATCTCGGGCTCTGAATTACACTTGAGGACACAAAAGGACCCGATAGGGCTTCAAATATCACATCAAGACACAAGGCGCCCACTTATGCTCCGAAAGTCTCGGAAAGATGTAAGAGGGTTCAGCAGGACTTCAAAATACATTTAAAAAATAAGGGGGCCCAATGGAGCTCTGGATAACAAGTAGGCGACAGGGGGCTTACTGGATTTCTGATAGTCATGAAAAAACATAAGGGAGCTAACTAGGGTTCCAAACTTCACTTCAGACACAAGAGGCCCGATATAGCTCCGAAAGCCATACATAGAAAAACTATAAAGGAGGCCCAATGGAGCTATAATTATGATAGGAGAAGGCAACGGGAGGTTACTGGAATTTTGATAGTCATAAAAAAACATGAATAAATCAGGACCGCGCTTAAAAGTTGATTGGACTATGGGGCTATGCGATTTTGATCAGGTTTATTGACTAAATCATTAGTCTCTTATTCTTCTTTTCCTCCATTTCTTTCGACTCACTACAAATTCAACATATATTTTGGCAACAAATAAAGATAGTATGATGTGGTGTGAACGTTGCAAGAAATAATTACTTTGTTATTGCTTGCAATGTTCACACCACGCTTTCTTGATTGAATGGAATCTAAGCTAAATACCACCTTGCACCTCAGCAAAAATATTAAATTAATATTATAATTATAGATAATAACGGCAATAATAGCCCAATACTTCTGACCATTCGACAACTTGACATTGACATTTGGGGGAAAATTGATCGCCACGCATGAATATGCGCTACGGCGCAAGCTCATAAGCTTGTTACGATTTGCAGTGTGTCACGCCCAAATTCGCAATCGTCATTCAACGTTAATGATCATATTACACTTAAGGTGCGTTCAGTCAGCTTATTTAGCCGCAAGTTTTAAATTTAGTCGTAAGCGCAGCATCGCTTATTGGCTGATCTGAGGAGGCTGGTTCATGACAGCCAAGGAGCATCGTTGCGCTTACGACTAAAACTAAAACTTGCGGCTGAATAAGCTGACTGGACGCACCTTTAATGATCATTAAGGTGCAGTCTGTCAAGGGTATAAGGCACATACAGCACATACCTACTGCTTAGGGATGTACGGTACGGTACACCCGAAAGATACCGGTACCTACTGAGTACCGTATCGTACCGATTAACAAGTACCGATACTCCTCTGTATCGAATTTTGAAGTACCGGTATTATTATTATTATTATTATTATTATTATTATTATTAGTGATTAAAACGACCAACAGGCCAGAGCCCAATTACAGGTCGAGTTTAGAGAAGGCAGCATATACAGAAGCAGGAGTGCAGAACAGGATGTCGACTTCATTCTCGATCAAGCTGTGATTTGAGTACATCCTGCTGAGAGGAGAAGATGCCATAAGATTTGTTCTGGCAAAAGGCAGCAGAAACAGAGCTTTTGATCTCAAATGAGCACCAGGCACGCGAAAGTCAATCCTGCTCAGAATCTCAGCGCAGTCAACTCCCCCAAAAAGAATCTTGTGCAGGTAAATAACGGAGTGGACAGCCCTGCGATTGTTCAAACTCTGTAAGTGGAACCTGTTCTGCAGCTCACTGTTAGGGAAACCCCTAGGAGGATAGACACTGTCCAACCTGAAGGACAGAAATTTCAAAAATCTTCGCTGCACTCTCTCCAGGCTGTTAATATGAGTCTTATATAGGGGGCTCCAAATAATAGAAGCATACTCAAGCTTCGACCTGACAAACGTGCAGTACAGCAGACGAAGCGTAGCCACATCCGCAAAGTCCCTTGAGTTTCGGATGACAAAACCCAGACTTTTGAACGCCGATTTGACGACATCGTTTATGTGCATTCTGAAGGAAAGCTCTGGGTCAAAACAAACACCAAGATCTCTCACGCTGCCAGGTCTGGAAAGAGTGTACTCGCCCAGGTTGTAGTCATAGAAAGTTGGGTTGCGCTTCCGAGTGTAAGACTGTACGTAGCACTTCGAGGCATTTAGTGACAGAAAATTAGCTTTGCACCACTCATCAACCAAGTCAAGATTTGCCTGAAGTAACCGACAGTCGGCGCGATCATCAATTCTGCAAAATATCTTCAGATCATCGGCATATAATAAATGTTTCACAGATAGATTGGCTACTATGTCGTTAGCATATATATCAAAAAGCTCAGGACCAAGATTAGAACCCTGTGGCACACCCGATGGCTGAAGGAACTCACTAGACCTACATCCGTTATGCTGGACAAACAGGTGTCTGTCACATAAGTATGATTTCAAGAGCCTGACCAACGAAGGGGACAAGCCAAAGGCAGATAACTTATGCAGTAAAGTGTCGTGGTCCAGGGTATCAAAAGCTTTTGAAAAATCGAATTAGGTGTTCATTGGTTGATTGGTGACGTCGGGTTGCGTCTCACAACTTGACTTTGAGTAATTCAGTCGCGAAAAATCAGAAAAATGAAAATTGTTTCCTCAAAAACCGACAATAATAATCTCATTTGAAGCTTTTTGTTAGTAGTATTAGGTTACGATACGATACTGCTCAAAATATCAGTAGTATCGTATTGTATCGCTTGTTGAAGTACCGGTACAAAATACCGAGTATCGGATAAGAAAGTACCGGTATACTTATATATCGGATCGTATCACACATCCCTAATACTGCTCGCTCTTACTACCTTGTAATTCATCAAATCAAAGGTAATAACAATCACTGGGTTTTGCGCCTTATCGCGACACCCGCGACATAAGCTCACGATTCTCTTACCGCAACACTCGCGACACCATCAGCTCTGTCGGTAAACTTGTGTGGTAGATTACTTTCTGAAGTAGGTTCGGGGATTGAACTGTGATTGTAGAGCTATGAACCAGTGAACATATCAATACATGTCGCGATAAAATCCTTCTTGACGACACTTTAGTTCAGAGCACCCAGCATAGATGTCGCTTTCCTCCATAGAGGATAGAAATACTTCTCTAGCGCAACACTGTCATGTGTGTAGCGTTAAGAAGATGCTCATGAAGTGACATAAAATTTTTGAAAAATGGACAGTGTCATGTCCAAGTTTTATTTTATTTCGCTTAATCACATTTACTTCAAGTCGCGGTGGCGAGCCCTCTTAGCACGACACAAACGACACGGCAATTTATTGTTTATGGTCGCGGTATGAGGGCTCTCTTAGTACGACACAAACGACAAGGCAATTTTATATTGAGGATCTATGAATTGATATTTATTTTGCGCCAAGATAATGCTCATCGCAAATCATGACTTGCAAAAAAAATGATGCCAAACAATCAACATTCGCATGACATTTAATTTCGATTTTGAGTTTCATAACGTCAAGTCCGCTCACAGTTTTTTGAAAAAATTGTAAAAACTGGATTGCTGCATCAAACATCAAGACTTGTCGAGTTTGATTGAATGAAAATGCTTCCAAAGCACAACATTTACGATAACGTTGCACTAAGAGTTGGCTCTTATCGCGACAAGAAGCAAACAAGAGTTTCTAAATGTTTGAGGTAACATTATCAGCTAAATTAATGAAAATTGTTGAAAGTTGCACTTTTTTTCTTTTGGGGGCGGAATCTGGGGGCAGCGACTAACGAAAAGTAGCCTATCCTTTCCCATTTTTAGTCAGCTATTTATATACCGAAAGAATCAGATCGCTATGTCTTCGGGTTTATGTTTTTCATTTTAAAGTGATTGGGGGCGGTTTTTAGCAGTTTTTTCATGTCGGCGGCGGCGGCGGCGGTTTACGTTTATAAGTGGCAACTATGTATTATTCAAAAAATGAGAACACCAAGAGCATGAAGTCTGGTAGGAAGTACAATATTATATTATTTCAAGTTTATCGGGGGCGGTTTTCTCTATGTTGGCGGCGCAATATGGACAGCCAATATAGCCTAGCCCTCCTTTGGGAGTGGCAGCTATGTAACAGTGGAAAAATTAGAAAGCTAGGTCGTCTAGTTTAAGAGGAGTTCGAGTTCGAGTTCGAGCGGTTGCAATAGCGATTTTCATCGAGATGGAAAATGCGCTAAAAAGCAAATATCGACATGACGACGTAGGTATTGGACTAGTCCTAGGACTAGTCCTAGACTACACAATGTGACACTCGTAATGAAGCAGCCTATTTTTCCAAATGAAAATACCTTTTCGTTATATTGTACAGGCAAAAAATCATAGTTTCATTGAATTACTGATTTTTGAGTCTATATCAAACATGGAAATTTCCTAATTTTGATGAAAATAATTTTCGTCACTCATTTTCCAGTTGTGAAATTAAATCCGTAGAAACTACCTGACCGTGAAAAAACTTTGACGTGAGAAGTAAATTTTTTAATAAACATCAAATGATATTGCCAGAAGTCGTTGCCATGACGACCGTATTTGTCATAGATATCACTTGGAAATGCCATGTTGGCTAATTTATATTTTTTAAAAGTTTTCCTTCCATGTGTTACTTACGCCAAGAGCCCATCATAGCGCGACAATTATGTCTTATGTCGCGCTGAGAACTATTTCTGTAGGCTCCAAACGCGACATGGCTCGACAAAAGCAAAATTTTGAATTTGAACAGAAGACATTGAAAGTTTCATTTCTCCTTTTTGGAAATAAAAAAAACCAAATTACATTCATTTTCCGATTCCTGAAACTACACGAAACATGAACATTCTCAAATTTTGATGAAAATAGTCTCTTTTACTTATTTTCCAGTTCTGAAATTAAATCCGTAGAAACTACCTGACCGTGAAGGAACTTTGACGTGAAAAATAAATTTTAAAGTAAACCTCAGATGACTTTGCCAAATGTCGTTGCCACGACGACCGTATTTGTCATAGATATCACTTGGAAATGCCATGTTGGCTAATTTATATTTTTGAAAAGTTTTCCTCCATGTGTCACGCTAAGAGCCCATCATAGCGCGACAATTATGTCTTATGTCGCGCTAAGAACTATTTCTGTAGGCTCCCAACGCGACATGGCTCGACAAGAGCAAAATTTTGAATTTAAACAGATGGCATTGAAAGTTTCATTTCTCCTTTTTGGAAATACGAAAAAACCAAATTACATTCATTTTCTGATTCCTGAGTCTACACGAAACATGGAATTTTTAAAATTTCAATGAAAATAATTTCTTTCACTAATTTTCCAGTTCTGAAATTAAATCCGTAGAAACTACCTGACCGTGAAGGAACTTTGACGTAAATATAAATTTTAAGTAAACCTCAGATGATTTTGCCAGAAGTCGTTGCCACGACGACCGTATTCGTCAGTAGATATCACTTGGAAATGCTATGTTGCCTAATTTGGATTTTGAAAAAGTTTTTCTTCCATGTGTCACGCTAAGAGCCCATCATAGTGCGACACTTATGCCTTATGTCGCGTTACGAACCATTTCTGTAGACTCCTAACGCGACATGGCTCGACAAGAGCAAAATTTTGAATTTAAACAGAAGACATTAAAAGATTCATTTTCCCTTTTTGGAAATACGAAAAAACCAAATTACATTAATTTTCTGATTCCTGAGTCTACACGAAACATGGAAATTCTCAAATTTCAATGAAAATAATTTCTTTCACTAATTTTCCAGTTCTGAAATTAAATCCGTAGAAACTACCTGACCGTGAAGGAACTTTGACGTGAATATAAATTTTAAGTAAACCTCAGATGATTTTGCCAGAAGTCGTTACCACGACGACCGTATTCGTCAGTAGATATCACTTGGAAATGCCATGTTGCCTAATTTGGATTTTGAAAAAGTTTTTCTTCCATGTGTCACGCTGAGAGCCCATCATAGTGCGACACTTATGCCTTATGTCGCGTAACGAACCATTTCTGTAGACTCCTAACGCGACATGGCTCGACAAGAGCAAAATTTTGAATTTAAACAGAAGACATTAAAAGATTCATTTCTTCTTTTTGGAAATACGAAAAAACCAAATTACATTCATTTTCTGATTCCTGAGTCTACACGAAACATGGAAATTCTCAAATTTCAATGAAAATAATTTCTTTTACTAATTTTCCAGTTCTGAAATTAAATCCGTAGAAACTACCTGACCGTGAAGGAACTTTGACGTGAATATAAATTTTTAGTAAACCTCAGATGATTTTGCCAGAAGTCGTTACCACGACGACCGTATTCGTCAGTAGATATCACTTGGAAATGCCATGTTGCCTAATTTGGATTTTGAAAAAGTTTTTCTTTCGTGTGTCACGCTAAGAGCCCATCATAGCGCGACACTTATGCCTTATGTCGCGTTACGAACCATTTCTGTAGACTCCTAACGCGACATGGCTCGACAAGAGCAAAATTTTGAATTTAAACAGAAGACATTAAAAGATTCATTTCTCCTTTTTGGAAATACGAAAAAACCAAATTACATTCATTTTCTGATTCCTGAGTCTACACGAAACATGGAAATTCTCAAATTTCAATGAAAATAATTTCTTTTACTGATTTTCCAGTTCTGAAATTAAATCCGTAGAAACTACCTGACCGTGAAGGAACTTTGACGTGAATATAAATTTTAAGTGAACCTCAGATGATTTTGCCAGAAGTCGTTACCACGACGACCGTATTCGTCAGTAGATATCACTTGGAAATGCCATGTTGCCTAATTTGGATTTTGAAAAAGTTTTTCTTTCGTGTGTCACGCTAAGAGCCCATCATAGCGCGACACTTATGCCTTATGTCGCGTTACGAACCATTTCTGTAGACTCCTAACGCGACATGGCTCGACAAGAGCAAAATTTTGAATTTGAACAGAAGACATTAAAAGATTCATTTCTCCTTTTTGGAAATACGAAAAAACCAAATTACATTCATTTTCTGATTCCTGAGTCTACACGAAACATGGAAATTCTCAAATTTCAATGAAAATAATTTCTTTTACTAATTTTCCAGTTCTGAAATTAAATCCGTAGAAACTACCTGACCGTGAAGGAACTTTGACGTGAATATAAATTTTAAGTAAACCTCAGATGATTTTGCCAGAAGTCGTTACCACGACGACCGTATTCGTCAGTAGATATCACTTGGAAATGCCATGTTGCCTAATTTGGATTTTGAAAAAGTTTTTCTTCCATGTGTCACGCTAAGAGCCCATCATAGTGCGACACTTATGCCTTATGTCGCGTTACGAACCATTTCTGTAGACTCCTAACGCGACATGGCTCGACAAGAGCAAAATTTTGAATTTAAACAGAAGACATTAAAAGATTCATTTCTTCTTTTTGGAAATACGAAAAAACCAAATTACATTCATTTTCTGATTCCTGAGTCTACACGAAACATGGAAATTCTCAAATTTCAATGAAAATAATTTCGTTTACTTATTTTCCAGTTCTGAAATTGAATCCGTAGAAACTAACTGACCGTGGAGGAACTTTGACGTGAAATATAAATTTCAAAAAAACCTCAGATAATTTTGCCAAAAGTCGTTGCCACGACGACCGTATTCGTCAGTAGATATCACTTGGAAATGCCATGTTGCCTAATTTGGATTTTGAAAAAGTTTTTCTTCCATGTGTCACGCTAAGAGCCCATCATAGCGCGACACTTATGCCTTATGTCGCGTTACGAACCATTTCTGTAGACTCCTAACGCAACATGGCTCGACAAGAGCAAAATTTTGAATTTAAACAGAAGACATTTAAAAGATTCATTTCTCCTTTTTGGAAATACGAAAAAACCAAATTACATTCTTTTTCTGATTCTTGAGTCTACACGAAACATGGAAATTCTCAAATTTCAATGAAAATAATTTCTATTACTTATTTTCCAGTTCTGAAATTGAATCCGTAGAAACTACCTGACCGTGGAGGAACTTTGACGTGAAATATAAATTTCAAGTAAACCTCAGATGATTTTGCCAGAAGTCGTTACCACGACGACCGTATTCGTCAGTAGATATCACTTGGAAATGCCATGTTGCCTAATTTGGATTTTGAAAAAGTTTTTCATTCGTGTGTCACGCTAAGAGCCCATCATAGCGCGACACTTAAGCCTTATGTCGCGTTACGAACCATTTCTGTAGACTCCTAACGCGACATGGCTCGACAAGAGCAAAATTTTGAATTTAAACAGAAGACATTAAAAGATTCATTTCTTCTTTTTGGAAATACGAAAAAACCAAATTACATTTATTTTCTGATTCCTGAGTCTACACGAAACATGGAAATTCTCAAATTTCAATGAAAATAATTTCTTTTACTAATTTTCCAGTTCTGAAATTAAATCCGTAGAAACTACCTGACCGTGAAGGAACTTTGACGTGAATATAAATTTTAAGTAAACCTCAGATGATTTTGCCAGAAGTCGTTACCACGACGACCGTATTCGTCAGTAGATATCACTTGGAAATGCCATGTTGTCTAATTTGGATTTTGAAAAAGTTTTTCTTCCATGTGTCACGCTAAGAGCCCATCATAGTGCGACACTTATGCCTTATGTCGCGTTACAAACCATTTCTGTAGACTCCTAACGCGACATGGCTCGACAAGAGCAAAATTTTGAATTTAAACAGAAGACATTAAAAGATTCATTTCTTCTTTTTGGAAATACAAAAAAACCAAATTACATTTATTTTCTGATTCCTGAGTCTACACGAAACATGGAAATTCTCAAATTTCAATGAAAATAATTTCTTTTACTTATTTTCCAGTTCTGAAATTGAATCCGTAGAAACTACCTGACCGTGGAGGAACTTTGACGTGAAATATAAATTTCAAGTAAACCTCAGATAATTTTGCCAAAAGTCGTTGCCACGACGACCGTATTCGTCAGTAGATATCACTTGGAAATGCCATGTTGCCTAATTTGGATTTTGAAAAAGTTTTTCTTCCATGTGTCACGCTAAGAGCCCATCATAGCGCGACACTTATGCCTTATGTCGCGTTACGAACCATTTCTGTAGACTCCTAACGCGACATGGCTCGACAAGAGCAAAATTTTGAATTTAAACAGAAGACATTAAAAGATTCATTTCTCCTTTTTGGAAATACGAAAAAACCAAATTACATTCATTTTCTGATTCCTGAGTCTACACGAAACATGGAAATTCTCAAATTTCAATGAAAATAATTTCTTTTACTAATTTTCCAGTTCTGAAATTAAATCCGTAGAAACTACCTGACCGTGAAGGAACTTTGACGTGAATATAAATTTTAAGTAAACCTCAGATGATTTTGCCAGAAGTCGTTACCACGACGACCGTATTCGTCAGTAGATATCACTTGGAAATGCCATGTTGCCTAATTTGGATTTTGAAAAAGTTTTTCTTTCGTGTGTCACGCTAAGAGCCCATCATAGCGCGACACTTATCCCTTATGTCGCGTTACGAACCATTTCTGTAGACTCCTAACGCGACATGGCTCGACAAGAGCAAAATTTTGAATTTGAACAGAAGACATTAAAAGATTCATTTCTCCTTTTTGGAAATACGAAAAAACCAAATTACATTCATTTTCTGATTCCTGAGTCTACACGAAACATGGAAATTCTCAAATTTCAATGAAAATAATTTCTTTTACTAATTTTCCAGTTCTGAAATTAAATCCGTAGAAACTACCTGACCGTGAAGGAACTTTGACGTGAATATAAATTTTAAGTAAACCTCAGATGATTTTGCCAGAAGTCGTTACCACGACGACCGTATTCGTCAGTAGATATCACTTGGAAATGCCATGTTGCCTAATTTGGATTTTGAAAAAGTTTTTCTTCCATGTGTCACGCTAAGAGCCCATCATAGTGCGACACTTATGCCTTATGTCGCGTTACGAACCATTTCTGTGGACTCCTAACGCGACATGGCTCGACAAGAGCAAAATTTTGAATTTAAACAGAAGACATTAAAAGATTCATTTCTCCTTTTTGGAAATACGAAAAAACCAAATTACATTCATTTTCTGATTCTTGAGTCTACACGAAACATGGAAATTCTCAAATTTCAATAAAAATAATTTCTTTTACTTATTTTCCAGTTCTGAAATTGAATCCGTAGAAACTACCTGACCGTGGAGGAACTTTGACGTGAAATATAAATTTTAAGTAAACCTCAGATAATTTTGCCAAAAGTCGTTGCCACGACGACCGTATTCGTCAGTAGATATCACTTGGAAATGCCATGTTGCCTAATTTGGATTTTGAAAAAGTTTTTCTTCCATGTGTCACGCTAAGAGCCCATCATAGCGCGACACTTAAACCTTATGCCGCGTTACGAACCATTTCTGTAGACTCCTAACGCGACATGGCTCGACAAGAGCAAAATTTTGAATTTAAACAGAAGACATTAAAAGATTCATTTCTTCTTTTTGGAAATACGAAAAAACCAAATTACATTTATTTCTGATTCCTGAGTCTACACGAAACATGGAAATTCTCAAATTTCAATGAAAATAATTTCTTTTACTAATTTTCCAGTTCTGAAATTAAATCCGTAGAAACTACCTGACCGTGAAGGAACTTTGACGTGAATATAAATTTTAAGTAAACCTCAGATGATTTTGCCAGAAGTCGTTACCACGACGACCGTATTCGTCAGTAGATATCACTTGGAAATGCCATGTTGCCTAATTTGGATTTTGAAAAAGTTTTTCTTTCGTGTGTCACGCTAAGAGCCCATCATAGCGCGACACTTATCCCTTATGTCGCGTTACGAACCATTTCTGTAGACTCCTAACGCGACATGGCTCGACAAGAGCAAAATTTTGAATTTAAACAGAAGACATTAAAAGATTCATTTCTCCTTTTTGGAAATACGAAAAAACCAAATTACATTCATTTTCTGATTCTTGAGTCTACACGAAACATAGAAATTCTCAAATTTCAATAAAAATAATTTCTTTTACTTATTTTCCAGTTCTGAAATTGAATCCGTAGAAACTACCTGACCGTGGAGGAACTTTGACGTGAAATATAAATTTTAAGTAAACCTCAGATAATTTTGCCAAAAGTCGTTGCCACGACGACCGTATTCGTCAGTAGATATCACTTGGAAATGCCATGTTGCCTAATTTGGATTTTGAAAAAGTTTTTCTTCCATGTGTCACGCTAAGAGCCCATCATAGCGCGACACTTAAACCTTATGCCGCGTTACGAACCATTTCTGTAGACTCCTAACGCGACATGGCTCGACAAGAGCAAAATTTTGAATTTAAACAGAAGACATTAAAAGATTCATTTCTTCTTTTTGGAAATACGAAAAAACCAAATTACATTTATTTCTGATTCCTGAGTCTACACGAAACATGGAAATTCTCAAATTTCAATGAAAATAATTTCTTTTACTAATTTTCCAGTTCTGAAATTAAATCCGTAGAAACTACCTGACCGTGAAGGAACTTTGACGTGAATATAAATTTTAAGTAAACCTCAGATGATTTTGCCAGAAGTCGTTACCACGACGACCGTATTCGTCAGTAGATATCACTTGGAAATGCCATGTTGCCTAATTTGGATTTTGAAAAAGTTTTTCTTTCGTGTGTCACGCTAAGAGCCCATCATAGCGCGACACTTATGCCTTATGTCGCGTTACGAACCATTTCTGTAGACTCCTAACGCGACATGGCTCGACAAGAGCAAAATTTTGAATTTAAACAGAAGACATTAAAAGATTCATTTCTCCTTTTTGGAAATACGAAAAAACCAAATTACATTCATTTTCTGATTCCTGAGTCTACACGAAACATGGAAATTCTCAAATTTCAATGAAAATAATTTCTTTTACTGATTTTCCAGTTCTGAAATTAAATCCGTAGAAACTACCTGACCGTGAAGGAACTTTGACGTGAATATAAATTTTAAGTAAACCTCAGATGATTTTGCCAGAAGTCGTTACCACGACGACCGTATTCGTCAGTAGATATCACTTGGAAATGCCATGTTGCCTAATTTGGATTTTGAAAAAGTTTTTCTTTCGTGTGTCACGCTAAGAGCCCATCATAGCGCGACACTTATGCCTTATGTCGCGTTACGAACCATTTCTGTAGACTCCTAACGCGACATGGCTCGACAAGAGCAAAATTTTGAATTTGAACAGAAGACATTAAAAGATTCATTTCTCCTTCTTGGAAATACGAAAAAACCAAATTACATTCATTTTCTGATTCCTGAGTCTACACGAAACATGGAAATTCTCAAATTTCAATGAAAATAATTTTCGTCACTCATTTTCCAGTTGTGAAATTAAATCCGTAGAAACTACCTGACCGTGAAAAAACTTTGACGTGAGAAGTAAATTTTTTAATAAACATCAAATGATATTGCCAGAAGTCGTTGCCATGACGACCGTATTTGTCATAGATATCACTTGGAAATGCCATGTTGGCTAATTTATATTTTTTAAAAGTTTTCCTTCCATGTGTTACTTACGCCAAGAGCCCATCATAGCGCGACAATTATGTCTTATGTCGCGCTGAGAACTATTTCTGTAGGCTCCAAACGCGACATGGCTCGACAAAAGCAAAATTTTGAATTTGAACAGAAGACATTGAAAGTTTCATTTCTCCTTTTTGGAAATAAAAAAAACCAAATTACATTCATTTTCCGATTCCTGAAACTACACGAAACATGAACATTCTCAAATTTTGATGAAAATAGTCTCTTTTACTTATTTTCCAGTTCTGAAATTAAATCCGTAGAAACTACCTGACCGTGAAGGAACTTTGACGTGAAAAATAAATTTTAAAGTAAACCTCAGATGACTTTGCCAAATGTCGTTGCCACGACGACCGTATTTGTCATAGATATCACTTGGAAATGCCATGTTGGCTAATTTATATTTTTGAAAAGTTTTCCTCCATGTGTCACGCTAAGAGCCCATCATAGCGCGACAATTATGTCTTATGTCGCGCTAAGAACTATTTCTGTAGGCTCCCAACGCGACATGGCTCGACAAGAGCAAAATTTTGAATTTAAACAGATGGCATTGAAAGTTTCATTTCTCCTTTTTGGAAATACGAAAAAACCAAATTACATTCATTTTCTGATTCCTGAGTCTACACGAAACATGGAATTTTTAAAATTTCAATGAAAATAATTTCTTTCACTAATTTTCCAGTTCTGAAATTAAATCCGTAGAAACTACCTGACCGTGAAGGAACTTTGACGTAAATATAAATTTTAAGTAAACCTCAGATGATTTTGCCAGAAGTCGTTGCCACGACGACCGTATTCGTCAGTAGATATCACTTGGAAATGCTATGTTGCCTAATTTGGATTTTGAAAAAGTTTTTCTTCCATGTGTCACGCTAAGAGCCCATCATAGTGCGACACTTATGCCTTATGTCGCGTTACGAACCATTTCTGTAGACTCCTAACGCGACATGGCTCGACAAGAGCAAAATTTTGAATTTAAACAGAAGACATTAAAAGATTCATTTTCCCTTTTTGGAAATACGAAAAAACCAAATTACATTAATTTTCTGATTCCTGAGTCTACACGAAACATGGAAATTCTCAAATTTCAATGAAAATAATTTCTTTCACTAATTTTCCAGTTCTGAAATTAAATCCGTAGAAACTACCTGACCGTGAAGGAACTTTGACGTGAATATAAATTTTAAGTAAACCTCAGATGATTTTGCCAGAAGTCGTTACCACGACGACCGTATTCGTCAGTAGATATCACTTGGAAATGCCATGTTGCCTAATTTGGATTTTGAAAAAGTTTTTCTTCCATGTGTCACGCTGAGAGCCCATCATAGTGCGACACTTATGCCTTATGTCGCGTAACGAACCATTTCTGTAGACTCCTAACGCGACATGGCTCGACAAGAGCAAAATTTTGAATTTAAACAGAAGACATTAAAAGATTCATTTCTTCTTTTTGGAAATACGAAAAAACCAAATTACATTCATTTTCTGATTCCTGAGTCTACACGAAACATGGAAATTCTCAAATTTCAATGAAAATAATTTCTTTTACTAATTTTCCAGTTCTGAAATTAAATCCGTAGAAACTACCTGACCGTGAAGGAACTTTGACGTGAATATAAATTTTTAGTAAACCTCAGATGATTTTGCCAGAAGTCGTTACCACGACGACCGTATTCGTCAGTAGATATCACTTGGAAATGCCATGTTGCCTAATTTGGATTTTGAAAAAGTTTTTCTTTCGTGTGTCACGCTAAGAGCCCATCATAGCGCGACACTTATGCCTTATGTCGCGTTACGAACCATTTCTGTAGACTCCTAACGCGACATGGCTCGACAAGAGCAAAATTTTGAATTTAAACAGAAGACATTAAAAGATTCATTTCTCCTTTTTGGAAATACGAAAAAACCAAATTACATTCATTTTCTGATTCCTGAGTCTACACGAAACATGGAAATTCTCAAATTTCAATGAAAATAATTTCTTTTACTGATTTTCCAGTTCTGAAATTAAATCCGTAGAAACTACCTGACCGTGAAGGAACTTTGACGTGAATATAAATTTTAAGTGAACCTCAGATGATTTTGCCAGAAGTCGTTACCACGACGACCGTATTCGTCAGTAGATATCACTTGGAAATGCCATGTTGCCTAATTTGGATTTTGAAAAAGTTTTTCTTTCGTGTGTCACGCTAAGAGCCCATCATAGCGCGACACTTATGCCTTATGTCGCGTTACGAACCATTTCTGTAGACTCCTAACGCGACATGGCTCGACAAGAGCAAAATTTTGAATTTGAACAGAAGACATTAAAAGATTCATTTCTCCTTTTTGGAAATACGAAAAAACCAAATTACATTCATTTTCTGATTCCTGAGTCTACACGAAACATGGAAATTCTCAAATTTCAATGAAAATAATTTCTTTTACTAATTTTCCAGTTCTGAAATTAAATCCGTAGAAACTACCTGACCGTGAAGGAACTTTGACGTGAATATAAATTTTAAGTAAACCTCAGATGATTTTGCCAGAAGTCGTTACCACGACGACCGTATTCGTCAGTAGATATCACTTGGAAATGCCATGTTGCCTAATTTGGATTTTGAAAAAGTTTTTCTTCCATGTGTCACGCTAAGAGCCCATCATAGTGCGACACTTATGCCTTATGTCGCGTTACGAACCATTTCTGTAGACTCCTAACGCGACATGGCTCGACAAGAGCAAAATTTTGAATTTAAACAGAAGACATTAAAAGATTCATTTCTTCTTTTTGGAAATACGAAAAAACCAAATTACATTCATTTTCTGATTCCTGAGTCTACACGAAACATGGAAATTCTCAAATTTCAATGAAAATAATTTCGTTTACTTATTTTCCAGTTCTGAAATTGAATCCGTAGAAACTAACTGACCGTGGAGGAACTTTGACGTGAAATATAAATTTCAAAAAAACCTCAGATAATTTTGCCAAAAGTCGTTGCCACGACGACCGTATTCGTCAGTAGATATCACTTGGAAATGCCATGTTGCCTAATTTGGATTTTGAAAAAGTTTTTCTTCCATGTGTCACGCTAAGAGCCCATCATAGCGCGACACTTATGCCTTATGTCGCGTTACGAACCATTTCTGTAGACTCCTAACGCAACATGGCTCGACAAGAGCAAAATTTTGAATTTAAACAGAAGACATTTAAAAGATTCATTTCTCCTTTTTGGAAATACGAAAAAACCAAATTACATTCTTTTTCTGATTCTTGAGTCTACACGAAACATGGAAATTCTCAAATTTCAATGAAAATAATTTCTATTACTTATTTTCCAGTTCTGAAATTGAATCCGTAGAAACTACCTGACCGTGGAGGAACTTTGACGTGAAATATAAATTTCAAGTAAACCTCAGATGATTTTGCCAGAAGTCGTTACCACGACGACCGTATTCGTCAGTAGATATCACTTGGAAATGCCATGTTGCCTAATTTGGATTTTGAAAAAGTTTTTCATTCGTGTGTCACGCTAAGAGCCCATCATAGCGCGACACTTAAGCCTTATGTCGCGTTACGAACCATTTCTGTAGACTCCTAACGCGACATGGCTCGACAAGAGCAAAATTTTGAATTTAAACAGAAGACATTAAAAGATTCATTTCTTCTTTTTGGAAATACGAAAAAACCAAATTACATTTATTTTCTGATTCCTGAGTCTACACGAAACATGGAAATTCTCAAATTTCAATGAAAATAATTTCTTTTACTAATTTTCCAGTTCTGAAATTAAATCCGTAGAAACTACCTGACCGTGAAGGAACTTTGACGTGAATATAAATTTTAAGTAAACCTCAGATGATTTTGCCAGAAGTCGTTACCACGACGACCGTATTCGTCAGTAGATATCACTTGGAAATGCCATGTTGTCTAATTTGGATTTTGAAAAAGTTTTTCTTCCATGTGTCACGCTAAGAGCCCATCATAGTGCGACACTTATGCCTTATGTCGCGTTACAAACCATTTCTGTAGACTCCTAACGCGACATGGCTCGACAAGAGCAAAATTTTGAATTTAAACAGAAGACATTAAAAGATTCATTTCTTCTTTTTGGAAATACAAAAAAACCAAATTACATTTATTTTCTGATTCCTGAGTCTACACGAAACATGGAAATTCTCAAATTTCAATGAAAATAATTTCTTTTACTTATTTTCCAGTTCTGAAATTGAATCCGTAGAAACTACCTGACCGTGGAGGAACTTTGACGTGAAATATAAATTTCAAGTAAACCTCAGATAATTTTGCCAAAAGTCGTTGCCACGACGACCGTATTCGTCAGTAGATATCACTTGGAAATGCCATGTTGCCTAATTTGGATTTTGAAAAAGTTTTTCTTCCATGTGTCACGCTAAGAGCCCATCATAGCGCGACACTTATGCCTTATGTCGCGTTACGAACCATTTCTGTAGACTCCTAACGCGACATGGCTCGACAAGAGCAAAATTTTGAATTTAAACAGAAGACATTAAAAGATTCATTTCTCCTTTTTGGAAATACGAAAAAACCAAATTACATTCATTTTCTGATTCCTGAGTCTACACGAAACATGGAAATTCTCAAATTTCAATGAAAATAATTTCTTTTACTAATTTTCCAGTTCTGAAATTAAATCCGTAGAAACTACCTGACCGTGAAGGAACTTTGACGTGAATATAAATTTTAAGTAAACCTCAGATGATTTTGCCAGAAGTCGTTACCACGACGACCGTATTCGTCAGTAGATATCACTTGGAAATGCCATGTTGCCTAATTTGGATTTTGAAAAAGTTTTTCTTTCGTGTGTCACGCTAAGAGCCCATCATAGCGCGACACTTATCCCTTATGTCGCGTTACGAACCATTTCTGTAGACTCCTAACGCGACATGGCTCGACAAGAGCAAAATTTTGAATTTGAACAGAAGACATTAAAAGATTCATTTCTCCTTTTTGGAAATACGAAAAAACCAAATTACATTCATTTTCTGATTCCTGAGTCTACACGAAACATGGAAATTCTCAAATTTCAATGAAAATAATTTCTTTTACTAATTTTCCAGTTCTGAAATTAAATCCGTAGAAACTACCTGACCGTGAAGGAACTTTGACGTGAATATAAATTTTAAGTAAACCTCAGATGATTTTGCCAGAAGTCGTTACCACGACGACCGTATTCGTCAGTAGATATCACTTGGAAATGCCATGTTGCCTAATTTGGATTTTGAAAAAGTTTTTCTTCCATGTGTCACGCTAAGAGCCCATCATAGTGCGACACTTATGCCTTATGTCGCGTTACGAACCATTTCTGTGGACTCCTAACGCGACATGGCTCGACAAGAGCAAAATTTTGAATTTAAACAGAAGACATTAAAAGATTCATTTCTCCTTTTTGGAAATACGAAAAAACCAAATTACATTCATTTTCTGATTCTTGAGTCTACACGAAACATGGAAATTCTCAAATTTCAATAAAAATAATTTCTTTTACTTATTTTCCAGTTCTGAAATTGAATCCGTAGAAACTACCTGACCGTGGAGGAACTTTGACGTGAAATATAAATTTTAAGTAAACCTCAGATAATTTTGCCAAAAGTCGTTGCCACGACGACCGTATTCGTCAGTAGATATCACTTGGAAATGCCATGTTGCCTAATTTGGATTTTGAAAAAGTTTTTCTTCCATGTGTCACGCTAAGAGCCCATCATAGCGCGACACTTAAACCTTATGCCGCGTTACGAACCATTTCTGTAGACTCCTAACGCGACATGGCTCGACAAGAGCAAAATTTTGAATTTAAACAGAAGACATTAAAAGATTCATTTCTTCTTTTTGGAAATACGAAAAAACCAAATTACATTTATTTCTGATTCCTGAGTCTACACGAAACATGGAAATTCTCAAATTTCAATGAAAATAATTTCTTTTACTAATTTTCCAGTTCTGAAATTAAATCCGTAGAAACTACCTGACCGTGAAGGAACTTTGACGTGAATATAAATTTTAAGTAAACCTCAGATGATTTTGCCAGAAGTCGTTACCACGACGACCGTATTCGTCAGTAGATATCACTTGGAAATGCCATGTTGCCTAATTTGGATTTTGAAAAAGTTTTTCTTTCGTGTGTCACGCTAAGAGCCCATCATAGCGCGACACTTATCCCTTATGTCGCGTTACGAACCATTTCTGTAGACTCCTAACGCGACATGGCTCGACAAGAGCAAAATTTTGAATTTAAACAGAAGACATTAAAAGATTCATTTCTCCTTTTTGGAAATACGAAAAAACCAAATTACATTCATTTTCTGATTCTTGAGTCTACACGAAACATAGAAATTCTCAAATTTCAATAAAAATAATTTCTTTTACTTATTTTCCAGTTCTGAAATTGAATCCGTAGAAACTACCTGACCGTGGAGGAACTTTGACGTGAAATATAAATTTTAAGTAAACCTCAGATAATTTTGCCAAAAGTCGTTGCCACGACGACCGTATTCGTCAGTAGATATCACTTGGAAATGCCATGTTGCCTAATTTGGATTTTGAAAAAGTTTTTCTTCCATGTGTCACGCTAAGAGCCCATCATAGCGCGACACTTAAACCTTATGCCGCGTTACGAACCATTTCTGTAGACTCCTAACGCGACATGGCTCGACAAGAGCAAAATTTTGAATTTAAACAGAAGACATTAAAAGATTCATTTCTTCTTTTTGGAAATACGAAAAAACCAAATTACATTTATTTCTGATTCCTGAGTCTACACGAAACATGGAAATTCTCAAATTTCAATGAAAATAATTTCTTTTACTAATTTTCCAGTTCTGAAATTAAATCCGTAGAAACTACCTGACCGTGAAGGAACTTTGACGTGAATATAAATTTTAAGTAAACCTCAGATGATTTTGCCAGAAGTCGTTACCACGACGACCGTATTCGTCAGTAGATATCACTTGGAAATGCCATGTTGCCTAATTTGGATTTTGAAAAAGTTTTTCTTTCGTGTGTCACGCTAAGAGCCCATCATAGCGCGACACTTATGCCTTATGTCGCGTTACGAACCATTTCTGTAGACTCCTAACGCGACATGGCTCGACAAGAGCAAAATTTTGAATTTAAACAGAAGACATTAAAAGATTCATTTCTCCTTTTTGGAAATACGAAAAAACCAAATTACATTCATTTTCTGATTCCTGAGTCTACACGAAACATGGAAATTCTCAAATTTCAATGAAAATAATTTCTTTTACTGATTTTCCAGTTCTGAAATTAAATCCGTAGAAACTACCTGACCGTGAAGGAACTTTGACGTGAATATAAATTTTAAGTAAACCTCAGATGATTTTGCCAGAAGTCGTTACCACGACGACCGTATTCGTCAGTAGATATCACTTGGAAATGCCATGTTGCCTAATTTGGATTTTGAAAAAGTTTTTCTTTCGTGTGTCACGCTAAGAGCCCATCATAGCGCGACACTTATGCCTTATGTCGCGTTACGAACCATTTCTGTAGACTCCTAACGCGACATGGCTCGACAAGAGCAAAATTTTGAATTTGAACAGAAGACATTAAAAGATTCATTTCTCCTTCTTGGAAATACGAAAAAACCAAATTACATTCATTTTCTGATTCCTGAGTCTACACGAAACATGGAAATTCTCAAATTTCAATGAAAATAATTTCTTTTACTAATTTTCCAGTTCTGAAATTAAATCCGTAGAAACTACCTGACCGTGAAGGAACTTTGACGTGAATATAAATTTTAAGTAAACCTCAGATGATTTTGCCAGAAGTCGTTACCACGACGACCGTATTCGTCAGTAGATATCACTTGGAAATGCCATGTTGCCTAATTTGGATTTTGAAAAAGTTTTTCTTCCATGTGTCACGCTAAGAGCCCATCATAGTGCGACACTTATGCCTTATGTCGCGTTACGAACCATTTCTGTAGACTCCTAACGCGACATGGCTCGACAAGAGCAAAATTTTGAATTTAAACAGAAGACATTAAAAGATTCATTTCTTCTTTTTGGAAATACGAAAAAACCAAATTACATTCATTTTCTGATTCCTGAGTCTACACGAAACATGGAAATTCTCAAATTTCAATGAAAATAATTTCTTTTACTTATTTTCCAGTTCTGAAATTGAATCCGTAGAAACTACCTGACCGTGGAGGAACTTTGACGTGAAATATAAATTTCAAGTAAACCTCAGATAATTTTGCCAAAAGTCGTTGCCACGACGACCGTATTCGTCAGTAGATATCACTTGGAAATGCCATGTCGCCTAATTTGGATTTTGAAAAAGTTTTTCTTCCATGTGTCACGCTAAGAGCCCATCATAGTGCGACACTTATGCCTTATGTCGCGTTACGAACCATTTCTGTAGACTCCTAACGCGACATGGCTCGACAAGAGCAAAATTTTGAATTTAAACAGAAGACATTAAAAGATTCATTTCTTCTTTTTGGAAATACGAAAAAACCAAATTACATTCATTTTCTGATTCCTGAGTCTACACGAAACATGGAAATTCTCAAATTTCAATGAAAATAATTTCTTTTACTTATTTTCCAGTTCTGAAATTGAATCCGTAGAAACTACCTGACCGTGGAGAAACTTTGACGTGAAATATAAATTTCAAGTAAACCTCAGATAATTTGGCCAAAAGTCGTTGCCACGACGACCGTATTCGTCAGTAGATATCACTTGGAAATGCCATGTTGCCTAATTTAGATTTTGAAAAAGTTTTTCTTCCATGTGTCACGCTAAGAAACCATCATAGCGCGACACTTATGCCTTATGTCGCGTTACGAACCATTTCTGTAGACTCCTAACGCAACATGGCTCGACAAGAGCAAAATTTTGAATTTAAACAGAAGACATTTAAAAGATTCATTTCTCCTTTTTGGAAATACGAAAAAACCAAATTACATTCTTTTTCTGATTCTTGAGTCTACACGAAACATGGAAATTCTCAAATTTCAATGAAAATAATTTCTATTACTTATTTTCCAGTTCTGAAATTGAATCCGTAGAAACTACCTGACCGTGGAGGAACTTTGACGTGAAATATAAATTTCAAGTAAACCTCAGATGATTTTGCCAGAAGTCGTTACCACGACGACCGTATTCGTCAGTAGATATCACTTGGAAATGCCATGTTGCCTAATTTGGATTTTGAAAAAGTTTTTCTTTCATGTGTCACGCTAAGAGCCCATCATAGCGCGACACTTATGCCTTATGTCGCGTTACGAACCATTTCTGTAGACTCCTAACGCGACATGGCTCGACAAGAGCAAAATTTTGAATTTAAACAGAAGACATTAAAAGATTCATTTCTTCTTTTTGGAAATACGAAAAAACCAAATTACATTCATTTTCTGATTCCTGAGTCTAAACGAAACATGGAAATTCTCAAATTTCAATGAAAATAATTTCTTTTACTTATTTTCCAGTTCTGAAATTAAATCCGTAGAAACTACCTGACCGTGGAGGAACTTTGACGTGAAATATAAATTTTAAGTAAACCTCAGATGATTTCGCCAGAAGTCGTTGCCACGACGACCGTATTCGTCAGTAGATATCACTTGGAAATGCCATGTTGCCTAATTTGGATTTTGAAAAAGTTTTTCTTCCATGTGTCACGCTAAGAGCCCATCATAGCGCGACACTTATGCCTTGTGTCGCGTTACGAACCATTTCTGTAGACTCCTAACGCGACATGGCTCGACAAGAGCAAAATTTTGAATTTAAACAGAAGACATTAAAAGATTCATTTCTCCTTTTTGGAAATACAAAAAAACCGAATTACATTCATTTTCTGATTCCTGAGTCTACACGAAACATGGAAATTCTCAAATTTCAATGAAAATAATTTCTTTTACTTATTTTCCAGTTCTGAAATTAAATCCGTAGAAACTACCTGACCGTGGAGGAACTTTGACGTAAAATATAAATTTTAAGTAAACCTCAGATGATTTCGCCAAAAGTCGTTGCCACGACGACCGTATTCGTCAGTAGATATCACTTGGAAGTGCCATGTTGCCTAATTTGGATTTTGAAAAAGTTTTTCTTCCATGTGTCACGCTAAGAGCCCATCATAGCGCGACACTTATGCCTTGTGTCGCGTTACGAACCATTTCTGTAGACTCCTAACGCGACATGGCTCGACAAGAGCAAAATTTTGAATTTAAACAGAAGACATTAAAAGATTCATTTCTTCTTTTTGGAAATACGAAAAAACCAAATTACATTCATTTTCTGATTCCTGAGTCTAAACGAAACATGGAAATTCTCAAATTCCAATGAAAATAATTTCTTTTACTTATTTTCCAGTTCTGAAATTAAATCCGTAGAAACTACCTGACCGTGGAGGAACTTTGACGTGAAATATAAATTTTAAGTAAACCTCAGATAATTTTGCCAAAAGTCGTTGCCACGACGACCGTATTCGTCAGTAGATATCACTTGGAAATGCCATGTTGCCTAATTTGGATTTTGAAAAAGTTTTTCTTCCATGTGTCACGCTAAGAGCCCATCATAGCGCGACACTTATGCCTTATGTCGCGTTACGAACCATTTCTGTAGACTCCTAACGCGACATGGCTCGACAAGAGCAAAATTTTGAATTTAAACAGAAGACATTAAAAGATTCATTTCTTCTTTTTGGAAATACGAAAAAACCAAATTACATTCATTTTCTGATTCCTGAGTCTAAACGAAACATGGAAATTCTCAAATTTCAATGAAAATAATTTCTTTTACTTATTTTCCAGTTCTGAAATTAAATCCGTAGAAACTACCTGACCGTGGAGGAACTTTGACGTGAAATATAAATTTTAAGTAAACCTCAGATGATTTCGCCAGAAGTCGTTGCCACGACGACCGTATTCGTCAGTAGATATCAATTGGAAATGCCATGTTGCCTAATTTGGATTTTGAAAAAGTTTTTCTTCCATGTGTCACGCTAAGAGCCCATCATAGCGCGACACTTATGCCTTGTGTCGCGTTACGAACCATTTCTGTAGACTCCTAACGCGACATGGCTCGACAAGAGCAAAATTTTGAATTTAAACAGAAGACATTAAAAGATTCATTTCTCCTTTTTGGAAATACAAAAAAACCGAATTACATTCATTTTCTGATTCCTGAGTCTACACGAAACATGGAAATTCTCAAATTTCAATGAAAATAATTTCTTTTACTTATTTTCCAGTTCTGAAATTAAATCCGTAGAAACTACCTGACCGTGGAGGAACTTTGACGTAAAATATAAATTTTAAGTAAACCTCAGATGATTTCGCCAAAAGTCGTTGCCACGACGACCGTATTCGTCAGTAGATATCACTTGGAAATGCCATGTTGCCTAATTTGGATTTTGAAAAAGTTTTTCTTCCATGTGTCACGCTAAGAGCCCATCATAGCGCGACACTTATGCCTTGTGTCGCGTTACGAACCATTTCTGTAGACTCCTAACGCGACATGGCTTGACAAGAGCAAAATTTTGAATTTAAACAGAAGACATTTAAAAGATTCATTTCTCCGTTTTGGAAATACGAAAAAACCAAATTACATTCATTTTCTGATTCCTGAGTCTACACGAAACATGGAAATTCTCAAATTTCAATAAAAATAATTTCTTTTACTTATTTTCCAGTTCTGAAATTAAATCCGTAGAAACTACCTGACCGTGGAGGAACTTTGTCGTGAAATATAAATTTTAAGTAAACCTCAGATAATTTTGCCAAAAGTCGTTGCCACGACGACCGTATTCGTCAGTAGATATCACTTGGAAGTGCCATGTTGCCTAATTTGGATTTTGAAAAAGTTTTTCTTTCATGTGTCACGCTAAGAGCCCATCATAGCGCGACACTTATGCCTTATGTCGCGTTACGAACCATTTCTGTAGACTCCTAACGCGACATGGCTCGACAAGAGCAAAATTTTGAATTTAAACAGAAGACATTAAAAGATTCATTTCTTCTTTTTGGAAATACGAAAAAACCAAATTACATTCATTTTCTGATTCCTGAGTCTAAACGAAACATGGAAATTCTCAAATTTCAATGAAAATAATTTCTTTTACTTATTTTCCAGTTCTGAAATTAAATCCGTAGAAACTACCTGACCGTGGAGGAACTTTGACGTGAAATATAAATTTTAAGTAAACCTCAGATGATTTCGCCAGAAGTCGTTGCCACGACGACCGTATTCGTCAGTAGATATCACTTGGAAATGCCATGTTGCCTAATTTGGATTTTGAAAAAGTTTTTCTTCCATGTGTCACGCTAAGAGCCCATCATAGCGCGACACTTATGCCTTGTGTCGCGTTACGAACCATTTCTGTAGACTCCTAACGCGACATGGCTTGACAAGAGCAAAATTTTGAATTTAAACAGAAGACATTTAAAAGATTCATTTCTCCGTTTTGGAAATACGAAAAAACCAAATTACATTCATTTTCTGATTCCTGAGTCTACACGAAACATGGAAATTCTCAAATTTCAATAAAAATAATTTCTTTTACTTATTTTCCAGTTCTGAAATTAAATCCGTAGAAACTACCTGACCGTGGAGGAACTTTGTCGTGAAATATAAATTTTAAGTAAACCTCAGATAATTTTGCCAAAAGTCGTTGCCACGACGACCGTATTCGTCAGTAGATATCACTTGGAAGTGCCATGTTGCCTAATTTGGATTTTGAAAAAGTTTTTCTTTCATGTGTCACGCTAAGAGCCCATCATAGCGCGACACTTATGCCTTATGTCGCGTTACGAACCATTTCTGTAGACTCCTAACGCGACATGGCTCGACAAGAGCAAAATTTTGAATTTAAACAGAAGACATTAAAAGATTCATTTCTTCTTTTTGGAAATACGAAAAAACCAAATTACATTCATTTTCTGATTCCTGAGTCTAAACGAAACATGGAAATTCTCAAATTCCAATGAAAATAATTTCTTTTACTTATTTTCCAGTTCTGAAATTAAATCTGTAGAAACTACCTGACCGTGGAGGAACTTTGACGTGAAATATAAATTTTAAGTAAACCTCAGATAATTTTGCCAAAAGTCGTTGCCACGACGACCGTATTCGTCAGTAGATATCACTTGGAAGTGCCATGTTGCCTAATTTGGATTTTGAAAAAGTTTTTCTTTCATGTGTCACGCTAAGAGCCCATCATAGCGCGACACTTATGCCTTATGTCGCGTTACGAACCATTTCTGTAGACTCCTAACGCGACATGGCTCGACAAGAGCAAAATTTTGAATTTAAACAGAAGACATTAAAAGATTCATTTCTTCTTTTTGGAAATACGAAAAAACCAAATTACATTCATTTTCTGATTCCTGAGTCTAAACGAAACATGGAAATTCTCAAATTTCAATGAAAATAATTTCTTTTACTTATTTTCCAGTTCTGAAATTAAATCCGTAGAAACTACCTGACCGTGGAGGAACTTTGACGTGAAATATAAATTTTAAGTAAACCTCAGATGATTTCGCCAGAAGTCGTTGCCACGACGACCGTATTCGTCAGTAGATATCACTTGGAAATGCCATGTTGCCTAATTTGGATTTTGAAAAAGTTTTTCTTCCATGTGTCACGCTAAGAGCCCATCATAGCGCGACACTTATGCCTTGTGTCGCGTTACGAACCATTTCTGTAGACTCCTAACGCGACATGGCTTGACAAGAGCAAAATTTTGAATTTAAACAGAAGACATTTAAAAGATTCATTTCTCCGTTTTGGAAATACGAAAAAACCAAATTACATTCATTTTCTGATTCCTGAGTCTACACGAAACATGGAAATTCTCAAATTTCAATAAAAATAATTTCTTTTACTTATTTTCCAGTTCTGAAATTAAATCCGTAGAAACTACCTGACCGTGGAGGAACTTTGTCGTGAAATATAAATTTTAAGTAAACCTCAGATAATTTTGCCAAAAGTCGTTGCCACGACGACCGTATTCGTCAGTAGATATCACTTGGAAGTGCCATGTTGCCTAATTTGGATTTTGAAAAAGTTTTTCTTTCATGTGTCACGCTAAGAGCCCATCATAGCGCGACACTTATGCCTTATGTCGCGTTACGAACCATTTCTGTAGACTCCTAACGCGACATGGCTCGACAAGAGCAAAATTTTGAATTTAAACAGAAGACATTAAAAGATTCATTTCTTCTTTTTGGAAATACGAAAAAACCAAATTACATTCATTTTCTGATTCCTGAGTCTAAACGAAACATGGAAATTCTCAAATTTCAATGAAAATAATTTCTTTTACTTATTTTCCAGTTCTGAAATTAAATCCGTAGAAACTACCTGACCGTGGAGGAACTTTGACGTAAAATATAAATTTTAAGTAAACCTCAGATGATTTCGCCAAAAGTCGTTGCCACGACGACCGTATTCGTCAGTAGATATCACTTGGAAATGCCATGTTGCCTAATTTGGATTTTGAAAAAGTTTTTCTTCCATGTGTCACGCTAAGAGCCCATCATAGCGCGACACTTATGCCTTGTGTCGCGTTACGAACCATTTCTGTAGACTCCTAACGCGACATGGCTTGACAAGAGCAAAATTTTGAATTTAAACAGAAGACATTTAAAAGATTCATTTCTCCGTTTTGGAAATACGAAAAAACCAAATTACATTCATTTTCTGATTCCTGAGTCTACACGAAACATGGAAATTCTCAAATTTCAATAAAAATAATTTCTTTTACTTATTTTCCAGTTCTGAAATTAAATCCGTAGAAACTACCTGACCGTGGAGGAACTTTGTCGTGAAATATAAATTTTAAGTAAACCTCAGATAATTTTGCCAAAAGTCGTTGCCACGACGACCGTATTCGTCAGTAGATATCACTTGGAAGTGCCATGTTGCCTAATTTGGATTTTGAAAAAGTTTTTCTTTCATGTGTCACGCTAAGAGCCCATCATAGCGCGACACTTATGCCTTATGTCGCGTTACGAACCATTTCTGTAGACTCCTAACGCGACATGGCTCGACAAGAGCAAAATTTTGAATTTAAACAGAAGACATTAAAAGATTCATTTCTTCTTTTTGGAAATACGAAAAAACCAAATTACATTCATTTTCTGATTCCTGAGTCTAAACGAAACATGGAAATTCTCAAATTCCAATGAAAATAATTTCTTTTACTTATTTTCCAGTTCTGAAATTAAATCCGTAGAAACTACCTGACCGTGGAGGAACTTTGACGTGAAATATAAATTTTAAGTAAACCTCAGATAATTTTGCCAAAAGTCGTTGCCACGACGACCGTATTCGTCAGTAGATATCACTTGGAAATGCCATGTTGCCTAATTTGGATTTTGAAAAAGTTTTTCTTCCATGTGTCACGCTAAGAGCCCATCATAGCGCGACACTTATGCCTTGTGTCGCGTTACGAACCATTTCTGTAGACTCCTAACGCGACATGGCTCGACAAGAGCAAAATTTTGAATTTAAACAGAAGACATTAAAAGATTCATTTCTCCTTTTTGGAAATACAAAAAAACCGAATTACATTCATTTTCTGATTCCTGAGTCTACACGAAACATGGAAATTCTCAAATTTCAATGAAAATAATTTCTTTTACTTATTTTCCAGTTCTGAAATTAAATCCGAAGAAACTACCTGACCGTGGAGGAACTTTGACGTGAAATATAAATTTTAAGTAAACCTCAGATGATTTCGCCAAAAGTCGTTGCCACGACGACCGTATTCGTCAGTAGATATCACTTGGAAGTGCCATGTTGCCTAATTTGGATTTTGAAAAAGTTTTTCTTTCATGTGTCACGCTAAGAGCCCATCATAGCGCGACACTTATGCCTTATGTCGCGTTACGAACCATTTCTGTAGACTCCTAACGCGACATGGCTCGACAAGAGCAAAATTTTGAATTTAAACAGAAGACATTAAAAGATTCATTTCTTCTTTTTGGAAATACGAAAAAACCAAATTACATTCATTTTCTGATTCCTGAGTCTAAACGAAACATGGAAATTCTCAAATTTCAATGAAAATAATTTCTTTTACTTATTTTCCAGTTCTGAAATTAAATCCGTAGAAACTACCTGACCGTGGAGGAACTTTGACGTGAAATATAAATTTTAAGTAAACCTCAGATGATTTCGCCAGAAGTCGTTGCCACGACGACCGTATTCGTCAGTAGATATCAATTGGAAATGCCATGTTGCCTAATTTGGATTTTGAAAAAGTTTTTCTTCCATGTGTCACGCTAAGAGCCCATCATAGCGCGACACTTATGCCTTGTGTCGCGTTACGAACCATTTCTGTAGACTCCTAACGCGACATGGCTCGACAAGAGCAAAATTTTGAATTTAAACAGAAGACATTAAAAGATTCATTTCTCCTTTTTGGAAATACAAAAAAACCGAATTACATTCATTTTCTGATTCCTGAGTCTACACGAAACATGGAAATTCTCAAATTTCAATGAAAATAATTTCTTTTACTTATTTTCCAGTTCTGAAATTAAATCCGTAGAAACTACCTGACCGTGGAGGAACTTTGACGTAAAATATAAATTTTAAGTAAACCTCAGATGATTTCGCCAAAAGTCGTTGCCACGACGACCGTATTCGTCAGTAGATATCACTTGGAAATGCCATGTTGCCTAATTTGGATTTTGAAAAAGTTTTTCTTCCATGTGTCACGCTAAGAGCCCATCATAGCGCGACACTTATGCCTTGTGTCGCGTTACGAACCATTTCTGTAGACTCCTAACGCGACATGGCTTGACAAGAGCAAAATTTTGAATTTAAACAGAAGACATTTAAAAGATTCATTTCTCCGTTTTGGAAATACGAAAAAACCAAATTACATTCATTTTCTGATTCCTGAGTCTACACGAAACATGGAAATTCTCAAATTTCAATAAAAATAATTTCTTTTACTTATTTTCCAGTTCTGAAATTAAATCCGTAGAAACTACCTGACCGTGGAGGAACTTTGTCGTGAAATATAAATTTTAAGTAAACCTCAGATAATTTTGCCAAAAGTCGTTGCCACGACGACCGTATTCGTCAGTAGATATCACTTGGAAGTGCCATGTTGCCTAATTTGGATTTTGAAAAAGTTTTTCTTTCATGTGTCACGCTAAGAGCCCATCATAGCGCGACACTTATGCCTTATGTCGCGTTACGAACCATTTCTGTAGACTCCTAACGCGACATGGCTCGACAAGAGCAAAATTTTGAATTTAAACAGAAGACATTAAAAGATTCATTTCTTCTTTTTGGAAATACGAAAAAACCAAATTACATTCATTTTCTGATTCCTGAGTCTAAACGAAACATGGAAATTCTCAAATTTCAATGAAAATAATTTCTTTTACTTATTTTCCAGTTCTGAAATTAAATCCGTAGAAACTACCTGACCGTGGAGGAACTTTGACGTGAAATATAAATTTTAAGTAAACCTCAGATGATTTCGCCAGAAGTCGTTGCCACGACGACCGTATTCGTCAGTAGATATCACTTGGAAATGCCATGTGGCCTAATTTGGATTTTGAAAAAGTTTTTCTTCCATGTGTCACGCTAAGAGCCCATCATAGCGCGACACTTATGCCTTGTGTCGCGTTACGAACCATTTCTGTAGACTCCTAACGCGACATGGCTTGACAAGAGCAAAATTTTGAATTTAAACAGAAGACATTTAAAAGATTCATTTCTCCGTTTTGGAAATACGAAAAAACCAAATTACATTCATTTTCTGATTCCTGAGTCTACACGAAACATGGAAATTCTCAAATTTCAATAAAAATAATTTCTTTTACTTATTTTCCAGTTCTGAAATTAAATCCGTAGAAACTACCTGACCGTGGAGGAACTTTGTCGTGAAATATAAATTTTAAGTAAACCTCAGATAATTTTGCCAAAAGTCGTTGCCACGACGACCGTATTCGTCAGTAGATATCACTTGGAAGTGCCATGTTGCCTAATTTGGATTTTGAAAAAGTTTTTCTTTCATGTGTCACGCTAAGAGCCCATCATAGCGCGACACTTATGCCTTATGTCGCGTTACGAACCATTTCTGTAGACTCCTAACGCGACATGGCTCGACAAGAGCAAAATTTTGAATTTAAACAGAAGACATTAAAAGATTCATTTCTTCTTTTTGGAAATACGAAAAAACCAAATTACATTCATTTTCTGATTCCTGAGTCTAAACGAAACATGGAAATTCTCAAATTCCAATGAAAATAATTTCTTTTACTTATTTTCCAGTTCTGAAATTAAATCTGTAGAAACTACCTGACCGTGGAGGAACTTTGACGTGAAATATAAATTTTAAGTAAACCTCAGATAATTTTGCCAAAAGTCGTTGCCACGACGACCGTATTCGTCAGTAGATATCACTTGGAAGTGCCATGTTGCCTAATTTGGATTTTGAAAAAGTTTTTCTTTCATGTGTCACGCTAAGAGCCCATCATAGCGCGACACTTATGCCTTATGTCGCGTTACGAACCATTTCTGTAGACTCCTAACGCGACATGGCTCGACAAGAGCAAAATTTTGAATTTAAACAGAAGACATTAAAAGATTCATTTCTTCTTTTTGGAAATACGAAAAAACCAAATTACATTCATTTTCTGATTCCTGAGTCTAAACGAAACATGGAAATTCTCAAATTTCAATGAAAATAATTTCTTTTACTTATTTTCCAGTTCTGAAATTAAATCCGTAGAAACTACCTGACCGTGGAGGAACTTTGACGTGAAATATAAATTTTAAGTAAACCTCAGATGATTTCGCCAGAAGTCGTTGCCACGACGACCGTATTCGTCAGTAGATATCACTTGGAAATGCCATGTTGCCTAATTTGGATTTTGAAAAAGTTTTTCTTCCATGTGTCACGCTAAGAGCCCATCATAGCGCGACACTTATGCCTTGTGTCGCGTTACGAACCATTTCTGTAGACTCCTAACGCGACATGGCTTGACAAGAGCAAAATTTTGAATTTAAACAGAAGACATTTAAAAGATTCATTTCTCCGTTTTGGAAATACGAAAAAACCAAATTACATTCATTTTCTGATTCCTGAGTCTACACGAAACATGGAAATTCTCAAATTTCAATAAAAATAATTTCTTTTACTTATTTTCCAGTTCTGAAATTAAATCCGTAGAAACTACCTGACCGTGGAGGAACTTTGTCGTGAAATATAAATTTTAAGTAAACCTCAGATAATTTTGCCAAAAGTCGTTGCCACGACGACCGTATTCGTCAGTAGATATCACTTGGAAGTGCCATGTTGCCTAATTTGGATTTTGAAAAAGTTTTTCTTTCATGTGTCACGCTAAGAGCCCATCATAGCGCGACACTTATGCCTTATGTCGCGTTACGAACCATTTCTGTAGACTCCTAACGCGACATGGCTCGACAAGAGCAAAATTTTGAATTTAAACAGAAGACATTAAAAGATTCATTTCTTCTTTTTGGAAATACGAAAAAACCAAATTACATTCATTTTCTGATTCCTGAGTCTAAACGAAACATGGAAATTCTCAAATTTCAATGAAAATAATTTCTTTTACTTATTTTCCAGTTCTGAAATTAAATCCGTAGAAACTACCTGACCGTGGAGGAACTTTGACGTAAAATATAAATTTTAAGTAAACCTCAGATGATTTCGCCAAAAGTCGTTGCCACGACGACCGTATTCGTCAGTAGATATCACTTGGAAATGCCATGTTGCCTAATTTGGATTTTGAAAAAGTTTTTCTTCCATGTGTCACGCTAAGAGCCCATCATAGCGCGACACTTATGCCTTGTGTCGCGTTACGAACCATTTCTGTAGACTCCTAACGCGACATGGCTTGACAAGAGCAAAATTTTGAATTTAAACAGAAGACATTTAAAAGATTCATTTCTCCGTTTTGGAAATACGAAAAAACCAAATTACATTCATTTTCTGATTCCTGAGTCTACACGAAACATGGAAATTCTCAAATTTCAATAAAAATAATTTCTTTTACTTATTTTCCAGTTCTGAAATTAAATCCGTAGAAACTACCTGACCGTGGAGGAACTTTGTCGTGAAATATAAATTTTAAGTAAACCTCAGATAATTTTGCCAAAAGTCGTTGCCACGACGACCGTATTCGTCAGTAGATATCACTTGGAAGTGCCATGTTGCCTAATTTGGATTTTGAAAAAGTTTTTCTTTCATGTGTCACGCTAAGAGCCCATCATAGCGCGACACTTATGCCTTATGTCGCGTTACGAACCATTTCTGTAGACTCCTAACGCGACATGGCTCGACAAGAGCAAAATTTTGAATTTAAACAGAAGACATTAAAAGATTCATTTCTTCTTTTTGGAAATACGAAAAAACCAAATTACATTCATTTTCTGATTCCTGAGTCTAAACGAAACATGGAAATTCTCAAATTCCAATGAAAATAATTTCTTTTACTTATTTTCCAGTTCTGAAATTAAATCTGTAGAAACTACCTGACCGTGGAGGAACTTTGACGTGAAATATAAATTTTAAGTAAACCTCAGATAATTTTGCCAAAAGTCGTTGCCACGACGACCGTATTCGTCAGTAGATATCACTTGGAAGTGCCATGTTGCCTAATTTGGATTTTGAAAAAGTTTTTCTTTCATGTGTCACGCTAAGAGCCCATCATAGCGCGACACTTATGCCTTATGTCGCGTTACGAACCATTTCTGTAGACTCCTAACGCGACATGGCTCGACAAGAGCAAAATTTTGAATTTAAACAGAAGACATTGAAAGATTCATTTCTTCTTTTTGGAAATACGAAAAAACCAAATTACATTCATTTTCTGATTCCTGAGTCTACACGAAACATGGAAATTCTCAAATTTCAATAAAAATAATTTCTTTTACTTATTTTCCAGTTCTGAAATTAAATCCGTAGAAACTACCTGACCGTGGAGGAACTTTGACGTGAAATATAAATTTTAAGTAATCCTCAAATAATTTTGCCAAAAGTCGTTGCCACGACGACCGTATTCGTCAGTAGATATCACTTGGAAATGCCATGTTGCCTAATTTGGATTTTGAAAAAGTTTTTCTTCCATGTGTCACGCTAAGAGCCCATCATAGCGCGACACTTATGCCTTGTGTCGCGTTACGAACCATTTCTGTAGACTCCTAACGCGACATGGCTCGACAAGAGCAAAATTTTGAATTTAAACAGAAGACATTAAAAGATTCATTTCTCCTTTTTGGAAATACAAAAAAACCGAATTACATTCATTTTCTGATTCCTGAGTCTACACGAAACATGGAAATTCTCAAATTTCAATGAAAATAATTTCTTTTACTTATTTTCCAGTTCTGAAATTAAATCCGTAGAAACTACCTGACCGTGGAGGAATTTTGACGTGAAATATAAATTTTAAGTAAACCTCAGATGATTTCGCCAAAAGTCGTTACCACGACGACCGTATTCGTCAGTAGATATCACTTGGAAGTGCCATGTTGCCTAATTTGGATTTTGAAAAAGTTTTTCTTTCATGTGTCACGCTAAGAGCCCATCATAGTGCGACACTTATGCCTTATGTCGCGTTACGAACCATTTCTGTAGACTCCTAACGCGACATGGCTCGACAAGAGCAAAATTTTGAATTTAAACAGAAGACATTGAAAGATTCATTTCTTCTTTTTGGAAATACGAAAAAACCAAATTACATTCATTTTCTGATTCCTGAGTCTACACGAAACATGGAAATTCTCAAATTTCAATAAAAATAATTTCTTTTACTTATTTTCCAGTTCTGAAATTAAATCCGTAGAAACTACCTGACCGTGGAGGAACTTTGACGTGAAATATAAATTTCAAGTAAACCTCAGATGATTTTGCCAAAAGTCGTTGCCACGACGACCGTATTCGTCAATAGATATCACTTGGAAATGCCATGTTGCCTAATTTGGATTTTGAAAAAGTTTTTCTTCCATGTGTCACGCTAAGAGCCCATCATAGCGCGACACTTATGCCTTGTGTCGCGTTACGAACCATTTCTGTAGACTCCTAACGCGACATGGCTCGACAAGAGCAAAATTTTGAATTTAAACAGAAGACATTAAAAGATTCATTTCTCCTTTTTGGAAATACAAAAAAACCGAATTACATTCATTTTCTGATTCCTGAGTCTACACGAAACATGGAAATCCTCAAATTTCAATGAAAATAATTTCTTTTACTTATTTTCCAGTTCTGAAATTAAATCCGTAGAAACTACCTGACCGTGGAGGAACTTTGACGTGAAATATAAATTTTAAGTAAACCTCAGATGATTTCGCCAAAAGTCGTTGCCACGACGACCGTATTCGTCAGTAGATATCACTTGGAAATGCCATGTTGCCTAATTTGGATTTTGAAAAAGTTTTTCTTCCATCTGTCACGCTAAGAGCCCATCATAGCGCGACACTTATGCCTTATGTCGCGTTACGAACCATTTCTGTAGACTCCTAACGCGACATGGCTCGACAAGAGCAAAATTTTGAATTTAAACAGAAGACATTAAAAGATTCATTTCTCCTTTTTGGAAATACGAAAAAACCAAATTACATTCATTTTCTGATTCTTGAGTCTACACGAAACATGGAAATTCTCAAATTTCAATGAAAATAATTTATATTACTTATTTTCCAGTTCTGAAATTAAATCCGTAGAAACTACCTGACCGTGGAGGAACTTTGACGTGAAATATAAATTTTAAGTAAACCTCAGATGATTTCGCCAAAAGTCGTTACCACGACGACCGTATTCGTCAGTAGATATCACTTGGAAATGCCATGTTGCCTAATTTGGATTTTGAAAAAGTTTTCCTTCCATCTGTCACGCTAAGAGCCCATCATAGCGCGACACTCATGCCTTATGTCGCGTTACGAACCATTTTTGTAGACTCCTAACGCGACATGGCTCGACAAGAGCAAAATTTTGAATTTAAACAGAAGACAATAAAAGATTCATTTCTTCTTTTTGGAAATACGAAAAAACCAAATTACATTCATTTTCTGATTCCTGAGTCTAAACGAAACATGGAAATTCTCAAATTTCAATAAAAATAATTTCTTTTACTTATTTTCCAGTTCTGAAATTAAATCCGTAGAAACTACCTGACCGTGGAGGAACTTTGACGTGAAATATAAATTTCAAGTAAACCTCAGCTAATTTTGCCAAAAGTCGTTGCCACGACGACCGTATTCGTCAGTAGATATCACTTGGAAATGCCATGTTGCCTAATTTGGATTTTGAAAAAGTTTTTCTTCCATGTGTCACGCTAAGAGCCCATCATAGCGCGACACTTATGCCTTATGTCGCGTTACGAACCATTTCTGTAGACTCCTAACGCAACATGGCTCGACAAGAGCAAAATTTTGAATTTAAACAGAAGACATTTAAAAGATTCATTTCTCCTTTTTGGAAATACGAAAAAACCAAATTACATTCATTTTCTGATTCTTGAGTCTACACGAAACATGGAAATTCTCAAATTTCAATGAAAATAATTTCTTTCACTTATTTTCCAGTTCTGAAATTGAATCCGTAGAAACTACCTGACCGTGGAGGAACTTTGACGTGAAATATAAATTTTAAGTAAACCTCAGATGATTTCGCCAAAAGTCGTTGCCACGACGACCGTATTCGTCAGTAGATATCACTTGGAAATGCCATGTTGCCTGATTTGGATTTTGAAAAAGTTTTTCTTCCATGTGTCACGCTAAGAGCCCATCATAGCGCGACACTTATGCCTTGTGTCGCGTTACGAACCATTTCTGTAGACTCCTAACGCGACATGGCTCGACAAGAGCAAAATTTTGAATTTAAACAGAAGACATTAAAAGATTCATTTCTTCTTTTTGGAAATACGAAAAAACCAAATTACATTCATTTTCTGATTCCTGAGTCTAAACGAAACATGGAAATTCTCAAATTTCAATGAAAATAATTTCTTTTACTTATTTTCCTGTTCTGAAATTAAATCCGTAGAAACTACCTGACCGTGGAGGAACTTTGACGTGAAATATAAATTTTAAGTAATCCTCAAATAATTTTGCCAAAAGTCGTTGCCACGACGACCGTATTCGTCAGTAGATATCACTTGGAAATGCCATGTTGCCTAATTTGGATTTTGAAAAAATTTTTCTTCCATGTGTCACGCTAAGAGCCCATCATAGCGCGACACTTATGCCTTGTGTCGCGTTACGAACCATTTCTGTAGACTCCTAACGCGACATGGCTCGACAAGAGCAAAATTTTGGATTTAAACAGAAGACATTAAAAGATTCATTTCTCCTTTTTGGAAATACAAAAAAACCGAATTACATTCATTTTCTGATTCCTGAGTCTACACGAAACATGGAAATTCTCAAATTTCAATGAAAATAATTTCTTTTACTTATTTTCCAGTTCTGAAATTAAATCTGTAGAAACTACCTGACCGTGGAGGAACTTTGACGTGAAATATAAATTTTAAGTAAACCTCAGATAATTTTGCCAAAAGTCGTTGCCACGACGACCGTATTCGTCAGTAGATATCACTTGGAAGTGCCATGTTGCCTAATTTGGATTTTGAAAAAGTTTTTCTTTCATGTGTCACGCTAAGAGCCCATCATAGCGCGACACTTATGCCTTATGTCGCGTTACGAACCATTTCTGTAGACTCCTAACGCGACATGGCTCGACAAGAGCAAAATTTTGAATTTAAACAGAAGACATTGAAAGATTCATTTCTTCTTTTTGGAAATACGAAAAAACCAAATTACATTCATTTTCTGATTCCTGAGTCTACACGAAACATGGAAATTCTCAAATTTCAATAAAAATAATTTCTTTTACTTATTTTCCAGTTCTGAAATTAAATCCGTAGAAACTACCTGACCGTGGAGGAACTTTGACGTGAAATATAAATTTTAAGTAATCCTCAAATAATTTTGCCAAAAGTCGTTGCCACGACGACCGTATTCGTCAGTAGATATCACTTGGAAGTGCCATGTTGCCTAATTTGGATTTTGAAAAAGTTTTTCTTCCATGTGTCACGCTAAGAGCCCATCATAGCGCGACACTTATGCCTTATGTCGCGTTACGAACCATTTCTGTAGACTCCTAACGCAACATGGCTCGACAAGAGCAAAATTTTGAATTTAAACAGAAGACATTTAAAAGATTCATTTCTCCTTTTTGGAAATACGAAAAAACCAAATTACATTCATTTTCTGATTCTTGAGTCTACACGAAACATGGAAATTCTCAAATTTCAATGAAAATAATTTCTTTTACTTATTTTCCAGTTCTGAAATTGAATCCGTAGAAACTACCTGACCGTGGAGGAACTTTGACGTGAAATATAAATTTTAAGTAAACCTCAGATGATTTCGCCAAAAGTCGTTGCCACGACGACCGTATTCGTCAGTAGATATCACTTGGAAATGCCATGTTGCCTGATTTGGATTTTGAAAAAGTTTTTCTTCCATGTGTCACGCTAAGAGCCCATCATAGCGCGACACTTATGCCTTGTGTCGCGTTACGAACCATTTCTGTAGACTCCTAACGCGACATGGCTCGACAAGAGCAAAATTTTGAATTTAAACAGAAGACATTAAAAGATTCATTTCTTCTTTTTGGAAATACGAAAAAACCAAATTACATTCATTTTCTGATTCCTGAGTCTAAACGAAACATGGAAATTCTCAAATTTCAATGAAAATAATTTCTTTTACTTATTTTCCAGTTCTGAAATTAAATCCGTAGAAACTACCTGACCGTGGAGGAACTTTGACGTGAAATATAAATTTTAAGTAATCCTCAAATAATTTTGCCAAAAGTCGTTGCCACGACGACCGTATTCGTCAGTAGATATCACTTGGAAATGCCATGTTGCCTAATTTGGATTTTGAAAAAATTTTTCTTCCATGTGTCACGCTAAGAGCCCATCATAGCGCGACACTTATGCCTTGTGTCGCGTTACGAACCATTTCTGTAGACTCCTAACGCGACATGGCTCGACAAGAGCAAAATTTTGGATTTAAACAGAAGACATTAAAAGATTCATTTCTCCTTTTTGGAAATACAAAAAAACCGAATTACATTCATTTTCTGATTCCTGAGTCTACACGAAACATGGAAATTCTCAAATTTCAATGAAAATAATTTCTTTTACTTATTTTCCAGTTCTGAAATTAAATCCGTAGAAACTACCTGACCGTGGAGGAACTTTGACGTGAAATATAAATTTTAAGTAAACCTCAGATGATTTCGCCAAAAGTCGTTACCACGACGACCGTATTCGTCAGTAGATATCACTTGGAAGTGCCATGTTGCCTAATTTGGATTTTGAAAAAGTTTTTCTTTCATGTGTCACGCTAAGAGCCCATCATAGTGCGACACTTATGCCTTATGTCGCGTTACGAACCATTTCTGTAGACTCCTAACGCGACATGGCTCGACAAGAGCAAAATTTTGAATTTAAACAGAAGACATTTAAAAGATTCATTTCTCCGTTTTGGAAATACGAAAAAACCAAATTACATTCATTTTCTGATTCCTGAGTCTACACGAAACATGGAAATTCTCAAATTTCAATAAAAATAATTTCTTTTACTTATTTTCCAGTTCTGAAATTAAATCCGTAGAAACTACCTGACCGTGGAGGAACTTTGACGTGAAATATAAATTTCAAGTAAACCTCAGCTAATTTTGCCAAAAGTCGTTGCCACGACGACCGTATTCGTCAGTAGATATCACTTGGAAATGCCATGTTGCCTAATTTGGATTTTGAAAAAGTTTTTCTTCCATGTGTCACGCTAAGAGCCCATCATAGCGCGACACTTATGCCTTATGTCGCGTTACGAACCATTTCTGTAGACTCCTAACGCGACATGGCTCGACAAGAGCAAAATTTTGAATTTAAACAGAAGACATTAAAAGATTCATTTCTTCTTTTTGGAAATACGAAAAAACCAAATTACATTCATTTTCTGATTCCTGAGTCTAAACGAAACATGGAAATTCTCAAATTTCAATGAAAATAATTTCTTTTACTTATTTTCCAGTTCTGAAATTAAATCCGTAGAAACTACCTGACCGTGGAGGAACTTTGACGTGAAATATAAATTTTAAGTAATCCTCAAATAATTTTGCCAAAAGTCGTTGCCACGACGACCGTATTCGTCAGTAGATATCACTTGGAAATGCCATGTTGCCTAATTTGGATTTTGAAAAAATTTTTCTTCCATGTGTCACGCTAAGAGCCCATCATAGCGCGACACTTATGCCTTATGTCGCGTTACGAACCATTTCTGTAGACTCCTAACGCAACATGGCTCGACAAGAGCAAAATTTTGAATTTAAACAGAAGACATTTAAAAGATTCATTTCTCCTTTTTGGAAATACGAAAAAACCAAATTACATTCATTTTCTGATTCTTGAGTCTACACGAAACATGGAAATTCTCAAATTTCAATGAAAATAATTTCTTTTACTTATTTTCCAGTTCTGAAATTGAATCCGTAGAAACTACCTGACCGTGGAGGAACTTTGACGTGAAATATAAATTTTAAGTAAACCTCAGATGATTTCGCCAAAAGTCGTTGCCACGACGACCGTATTCGTCAGTAGATATCACTTGGAAATGCCATGTTGCCTGATTTGGATTTTGAAAAAGTTTTTCTTCCATGTGTCACGCTAAGAGCCCATCATAGCGCGACACTTATGCCTTGTGTCGCGTTACGAACCATTTCTGTAGACTCCTAACGCGACATGGCTCGACAAGAGCAAAATTTTGAATTTAAACAGAAGACATTAAAAGATTCATTTCTTCTTTTTGGAAATACGAAAAAACCAAATTACATTCATTTTCTGATTCCTGAGTCTAAACGAAACATGGAAATTCTCAAATTTCAATGAAAATAATTTCTTTTACTTATTTTCCAGTTCTGAAATTAAATCCGTAGAAACTACCTGACCGTGGAGGAACTTTGACGTGAAATATAAATTTTAAGTAATCCTCAAATAATTTTGCCAAAAGTCGTTGCCACGACGACCGTATTCGTCAGTAGATATCACTTGGAAATGCCATGTTGCCTAATTTGGATTTTGAAAAAATTTTTCTTCCATGTGTCACGCTAAGAGCCCATCATAGCGCGACACTTATGCCTTGTGTCGCGTTACGAACCATTTCTGTAGACTCCTAACGCGACATGGCTCGACAAGAGCAAAATTTTGGATTTAAACAGAAGACATTAAAAGATTCATTTCTCCTTTTTGGAAATACAAAAAAACCGAATTACATTCATTTTCTGATTCCTGAGTCTACACGAAACATGGAAATTCTCAAATTTCAATGAAAATAATTTCTTTTACTTATTTTCCAGTTCTGAAATTAAATCCGTAGAAACTACCTGACCGTGGAGGAACTTTGACGTGAAATATAAATTTTAAGTAAACCTCAGATGATTTCGCCAAAAGTCGTTACCACGACGACCGTATTCGTCAGTAGATATCACTTGGAAGTGCCATGTTGCCTAATTTGGATTTTGAAAAAGTTTTTCTTTCATGTGTCACGCTAAGAGCCCATCATAGTGCGACACTTATGCCTTATGTCGCGTTACGAACCATTTCTGTAGACTCCTAACGCGACATGGCTCGACAAGAGCAAAATTTTGAATTTAAACAGAAGACATTTAAAAGATTCATTTCTCCGTTTTGGAAATACGAAAAAACCAAATTACATTCATTTTCTGATTCCTGAGTCTACACGAAACATGGAAATTCTCAAATTTCAATAAAAATAATTTCTTTTACTTATTTTCCAGTTCTGAAATTAAATCCGTAGAAACTACCTGACCGTGGAGGAACTTTGACGTGAAATATAAATTTCAAGTAAACCTCAGCTAATTTTGCCAAAAGTCGTTGCCACGACGACCGTATTCGTCAGTAGATATCACTTGGAAATGCCATGTTGCCTAATTTGGATTTTGAAAAAGTTTTTCTTCCATGTGTCACGCTAAGAGCCCATCATAGCGCGACACTTATGCCTTATGTCGCGTTACGAACCATTTCTGTAGACTCCTAACGCAACATGGCTCGACAAGAGCAAAATTTTGAATTTAAACAGAAGACATTTAAAAGATTCATTTCTCCTTTTTGGAAATACGAAAAAACCAAATTACATTCATTTTCTGATTCTTGAGTCTACACGAAACATGGAAATTCTCAAATTTCAATGAAAATAATTTCTTTTACTTATTTTCCAGTTCTGAAATTGAATCCGTAGAAACTACCTGACCGTGGAGGAACTTTGACGTGAAATATAAATTTTAAGTAAACCTCAGATGATTTCGCCAAAAGTCGTTGCCACGACGACCGTATTCGTCAGTAGATATCACTTGGAAATGCCATGTTGCCTGATTTGGATTTTGAAAAAGTTTTTCTTCCATGTGTCACGCTAAGAGCCCATCATAGCGCGACACTTATGCCTTGTGTCGCGTTACGAACCATTTCTGTAGACTCCTAACGCGACATGGCTCGACAAGAGCAAAATTTTGAATTTAAACAGAAGACATTAAAAGATTCATTTCTTCTTTTTGGAAATACGAAAAAACCAAATTACATTCATTTTCTGATTCCTGAGTCTAAACGAAACATGGAAATTCTCAAATTTCAATGAAAATAATTTCTTTTACTTATTTTCCAGTTCTGAAATTAAATCCGTAGAAACTACCTGACCGTGGAGGAACTTTGACGTGAAATATAAATTTTAAGTAATCCTCAAATAATTTTGCCAAAAGTCGTTGCCACGACGACCGTATTCGTCAGTAGATATCACTTGGAAATGCCATGTTGCCTAATTTGGATTTTGAAAAAATTTTTCTTCCATGTGTCACGCTAAGAGCCCATCATAGCGCGACACTTATGCCTTGTGTCGCGTTACGAACCATTTCTGTAGACTCCTAACGCGACATGGCTTGACAAGAGCAAAATTTTGAATTTAAACAGAAGACATTTAAAAGATTCATTTCTCCGTTTTGGAAATACGAAAAAACCAAATTACATTCATTTTCTGATTCCTGAGTCTACACGAAACATGGAAATTCTCAAATTTCAATGAAAATAATTTCTTTCACTTATTTTCCAGTTCTGAAATTAAATCCGTAGAAACTACCTGACCGTGGAGGAACTTTGACGTGAAATATAAATTTTAAGTAAACCTCAGATGATTTCGCCAAAAGTCGTTACCACGACGACCGTATTCGTCAGTAGATATCACTTGGAAATGCCATGTTGCCTAATTTGGATTTTGAAAAAGTTTTTCTTCCATCTGTCACGCTAAGAGCTCATCATAGCGCGACACTTATGCCTTATGTCGCGTTACGAACCATTTCTGTAGACTCCTAACGCGACATGGCTCGACAAGAGCAAAATTTTGAATTTAAACAGAAGACATTAAAAGATTCATTTCTCCTTTTTGGAAATACGAAAAAACCAAATTACATTCATTTTCTGATTCCTGAGTCTACACGAAACATGGAAATTCTCAAATTTCAATGAAAATAATTTCTTTTACTTATTTTCCAGTCCTAAAATTAAATCCGTAGAAACTACCTGACCGTGGAGGAACTTTGACGTGAAATATAAATTTTAAGTAAACCTCAGATGATTTCGCCAAAAGTCGTTGCCACGACGACCGTATTCGTCAGTAGATATCACTTGGAAATGCTATGTTGCCTAATTTGGATTTTGAAAAAGTTTTTCTTCCATGTGTCACGCTAAGAGCCCATCATAGCGCGACACTTATGCCTTATGTCGCGTTACGAACCATTTCTGTAGACTCCTAACGCGACATGGCTTGACAAGAGCAAAATTTTGAATTTAAACAGAAGACATTTAAAAGATTCATTTCTCCGTTTTGGAAATACGAAAAAACCAAATTACATTCATTTTCTGATTCCTGAGTCTACACGAAACATGGAAATTCTCAAATTTCAATGAAAATAATTTCTTTTACTTATTTTCCAGTCCTAAAATTAAATCCGTAGAAACTACCTGACCGTGGAGGAACTTTGACGTGAAATATAAATTTTAAGTAAACCTCAGATGATTTCGCCAAAAGTCGTTGCCACGACGACCGTATTCGTCAGTAGATATCACTTGGAAATGCTATGTTGCCTAATTTGGATTTTGAAAAAGTTTTTCTTCCATGTGTCACGCTAAGAGCCCATCATAGCGCGACACTTATGCCTTATGTCGCAGTAGAGAGAGAAGAGGGCGACTGAATCAAGTCTCATTACCTGTAATTACAGAGGAGGTAATTACGACGTCGGTAATTAGACCGGTCCTACCGCTCTACAGTACACTCTTTAGGGTACGACGCCGGGTGCTATAGAGACGTGATATGGGTCAGGATCCTGAAACCGAGCTCATTAATTATTGAGGTAATTACTAGAGAGGTAATAACACCCTGAGAGTATGTGCACACCAGTTTTACCGTTGCGAGCTTGAACCCACGGTTTACCTGGACCCTCGCTTTCCTCCTCCTCCTCCTCTTCATGCCTACCGCTGCAGGTGCAAGCAGAGGCAGTGGTAGGTGAGCGTGCCAACACGCTTTCTCAGTCGAACCTTCGTCGTTTCCATTTGTTCTGCGGTTGAAGGAGCGAGATGGAGCGTACGGGTCGCGTTCCCTCCTCGTGTACATAGCTCCACCGATGCAAGCCTCTAGAGACATTGGCAGGTGCATGTGCCATCGTGTCTTCTCAGTCGAACCTCCTCCGACACCGTTTGCGCTATATTGGTAAGAGCGAGATGAAGCGCTGCCATCCTCTTAACACAGCTCGACCAAGCGCACAGCGGTAGGTCTTCTCCTCTCGCGCTCGGTTCTACCTGCTCTGCACGGCACAAAACCGCCGGATCGTGTTTTATGGCTGCTTCCAATCGAACATGCGAAGGAGTCACAAAGGTAGGTCCTTCGCAAGGTCCTGATGGTCGGAGGTCCTTGCACATATTGGGGGCATGAGCGCTGCATCTGAGAGAGAGAGAGAGAGAGAGAGAGAGAGAGAGAGAGAGAGAGAGAGAGAGAGAGAGAGAGAGAGAGAGAGAGCTATTTCGCTCCCCATCTCTGTCTATCATCCTATGCGCTGGCGGTCCAGCCAAACGCAGGTGTTTATGCATCGGTGAAATCGGTGTACGGTTTCATTTATCGACGCTCACAACATGGGAACGAAGGGATGCACGGCGCTTTAAAAAAATCAATGAGAGGAGGTACCTAATTTTTCCATATGACCGCTACGTCGCAATGTTTTAATCATAGCAAGGAGGGAGAATATGAAATAGATATGGAAGCAGAGGTGAGGCGCACAGCGTTTTAAAAAAATTAGATGAGGTACCTAATTTTTCTGAGATGAGATATCTAATTTTTCTATATGCTCGCTACGTCGGAATGTATTAACCAAAACAAGTCGACATGCTCTGGACAGATGAACCGATACATAGCTAACTGTTGTACTAATCATCATGATGTTTTTGATGGTAGGGGGTAATAGATACCTCGGTACATCATCTAGCTGTGTTTTAACGGTCATTTTTACCTTCGTCACAATTCAAAAATTCAAATATTCAAATCCGGTATTGGTATGATATCCCCTGCCAGAGGGTGGAGGGTAGGGAGCGGCGGGTGGTAAACCGGGATTGTTCGATGAGGTGAGCGAAACTGCAGGTTAGATATAGCTCGTCTATGGATTGTAAACCGGCGAATTAAGGGCTTTTTCTCGCGAGAAGACCTAAGCGCCGCATGTGACAAAGCGCGCTATATCGGCTCCATCCCTGTCTATCATCCCACAGCGACATGGATATATTTGAGGCCTGTTAGATGCATAAGGTGAGGTTTCCGACCGAGGGTCTGCAGGTATAAAGTGCTATTATCATACAAAACCGATAGGTACCTGTTCTTTAAAAAATTCATGCTCTCAAAGCTCGGGGTATATTATAGAATTATGTGCCATCATAGTTTCGAGGAAAATGGTGATATGATGATGGTGTATGGAGATAATTCTACGAGCACTTTGGAAAAACCATTTAGCAACACAACGAGACGGCTTCTATACCACTTTCTAAAGCATGGGGAAGCAGTGCCACTTGAATGAAAACTACGAGTGCACTCGCTTTTTTTTTTTATAAACCCAGCTGTGAATGAGCATAATGAGCACCGTTTACCTGGGATCGCATGGTTTAGCTGTAAAGATGTTGTGGGGTATGAGACAGTTCGGCATGCGTTAATTAGCAGTAGCCGTTGAAAAAAACCAGGCAATCATTTTTTCAAGAGTTTTATTCAAAAATTAATACATGTCTTCAGTCGTTCATAATCCGATAATACATCGTCGTAGTGTAGTTCGAGGAACTCTAGCATGCATGAAACTTTTTCATTAGATTTGAAACCAGCCAAAATCTGTTTGAGAACTTTATACATAGAAACGTTCGAGTTCGATACATCGCTCGTTATTTTAAAGGAGCTTGATAATAAATCAGTATAAAATTTTTTAAAATTCATTGATTCTAGAGCCTCTAATCTATAGCTAATGATATCTCTCATTCGTGCAATTTGTTGTAGAAAATTTTCATGCAGATAGACGGTCTGGGCCCTGCTATGTAGATGTCCGATGCCTGCAGATGAACCCAATTTTAGAGTATAGTTCTCGAAAATTTTCATATCACCATTCGGAACGTTCGAAGTTGATGCAGTCGAAGAGGGTAAGAGCTCTATTAATTCACTCCATTCCCGCATGGTGAAAGATATTCGGCTCGAATTTGCATGCGATATGATGATGATTGCTGGTGAGAGTCCTCTGGCGATGCTAAGCCCAACTCGTATCCTTGCAGCTGATCCGTTCAGAGTTGTTTGATATAGTAATTCGGTCTCTTGAACGATGGCTTCGTCATAATACCGTAACATTTTTTCGATAGACTGCCAGGGGCTGAACAAGGTGGGCATCTCTCTTTGTTTGACGTTGGTGCTGGCGATGCTATGGAGATGTTTACGATGCTTATAATGCTAGTTGCTTATCTCGATATGCCGGTGATGATCCTTACGTTGATATGACGATAGAGGTGATGATGCTTGCGATGATATGACGATAGCGAGGGTGATGAATATGATAATATGACGTTGTTTTATGATGAAATAACGTTAGCGGTGATGATGCTTGTGATGATATGGCGATAGCGGTGATGATCCTTACGTTGATATGACGATAGAGATGATGATGCTTGCGATGATATGACGATAACAGTGATGTTGCTTTATGATGTTATGGAGTTGCTGGTGATGTTATCACGTTGTTGGTGATGATGGCTACGTTGCTTATGGCGATAGCGCTGATGGAGTTTATGACGGCTGTGATCGGGACGTTTTTGCTCCAGACACCTTATTTCACCGGCTCTCTGACGTTAAGTGTGATCGACGAGGTTGCTGGTTCAAACAACGTCTGCTCTCGCAATCCACCCTCGATCGGGCATGCCCAAATATTTAACGTAAAGCCTCGAACCGGTTTTTTTCAAAACTTTTTCCACCAGATAGATCTCGGGATGTTTAGTTTTCTGTAGTTCTCGTTCGTAAAAACATCCCATGATCGGCGAACCCTTTAGATCTTCAATAAGATATGTAGGTGGATTGCTATTCGGTTTCACTCGTCTGATGCGAAACAGCTCCGTCGTCCAGTTGGGGGTATAACCTTTTTCAAAAAGTACTTTGTATTTACTCAGACGTACCACATCGCCAACTTTGAATTTCGTTTTTCCGACTATTTTCAAATTTGCATATGTATCGCGGAGAACCTGTTTCTCGTTCAACACGTTAACGTCGCACGGTTTTAAACCCGTCGTACGATGCTTTGTATTATTATATTCAGATGTTACTCTAGCCAGAAGACTATCGATCCAATTATAGCTTGCATGTAGGGTGAAGAGTTTGTAGAGTTTTGACTTAATCGTCCGAATCACTCGCTCCACGATCGCAGCTTTGATTATGCTAAATGAGTGGTAGTGATTTATTTTAAACTCTTTCATCAGAGCTTTGAATTTTGAATTGAAAAATTCCGTCCCCTGGTCGCTCTGGATATTCTTAGGTACTCTTCCGTCGGAGTTTTCCAATATATATTTCATCGCACCTGCTACCTCGGCCATAGATTTCGACTTGAGCCCTCGAGTCCATAGATACTTTGAGAAGCAGTCAATCACGACAAGAACATATCTATATCCTCTATTATCTCCGCTATAGTTGCCAAATTCAGCAAGATCTATTTGCCAGAGATCATCTAAACCTTTTATAATTGTTCGACGTCGATTAAATTTTCTAATTGCGGGTTTAAACAGCTCATCAACTATCTGTTTTTTCTCCATCTCGACGTATTTTAAAGACGCTGCTTACGTCAGAGGCTGTTCGAAAGCGTCTGAACAGGTCGATACTTGTTCGGACGTGTCTAAACAAGTCTAAACTTGTTCGAACGTGTCTGAGCAGCACAATACATGCAATGAGGAACATGCCGTTGAGGTGCGCGTAGCGCACACGTGTTCATTCAACACCTGTGGAATGCTTCTACTCGTCCGAGGATGTGACAGGTCGATTACTAATTAGCATAATTCTCTTATTGAGGATGTCGGCAAGATTCAATATGTTCTTAATTTCTTCATCGGCTAGGCGCTGTGCTTCTCGAACGGTTTCAATTTCACCCTGCAATTCCGTAATAGTTTTAAGCAGCTGGTCAATCACAAATTGCTTCGTTGCACAGTCGGTACTCTTCTCAGGATATTTGATGTTTGACAGGCGGCGGTTTTCCCAATCAATATCACCCTTTTCCGTTAATTTGAAATATTTTCGGCACTGTTGGCGTTGAGCAGCAGAAGCGGATTTTGTTCTTGATATCGTTCGTCCAAACTTGTCTATAGACATTTCTATACTGGCAGCTAATCACTATATAGTGTGGGTATATATCATGTATTTGTTTTTCTATTGATGATATCTAATAAAATATTGATCTTCCTAACATGCTCGGCCATCAAAGTGGATGCTTCGCGCATTTCACCAATTTCGCCGCGCATATCTTTATCAAGCTCTCCGATATTATTAAGCACAAATTGTTTTGTAGCACAGTCAGACTCTTCCTCAGGATATTTGACGTTAGTCAGCTTTCGCTCTTCCCAGTCGATAACCCCTCCATTCCCCCCTATTTTAAAGTAGTGCTGATGTTGGACGTGTGTTAGAGCACTGGCTGATGATGCTGCAAAGGATCGGCCAAACTTATCCACGGACATTTTCACGCTATCGCAGTCTGCTGAATCTTAGTATATTATATTAGCTTCTCTCAGTTCTTCCTCGATGAACAATATCTCGTCTGATACTGAGCTGTTTCCTGCCTGACGTGAACCGTGAAGCAGTATCAAGCGGTCTATGAGCTCGTTCGGGTCATTCCAGAATTTATATTCAATAGGTTTTTCAGAATACTGTAAATACTTCATTCCACTTCCTGAAGACGGATTCAGTATAGGTTTAATAACACGCGTGTACTTATAACCCTTGCTTGCTTTAAGACGTCCTGTTGATGAAAAACCGTCTCTAGCAACGTTGGTTAGATGAAGAATCTGACCATATTTTCTCAGATCCATGTTGTTATAAACTGTAGGACGTTTCAAAAATATTAGCTCATATAGCCCAGGAGTTGCTTTAAATCGCTGGCCTTGGATGTGAATATCTGATGTTTTTTCTTCGATATTGATAGGAGTGTTTCCCATAAGGAGTTCTCCTGATACAGCTAACGGTCCATACATTCTGTCATACTCTGCATCTGCAGAGGTGTTCATGAATTCTCTAACTTGTCGCAGTAAGGGCGTTTCTCCAGTGAATGTAAAATCAGATTTGGAAACGGTAAATGAGGGTGCCTCTCCAATTCTAGCTTTATCAGCGGCAGCCACAGCGGCATTATCGTCATCGATAACTTCACGAACATCACCATCTGCACGTTCATCATTATCAGCATCATCACCGGTATAGATCGTGGATAAGGATGGTTGAGGAGTTGAAGCTAGTGAGGAAGTGGATTGCTGGGTTGATAAATTTTTCAAAAATGATGATAGCCGGGTGCTCGTCCGCGGTGTCGATGATACAGGCGGGGCGAAGCGCCTACGAACGTTACGAGCTGATGTCTGAGGTGTTGGTGATAGTGGCAGATGGGTTGGCGACTGGGATGGCTGTGTCGGAGGCGTAGGAGTTGGAAGATGGATATTTTTGCTCATTTTTTCCAGCGGCTCAATTATCGGCTGCATCGCCTTTCTCACGCCTGCATTCATATCGAGATCGCGTGATTTTAACATTAAAAACTTTTGACGCACATTTTTTCTGGCTGCGATTACGCGCTTCTTCAGCTTAATTTCATCGGCAGTCTTCATACTGGTGAAAGATTTATTGGAAACTAACTTGGCGCTCGCCTGCCGCGGCTTATATATACTTTTTGGGATAAATGACATGGGAATAAAACAAACAAATCAGCTATCTCGAATTTATTCTGGAAGTAAATTGATCAACCAATTATAAAGTAGCATGCAATTATTTAAAGAACAGATACAGGTTTTCAAGAAATGGTGATTACATGACGGTAATATCTTATCAAATTTTAACATTCTATCATCTCTTGCAACATCCACAATTTTAATACATAATTCATTATCATAACATCTTCCAATAATTTCCTCGATGAAGGCCTTCTTCTGATATCCTTTCACAAAAATAATATCCACGTTGGAAGCCATACGGTGTACTAAGGAGTAGATTTCTTCATATGGAATATCCCCATCGCTGTATCTGAGCCCGTGATATTTATTCTCCAGATACCTCGCATTTTTCTTGCTCCTCCGGTCTAATGCTGCGAATGGTTTGGGTGGCTTCAGGTGATAGTGTCCGAAATTCTCACTTCCGTATCCTTTAACGTATGTGATTTCCTTTGCAACAAATTCCGGGATATTGAAGCCCTGTATATCAACGGCGAGGAATTTCATGATAGCGGTGTAGATGTTCGTGCGCAGGATGTATGTGAGCGAATGACGAAAAGAGACGCCGTTGTTTATGCTTTATTATTGAATTTCTCTAACCGTGCCGAGTAATGGTGAATATTCCACAATTTTCTCATGAATAATTAAAGCATATGCTCTGGTGTTTGCAGGGAAATTAACTTCTGATTCAAACGAGAGTTTCACATCCACAGCAGACGACTGGATTGCGTCAGCTTGTTTCGTGCTATCGATTATGAAGATTGCATTATTCGTAAACGATGTGAAGGATAGAATCGGGTCTGCGATCATTTTCCCGGTGAAATTTCTAGCAAAGTCGGTATAGCTCTGATACGCCTCAGCAAATTTCGAATTAGCAAAGTCGAAATTCTGATTTTCAAATGGGTAGCGAACGCTGTTTAGCAGAAGATGCACGTTGCGTATCCCAATGTTATCAAATATTGCAGCACTCTGGTCGGCACTTTCCCGGCGATTGGTTTGATATCCTGCAATGACTCCGACCACTTTCTCCACTCTTAATGCAGTCTTCAGAGACCAATTTTCCTTATTGGTGGTTCTTAACGCAGGCAATTCGTGCAATTCATAGACTCTGTAGGGGATTTTGAAAGTCGTACCATCACCGATGCTTTTCAGCAATTCCAGCTTGATCTCATCACTGGGATATACGTGTAGCACTTTGAGAGCGATTTTCTGAATTTCGATGGTTGCTCGACTCGTCCCGGTACTTGTATAGCAGTCGGTATCCGAGCGATGTCTCACAAGCCGAATTTTATGTCTACCCATCAGAACTCGTGGATAATCGTTGAAGAGGTTGAAAATGAACCAAAGAGGGATTCTCAAGCAAAATCTCCGGTTGATTCGGTTGAACGTTACGCATCCGGCACCGTTTGGATACCATCCAGACGCTGCTAGTGCCTCGGTCTCTCCCTTACCGTAGCATGCTAATGCTCGCATGCTAGTTGCGATCCCCGGGTCACGCACCACCTCCAGCTCATGGCCGTTTAATTCATATGAGATCCTATCAAATAGGAACATACCACAATTATTTGACAGAACACATACACCTCCAGCCCCTCCAACCTCCTCACCCGTCGGTGCAAACACGCATTCGAGTGAGAGATATGCTTCACGAAAGTCTATGAGCGCATCTTGTTGATTTATGGCGATTTCGATTTCGTCATTATGGGCAAAAGCACTTGTTTGTGGCTGGTATGTATGCCCTTCTTCCCGCCATATGCTCTCATCCAAGATTGGGTCGTTGAAAATATTTAGCTTGCTTGCTATCGCGGACATTATAGCCTAAAGATCGAAGTCTCAGAATTCGATCGAGTGTTACCTTCGGAGCGTTCACTCTAACTGGTTTGGACGGTTGTGTGATCGTGCTTTTATAGCAGCAATCAAATACTAAGCCCATCTTTTTTTAGTACTAGTCGAATTACAATTTCCTCTCCTCTCAAATTCACAAGGTTCGAATTTTGGTCGATGATTCTCAGCGAAATATTATTAATATAATGCTGATTACTCAGCGGGAGATAGATGGGATTAGATGGTTCGATGTTTATTGAAAACCCCGGATCAACCGTTGGAGAAAACTCATAGATCGTGTGCGACGGGCTGCTGCTATAATATGAACCACTTATTATATTACACTCAACTCGAATGGTCGCGATGGACGTAATATTCACCGTTATGTCCGAAAAATGAGCTTTATATGCAGGAAGGACTTTTTTTGAAAATCCCAATAATGACCCGATACTATCCTCTTGCTCAAAATCGATTTCGAATTTAGATTTCACTTCACACTTTAGCGTATTGTTGTTAGGCTTGAGTGTAAAAGATTCGGCGCTCCCTAGGGAGTTCTGAATAAATCTCTCGATATCAGAAATTTCGTATGAACCAGTTGGAAGCGATATGTTTTTGTAATCAGTATGGCTAGGTGGTTTATAATAAAACCTATTATTTACACCCTCTTGAACGTTAGGGATGCTGTTGAAGGTGTATAAACCAATCAGTGCTAGCGAGTATTCGTATCTGGAGTCGAGCTCGATCACCGGATGAAAGTCCGCACTCAGCTGGGACGATGAACCTTTCAGCGTGAAGGTTTTAGACATGACTGAGAACACCTGCTTCAGCGCATGTATTTAACGACTAGGGGTTATGGAGACGAGTGAGAACAATTTATCACATTCACATGTATTTATTGATTAAAAATTCTAAACATAGATGACCACAATTGTAGGTATTGAATTTCTGACATGCATCGTAATTAAAGTAAATTTTACAACCATTTCCGAGATATTTTACCAGCTCCGGCGGCGGTTTCAAGCTTCCAAAGCTATCGAAATAGTGTACGGTGTTCAGACTCTTGCGATAAGCTACCCAATGAGTTCCGACACCCTCTGACGTATCCAAGTTAACGATGCCTGATTCATGCTTGCGAACGGGATGTGTAATAGCACCTAACTCATCTCGCATGAATACTCCTCGAAAATGTGGAATATTGAATTCCTCAGCATATTTCAATATATCCGCGTCAGTTAATGCTCTCTTGGGCAGCTTCTTTATTAGTTTTTTGTATCGATAGTGCAGAAGATCCCATATCCTGAACGATGCTTTCTTAAATAGATTCCCCGGCCCATGGCTATGGCCTCCATTTGCCTGTTGTGACGTTCACTTTCTTGAAGACGTTTTCGACCGTCTTTAGCTTCTAGAATTGTTTTCGTGATCGCAGCAGCACCTCCGCCTAAAGCTCCGACAGCTGATAATGCTGCGAATATAGGTATCAGCGGTAGGAATCCCCCGCTTTTCGGGAGAGGTAATATCCGAGGCGTCCTGATACGCGGCCGTCCTCCGGCTTCTTTAATGATGCGACGAGCTGCATGAAGGGATTTTTCCGAAATATTTCTTAAATCTTCGGAATTCCGGATTCTATGGTGCTGAATGAGTTTTTTCAACGGATCTATGAGAACTTTCCGGAATGCAACCTTCCTTTCCAGCTCGACACCTGTCTTCCTCTGTTTCACCCTTTCCTTCTTTCTCACCAGCTCCGCGGCATCATTCTTTCTCTTCTTCTCGAGATCTAACCGTCTCTTTTGCACACCCATGCCCAATTTTCGTTTGACCTTCATGATGTTAGTGGTAAACCATGCGGCGGTCCTCTCTCCAATCGGAACGTCTTTCGACTTCACTATCTCCCAAGCTCGATTCTCTAGAATTTTATCGGATAAATGTCGATCAGACAGCTTTTTCGAAATCGAATATGATATGTCGTGGGATCTAGCAGCCTGATCTAATCGGTTCACACCAGGATCCCCGCGTTTCAACCGCTTATGCAGCTTGGTACCGGGGCCTAGATATTGATAGCCCGGAACGTGGAGTTCGAACGGTAGGTTGTTTATTATATTATTAACCAGACCATCACCTTTGAAAGCCTGCATTGGACTGACTGATTTGAATGTGATATAAAGAGTTTATTTATACTCAGCACTTCAGTCTTGATCACGATGCGATTCGAGAAGCACGATTTATCATTACCCGTTATAAATCATGATAATGCCGGATTCGTTAAGAATCGGCGACATGGAGAGCTATTTCCGAGCTCTATTCGAGCGATTTTCTGCGGGCCGAGCCAGTGTGGGAAGACAAACGCTCTCTTGAGCTGCATCCTCGATTCGAACGGATTACGTTTTCAGAACGTGTATATTTTCTCAAAATCTCTTTTCCAGCCGAAATATATGATGCTGGGCAAAGTTTTGGAGGGGATCGAGGGATTGGGATATTTTCCGTGTAGTGATAATACGTCGATAATCGATCCTTCTGAAGCTTTGGATAATTCTCTGATGATTTTCGACGACGTTGCCTGTGACAAGCAGGATAAAATCAGAGCATACTTTGCAATGGGCCGCCATAAGAATGTGGACTCCTTCTATCTATCCCAATCTTATGGGCGCATAGGAAAACATCTTGTACGTGATAATACAAACTTTCTCGTATTATTCAGACAGGATGAAATGAATCTTCGACATGTATATGATGATCATGTGAATTCTGACATGACATTTGTTAAGTTCAAGGATATGTGTAGGGAGTGTTGGCGAGGGAAGTTTGGATTCGTGGTGATTTCCAAAGACGATGAAATAGGTTCAGGACGCTACCGCTGCGGGTTCGATGTAAACATAATGCTGGATTAATTTACGAAAAATAAAGCATAATAAATGAGAAAATTCTGATTTTTATTTAAAATTAACATACCAAAAATTTAATAGCCTATCTAACACGGTTCTCTCTCAAACCTCTGCTTCCATATCTATTTCATATTCTCCCTCCTTGCTATGATTAAAACATTGCGACGTAGCGGTCATATGGAAAAATTAGGTACCTCATCTCAGAAAAATTAGGTACCTCATCTAATTTTTTTAAAACGTTGTGCGCCTCTCTATAGGTAAGTAAGAGCACAGCACATGGTTCTCTCTCAAACCTCTGCGTTTGGCCGGGCCACCACTGCATAGGATGATAGACAGAGATGTGGGAGCGAAATAGCTCTCTCTCTCTCTCTCTCTCTCTCTCTCTCAGATGCAGCGCTCATGCCCCCAATATGTGCAAGGACCTCCGACCATCAGGACCTTGCGAAGGACCTACCTTTGTGACTCCTTCGCATGTTCGATTGGAAGCAGCCATAAAACACGATCCGGCGGTTTTGTGCCGTGCAGAGCAGGTAGAACCGAGCGCGAGAGGAGAAGACCTACCGCTGTGCGCTTGGTCGAGCTGTGTTAAGAGGATGGCAGCGCTTCATCTCGCTCTTACCAATATAGCGCAAACGGTGTCGGAGGAGGTTCGACTGAGAAGACACGATGGCACATGCACCTGCCATTGTCTCTAGAGGCTTGCATCGGTGGAGCTATGTACACGAGGAGGGAACGCGACCCGTACGCTCCATCTCGCTCCTTCAACCGCAGAACAAATGGAAACGACGAAGGTTCGACTGAGAAAGCGTGTTGGCACGCTCACCTACCACTGCCTCTGCTTGCACCTGCAGCGGTAGGCATGAAGAGGAGGAGGAGGAGGAAAGCGAGGGTCCAGGTAAACCGCGGGTTCAAGCTCGCAACGGTAAAACTGGTGTGCACATACTCTCAGGGTGTTATTACCTCTCTAGTAATTACCTCAATAATTAATGAGCTCGGTTTCAGGATCCTGACCCATATCACGTCTCTATAGCACCCGGCGTCGTACCCTAAAGAGTGTACTGTAGAGCGGTAGGACCGGTCTAATTACCGACGTCGTAATTACCTCCTCTGTAATTACAGGTAATGAGACTTGATTCAGTCGCCCTCTTCTCTCTCTACTTGTCGCGTTACGAACCATTTCTGTAGACTCCTAACGCGACATGGCTCGACAAGAGCAAAATTTTGAATTTAAACAGAAGACATTAAAAGATTCATTTCTCCTTTTTGGAAATACGAAAAAACCAAATTACATTCATTTTCTGATTCCTGAGTCTACACGAAACATGGAAATTCTCAAATTTCAATGAAAATAATTTCTTTTACTTATTTTCCAGTCCTAAAATTAAATCCGTAGAAACTACCTGACCGTGGAGGAACTTTGACGTGAAATATAAATTTTAAGTAAACCTCAGATGATTTCGCCAAAAGTCGTTGCCACGACGACCGTATTCGTCAGTAGATATCACTTGGAAATGCTATGTTGCCTAATTTGGATTTTGAAAAAGTTTTTCTTCCATGTGTCACGCTAAGAGCCCATCATAGCGCGACACTTATGCCTTATGTCGCGTTACGAACCATTTCTGTAGACTCCTAACGCGACATGGCTTGACAAGAGCAAAATTTTGAATTTAAACAGAAGACATTTAAAAGATTCATTTCTCCGTTTTGGAAATACGAAAAAACCAAATTACATTCATTTTCTGATTCCTGAGTCTACACGAAACATGGAAATTCTCAAATTTCAATGAAAATAATTTCTTTCACTTATTTTCCAGTTCTGAAATTAAATCCGTAGAAACTACCTGACCGTGGAGGAACTTTGACGTGAAATATAAATTTTAAGTAAACCTCAGATGATTTCGCCAAAAGTCGTTACCACGACGACCGTATTCGTCAGTAGATATCACTTGGAAATGCCATGTTGCCTAATTTGGATTTTGAAAAAGTTTTTCTTCCATCTGTCACGCTAAGAGCTCATCATAGCGCGACACTTATGCCTTATGTCGCGTTACGAACCATTTCTGTAGACTCCTAACGCGACATGGCTCGACAAGAGCAAAATTTTGAATTTAAACAGAAGACATTAAAAGATTCATTTCTTCTTTTTGGAAATACGAAAAAACCAAATTACATTCATTTTCTGATTCCTGAGTCTAAACGAAACATGGAAATTCTCAAATTTCAATGAAAATAATTTCTTTTACTTATTTTCCTGTTCTGAAATTAAATCCGTAGAAACTACCTGACCGTGGAGGAACTTTGACGTGAAATATAAATTTTAAGTAAACCTCAGATGATTTCGCCAAAAGTCGTTACCACGACGACCGTATTCGTCAGTAGATATCACTTGGAAATGCCATGTTGCCTAATTTGGATTTTGAAAAAGTTTTTCTTCCATCTGTCACGCTAAGAGCTCATCATAGCGCGACACTTATGCCTTATGTCGCGTTACGAACCATTTCTGTAGACTCCTAACGCGACATGGCTCGACAAGAGCAAAATTTTGAATTTAAACAGAAGACATTAAAAGATTCATTTCTTCTTTTTGGAAATACGAAAAAACCAAATTACATTCATTTTCTGATTCCTGAGTCTAAACGAAACATGGAAATTCTCAAATTTCAATGAAAATAATTTCTTTTACTTATTTTCCAGTTCTGAAATTAAATCCGTAGAAACTACCTGACCGTGGAGGAACTTTGACGTGAAATATAAATTTTAAGTAAACCTCAGATGATTTCGCCAGAAGTCGTTGCCACGACGACCGTATTCGTCAGTAGATATCACTTGGAAATGCCATGTTGCCTAATTTGGATTTTGAAAAAGTTTTTCTTCCATGTGTCACGCTAAGAGCCCATCATAGCGCGACACTTATGCCTTGTGTCGCGTTACGAACCATTTCTGTAGACTCCTAACGCGACATGGCTCGACAAGAGCAAAATTTTGAATTTAAACAGAAGACATTAAAAGATTCATTTCTCCTTTTTGGAAATACAAAAAAACCGAATTACATTCATTTTCTGATTCCTGAGTCTACACGAAACATGGAAATTCTCAAATTTCAATGAAAATAATTTCTTTTACTTATTTTCCAGTTCTGAAATTAAATCCGTAGAAACTACCTGACCGTGGAGGAATTTTGACGTGAAATATAAATTTTAAGTAAACCTCAGATGATTTCGCCAAAAGTCGTTACCACGACGACCGTATTCGTCAGTAGATATCACTTGGAAGTGCCATGTTGCCTAATTTGGATTTTGAAAAAGTTTTTCTTTCATGTGTCACGCTAAGAGCCCATCATAGTGCGACACTTATGCCTTATGTCGCGTTACGAACCATTTCTGTAGACTCCTAACGCGACATGGCTCGACAAGAGCAAAATTTTGAATTTAAACAGAAGACATTGAAAGATTCATTTCTTCTTTTTGGAAATACGAAAAAACCAAATTACATTCATTTTCTGATTCCTGAGTCTACACGAAACATGGAAATTCTCAAATTTCAATAAAAATAATTTCTTTTACTTATTTTCCAGTTCTGAAATTAAATCCGTAGAAACTACCTGACCGTGGAGGAACTTTGACGTGAAATATAAATTTCAAGTAAACCTCAGATGATTTTGCCAAAAGTCGTTGCCACGACGACCGTATTCGTCAATAGATATCACTTGGAAATGCCATGTTGCCTAATTTGGATTTTGAAAAAGTTTTTCTTCCATCTGTCACGCTAAGAGCTCATCATAGCGCGACACTTATGCCTTATGTCGCGTTACGAACCATTTCTGTAGACTCCTAACGCGACATGGCTCGACAAGAGCAAAATTTTGAATTTAAACAGAAGACATTAAAAGATTCATTTCTTCTTTTTGGAAATACGAAAAAACCAAATTACATTCATTTTCTGATTCCTGAGTCTAAACGAAACATGGAAATTCTCAAATTTCAATGAAAATAATTTCTTTTACTTATTTTCCAGTTCTGAAATTAAATCCGTAGAAACTACCTGACCGTGGAGGAACTTTGACGTGAAATATAAATTTTAAGTAAACCTCAGATGATTTCGCCAGAAGTCGTTGCCACGACGACCGTATTCGTCAGTAGATATCACTTGGAAATGCCATGTTGCCTAATTTGGATTTTGAAAAAGTTTTTCTTCCATGTGTCACGCTAAGAGCCCATCATAGCGCGACACTTATGCCTTGTGTCGCGTTACGAACCATTTCTGTAGACTCCTAACGCGACATGGCTCGACAAGAGCAAAATTTTGAATTTAAACAGAAGACATTAAAAGATTCATTTCTCCTTTTTGGAAATACAAAAAAACCGAATTACATTCATTTTCTGATTCCTGAGTCTACACGAAACATGGAAATTCTCAAATTTCAATGAAAATAATTTCTTTCACTTATTTTCCAGTTCTGAAATTAAATCCGTAGAAACTACCTGACCGTGGAGGAACTTTGACGTGAAATATAAATTTTAAGTAAACCTCAGATGATTTCGCCAAAAGTCGTTACCACGACGACCGTATTCGTCAGTAGATATCACTTGGAAATGCCATGTTGCCTAATTTGGATTTTGAAAAAGTTTTTCTTCCATCTGTCACGCTAAGAGCTCATCATAGCGCGACACTTATGCCTTATGTCGCGTTACGAACCATTTCTGTAGACTCCTAACGCGACATGGCTCGACAAGAGCAAAATTTTGAATTTAAACAGAAGACATTAAAAGATTCATTTCTTCTTTTTGGAAATACGAAAAAACCAAATTACATTCATTTTCTGATTCCTGAGTCTAAACGAAACATGGAAATTCTCAAATTTCAATGAAAATAATTTCTTTTACTTATTTTCCTGTTCTGAAATTAAATCCGTAGAAACTACCTGACCGTGGAGGAACTTTGACGTGAAATATAAATTTTAAGTAAACCTCAGATGATTTCGCCAAAAGTCGTTACCACGACGACCGTATTCGTCAGTAGATATCACTTGGAAATGCCATGTTGCCTAATTTGGATTTTGAAAAAGTTTTTCTTCCATCTGTCACGCTAAGAGCTCATCATAGCGCGACACTTATGCCTTATGTCGCGTTACGAACCATTTCTGTAGACTCCTAACGCGACATGGCTCGACAAGAGCAAAATTTTGAATTTAAACAGAAGACATTAAAAGATTCATTTCTTCTTTTTGGAAATACGAAAAAACCAAATTACATTCATTTTCTGATTCCTGAGTCTAAACGAAACATGGAAATTCTCAAATTTCAATGAAAATAATTTCTTTTACTTATTTTCCAGTTCTGAAATTAAATCCGTAGAAACTACCTGACCGTGGAGGAACTTTGACGTGAAATATAAATTTTAAGTAAACCTCAGATGATTTCGCCAGAAGTCGTTGCCACGACGACCGTATTCGTCAGTAGATATCACTTGGAAATGCCATGTTGCCTAATTTGGATTTTGAAAAAGTTTTTCTTCCATGTGTCACGCTAAGAGCCCATCATAGCGCGACACTTATGCCTTGTGTCGCGTTACGAACCATTTCTGTAGACTCCTAACGCGACATGGCTCGACAAGAGCAAAATTTTGAATTTAAACAGAAGACATTAAAAGATTCATTTCTCCTTTTTGGAAATACAAAAAAACCGAATTACATTCATTTTCTGATTCCTGAGTCTACACGAAACATGGAAATTCTCAAATTTCAATGAAAATAATTTCTTTTACTTATTTTCCAGTTCTGAAATTAAATCCGTAGAAACTACCTGACCGTGGAGGAATTTTGACGTGAAATATAAATTTTAAGTAAACCTCAGATGATTTCGCCAAAAGTCGTTACCACGACGACCGTATTCGTCAGTAGATATCACTTGGAAGTGCCATGTTGCCTAATTTGGATTTTGAAAAAGTTTTTCTTTCATGTGTCACGCTAAGAGCCCATCATAGTGCGACACTTATGCCTTATGTCGCGTTACGAACCATTTCTGTAGACTCCTAACGCGACATGGCTCGACAAGAGCAAAATTTTGAATTTAAACAGAAGACATTGAAAGATTCATTTCTTCTTTTTGGAAATACGAAAAAACCAAATTACATTCATTTTCTGATTCCTGAGTCTACACGAAACATGGAAATTCTCAAATTTCAATAAAAATAATTTCTTTTACTTATTTTCCAGTTCTGAAATTAAATCCGTAGAAACTACCTGACCGTGGAGGAACTTTGACGTGAAATATAAATTTCAAGTAAACCTCAGATGATTTTGCCAAAAGTCGTTGCCACGACGACCGTATTCGTCAATAGATATCACTTGGAAATGCCATGTTGCCTAATTTGGATTTTGAAAAAGTTTTTCTTCCATCTGTCACGCTAAGAGCTCATCATAGCGCGACACTTATGCCTTATGTCGCGTTACGAACCATTTCTGTAGACTCCTAACGCGACATGGCTCGACAAGAGCAAAATTTTGAATTTAAACAGAAGACATTAAAAGATTCATTTCTTCTTTTTGGAAATACGAAAAAACCAAATTACATTCATTTTCTGATTCCTGAGTCTAAACGAAACATGGAAATTCTCAAATTTCAATGAAAATAATTTCTTTTACTTATTTTCCAGTTCTGAAATTAAATCCGTAGAAACTACCTGACCGTGGAGGAACTTTGACGTGAAATATAAATTTTAAGTAAACCTCAGATGATTTCGCCAGAAGTCGTTGCCACGACGACCGTATTCGTCAGTAGATATCACTTGGAAATGCCATGTTGCCTAATTTGGATTTTGAAAAAGTTTTTCTTCCATGTGTCACGCTAAGAGCCCATCATAGCGCGACACTTATGCCTTGTGTCGCGTTACGAACCATTTCTGTAGACTCCTAACGCGACATGGCTCGACAAGAGCAAAATTTTGAATTTAAACAGAAGACATTAAAAGATTCATTTCTCCTTTTTGGAAATACAAAAAAACCGAATTACATTCATTTTCTGATTCCTGAGTCTACACGAAACATGGAAATTCTCAAATTTCAATGAAAATAATTTCTTTCACTTATTTTCCAGTTCTGAAATTAAATCCGTAGAAACTACCTGACCGTGGAGGAACTTTGACGTGAAATATAAATTTTAAGTAAACCTCAGATGATTTCGCCAAAAGTCGTTACCACGACGACCGTATTCGTCAGTAGATATCACTTGGAAATGCCATGTTGCCTAATTTGGATTTTGAAAAAGTTTTTCTTCCATCTGTCACGCTAAGAGCTCATCATAGCGCGACACTTATGCCTTATGTCGCGTTACGAACCATTTCTGTAGACTCCTAACGCGACATGGCTCGACAAGAGCAAAATTTTGAATTTAAACAGAAGACATTAAAAGATTCATTTCTTCTTTTTGGAAATACGAAAAAACCAAATTACATTCATTTTCTGATTCCTGAGTCTAAACGAAACATGGAAATTCTCAAATTTCAATGAAAATAATTTCTTTTACTTATTTTCCAGTTCTGAAATTAAATCCGTAGAAACTACCTGACCGTGGAGGAACTTTGACGTGAAATATAAATTTTAAGTAAACCTCAGATGATTTCGCCAGAAGTCGTTGCCACGACGACCGTATTCGTCAGTAGATATCACTTGGAAATGCCATGTTGCCTAATTTGGATTTTGAAAAAGTTTTTCTTCCATGTGTCACGCTAAGAGCCCATCATAGCGCGACACTTATGCCTTGTGTCGCGTTACGAACCATTTCTGTAGACTCCTAACGCGACATGGCTCGACAAGAGCAAAATTTTGAATTTAAACAGAAGACATTAAAAGATTCATTTCTCCTTTTTGGAAATACAAAAAAACCGAATTACATTCATTTTCTGATTCCTGAGTCTACACGAAACATGGAAATTCTCAAATTTCAATGAAAATAATTTCTTTTACTTATTTTCCAGTTCTGAAATTAAATCCGTAGAAACTACCTGACCGTGGAGGAACTTTGACGTAAAATATAAATTTTAAGTAAACCTCAGATGATTTCGCCAAAAGTCGTTGCCACGACGACCGTATTCGTCAGTAGATATCACTTGGAAATGCCATGTTGCCTAATTTGGATTTTGAAAAAGTTTTTCTTCCATGTGTCACGCTAAGAGCCCATCATAGCGCGACACTTATGCCTTGTGTCGCGTTACGAACCATTTCTGTAGACTCCTAACGCGACATGGCTTGACAAGAGCAAAATTTTGAATTTAAACAGAAGACATTTAAAAGATTCATTTCTCCGTTTTGGAAATACGAAAAAACCAAATTACATTCATTTTCTGATTCCTGAGTCTACACGAAACATGGAAATTCTCAAATTTCAATAAAAATAATTTCTTTTACTTATTTTCCTGTTCTGAAATTAAATCCGTAGAAACTACCTGACCGTGGAGGAACTTTGTCGTGAAATATAAATTTTAAGTAAACCTCAGATAATTTTGCCAAAAGTCGTTGCCACGACGACCGTATTCGTCAGTAGATATCACTTGGAAGTGCCATGTTGCCTAATTTGGATTTTGAAAAAGTTTTTCTTTCATGTGTCACGCTAAGAGCCCATCATAGCGCGACACTTATGCCTTATGTCGCGTTACGAACCATTTCTGTAGACTCCTAACGCGACATGGCTCGACAAGAGCAAAATTTTGAATTTAAACAGAAGACATTAAAAGATTCATTTCTTCTTTTTGGAAATACGAAAAAACCAAATTACATTCATTTTCTGATTCCTGAGTCTAAACGAAACATGGAAATTCTCAAATTCCAATGAAAATAATTTCTTTTACTTATTTTCCAGTTCTGAAATTAAATCTGTAGAAACTACCTGACCGTGGAGGAACTTTGACGTGAAATATAAATTTTAAGTAAACCTCAGATAATTTTGCCAAAAGTCGTTGCCACGACGACCGTATTCGTCAGTAGATATCACTTGGAAGTGCCATGTTGCCTAATTTGGATTTTGAAAAAGTTTTTCTTTCATGTGTCACGCTAAGAGCCCATCATAGCGCGACACTTATGCCTTATGTCGCGTTACGAACCATTTCTGTAGACTCCTAACGCGACATGGCTCGACAAGAGCAAAATTTTGAATTTAAACAGAAGACATTGAAAGATTCATTTCTTCTTTTTGGAAATACGAAAAAACCAAATTACATTCATTTTCTGATTCCTGAGTCTACACGAAACATGGAAATTCTCAAATTTCAATAAAAATAATTTCTTTTACTTATTTTCCAGTTCTGAAATTAAATCCGTAGAAACTACCTGACCGTGGAGGAACTTTGACGTGAAATATAAATTTTAAGTAATCCTCAAATAATTTTGCCAAAAGTCGTTGCCACGACGACCGTATTCGTCAGTAGATATCACTTGGAAATGCCATGTTGCCTAATTTGGATTTTGAAAAAGTTTTTCTTCCATGTGTCACGCTAAGAGCCCATCATAGCGCGACACTTATGCCTTATGTCGCGTTACGAACCATTTCTGTAGACTCCTAACGCAACATGGCTCGACAAGAGCAAAATTTTGAATTTAAACAGAAGACATTTAAAAGATTCATTTCTCCTTTTTGGAAATACAAAAAAACCGAATTACATTCATTTTCTGATTCCTGAGTCTACACGAAACATGGAAATTCTCAAATTTCAATGAAAATAATTTCTTTTACTTATTTTCCAGTTCTGAAATTAAATCCGTAGAAACTACCTGACCGTGGAGGAATTTTGACGTGAAATATAAATTTTAAGTAAACCTCAGATGATTTCGCCAAAAGTCGTTACCACGACGACCGTATTCGTCAGTAGATATCACTTGGAAGTGCCATGTTGCCTAATTTGGATTTTGAAAAAGTTTTTCTTTCATGTGTCACGCTAAGAGCCCATCATAGTGCGACACTTATGCCTTATGTCGCGTTACGAACCATTTCTGTAGACTCCTAACGCGACATGGCTCGACAAGAGCAAAATTTTGAATTTAAACAGAAGACATTGAAAGATTCATTTCTTCTTTTTGGAAATACGAAAAAACCAAATTACATTCATTTTCTGATTCCTGAGTCTACACGAAACATGGAAATTCTCAAATTTCAATAAAAATAATTTCTTTTACTTATTTTCCAGTTCTGAAATTAAATCCGTAGAAACTACCTGACCGTGGAGGAACTTTGACGTGAAATATAAATTTCAAGTAAACCTCAGATGATTTTGCCAAAAGTCGTTGCCACGACGACCGTATTCGTCAATAGATATCACTTGGAAATGCCATGTTGCCTAATTTGGATTTTGAAAAAGTTTTTCTTCCATGTGTCACGCTAAGAGCCCATCATAGCGCGACACTTATGCCTTGTGTCGCGTTACGAACCATTTCTGTAGACTCCTAACGCGACATGGCTCGACAAGAGCAAAATTTTGAATTTAAACAGAAGACATTAAAAGATTCATTTCTCCTTTTTGGAAATACAAAAAAACCGAATTACATTCATTTTCTGATTCCTGAGTCTACACGAAACATGGAAATCCTCAAATTTCAATGAAAATAATTTCTTTTACTTATTTTCCAGTTCTGAAATTAAATCCGTAGAAACTACCTGACCGTGGAGGAACTTTGACGTGAAATATAAATTTTAAGTAAACCTCAGATGATTTCGCCAAAAGTCGTTGCCACGACGACCGTATTCGTCAGTAGATATCACTTGGAAATGCCATGTTGCCTAATTTGGATTTTGAAAAAGTTTTTCTTCCATCTGTCACGCTAAGAGCTCATCATAGCGCGACACTTATGCCTTATGTCGCGTTACGAACCATTTCTGTAGACTCCTAACGCGACATGGCTCGACAAGAGCAAAATTTTGAATTTAAACAGAAGACATTAAAAGATTCATTTCTCCTTTTTGGAAATACGAAAAAACCAAATTACATTCATTTTCTGATTCTTGAGTCTACACGAAACATGGAAATTCTCAAATTTCAATGAAAATAATTTATATTACTTATTTTCCAGTTCTGAAATTAAATCCGTAGAAACTACCTGACCGTGGAGGAACTTTGACGTGAAATATAAATTTTAAGTAAACCTCAGATGATTTCGCCAAAAGTCGTTACCACGACGACCGTATTCGTCAGTAGATATCACTTGGAAATGCCATGTTGCCTAATTTGGATTTTGAAAAAGTTTTCCTTCCATCTGTCACGCTAAGAGCCCATCATAGCGCGACACTTATGCCTTATGTCGCGTTACGAACCATTTTTGTAGACTCCTAACGCGACATGGCTCGACAAGAGCAAAATTTTGAATTTAAACAGAAGACAATAAAAGATTCATTTCTTCTTTTTGGAAATACGAAAAAACCAAATTACATTCATTTTCTGATTCCTGAGTCTAAACGAAACATGGAAATTCTCAAATTTCAATAAAAATAATTTCTTTTACTTATTTTCCAGTTCTGAAATTAAATCCGTAGAAACTACCTGACCGTGGAGGAACTTTGACGTGAAATATAAATTTTAAGTAAACCTCAGATGATTTTGCCAAAAGTCGTTGCCACGACGACCGTATTCGTCAGTAGATATCACTTGGAAATGCCATGTTGCCTAATTTGGATTTTGAAAAAGTTTTTCTTCCATGTGTCACGCTAAGAGCCCATCATAGCGCGACACTTATGCCTTATGTCGCGTTACGAACCATTTCTGTAGACTCCTAACGCAACATGGCTCGACAAGAGCAAAATTTTGAATTTAAACAGAAGACATTTAAAAGATTCATTTCTCCTTTTTGGAAATACGAAAAAACCAAATTACATTCATTTTCTGATTCTTGAGTCTACACGAAACATGGAAATTCTCAAATTTCAATGAAAATAATTTCTTTTACTTATTTTCCAGTTCTGAAATTGAATCCGTAGAAACTACCTGACCGTGGAGGAACTTTGACGTGAAATATAAATTTTAAGTAAACCTCAGATGATTTCGCCAAAAGTCGTTGCCACGACGACCGTATTCGTCAGTAGATATCACTTGGAAATGCCATGTTGCCTGATTTGGATTTTGAAAAAGTTTTTCTTCCATGTGTCACGCTAAGAGCCCATCATAGCGCGACACTTATGCCTTGTGTCGCGTTACGAACCATTTCTGTAGACTCCTAACGCGACATGGCTCGACAAGAGCAAAATTTTGAATTTAAACAGAAGACATTAAAAGATTCATTTCTTCTTTTTGGAAATACGAAAAAACCAAATTACATTCATTTTCTGATTCCTGAGTCTAAACGAAACATGGAAATTCTCAAATTTCAATGAAAATAATTTCTTTTACTTATTTTCCAGTTCTGAAATTAAATCCGTAGAAACTACCTGACCGTGGAGGAACTTTGACGTGAAATATAAATTTTAAGTAATCCTCAAATAATTTTGCCAAAAGTCGTTGCCACGACGACCGTATTCGTCAGTAGATATCACTTGGAAATGCCATGTTGCCTAATTTGGATTTTGAAAAAATTTTTCTTCCATGTGTCACGCTAAGAGCCCATCATAGCGCGACACTTATGCCTTGTGTCGCGTTACGAACCATTTCTGTAGACTCCTAACGCGACATGGCTCGACAAGAGCAAAATTTTGGATTTAAACAGAAGACATTAAAAGATTCATTTCTCCTTTTTGGAAATACAAAAAAACCGAATTACATTCATTTTCTGATTCCTGAGTCTACACGAAACATGGAAATTCTCAAATTTCAATGAAAATAATTTCTTTTACTTATTTTCCAGTTCTGAAATTAAATCCGTAGAAACTACCTGACCGTGGAGGAACTTTGACGTGAAATATAAATTTTAAGTAAACCTCAGATGATTTCGCCAAAAGTCGTTACCACGACGACCGTATTCGTCAGTAGATATCACTTGGAAGTGCCATGTTGCCTAATTTGGATTTTGAAAAAGTTTTTCTTTCATGTGTCACGCTAAGAGCCCATCATAGTGCGACACTTATGCCTTATGTCGCGTTACGAACCATTTCTGTAGACTCCTAACGCGACATGGCTCGACAAGAGCAAAATTTTGAATTTAAACAGAAGACATTTAAAAGATTCATTTCTCCGTTTTGGAAATACGAAAAAACCAAATTACATTCATTTTCTGATTCCTGAGTCTACACGAAACATGGAAATTCTCAAATTTCAATAAAAATAATTTCTTTTACTTATTTTCCAGTTCTGAAATTAAATCCGTAGAAACTACCTGACCGTGGAGGAACTTTGACGTGAAATATAAATTTCAAGTAAACCTCAGCTAATTTTGCCAAAAGTCGTTGCCACGACGACCGTATTCGTCAGTAGATATCACTTGGAAATGCCATGTTGCCTAATTTGGATTTTGAAAAAGTTTTTCTTCCATGTGTCACGCTAAGAGCCCATCATAGCGCGACACTTATGCCTTATGTCGCGTTACGAACCATTTCTGTAGACTCCTAACGCAACATGGCTCGACAAGAGCAAAATTTTGAATTTAAACAGAAGACATTTAAAAGATTCATTTCTCCTTTTTGGAAATACGAAAAAACCAAATTACATTCATTTTCTGATTCTTGAGTCTACACGAAACATGGAAATTCTCAAATTTCAATGAAAATAATTTCTTTTACTTATTTTCCAGTTCTGAAATTGAATCCGTAGAAACTACCTGACCGTGGAGGAACTTTGACGTGAAATATAAATTTTAAGTAAACCTCAGATGATTTCGCCAAAAGTCGTTGCCACGACGACCGTATTCGTCAGTAGATATCACTTGGAAATGCCATGTTGCCTGATTTGGATTTTGAAAAAGTTTTTCTTCCATGTGTCACGCTAAGAGCCCATCATAGCGCGACACTTATGCCTTGTGTCGCGTTACGAACCATTTCTGTAGACTCCTAACGCGACATGGCTCGACAAGAGCAAAATTTTGAATTTAAACAGAAGACATTAAAAGATTCATTTCTTCTTTTTGGAAATACGAAAAAACCAAATTACATTCATTTTCTGATTCCTGAGTCTAAACGAAACATGGAAATTCTCAAATTTCAATGAAAATAATTTCTTTTACTTATTTTCCAGTTCTGAAATTAAATCCGTAGAAACTACCTGACCGTGGAGGAACTTTGACGTGAAATATAAATTTTAAGTAATCCTCAAATAATTTTGCCAAAAGTCGTTGCCACGACGACCGTATTCGTCAGTAGATATCACTTGGAAATGCCATGTTGCCTAATTTGGATTTTGAAAAAAATTTTCTTCCATGTGTCACGCTAAGAGCCCATCATAGCGCGACACTTATGCCTTGTGTCGCGTTACGAACCATTTCTGTAGACTCCTAACGCGACATGGCTCGACAAGAGCAAAATTTTGGATTTAAACAGAAGACATTAAAAGATTCATTTCTCCTTTTTGGAAATACAAAAAAACCGAATTACATTCATTTTCTGATTCCTGAGTCTACACGAAACATGGAAATTCTCAAATTTCAATGAAAATAATTTCTTTTACTTATTTTCCAGTTCTGAAATTAAATCCGTAGAAACTACCTGACCGTGGAGGAACTTTGACGTGAAATATAAATTTTAAGTAAACCTCAGATGATTTCGCCAAAAGTCGTTACCACGACGACCGTATTCGTCAGTAGATATCACTTGGAAGTGCCATGTTGCCTAATTTGGATTTTGAAAAAGTTTTTCTTTCATGTGTCACGCTAAGAGCCCATCATAGTGCGACACTTATGCCTTATGTCGCGTTACGAACCATTTCTGTAGACTCCTAACGCGACATGGCTCGACAAGAGCAAAATTTTGAATTTAAACAGAAGACATTGAAAGATTCATTTCTTCTTTTTGGAAATACGAAAAAACCAAATTACATTCATTTTCTGATTCCTGAGTCTACACGAAACATGGAAATTCTCAAATTTCAATAAAAATAATTTCTTTTACTTATTTTCCAGTTCTGAAATTAAATCCGTAGAAACTACCTGACCGTGGAGGAACTTTGACGTGAAATATAAATTTCAAGTAAACCTCAGATAATTTTGCCAAAAGTCGTTGCCACGACGACCGTATTCGTCAGTAGATATCACTTGGAAATGCCATGTTGCCTAATTTGGATTTTGAAAAAGTTTTTCTTCCATGTGTCACGCTAAGAGCCCATCATAGCGCGACACTTATGCCTTGTGTCGCGTTACGAACCATTTCTGTAGACTCCTAACGCGACATGGCTTGACAAGAGCAAAATTTTGAATTTAAACAGAAGACATTTAAAAGATTCATTTCTCCGTTTTGGAAATACGAAAAAACCAAATTACATTCATTTTCTGATTCCTGAGTCTACACGAAACATGGAAATTCTCAAATTTCAATGAAAATAATTTCTTTCACTTATTTTCCAGTTCTGAAATTAAATCCGTAGAAACTACCTGACCGTGGAGGAACTTTGACGTGAAATATAAATTTTAAGTAAACCTCAGATGATTTCGCCAAAAGTCGTTACCACGACGACCGTATTCGTCAGTAGATATCACTTGGAAATGCCATGTTGCCTAATTTGGATTTTGAAAAAGTTTTTCTTCCATCTGTCACGCTAAGAGCTCATCATAGCGCGACACTTATGCCTTATGTCGCGTTACGAACCATTTCTGTAGACTCCTAACGCGACATGGCTCGACAAGAGCAAAATTTTGAATTTAAACAGAAGACATTAAAAGATTCATTTCTCCTTTTTGGAAATACGAAAAAACCAAATTACATTCATTTTCTGATTCCTGAGTCTACACGAAACATGGAAATTCTCAAATTTCAATGAAAATAATTTCTTTTACTTATTTTCCAGTCCTAAAATTAAATCCGTAGAAACTACCTGACCGTGGAGGAACTTTGACGTGAAATATAAATTTTAAGTAAACCTCAGATGATTTCGCCAAAAGTCGTTGCCACGACGACCGTATTCGTCAGTAGATATCACTTGGAAATGCTATGTTGCCTAATTTGGATTTTGAAAAAGTTTTTCTTCCATGTGTCACGCTAAGAGCCCATCATAGCGCGACACTTATGCCTTATGTCGCGTTACGAACCATTTCTGTAGACTCCTAACGCGACATGGCTTGACAAGAGCAAAATTTTGAATTTAAACAGAAGACATTTAAAAGATTCATTTCTCCGTTTTGGAAATACGAAAAAACCAAATTACATTCATTTTCTGATTCCTGAGTCTACACGAAACATGGAAATTCTCAAATTTCAATGAAAATAATTTCTTTTACTTATTTTCCAGTCCTAAAATTAAATCCGTAGAAACTACCTGACCGTGGAGGAACTTTGACGTGAAATATAAATTTTAAGTAAACCTCAGATGATTTCGCCAAAAGTCGTTGCCACGACGACCGTATTCGTCAGTAGATATCACTTGGAAATGCTATGTTGCCTAATTTGGATTTTGAAAAAGTTTTTCTTCCATGTGTCACGCTAAGAGCCCATCATAGCGCGACACTTATGCCTTATGTCGCGTTACGAACCATTTCTGTAGACTCCTAACGCGACATGGCTCGACAAGAGCAAAATTTTGAATTTAAACAGAAGACATTAAAAGATTCATTTCTCCTTTTTGGAAATACGAAAAAACCAAATTACATTCATTTTCTGATTCCTGAGTCTACACGAAACATGGAAATTCTCAAATTTCAATGAAAATAATTTCTTTTACTTATTTTCCAGTCCTAAAATTAAATCCGTAGAAACTACCTGACCGTGGAGGAACTTTGACGTGAAATATAAATTTTAAGTAAACCTCAGATGATTTCGCCAAAAGTCGTTGCCACGACGACCGTATTCGTCAGTAGATATCACTTGGAAATGCTATGTTGCCTAATTTGGATTTTGAAAAAGTTTTTCTTCCATGTGTCACGCTAAGAGCCCATCATAGCGCGACACTTATGCCTTATGTCGCGTTACGAACCATTTCTGTAGACTCCTAACGCGACATGGCTTGACAAGAGCAAAATTTTGAATTTAAACAGAAGACATTTAAAAGATTCATTTCTCCGTTTTGGAAATACGAAAAAACCAAATTACATTCATTTTCTGATTCCTGAGTCTACACGAAACATGGAAATTCTCAAATTTCAATAAAAATAATTTCTTTTACTTATTTTCCAGTTCTGAAATTAAATCCGTAGAAACTACCTGACCGTGGAGGAACTTTGACGTGAAATATAAATTTCAAGTAAACCTCAGATAATTTTGCCAAAAGTCGTTGCCACGACGACCGTATTCGTCAGTAGATATCACTTGGAAATGCCATGTTGCCTAATTTGGATTTTGAAAAAGTTTTTCTTCCATGTGTCACGCTAAGAGCCCATCATAGCGCGACACTTATGCCTTGTGTCGCGTTACGAACCATTTCTGTAGACTCCTAACGCGACATGGCTTGACAAGAGCAAAATTTTGAATTTAAACAGAAGACATTTAAAAGATTCATTTCTCCGTTTTGGAAATACGAAAAAACCAAATTACATTCATTTTCTGATTCCTGAGTCTACACGAAACATGGAAATTCTCAAATTTCAATGAAAATAATTTCTTTCACTTATTTTCCAGTTCTGAAATTAAATCCGTAGAAACTACCTGACCGTGGAGGAACTTTGACGTGAAATATAAATTTTAAGTAAACCTCAGATGATTTCGCCAAAAGTCGTTACCACGACGACCGTATTCGTCAGTAGATATCACTTGGAAATGCCATGTTGCCTAATTTGGATTTTGAAAAAGTTTTTCTTCCATCTGTCACGCTAAGAGCTCATCATAGCGCGACACTTATGCCTTATGTCGCGTTACGAACCATTTCTGTAGACTCCTAACGCGACATGGCTCGACAAGAGCAAAATTTTGAATTTAAACAGAAGACATTAAAAGATTCATTTCTCCTTTTTGGAAATACGAAAAAACCAAATTACATTCATTTTCTGATTCTTGAGTCTACACGAAACATGGAAATTCTCAAATTTCAATGAAAATAATTTATATTACTTATTTTCCAGTTCTGAAATTAAATCCGTAGAAACTACCTGACCGTGGAGGAACTTTGACGTGAAATATAAATTTTAAGTAAACCTCAGATGATTTCGCCAAAAGTCGTTACCACGACGACCGTATTCGTCAGTAGATATCACTTGGAAATGCCATGTTGCCTAATTTGGATTTTGAAAAAGTTTTCCTTCCATCTGTCACGCTAAGAGCCCATCATAGCGCGACACTTATGCCTTATGTCGCGTTACGAACCATTTTTGTAGACTCCTAACGCGACATGGCTCGACAAGAGCAAAATTTTGAATTTAAACAGAAGACATTAAAAAATTCATTTCTCCTTTTTGGAAATACGAAAAAACCAAATTACATTCATTTTCTGATTCCTGAGTCTACACGAAACATGGAAATTCTCAAATTTCAATGAAAATAATTTCTTTTACTTATTTTCCAGTTCTGAAATTAAATCCGTAGAAACTACCTGACCGTGGAGGAACTTTGACGTGAAATATAAATTTTAAGTAAACCTCAGATGATTTCGCCAAAAGTCGTTACCACGACGACCGTATTCGTCAGTAGATATCACTTGGAAATGCCATGTTGCCTAATTTGGATTTTGAAAAAGTTTTTCCTTCATGTGTCACGCTAAGAGCCCATCATAGTGCGACACTTATGCCTTATGTCGCGTTACGAACCATTTCTGTAGACTCCTAACGCGACATGGCTCGACAAAAGCAAAATTTTGAATTTAAACAGAAGACATTAAAAGAATCATTTCTCCTTTTTGGAAATACGAAAAAACCAAATCACATTCATTTTCTCATTTCTGAGTCTACACGAAACATGAAAATTCTCAAATTTTGATGAAAATAATTTTTTTTTCGTTATTTTCCAGTTGTGAAATTAATACCGTAGAAACCACCTGACCGTGAAGGAATTCTGACGTGAAAAATAAATTTCAAGTAAACCTCAGATGTTTTTGCCAAAAGTCGTTGCCACGACGACCGTATTTGTCAGTAGATATCACTTGGAAATGCCATGTTGCCTAATTTGGATTTTGAAAAAGTTCTCCTTCCATGTGTTACTTACGCTAAGAGCCCGTCATAGCGCGACAATTATGTCTTATGTCGCGCTAAGAACTATTTCTGTAGACTCCTAACGCGACATGGCTCGACAAGAGCAACATTTTGAATTTAGACAGATGAGATTGAAAGTTTCATTTCTCCTTTTTGGAAATACGAAAAAACGAAATTACATTCATTTTCTCATTTCTGTGTCTACATGAAACATGGGAATTCTCAAATTTTAACGAAAATAATTTCTTTCACTCATTTTCCGGTTGTGAAATTCAATCTAATTTCGATTTTGATTTCCTTCATGTATCCCGCTAAAAGTCCATCATGGCGCGATACTAATGTCTTATGTCGCGCTAAGAACCATTTCTGTAGACTCTTAACGCGACATGGCTTGACAAGAGCAAAATACTGATTTCTTGTTTTACTCATAAGGTAACCACTAAGTATTTACGTGGAAAAAATTTGAAACATCGTTTTTTTTCTCCGCAGAAGCCAGATCACATGTTCGCCTTGCAAAATTTTTGATGGTATAAAGTCATCAGTGGGGATGTTTTTGGAGGTTTTGTTTCAGTTCTACGACCCTGTAGTGCATTTCTGCTGTTCGGGGTGAAAACTTATAAATTCATACAAAACTAGCGAGAACAATGATTTGACTGGTGCGGCATGATTCTATCGCGGAAGAAAGTTGAAGCTGCGAGTGATTGTACGTGGTGCTGGGGCGGCATCTATACGACTTTTTGCGGAAGAACTTTGTCTCTGTCGCGCGGTGAAGGATATTCACAAGATTTGTCGCGGTATGAGAGTCCTCATATCATCACGCGACAAATCCCGAAATGTAGCGGTAAAAGCTGAAAACACGCGACAAATGTCGCGATAAAGCAGACTTCATGATAATAAAATTGTTTTTCTGAAAAAAGCAATTTCAAACTTTTTAAACCACTAAACTAGCCCTTTCCAAAAACTCTCATTTTTTTAGTTCAAATTTTTAGTAATAGGTAGGTAGTGTCATCAGAAATTTTGAACTAGGGTGCCGGTAGCGGCGAAGGCGTTGAAGATAAAAACTTCGCAAAAGGTGCCATCGATGATGCCTCATGGGCATGAGGCTCGGTAACGCACTTTCTTTTTGAAGGATTAGTGAACGCAAGATGTTAATTATAGGGTTCTACTTTTATTTGGGCAGAAATTCCAATATGGCGGCCAAAATAGCGGCAAAATCATGACATTTGTCTTGAAAATCAGAATGATCGTACTAGACAAGCGTGAGTTCCAAGTTTCATGAAAATCGTTCCACTAATGAGAGATTTCAATATGGCGGCCAAGATGGCGCCAGAGCATAATTTGCCCAAAATTGGATATATTTTGATAAAGTTCACATCGCCTGTGAATTTCACTCAAATCGGACCACTTTCAGAGAAATTTAAAATTGCGGTCAAAGATGGCGGCCAAGTGACAAAAATCGTTGGTCAACTCAATATGGTGGACAGTGGACACGTACGCATTCGATTGGCGTTTGCACCACATCGATATCTCTTTTCGTTAAGGCATAATTCTCCTCTAGTTCTGTCACTATAAAACATGTTCAATATGGAGAATACAAGATGGCGGTGGGGCATCAATTGTCGAAAATGCGATGGACCTTGATGTGGTTCATATTGCCTGCAAATTTCATTTCAATCGGATCCCTTTTAAAGAAATTCAAAATGGCGGTTCAAAGATGGCAGCAAAGTACTAAAAAACCAAAAGTCAACTTGACATTCTGGACATAATGTTCTATTGATCAGCGTTTACACCACATCGATATCTTTTTTCCTGATGAGTTATCCTGGGTATGGACGGACGGACCGACGGACGGATTGACAAAATGAAGCTAAAAGCGCCTTTTTCCCATTTTTTGGGGAAGTGCGCTAAAAATTGACCTGTTTTTGCTTAAAAAAACTGCAAGAGGAAGAGAAAACTAGTCTTCAACTGTCAATAATCCATTTGACGTGTCAGCGTCTATTTGCGAATTCAATGAAAACGCATCCATTACTTTTGAACTGTCGTTAATCTCTACTGTAGTGTAAAAACAAGAAATTTTTTCATAAAAGTTGAAAGTAATAGATACGTTTTTATTGGATATGCAGAGAATAGACGCTTGACAGTTCGGCTGACATGCCATTGATTTGTACTGAGGTATAAAAATTAGAACGTTTTTCATACGTTATTCCCAGTGAATTTTGAGGAAAAATACGCTAAAACGTCAATCGGATTGACAGTTTTATTGAATTGTCATTGATTTCTAGTGTAGTAATAAAAACTAGAACGTTTTTCATAAAAGTTGAAAGTAATAGATAGTTTTCGTTGGATATGCAGAGAATAGACGCTGACACGTCAAATGGTTGACAGTTCGACTGACATGTCATTGATTTCTACTGAAGTATGGAAATTAGCAAGTTTTTCATACGTTTCCATTGAATTTTGAGGAAAAAGACGCTAAAACGTCAATTGGATCGACAGTTTCATTGAACTGTCATTGATTTCTAGTGTAGTAATAAAAACTAGAACGTTTTTCATAAAAGTTGAAAGTAATAGATACGTTTTCATTGGATATGCAGAGAATAGACGCTGGCACGTCAAATGAGTTGACAGTTTGGCTGATATGTCATTGATTTCTACTGAAGTAATAAATTAGAACGTTTCCCAAAAGTTTCCATTGAATTTTAAGGAAAAAGACGCTAAAACTTCAATTGGATTGACCTTTTGATTGTACTGTCATTGATTTCTAGTGTAGTAATAAAAACTAGAACGTTTTTCATAGAAGTTAAAAGTAATAGATACGTTTTTCATTGAATTCGTAGAAAATAGACGCTGACACGTCAAATATCTTTTCATTCAATCAAGAAAGCGTGGTGTGAACATTGCAAGCAATAACAAAGTAATTATTTCTTACAACGTCCACACCACATCAAACTATCTTTATTTGTTGCCAAAATATAAGTTGAATTTGTATTGAGTCGAAAGAAATGGAGGAAAAGAAGAATAAGAGATAATGATTTAGTCAATAAACCTGATCAAAATCCCATAGCCCCATAGTAACCAACTTTTAAGCGCGGTTCTGATTTATGTGCGCGGCTGGGAAGTGGCAAGGCAACTGACAGATGCATGTTATAGTTGACTTTTTTTGCAATTTTTCAACTGCTTTTGCGATAAGTACCTTCTATTTCGCTTATTGCTTTCGCAAAATTTCACATTTTTCACGACGGACGTTCTGGAAACCTATTTCCCCATCAATAAATTCGACTTTGCCAAAAATAGAGTACCATCAACCGATACTGTGCTACAAGTTCGCAATGTTCATATCATCCAACTCTCGCGAACAGGCGCAGGCGGTCATTTCTTATACAAAGCGAGGAGATTTTTCAATTTTTCGTGGGTGTTTATACGTGCACGCTACGGGAATTATACACTGAGAGAAATACTCTTATTGATACCCATTAAATGTTTAATTGGCGTATATTTGATTCAATTGATGCAAATCCACTTGAAACAGCTATGATTTGATTGCATTCTGTTTTTCAACTTAATTCCTCAAACTAAACAAGTTAATTGAAACATATATATGTGGTACAACCAAATCTTTATTGATTGCATTAAATATTTCTTCTCATAATTTCAAGTGATTTTATTCTCATAATCTGCATCATATTTAGTTCGCACAATTAAATGAATGATTCTTATGAACATACTTCGTTTCCTCCGCCGAAGAGTTCAAGTCTTATAGCGGCAAGTAGGATTTATTTGTGACAATCGAAGGTTTATTGCTATAGATTGGTCTATATATATTTACAGGAAAAAATGTTTATTGCGGCCAATTATGTGGCGGTTTTGGGAAATTTAGCTATTATTTTAAACAACTCGAACTCAATTGCCTCCACCCTTTTTGGTTTTTGCGGTATACATGCATTTTTCTGTTACGACGCGTCGCGTCAGTGCAGTATCCGTTGTTCGCGCCGAAGTTTCAGAGTTTGTGGTCGGCAAATCGAAATGAACGAGATATATACAGTATTTTGGAAAAAGAAGGGTTGCAGCACCTCGGCAATGGTCTAAAAGGTAAGTTGGTAAACAATATTATGCATGCTTGCTATAATAATTGGGTTATAATTGCATACAGTTTGGCTGTTACCCATCAACGGCATCAACTGAAGTTATGTGGACCTAAGACAACTGATGAAAAATCTTCTTGCTCCCATGTTCTTTTCTCATAAATGAACATACAATCCAAGTTTATGGTATAACTTTCATCCCAACTTCTATATCGTAAAGACAAATTTTTGAATATTTGATAGTGATTATAATTATACTTATTCTTGTATACCATGGTATGTGTAGTTCATGGAATAAATCTCAAAATTAACAAAAAACAGTATTATTTAATTAAATTTTACTTTCCCGGCCCCACCAACATGGAGGGAAAGTATTGTAATCGTGCAGAAAAAAAGTTTTGAGATTTCACCGGATATATCCATTTTGAGGTCCCCCAAGTCGATTAAGACCATTTCCAGAATGATGTCTGTCTGTGGGTGTGTATGTGTGTGTGTATGTATGTGTGTGATCTTCCACGATAACTGCCGAACCGTTTATCCGATCGATTTGAAATTTGATATGCAGACATGGTTTCGCCCTGGAATGACCGGATTAGTTTTTGGCTGACATCTGTCAAACATAGGTGTCACTATCAGAAAATGACAAAAGCTACATCTCACGGAACTTGACTTGCAATATGTCATTTGAAAGCCCTTGAAGAACTGTATTCAGAACAGTTAAAAGTATTTTCCTACCTGTTGTCTGTCAAATTATAAAAAATATCAAATTCTGGAACTTTGCCATTTAATTATTCAAAATCTATAGGACAGATGTGAACCAAACCCGGCAGGAAGCAACATTACCAAAGAATCAAACTAATGCTGAAGTTGAAGTTTCCCACCGTTTTCCGGACAAGCGCTATGGATTTTCAAAAATTTTCCTAGCCGATTCCAGCCTCGCTTGCCTGTTCCTCGATTTTTGGCCTATTTAATTTTTTTAGCAACATAGCAACCAAACCGGTAGGTAACTACGTTTTTGTTACGAATCGTATCAATGTCAAAGTGACAACATGAACGCTGTTCTCGGCAGGTTCTCGGTGTTTTCTTTTGTATCTTCTTGCATCAATTGGGGCAACAGTGCGAACCGATCCTTTGTGTTGTTTGGGGCTCCGTAAACCCCCTTGTGTTTTCTGTAGTTTTAGCAACTCCAGTATGCTCATTCCATTGACGTATATGTACAAACTGTAATGTGTGCAGTTCCCTTATTTGATTCGGTACCAGGGCCCCATCCCCATGGTGTCTGCTGTTCAAGGCCCTGATGGGGCCCCCATCTGTGTCTATCAGATTTTGCCGTTTTAGGCCAAAACTGCGGCCTTGTGTCTTCTTGGGTTCGTTGAAGCCCTCTAGGCTCCTGGTGTCTACGGGTGTCTCTTGAAGCCCCACTGAGCCCCCCTTTTTTTTTAGTTTCCAGAACTATCGTGCCTTCAGGTGTGGTTCGGACCTAACTTCTTGCTGGGGTCGAAGTCTCATTTCAGAGGTCATCACTTGGGGGCCTTGAATAGCAATTAATTAGAACTCTGCTCCAGGTTTTCAATCCGCGACTGATTTTCACCGGTTATTTTCCAAACAATAATTTAGGTTGCATCATTAAAGGCAACAGTGCGCCCCGATTGATTGTGTCTTCAGGTGTTGTTTGGGGCTGTGTAAACCCCCTTGTGTGGAACTAGCATTGCATTCTTGAGATATCTCAACAGTTAACTACCTCTAGTACTAGCTTTTGAATTATATCATCGTCTTGTACCTACTTCATAATGCGATCGCGCAAATTAAATGGTTCTGCCACGATAACTACCAAATTGTTGATCGGATTAAATCGAAATCAGGTACGAAAGCATAAGTTCAGCCTGGAATGACCTGATTAGACTTTGGGTGAATGATTTTGATCGAAAGTCCTCAGGTGCCACATTGGGTTTAGGCTTGTCTGCTCAAGCTCTAAATTGAAGATAATAGAGTTGAAATTTGGCACACAGATGTAGAAAGTTTTCAATCAAGTTTGTGTAATTTCGTCATCATGTCTGAAGTAGAAACAAAAATTTTAATGAGGAACCTGTATTGCATTCTTCAGATTCCGCAACAATAAGCTTCCTAGTTCTTCATACATTACGAAATATTTTATCACCTTGGAAACCTAAGAACCTGTCATTTGTTCTGTCGGCCCGACAATGGATTCAGGATGCTCGCTAAACGCTCGACTCACTGGAACTTCTCCAATCAACTTCTCCATTAAGTCCCACTTTCCCGAAGGGACGCTTAGATCAAAATCATTACTGACGTCCCTGGATACCGCCGGGAAAGTTTTGTGTCGCCCCACAACAGATTTTTAATCTTGACATTACTTTCAGGACGGCGCCGGCGTCACTCCATGTTACTTCTTTCAACCATACTATCAAACCAATATGAATTATTGTGTACTTAGTACAGAATACTTCAGACGACATTAGTTAGATTGTTTTAAAATTTCAATTTTCGAAAAAAAAAAGGAAAAAAAATCATGTTTTTCAGATACATGGCTTGTATTTTTTTGAATGCGCTTCTGTGCGTTTATTGCCGTGAAAGTGGTTCCAAAATTATATCTCTATTTTATTTAAGTCGCAGTTTATCTCGCTCAGGGAAACTCCAACCTTATCAAGGTATACTTGGGTAAGTATAAGTTGTAGCACCATCAAATCCCATTTTCTCGACGATCCGTTGTCCGGTGTGCATCAGAGAAGGCAGAAAAAATGTTGAAAACAAAATTCATTCCATGAATATTGATTTTTTAGACATTTTCCCAACATTTCTGATGCTCTCCCGATTAACGTATCATCATGATAGAGTGCGATATGATTCTGCGGCACCACAATTTACAATATACGCTACTTATAACAATGAAATTGTAATCTCATTTCAATTAAATGCATCTCGCCTGAAGTGGAAAATATAATATGATGTCAAACACCTATATGTTCTCAATTGAAACAGACACTTCTGTCAATTAAATCAAAATTGTTCAGGTACTAAACCTTAATTGACACAATTAAATAAAACCATCAAGTCAAATGAACATTATTGATCTCAATTACAAGATACACTTCTGTCAGTTGAATCATTTTCCCGATTTAACTCAAGTTTAATTGTCACAATCAAATGAGAATGGAGATTCCCAATTGAATAATTTAATTGATTCAATTCGACATTTCATTGCTGGTTATCAAGTACTACATTTAATTGGCACAATAGCTCCCTGAATTGGCTGAACACTTTTTTTCTCTCAGTGTATACCTACTTCTCTCACGGATCCTCACGGGAACCCATTTCCTCATCAATAAATTCGACTTTGCCCAAAAATGAAGTGCCACCAATCCATATCCTGCTGCCCGTTTGCAATGTTCGTATCATCCAAATTCCGCGAATTGGTGGTAATTTCTCATGTTTTTGGATTTTTTAATTTTCCGTACCTACGTGCTTACGTGCACACTATGAGCATTATCTCATAATTTGGTACAAGAGATGTTGTTGCAAGAGGCAAGACACAAAATCCAGTTCCTCCATTTCAGAAATACGTGTCTGAATGGCGTACTGAAATAACGGACTTGATGACAAATGACAGATATCGCGATTCATTGCAGAAAAGCTGGCCAATGGTATTCAAAAATTACGGCGATGATGCACGATCACCGGCGATTATTCGGCGATTATGGTTGCTCCAAGTTAATGATCATTAAGGTCCTAAATGACGTTCTAAATGATCATTAAGTAAATGACGACGTGACACACTGGTAATTTATATCGTAATTTACGCTCAATGATCATTAAGTATTCCAGTGTGTCAAGGGTATTAGAAGGAGCCGCAGAAGATGGCGATCAGCGATGGAGTTTGCCAATGGAAGTGGGATGCCAGTTTTTTCATATTAATACTCTGCACCCTTCAGTACAGGTTAAGTGGCGTTCAGGCTGATCACCTGGTTGTTGACAAATTTGCTATTTACTAGAGCTGGTCCGGGACCATTGCACAGCCCGCTGTAAATACTGGTCATGTATGTGACGTAGCCTAGAGTTGTTGGGCTGGTGTACGCTTCAGGGGGGGGGGGGGGTGCCTGTACTGAGTTGAGAGTACACACCGTTTGTGCACTACCGAAGTGGGGCAGAGAGTAGCGCTTAAAGGTGCCCATTCACTAGGGAGCCCGGTCGACCAACCCGGTTGGTCCGTGTTGGCTGTCAGGTTGGCGGGTTTTTAGCGCACTTCTCCAAACGGGAAGGCGCTTTTGTCCTCGCTTTGTCCGTCCGTCCGTCCGTCCGTCACAGCATCTAGTCCTAGACGAAAAGGTTTTTGCGAAAAATTTTTACTCCATTGGGTAGCTCATGACCTTGTATCCCGAACCAAGAAAAATCTTGACGAAATAATAATAATAAACAATGACAATAATAACAATTTAGTGTGACGCGGCATCGCCGTTGAATGCTGCATTTCAGAAGCCGGCCTGATCTCGAAAGTTATCACATGCGAGGAAGTACCCGATCTTATCATTTTACCATAATACATATGCGGAGTTATATTTAGAGGATGATTTGAACTTCATTTTAATGAAAATTTCACATCGGTGCGAGGTGCCGATTAGTAGTTATTAATTTTTGAACATGACTCCGAAACTACGGCTCGGCCGCAAATGATTTATTCGTTGCTTGCTGGTGCTTGATATCCTTTCCTCCGAACAAAACGAAATTCAATACAGAAAATATTTCAACTCGAATGGGTAGCTCATGGCCTTGGTACGCGAATCAAGAAAAATTTTGCCGAAATAATCATGAACAATTACAAAAATAACATTTTGGTGTAGGGCGGCTTCGCCGATCAAGTGCTGGCATTCGCGGTAAGATGTAGAAAGTTGCGATATGCAGGCAACTACAATTTTTTAATGAAATACATCACTGCATGTACGGCATTATATTTAGAGAACAATTTGAACTTTCTTTTGACAAAAACCCCACTTCGATCCGACCGTTAGGTCAATTGTTATCGATTTTTGAAAACGGCCGCAAAGCCACGGCTCGGCGCATATTATACGACCCTACAAATTTAAAATCAGACGTGCCGAAATAGTAATTGAACATTTTGAAATAGCCAATACTAGGTACCTGAAGGATAATGACACTCAAATTACGAAACATGTTCGCTCAATAACAAAAAAAAAGTAGGTAGGTATCACTAAAAATCATGTGACAAGGCTACCATTTTTTCGGTTTTTCGATAAAAAAGAAATGTTCCAATTCAAAAGTGAACCCGATATTCGTGTTCAGGAGGTCGAAATCAGTTGGAGCACATTTTTTTATATAAGTAACAGAATGACGCTTATGTGGCCGGTTTGTCTGTCTGTCTGTCTGTCTGTCTGTCTGTCCGAGTCCGTGCAGAAATTAAGACGCTGTACTCCTTCTCGAGAATTGAAACAAGAGTCTTGAAACTTTTTTTCGATTAATAGCTGATGTCTCCAAGGGTGGCCAATGGGCACTATTTTTGTTATCCATACATCGTTATCATTATTCTCAAAAAACAGAGATCTCCTGTGCACTTCGATGAAGTTGAACTTCTCCTCGGGAAATAAAGCTACAGCCCTTGAAGATTGAACTTTATCCGGTGGATAGCTTAGGTCCTCAAGGACCAAATAGGCAGGTTGGCTTTCATAATTCGGCCGCCATCTTGGCTGCCATATTGAAATTTCTTATTAGTGGAACGATTGTCATGAAACTTGAAACTCACCCTTGTCTAGTATGATCATTCTTATTTTCAAGCCAAATTTTATGATTGCCCCACCATCTTGGCCGCCATATTGAAATCTCTTATAAGTGGAAAGATTTTCATGAAACTTGAGAGTTACGCTTGTCTCGTACGATCATTCCTATTTTCAAGCTGAGTTTCATAATTCTGCCGCCATCTTGGCCGCCATATTGAAATCTCTTGTTAGTGGAACGATTTTCATGAAACTTGGAACTTACCCTTGTCTAGTACGATCATTTTGATTTTCAAGCCGAATTTCATGATTCTGTCGATATTTTGGCCGCCATATTGCAATTTTTTGCCCAAGACGGTAGAACCCTAATCACTTAACATCTTGCGTTCACTAATCCTCCAAAAAGGAAGTGCGCTACTAAGCCTCATGCCCATGAGGCATATTCGCTTGTATTGCTTTGCCCACCCACTGGCGAACCGTGTTGGTGAGCGCAGTTCTTTGGATAGTTGATGAAGACGAAGTCATGAACGGATCAAAAAGAAAATTACTGGCGCTATGTGTAGGTATGTCATACACAGCAAACCATTGAACAAAACAAAAGTGGGTAAAAAAAAGTCGACACGCAAAATTGTATTTCTTCAAGAAACGCAACATCGGTCTAACGACTCAAAAATTAGTCGAAAAAAGGTAATTTATTTTCAACTTTGAAAAGCTATATCCGTTAAGTAGTTACGTACTTACGTCTGTTACTTATACAAATATGGTTCCCAGAGTGAATCTTCACCTTCTTAGATCCTCTATCGACCCTTGAATTTAGGCGGTTAAATCTTAAACGTCCTGTGCACCTATAGGTAGGTACCAAAAATAAGTTCAAAAACGGTTTATGACCGTTAGGTACCTAGTTCGGCGCCTGCCTACTTACCTACCTGCCTGCTTGTGTCCACCTACCTACTCACGTACCTACCTACTGTTTTCTGATTCCTTGGATTGAATCTAGATATCCTGTATCACATGTACCTATATTACTGTGGAGACCAGCAAGTGAAGCTCGTTGATGTGATGACGCATAAGTACCTCTATTGGCGAGTTTCAAGATCGAATACGCCATCTGACGGCCAACGTGTAAACGACGTTTGTGCACGGATCAACCGCAGATTTGTGTGGGCTCTTATGAGCGTTGCGGTGTTTGGTGACTTTAATTGATTCCATCTGACTTAACGCGGCGTTGATTTTTTCCAACAAAGTACGTGAGCCACGCACGTTTCATTATCTTGAATATACTAGGTGTCATGGGCGCCCGGAGGGGGGGGCAAGGGGGGGCACTTGCCCCCCCCTGGCTCCGGAGCAGCTGAATAAATTCTTCCTTACGAAAAAAAATACTTTGAGAAGGTAATTTACATTTTCTTGAATTGCTAGAGCAATTTGAAATTTCATTAGGCTTCTACCTAAATTAGATAGCAACCCGTAAAGTCATAAAATAGGTAGATAGGTAGGTAGGTAGGTAACGATCTGCAATTTGTGCATTCCAGCTACCAGCTCCACTGCCCAATATAGGGTGAAATGATTATGTTATTTTTTCCGTTTGGAAAGGACCCTAGAAGACTTCAATTCGCGTTTTCCTGAACCTTATAGGTAATCGTTAAAGACAGCAAAACAAAGCAATACTTGAAATTTTCTGAACCTCTGCCTCTGGTTTAAAACACCAGGGGTTTCTTTTAACATAATGAACGAGTGTAACAATTGACCTCTATATCAATCATGGCAATAATTGAAATTTTCTAAACCTCTGGTTTAAAACACTAGGGGTTTTTTCAAGATAATGAACGAGTGTAACTATTGACCTGGCTATTTTGAAGTAAATTTTTATACATTTTGTACAAAATTACAAATTTTAATAAATTTCTCTAAAGTTAAGTTTAATTTTCAAATATATTTCCTTATTTTTCGCACAATAATTATTATCACCATTATTATTATTATTCGAAAAAATTTTCACCTGCGGCGCTAATCTAAAGGACTTCGCAAATTAGGCCAGGTAGGTATGTGACGTTCTCTAACTAAAGCTATTTGCCCCCCCCTGACAAAAATCCTGCGGGCGCCCATGCTAGGTGTCGTCGGTTGCAAAAGCATTGCATTTTTAAATAAGAGTGGCACGTGTACGACGACTGGCAAGCAAAAGTGGCATCAGAATGGAAGGTGGTAAGATTTGTGATTTTGTCATAGTGACAAAAAGTGGCGGAGAATTTGTTGCGTTCCCGAGTGTGAGTCGCGCTGTGGAAACCGGAAAAAGGAAGAGTTACATTTTCACCGTTTCCCGTCGAAAGCGAAAGACGCAAGTTGGGTAGTCAAGATGACAAACAAACTCGGCACTGTGGAAAATATGACTACGAGAAAAGCCTGGGAAGTGTCGCTGAAAATAGGAACTTTGAATTGCTGCATCGAAAAGGCACAGCTGCGATATGTTTGCATGTCCCGGAGTGGCCTGCTTTGCAAGTGCATTTAAACGTTCCAATTTCACAGGAACTCTCCCGAGAACTACTACTACTATTTCTTTTAATTACAATCTCAGTTGCCTTGTGAGGAGATTCATAGAATGCGCTTGTTTGTAAACACAATCTAAATATGTCTATGTTTGAACTGAAGCTTGATTCGGTTCGCTTTCGACCACACAACACAAGAAATTGTGACTTCAGAATTTCCTATCCGTTGAGGCTTGAGGCCATCCAGTGATTGAAAACCTTCATAACACTCAATTCGCTTCTGCCATTTTCGAGTTCCGAGGACATTAAAAACCGCTTACTACTGATAAGATTTTTGAACGCGCAGGCAACAATCCGTGCCCTATCCGACATGTTTGTTTACATGCGAAGCGCATCAGCAGCGCCACCATCGGTAATGTTACTCGCCAATTGTATAGCGTCGATGACGCACTAGTATGTACGCGCTGCGCGCGGGCAGTTGGCCCGTGAGACTGGATGTGTGTGTATCGATGCCGGTAGAGCAGATAAATAAAGACTGTGCAATTACATGTATTTCGTGTTATTATTTGGGTTAGCACAATTACATACACTGACATGAATAAAATGTCATTCTCTCGCAGACATTCTTTTTCATAACCGTATCAAAAATACAAAGTAGCTAATCTACTTCGATGATAATTAATCACTTAGTTATGTCTAACTGATATCAATATTCCATCAAATAATTCAAATACCGTGATTAGCCGTAGTAACTATCCCTGATGTTGGTTGTTATGTTGGCCAACTTACCCATTCACTGACGAACCCAACAACGAACCCAACCGCGTTTTCAAGCTCGCTGGAAAACCGGCCAACTTGGTTGGGTTGGTGTTGGCGCCAACCACACACTAGCCAACATCCGACGAACCCAACCGGGTTGGCCAACCGGGTTCCCTAGTGAATGGGCACCTTAAGTCTGAAGTTGTGAAGTAATTTAACACCGCATCAGGTACTCTTACTTTGCTCTGCATAACATGGTGTCGTGAAATGACTAGTATAAATTGTGACTAAAACGCTAAGAGTGAAAGGGTTGCTCACAGCGGTTTTTATTTTCAGGTAAACGCAATCCAGAGCCACCCTGAGTTCAGTCCTGTCTTCCACGGGCCTGGTTATCAAGTATTTTTAATTTTAACGTAATTTTAGTCTTTGAGGTACCCGTGCATTACAATTTTCATTAATAGAGTTGAATTAGCGAATGTGATTGTATTTATTATTTTTGATTATCTGCAGTCCTCCTGACACATCGACAGTAATTAATTCACATTTATTGGGCGTCAATCAAATATGTTGTCTCTGCAAGTTTATTTGCGCTACACTTACTTGCAATTCGATGCATTACTAGAAAAGTAATTCTATTTGAAATTTTGATGTAGGGTAGGGTGAGGGCGAAGGGGTTGAAAATGAGGCAAAACATGTCCTAGATGTACATTCGAAATAAAAATCGACCTGCTTCGGCGTTGGGCGTTGTCCTGGTCCTGGAAAACAAAATTGGAAGTTTTGAAAATGAACACCTGTAGATATGTTTACTTGTGCAACGCATTGCGCCATGGAAAAAAAATAAATCATTACGATTGTTTTCAATTGAAATTCTCTGAATATTCGGCAAGGAATTTGTGCGCGCGATAATAATTATTAAATTTTTTTCGGCCGATTTTACTTGAATTCCTCAACTAGGAATTAGGACTCGCGAAAACGAATAGCTTCGCATTTTACGAATAACAATAACCAGTGGCGGCTCGTGAGTTTTTTGCAAGGAGGGCTCAAGTTGATAACAAATTCGCGAGCTGAGAACTATAATGTTCTATTTGCACTTCTTGTAGAAAATGTTTTTCGAACTTCGAACCAGCAAAACATGGAGAAAATGTTTCCTGATATAAACAATCAGATCAGAAACTAGAGAAAGAGGCTCTTATTCCTTTTCCGTTTCTGATCTAATTGTTCAAATCATGAAACATTTCGTCCATGTTTTGTTGGTTCGAAGTTCGAAAAACATTTTCCACAAAGAGTGCAGATAGAACAGTTCTCAGTTCGCGAAATGACGAAACTCGAGACAAAAACTTTTTTGTCGTATCCGCATCACAACCATATGGAGTTATAGCATTTACTGTTTTGTCAAAATTACGTGTGAGTTAATGCACCACGAATTTATTCTTGCGGGTTCGATTTGCTTTATATTCAGTAAATCAATGCTGTAATCGGACGTCCGTTGTTTTTTTGCATTCATTTCTTCTTGTAGGCTTGATGACCTAAATGTACCTTTTTTAGGTCAGCTATCTTCATGTTTGCAAACTGTTGACTAATCGAAGAGTACATAAATAATTATATCGAATATTTCAATCGGCTGGGGGCTCGAGAAACGGAGCCCATATCTGCAGTATAGAGCGGGAGCCGCGTCTCGCGTTGCCATGGTTACGGACATGTTTTGCGCGGGTGCACCCCGGCATCACCGCATCGGCGGTGGGCGCCGAATGCGGAGCCCAAGACGAACTTCTTCGACCGTGCGATCGCTTAGAATTATTTTGTTAAAATATTAATTGACTAATGACTGAACGTTTTTGCACTAAACCAAATCTTTGGAATGAGTATAATTAATACAATGCATTCCATGTCTTCCTAACGATAAAAATCTCTTGCCGCCTTTAGCGTTGGGGGGCGCCGCCCTTGAGCCCTCCCTCACCAGCCGCCACTGACAATAACTATATTATACGTGTCAATAAAATCGCTATTACTGCTTCAAACACTGACCCAGCCAATAATACACTTTCCCAGCGGTACCCTACCACCGCCGATGATACCACGCACCCATAATAATAACATCTCCCTAATGATTAATTTACGATTTACCTCACCGCGAAATCCGACAGCTAACCTAATCCGCGCGCTCGGATTCGTGAATCGCGTCCCGACGTGTCGTCCCCAGGCGAACGCATCCGACAGGTGCACTCCGAGCTTTGACGAACGTCCTCCATTTCCAACTCCCACCACCGAACCGGCATCGGCATTGAGTCACTCTACGTGTGTCTTGCCTGCTGCGAGGTCCTCCGCAGAACCCGCGACAAATATCAACACGCGGTCGGTGCGTTCCGCCGGCAAATTTCCGATATCCTTACGTAAACACGGATTTTTTTTTACGGGATCTCCACAACAGTGAGTCAACGGAGTTTTTTCCGTCTCTAGTGTCGTGCGGTAAAATGTGAAGACTTTTTTTTTTGGATATACCTAGTTTCGAATATTTTTTTTTTTAAATTGACAAAGCAACAATGGGAATCACGTATGTGGTGGTGGTGCTGGTGACGGTGTTGGGGTTGACGGGAGCAATTCAGGACTACTGCTCCATGAACACGCTGCCGGTGACGGGAGCTCATATGCAGTTCACCAAGGAGCCCAGCCTGGAGGAGTTCGCCCTCGTCGGCAAGTTCAAGGGGTTGCACTGCTGCGCCAGGGGATACCGGAGCATCGAATGGTAGGAAAACTCGTTCGAACTTGTAAATTTACAGAAACAAAAGCGACAAGAAGCACAACGACACAACGACACAATCGTCTGATCTTGTCTAGACACGTCGTTGTGCAATATTGTTTTTTAATGGCTTTGGTTTTCCAATGTGCCTAATGGAAACGTAATGGTGAAACCGTGCAATTCCGAACGTAAATACTGAAATTTTGCTGTGAATAATGGAATAAACGCTCAAAAAAATTGAATAGGACCGGTCCAAATGTAGGGCCCTGCGGGACGGGCTAAATTTTCGCCAGCGCTTTACGCCATCAAATCTTCTCTAGATTTCCTCGAGCTGCGTCAGAATTCACCCTGTACTGGAGCGTAGATTTTATTGTAAAAATCGTTTGTGTCACCCCAAAACTTTCCCGACTGGTATCCAGGAACCTATGGCAACTTTTGTTCGAAACGAAAGATTGAAAATAATAAGCAGGAAATTGGAGATTTTGTCAGAAAAATTTGAATTTTTCGGGAAAACCTCAAATCTTATTCCAAGTCATCTTATTGTGACAACCGTCAATTCTCGCAATCAAGGCTTCACTCGAGGCTTCACTTTAAAATCCATCACTCAAGTCCAGTCTCGAAAACCCAGGCCGGTTTTACGTTTTCACCCGGAAAATTCCCGGGAAGTTGAAAAATAAATGGTTGGAAAATGTTCAAGAACCAGTCACCTCCTGTTTAAAAAAGAATCGGTTGTGTCACCCCAAAACTTCCCCGACGAGTAGCAAAGAACGGATGGAAATTTTATTATGAGACGTCCCTACGGGTGGGAAGTTAGACTTTGGGAGAAAGATTGAAGAATTGAGATATTTTCTCTAATATGGGCTCCATCATTTGAGTCCGGTCTCCATAAGCCAGGCCGGTTACTCATTTTGAAGTGGAAAACTCTCGGAAAACTTGGAGAATTTCAAGAGAAATTGCCTGAAAATGTTCAAGAATCACTTACCCTTTGTTTGAAAGAAGCTGGCATAAGTATGTTCACAAGCTAAAAAGTTATAGAAATTTGCAGTTTTTCACAAGAAACCAAAATTATGTAGAAAGAAAAGCGAGTGAGGCAGTCAGACGCATTGGATGGCACATGGATGAAGGTGAACGATCTAGAACTGGCATCACAGAATGAATGAAGATAATTTGCAGGAAATTGGAAATTTTGAAAATTCGAATTTTCCGGAAAAACCTCAAAACTTTTTCCAAATCATCTTATTGTTCAGATCGTCAATTACGGCTTTACTTTAAGCTCCATCATTCAAATCCGGTTTCGATAACGATAACTCAGGCCTGTTTTACATTTTCAACAGGGAAATTCCCGGGAAATTGAGAAGAAAATTATTGGAAAACGTTCAAGAGCCAGTAACCCCTTGTTTGAAAAAAAAAATGGTGGAAATCTGTTCACGGGATAAAAAGTTGGAAAATTTGCGGTTTTTCTAGAGATGAAAACTCGGAAACCGTGACTCCGATTTTGAAAATTTTCGTTCCAAAAATTAATTTAATCTTTTCTCCAACTTTCATTCCCAGCATGTCTGCACCTAAAATGGATATTTCGCTAGGCTTACCGCATGTTGAAGTTTGCACTGCATTTTTTTCGAATTCACGGAATGTGCAAATTCATTTTGAAAAAATTACCGTCAGAAAACCGGAATCGTGTCGATTTTGAAAATGGGTCTACACGACGCTCAATCCAATCTACTTTTGATATCAGTTGGAATTTTTCGAAAAAAGTCGATTCCCGAGCAGGAATGAATTTTCAAGTGGAGACTTGCACCAAAAGCGAGTCGTTCTGGCCAAAACACGGACGAGAGGGTGGCAACGGCCAGGAGAAAGGACCCCGCACGTTTTCTATGAAAAAGTGGTTTCGGTGAATTTGGCTAAATTTTTCATATGTTTTAGATCTTGATTCAAGAAATATATTTCTGAAAAATTGGACCCCTCCTATGAACAGTTTTTCCCCTACACCCCTAATAAGGCCAAAATTAGGAATAGTCTCAAATTTTTTGAAATTCATGAAACTCGTTTAAATTGAACTCGTGATCATGGGAAAAATAATTAAAAAAATCCAAGTTGTGAATTGGGGTAGTTATCAAAGGGATTGGGGATCGAAATTGAGAAAATAAATTAAAATTCCGAATTTTTTTATTCTTATTAAATCTGAACAGAATATTAATCGAGAAATAATTATGGAAAATCTAAATCAATCAATTGGGGGCTATTCTAAAGGAGGCTGGGGGTCGAAATCAAGAAAACGCAGTGAAATTCTGGAATTTGCGGTTCCCATAATATATGATTTTACGAGCAATGGGGAAATTGCTAAAAAAAAATCTAAACCAATGAATTCGGATGTTATAAAGGGGGTAGAGGGTCGAAATTGAGAAAACAGTGGAGTTCTGGAACTTCCAGTTTATCTAGGAAGATCTGGGCGAATGACAAAATGATAATACAACCAATGTGAATAAGGACTGAGTTCATCGTTTCTCGATCATCCTCACCCCTTACCCAGGTACCTGGGTACCAAGCTCTGGGTACAACCATTATGATACCTACCCACAACCACAATGAGGGCCGGGGGGAGGGGGGTGGAATCGAGACTACTTGCAACAGCATTAATAATTACAGTTCTCGAGAAGCTCTCCACGGTTCTGTGTGCTGTCCATCATATAGCTTGTGTCAAAAAAAAATTGACTAGACTATCTTTTTTCAAATAAACATAAATCCTGCTTTTGGTCATTGGTTGATTCAATGAGATTCCAAAAATAGATCGATATTGGAAGTAAGGCTCAATTTTTCAAATCTGAATTTTCAGTTCTAAAGGGTCTTTCAATAAGAGTGATAGAACTTTGATAAGATTTTACTGTCATTTTTTGACATAAATACTCAGTATATCTTACAAAATCATCTTCTTTCAACAAGACGGGGGCTACGTGCCACACAGCAGGAGGAACCTTGGGACTTGTTGGCCAGAAACTTCCAAGGAAGAACAATTTCGCGGAACGGCGATTTCAATTGGCCAGCGAGATCTTGCGATATTACATCCCTGGACTTTTTTCTGTGGGGTTATGTGAAGTCCCTGGTATACAAGAACAAGCCTAGAACCATTGAAGCCCTGAGGGACAATATTGTGCGTGTTATTACTGAAATAGAGCCCGTTATCTGCCAGAAAGTCATTACAAATTGGACTTCCCGTCTGCCCGCCGTTAGACAAAGTCGAGGAGGCCATTTAGTAGATGTTATTTTCCACACATAATGTCAAGAACTGTTCTTCGTTAATTTGTTTAATTTCAATTTGAAGTTCTATCACTCTCACTGAAGGACCCTACCCCTACATTATGAATTTAAAGTTTCGGAATTTCTTCCTTTTTCTAGATTTTGACCACTGTCCCCTCAGTAGGTAACCATCTCAATTTATTGATTCAGATTTTTTTAAATTATTTCTCCATTACCCTATTCCTGGAATGCCAATTCCTTTACTCGATTTCGATCTCCGCCCCCTCGATAATTACTCCAATTCACAACTTATATTTTTTATTCTCCAACTTAATGTGAGCCAGTTTCATGAATTTTAAAATGCTTGAGACAAATTCTTATTTGGACTAGGACATGGTTGTAGGCAGATATTATGGTAGGTGGAAAAAGGGATGGTCGAGAAATGAAGAACTCAATCCTTATGCAGGTTGGTTTTATTATCATTTTGTCATTCACCCAGATCAATTTTTAGATGAACTGTAAGGTCCAGAATTTCATTGTTGTCCTGATTTCGACCCTCTACTTCCTCAATGACACCAGAACTCATTGGTTTAGATTTTTTTGAATTATTTTCTCAATAATGGGAATCGCAAGTTTCGGAATGTTACTCCGTTCCCTTGATTTTGACCCCCAGCCCTCTTTAGAATAACACCCAATTAATTGTTTTAGGTTTTCCAAAATTATTTCTCAATTATTATTGTGTTCCGATTTTATATGAATAAAAAATTCGGAATTTTAATTTATTTTCCCAATTTCGACCCCCAACCCCCTTGATAACTACCCCAATTCATAACTTGGATTTTTTAAATTATTTTTCCCATGATCACGAGTTCGATTTGGACCAGTTTCATGAATTTCAAAAAATTTGAGACTATTCCTAATTTTGGCCTTATTAGGGGCGTAGGGGAAAAACTGTTTATAGGAGGGGTCCAATTTTTCAGGAATATATTTCTTGAATCAAGATCTACAACATATAAAAAATTTAGCCAAATTCACCGAAACCACTTTTTCATATAAAACGTGCGGGGTGCTTTGGAAAATTCATAACGCCCGACTAGAAAATGGTAGACAAATATATTTATTTTGACAGACGACAGATAGGGCAATACTTCCAACTGTTTGGAATACAGTTTTTTAAGGGCTTTCAAATGACGTACTGCAAGTGAAGTTCCGTGAGATATTGCTTCTAATATTTGTTGGTGGTAACACTTCTGTTTGACAGATAACTGCCAAAAACTAACGGAGCTCATTGCACAGAAAAACCATGTCTGCATACCAAATTTCTAGCCGATCGTAACAGTACTGAAGTTGGAATTTGAAACTATTGAAAATTGGAGAATAGTTAACTTCTGCTCCGACAATGAGCCACCCAAAAGCTCCAAAACGCACGGCTTTGATTTAGGGCCTGATTGCTGCGGTGTTTCTGTGGACTTTTCTACTGCCGCTCCGTTTATTGCCTTGTTTTTATTGCACCCGGATGGCACAAATCGGGACACACTGTACAAGTGGGCCGGGAATCATTGACTAGGCAAGGGAAAACTGCCTACCTGTGCCCGCTTATTTGGGTCTTCCGCATTAAAATGTGTCACAACTGTCAAGGTGATGAACCGTAAGTCGTAAAGAAGTCTGTTGTCCGCTTTGAAAGGTGTAAAATCTCGAAATAACGTGGCAATTGGCAAATCTGCCGCACAAAAGGTGGCACTAGAAAAGGAAGAGAGCCACTGATTTCGTGGAGCTAGGTAAATAACGTGGCGATGAGGTAAATATACGAAGATGAATAATGGTGGATTGCGGGCGGTCGTGATAATGGGGGCTCTGAGTAAAATCTTCCAGTTCCGGTTCTGGGTATAAGCCGGGATGTGTATATATGAGTTGGTGAGAGATGAAAGGTACGGAGCTGTAGGTGGTCGTTGACGGGATGCGTAAACCTGTTCATTCAAGTCTTGCAGCAGTTTTCTCTTTCGCAGAACGAAGACTTATTTTTTTTTGTATTGAAATAAAGGTGTTTGCAGTCAAATTTCTAAAATTCTTGGAGGTAGCTAATGAAGGAGGTGCAATGTTAGGGATTAGAAACGGGATTACCATGGGGCGGTTCAGGTGGGTTAAGCTTGAGGTTAAGTACGACGTTAAGTTCCTTTTTCTCAGAAAAACTTGAGCTCAAGTAAAAGTAGTAATTTCGCATTTTTTTGTCACTAATTCGCTGATAGAAATTTGAAATCGAAGGTGATTATTCTCTAGGCAATTCGTCAGTAATTTGTTCGACTATACCTGTAATTCTTACTTTTCTAGTGGATAACCGCTGACACGTCAAATTAATTGACAGTTTAGCTGAATTTCATCGATTTCTACTGAAGTATTTAAAAATAGAACCTTTTTCATACCTGTTCATTGAATTTTGAGGAATAAGACGCTAATACGTCAATCGGATTGACAGTTTGATTGAACTGGAATTGATTTCCACTGTAGTAGTAAAAACTAGAACGTTTGCCATAGAAGTTGAAAGTGATGGGTACGTTTTTATTGAATTTGCAGAGAATAAACCGCTGACACGTCAAATTAATTGAGAGTTTGGCTGGAATGTCATTGATTTTTACTGAAGTAATAAAAACTAGAACGTTTTTCATGCGTTTCCATTAAATTTTGTGAAAAAAAACGCTGATACGTCAATCGGATGGACAGTTTGATTGAACTGGAATTAATTTCCACTGTAGTAGTAAAAACTAGAACGTTTTTCATAGGAGTTGAAAGTGAATAGAAGTGAAAGTAGAAGTACGTTTCTATTGAATTTGCAGAGAATAAACCGCTTACACGTCAAATTAATAGTAACTTTCATTATAGTGGTATACCCAACGCTTGCGCCAAATTTTGGCGTCAAATACAAAATTTGCGAACAAATGCTACAAAATCGCAAGAAAAACCGCCACAAAGTTGAAAAATACGCGCCGCAGCGAACAGGGTAATAGGCTAGAGGTTAATACACACTAGTGATTACTTATTTTTCATCAAAAAGTCCGCATTGTTCATTAAATTATAAATAACCGCGTTTTACATTGATCGGATGTGCGTAATGCAACCCATAATGCAACCCCCACCAACTCTATTTTCAGTTTGACAAGCAACGGCCGTGACTTTCCGCTGCTGTCTGCTGTCAACATCAACTATTTATTCGCCATTTTGGAGTTCGCTCCGAGTGTCGTACGTTTGTGAACAAGTGGGCCGCTATTCTTGAATCGTGTGAGAAAAGTTCCTGGGAGTTTTATATAATCCGTAGGTACTACACTTCTGTAGCGAAAGTTGCCCAAAAACCACGATTTTAGGCAACATTCGCTACATCAGTGTACTCCGGAATGTATTGTGTATGAATGTATTGAATCTATCCTTGGTGACCCGTTTCGGAGTGAAATTTTTCCGGTTACACAGCTTCACCCACCATGCACATTGTCACATTCCTCGCAAGACTTTGCGTGTTTTTCAAATTTCTCCAGTACCAAGTTTTTACGCTATTTTAAGCACGTTTTTGGGAATCGGATAAAGAAATACATATTTTTGTCATTATACCGACTATCACTGTGATGCCCATTCCCATGAGCACAATGTTTAACGGCCCCTTTCACTTGTTTTTCCATGATTTTTGGAAGGATAACACCGCTGATTTAGTTTCGAAAAAACTGATTTTTATACTTTGAAGAGCACAGGGCCGCTATTCTTGAATTGTGTGGGAAAAGTCCCTGGAAGTAAAATACATTCCGCAGTACACTGATGTAGCGAGTGTTGCGAACTTTCGCTAGTCAAACTGAAAATAGAGTTGTTGGGGGTTGCATTATGGGTTGCGTACACACATCCGACCAATGTAAAACGCAGTTATTTATAATTAAATGAACAATGCGGACTTTTTGATAAAAAATGAGTAATCACTAGTGTGTATTAACCTCTAGCCTATTACCCTGTTCGCTGCGGCGCGTATTTTTCAACTCTATGGCGGTTTTTCACGCCATTTTCTAGCATTTGTTCGCAAATTTTGTATTTGACGCCATTACTTCAGAAGACGAGTATGCGCGCTGATGGCGCGCTGGATAATGAAAGGTACTATTGACAATTTGGCTGGAATGTCATTGATTTTTACTGAAGTTATAAAAACTAGAACGTTTCTCATACGTTTCCATTTAATTTTGAGGTAAAAGACCCTGATACATCAATCGGATTGACAGTATGATTGAACTGGAATTGATTTCCACTGTAGTAGTAAAAACTAGAACGTTTTCCATAGAAATTGAAAGTGATAGGTACGTTTTTATTAAATTTGCAGAGAATAAACCGCTGACACATCAAATTAATTGACAGTTTGGCTGGAATGTCATTGATTTTCACTGAAGTAATAAAAACTAGAACGTTTTTCATACGTTTTCATTGAATTTTGAGGAAAAAGACGCTAATACGTCAATCGGATCGACAGTTTCATTGAAATGGAATTGATTTCCACTGTAGTAGTAAAAACTAGAACATTTTCAATAGAAATTGAAAGTGAAAGATACGTTTTTATTGAGTTTCTAGTGAATAACCGCTGACACGTCAAATTAATTGACAGTTTGGCTGGAATGTCATTGATTTCTACTGAAGTATTTGGAACTAGAACCTTTTTCATACGTGTTCATTGAATTTTGAGGAAAAAGACGCTAATACGTCAAGCGGATTGATTTACACTGTAGTAGTCAAAACTAGAACGTTTTCCATAGAAGTTGAAAGTGATAGGTACGTTTTTATTGAATTTGCAGAGAATAAACCGCTGACACGTCAAACTAATCGACAGTTTGGCTGGAATGTCATTGATTTTTACTGAAGTAATAAAAACTAGAACGTTTTTCATACGTTTTCATTGAGTTTTGAGAGAAAAAACGCTGATACGTCAATCGAATTGACAGTTTGATTGAACTAGAATTGATTTCCACTGTAGTAGTAAAAACTAGAACGTTTTCCATAGAAGTTGAAAGTGATAGATGCGTTTTTATTGAGTTTCTAGTGAATAACCGCTGACACGTCAAATTAATTGACAGTTTGGCTGGAATGTCATTGATTTCTACTCAAGTATTTGAGACTAGAACCTTTTTCATACCTGTTCATTGAATTTTGAGGAAAAAGACGCTAATACGTCAATCGGATCGACAGTTTCATTGAAATGGAATTGATTTCCACTGTAGTAGTAAAAACTAGAACGTTTTCAATAGAAATTGAAAGTGAAAGATACGTTTTTATTGAGTTTCTAGTGAATAACCGCTGACACGTCAAATTAATTGACAGTTTGGCTGGAATGTCATTGATTTCTACTGAAGCATTTGGAACTAGAACCTTTTTCATACGTGTTCATTGAATTTTGAGGAAAAAGACGCTAATACGTCAAGCAGATTGACAGTTTGATTAAACTGGGATTGATTTACACTGTAGTAGTCAAAACTAGAACGTTTTCCATAGAAGTTGAAAGTGATAGGTACGTTTTTATTGAATTTGCAGAGAATAAACCGCTGACACGTCAAATTAATTGACAGTTTGGCTGGAATGTCATTGATTTTTACTGAAGTAATAAAAACTAGAACGTTTTTCATACGTTTTCATTGAGTTTTGAGAGAAAAAACGCTGATACGTCAAACGAATTGACAGTTTGATTGAACTAGAATTGATTTCCACTGTAGTAGTAAAAACTAGAACGTTTTCCATAGAAGTTGAAAGTGATAGATGCGTTTTTATTGAGTTTCTAGTGAATAACCGCTGACACGTCAAATTAATTGACAGTTTGGCTGGAATGTCATTGATTTCTACTGAAGTATTTAAAAATAGAGCCTTTTTCATACCTGTTCATTGAATTTTGAGGAATAAGACGCTAATACGTCAATCGGATTGACAGTTTGATTGAACTGGAATTGATTTCCACTGTAGTAGTAAAAACTAGAACGTTTGCCATAGAAGTTGAAAGTGATAGGTACGTTTTTATTGAATTTGCAGAGAATAAACCGCTGACACGTCAAATTAATTTACAGTTTGGCTGGAATGTCATTGATTTCTACTGAAGTATTTAAAAATAGAACCTTTTTCATACCTGTTCATTGAATTTTGAGGAATAAGACGCTAATACGTCAATCGGATTGACAGTTTGATTGAACTGGAATTGATTTCCACTGTAGTAGTAAAAACTAGAACGTTTTCCATAGAAGTTGAAAGTGATAGGTACGTTTTTATTGAATTTGCAGAGAATAAACCGCTGACACGTCAAATTAATTGAGAGTTTGGCTGGAATGTCATTGATTTTTACTGAAGTAATAAAAACTAGAACGTTTTTCATGCGTTTCCATTAAATTTTGTGAAAAAAACGCTGATACGTCAATCGGATGGACAGTTTGATTGAACTGGAATTGATTTCCACTGTAGTAGTAAAACTAGAACGTTTTCCATAGAAATTGTAAGTGATAGGTACGTTTTTATTGAATTTGCAGAGAATAAACCGCTGACACGTCAAATTAATTGACAGTTTGGCTGGAATGTCATTGATTTTTACTAAAGTTATAAAAACTAGAACGTTTCTCATACGTTTCCATTCAATTTCGAGGAAAAGAATCCTGATACATCAATCGGATTGACAGTGTGATTGAACTGGAATTGATTTCCACTGTAGTAGTAAAAACTAGAACGTTTTCCATAGAAATTGAAAGTGATAGGTACGTTTTTATTGAATTTGCAAAGAATAAACCGCTGACACGTCAAATTAATTGACAATTTGGCTGGAATGTCATTGATTTTCACTGAAGTAATAAAAACTAGAACGTTTTTCATACGTTTCCATTGAATTTTGAGGGAAAAGACGCTAATATGTCAATCGGATTGACAGTTTGATTGTACTGTCGTTGATTTCTACCGTAGTAATAAAAACTAGAACGTTTTCCATACGTTTCCATTGAATTTGGAGGAAAAAGACGCTAATACGTTTATTGGATTGACAGTTTGATTGAACTATCGTTGATTTCTACTGCAGTTATAAAAACTAAAAGCGGTAGACACGTTATCAATTACTTTGAAGGAAAGATATGCTCATATGTCAATTGGAATGACAGTTTGAAATGTCATTAAGTAATTTTACTGGACTATAGTGCGTTCATCTAAGTGTCATCCTAGTTACCTGGTTAGAAATTTTGTTTTCTTGTTTCCAAATGCAAAATGGAGAGAAACCGCAAAACGTTGTGGTTGGCTGCACTGGCGATATTCGGCACGACAATTCACGACTACGCCCGACATCGTCCGGGCCACTTTTGGAACACAATTTTCGCACATTTCCACTACATAAGGATCTTTAGCCGAAAAACTGAATTGAGCTGCGGAAACCTCGACGGAACCAGCCCACGCAAGCCCCGGTAGAAGCTGTTCGGCCCTTCCTGTGCAAAATATCGCCCTTATAGTTTGCCAAACATTACGAGCGATGTGATTGGTTACGCATAACTTGATAAGGCTACGGTTGGTTTTGGCGATTTGGATTAATTACATATAACTTGATAAGGGTACGGATAAAACTGTATGACTCCGTTAAAAGCTGTTCGGCCCTTCCTGCGCAAATTCACGTCCTCAGTTTTACATTAATCAAAGCATGAGAGCGATTTCAAGCCGGCTTCCGAAACAAAATGGTATTTTCAGCTTAGAAACTGGAGTGAAGGTTGAAATGTGATGCGACTAACTAACTAAAGCTTGAAGTAACCAAAACTAGATTCACGCTGGTAACTAAACAAAGCTGCAAAAAGAACTTGCGCGGAGCAGCGTTTTTAAAGCTTCAGGGCTGAGTTTCCGGCCCTCCCTGTGGTGAATTCTCGTCCTCAGTTTGCCAAAAACAAGGAGAAATGCCAACACTCCATATAGCTAGCTTGAGATTTGGCTGCTCAGTTTGTCTTTGTTAAAGCTTGCCTTTGCAGCACGCAAGCCTAATGCGCTGTTTAGAATAATTAAACTCCGCCACCATTCTTATGAGGTTGATAGCTTTAAGCAGGGCATTAGGTTCAGCTGGCTCGTTTCGAGTAGAAAGAATCAGAGTTGATATTCGGACTGTTTCGACATTGACTTGTGTACAAACAACCTGATCGATATTGTATACCCGCCAAGCTGCAAGCGCCGAAAGCGAGTGTCTCGCCGAGTTTTTAGCGACCGCAAACTCGGAACGCCGTAACAATACCGGGTATTCACTCTCAAAATTCCGAGAGCGGCTTAATACGTGTATATGTGTGAGTAATTCTGAATTGAAATTCCCTTCTGTCTTTCAGTTGAAATTTCATTATACAACCATCTGGTTATTTGACAATGTTTTGGAGACGAGAAGAGGAAGCAAACACAAGGAAGCTTCTTAATTGAAAGTGCAAATTGCATTGCTGCTGGTACTAAAAGTGTACGGTGTCAGCCACTCGGCAATATTTTCATAAACACAACGAAAAGTGCACAACAAGTAACCGGAGACGTTTCCTTGAGTCGTTGGACTTGACACGAGATCCCGGCTTGAAACTCGAGGAAAACTTAAAATTGCACTTTGAGAAAAAAAATAGAGTCGCAGACACATCCAGAGACGCGATTTTAATCATCGACAGACGTGTGTGCACACGTGACAAGACTTTTTATGTTCCATTGTTCATAAGCGGAAGCCTGATGCCGTTGACCGGAAATATAGCCAAATTGTCCATACGGTTGCAGCGTAGTAACTTCTTGCAACGCTTTTGCAATTCGTTGGCAGCATTGCTGTAAGTCTGGTGAACGAATTGGAACAACAAAGATGCTTGAAGTAAAAGAAAGAAACGACTATTCCCATTAAAATAAGCTCAAAATTATCTTCGAGTGATTGCGTCGAGGATCGTGTTCAGTCCAAATTGGAGCTGTTGCAGTTTGATAAAGATAATCGGAGTGAATTTGAGAAGCTAAACTGCTCCAAGATTGAGTTTTGGAATTGGTTTGGAATTAGATACATTGCGTCATTCGAATTTCGAGATGATGAATCATCTGGTGTGACCAATTCGCATTTTTACTTCTAACAGTCTTCTACAATGTTTCCCCTAGTTCATTGACCATTTTTGATTATTTATTATTCAGCAAATTGATAAAAATTGACTTATTATGGTGTTACCAACTCACACCTGGTTTCAACACATATTATTATTTATCAAATTTCTTTGAATTTCACACAGCCAGTACGACACACACCGGCGCTCTTTTTTATCGCACACACTATCCCATGGCCTCAAAGATAAGGCTCCATTCTCATGAAATCGAAGCGGGTTTTAATTAGGGCGCTCGGTAATCTAATTAGGCGCCCCTCTTCGGACGGGTGATTATACAAAAATAAAATGATTATACGAGCGCTAATTACGCCTCGCCCTGTCTCTGAGTCTTATCGAAAAAGGCCGAAAAACTTTTGTTGCATCCTGCGCGAGCAAGATAATTACACCTCGATCGTCGAAACGACGACAACGAGTTTTTTACAAGGCGCCGATCGCCGAAGAATTTACCTATGCCTGCGCCGTAAAAGGGGGGCCACACAGAATAAAGTCAATTATACCTGCGACGGCTTTTTTTAACCCTCCTCCAAACAAGCTGTTTCGCCGTTTCCGATTGTTCTTTTTGTAGTTTTCATTTCTCGATAATTGCACTAGGACGGGAAGCTGTAAAATTCGCCATCAGATAAATTATTGCAGTGGTATAATCAACAATAACAAATTATTGAAATATTGCCTCGACTACTGTAAAAAGTATTAAGCCATCATTTGTTATCTTACCCAATCAACAAACGAGATAAGCGTTTCCAGGATTCCCGCATAGTTATCTGTTCTACGTCATTTACAAAGGTGTGTCGGCAAAGTTGAGTGAATTGGAAGTACGCCACTGTAGTTATTTTGAATTTCGCGGGCTGTCAGCTGTCACCTTGACAGGACGTATCCGCTGGTAATAGGAGAGGACGCGATCGGAGGCGTAGAAAGAACGCAACCTACCCGCCGGCGCCGTATTAGTAAGCCACAGTCTTGAAACAACCGTTGGCTCAACTACAGACGCTCAAATAAGTAAACAAAGAAGTACCATGGTAGCCTTTTGCAACGGCCGGTAGATGACGCCACGCTACAAGCAACTTTGAAAGCAAAGATTTCAACGGATCGTTTTCTGATATAACTAGGGAAGTTCTAGATGGATAGGTACGAGAACTATGAGATAAATTGTTTTTCAAGCCTTGAAGTATTCCAAGCGACAGTTTGTTAGGCAGAAGAATTGATAGCTCATTGACACTTTTCGTCCAACATAGCTGCATCAGCAACAGGCATTTGAAGCGACTAGTAATTTCTACTATTACTGCTTGTAGTTCAAGCGATAGTTTAATTGTAAGCTCTCTTTACAACACTCAAGCTTTTAGATATAACACACTTTGTTACATTCAGCGAGTGTTAGTACATGTAGCAAGTTGCCAAAACACTTGGAAGCGTAGCTTTATGATAAACAACGTGATGAGTTTACAATATATTTCGCTCTCGCCGGTTGTTTTTTCTAGATTGATCAACAGACTAAAGCGATGTTCACACTCAAAAGCTGTTAGATAGAAACACACTTTGTCGCGTTCAGCGAGTGCTAGTAACATGTAGCAAGTTGCCAAATCGCTTGGAAGCGTAGCTTTATGATAAACAACGTGATTATTTCACAACATATTTCGCTCTCGCCGGTTGCTTTTTCTAGATTGATCAACAGACTAAAGCGCTCTTTACACTCAGAAGTTTTTAGATATAAACACACTTTGTGGCGTTCAGCGAGTGCTTATTACATGTAGTAAGTTGCTAAGTCGCTTGGAAGCGTAGCTTTATGATAAACAACGTGATTATTTTACAATATGTTTCGCTCTCGCCGGTTGCTTTTCCTAGATTGATCAACAGGCTAAAGCGCTGTTTACACTCAAAAGCATTTAGAGAGAAACACACTTTGTCGCGTTAAGCGAGTGCTAGTAACATGTAGCAAGTTGCCAAATCGCTTGGAAGCGTAGCTTTATGATAAACAACGTGATTATTTTACAATATATTCTGCTCTCGCCGGTTGCTTTTTCTAGATTGATCAACAGACTAAAGCGCTCTCTACACTCGAAAGCTTTTAGATATAAACACACTTTGTCGCGTTCAGCGAGTGCTAGTAACATGTAGCAAGTTGCCAAATTACTTGGAAGCGCAGCTTTATGATAAACAACGTGATTATTCCACAACATATTTCGCTCTCGCCGGTTGCTTTTTCTAGATTGATTAACAGACTAAAGCGCTCTTTACACTCAAAAGCTTTTAGATATAAACACACTTTGTGGCGTTCAGCGAGTGCTTGTTACATGTAGCAAGTTGCTAAGTCGCTTGGAAGCGTAGCTTTATGATAAACAACGTGATTATTTTACAATATGTTTCGCTCTCGCCGGTTGCTTTTCCTAGATTGATCAACAGGCTAAAGCGCTGTTTACACTCAAAAGCATTTAGAGAGAAACACACTTTGTCGCGTTCAGCGAGTGCTAGTAACATGTAGCAAGTTGCCAAATCGCTTGGAAGCGTAGCTTTATGATAAACAACGTGATTATTTTACAATATATTCTGGTCTCGCCGGTTGCTTTTTCTAGATTGATCAACAGACTAAAGCGCTCTTTACATTCAAAAGCTTTTAGATATAAACACACTTTGTCGCGTTCAGCGAGTGCTAGTAACATGTAGCAAGTTGCCAAATTACTTGGAAGCGTAGCTTTATGATAAGCGACGTGATTATTTTACAATATATTTCACTCCCGCCGGTTGCTTTTTCTAGATTGATCATCAGACTAAAGCGCTCTTCACACTAAAAAGCTTTTAGATATAAACACACTTTGTCGCGTTCAGCGAGTGCTAGTAACATGTAGCAAGTTGCCAAATTACTTGGAAGCGTAGCTTTATGATAAACGACGTGATTATTTCACAATATATTTCGCTCTCGCCGGTTGCTTCTTCTAGATTGATCAACAGGCTAAAGCGCTCTTTACACTAAAAAGCTTTTAGATATAAACACACTTTGTCGCGTTCAGTGAGTGCCAGTAACATGTAGCAAGTTGCCAAATCGCTTGGAAGCGTAGCTTTATGATAAACAACGTGATTATTTTACAATATATTCAGCTCTCGCCGATTGCTTTTTCTAGATTGATCAACAGACTAAAGCGCTGTTCACACTCAAAAGCTTTTAGATAGAAACACACTTTGTCGCGTTCAGCGAGTGCTAGTAACATGTAGCAAGTTGCCAAATCGCTTGAAAGCGTAGCTTTATGATAAACAACGTGATTATTTTACAATATACTCAGCTCTCGCCGATTGCTTTTTCTAGATTGATCAACAGACTAAAGCGCTGTTCACACTCAAAAGCATTTAGAGAGAAACACACTTTGTCGCGTTCAGCGAGTGCTAGTAACATGTAGCAAGTTACTAAATCGCGTGCAAGGGTAACTTCACATGAAAAAACATGTGGCAGTCCTATACTTTGCACTCGCGAGTTGCTTTTCTAATCAAAAAAAAACTAACGCGCTGTTTACACTGGAAAGCTTGGATAACTACCACACTTTGTTTATGTTTATTTTATTATTTTATTTTCGCCTAAAATCGTGCACTAGTTTGTTTTTTCAACTGTTCTATACGGAAACTATCGCTTGAGCTATTGATAAACTGTCTTGCAAGCCTTGAAGTATTTTAAGCGACAGTTTGATAGTTTGTTAGGCAAAGGGGTTGACACTAAAGCGATACTTTTTGTCTAAATTAGCTGGCGAAGCATTTCAAGCGATCAGTAATTCAACTGCTGACAGTTCAAGCGATAGTTTACTTTGATAGTTGTAGCTGATTTTCTGTAAGTCCAGGCTTCAGTTTATTGGTTTGGAATACATCATGTAGATAGCAATAGCGTATTTGGAGGAGTTGAAGAAGTTAGTTATTCCAGTATTACAAGCGATAACTTGATAGTTTGTAGGTATAACAAAATTGCTGCTATTCCAAGCGACAGTTTTCATTGAAAAAGCTATCATGTCAATTAGTTGAGACGACAGTTCAATAAAAAAGTGAAAGCAACAAGCTTTGCTAGCTCAAGCAATAATTCAAGTTGATCGTCCAAAAATCAATATCTTAATCAGTTCAAAGCGTCAGTTCATTAGACTGAAACACACAATCGTTCATAGTTACAGCGGTAGTCTTCGTTAGAAACAAGAAAAAGCAAATAAGTCTCAGATGTCAAGCGACAGTTTAGTAGTTTATGTGGAAGCTTTGCTAGTTCAAGCGACAATTCGAGTTGAAAAAACTGAAGTTGATGATTGAAAGACAAAATTTGTTAATCACACTTTTTAACAAGGCAGCTTCACACCACGTATAAAGGCGGCAAATCCTGCACTATGCTGAACTAGAAAATTAGCCGAGCCGACTAGAATCACACTCGAGGCGGACGTACTATAGCCGAGAAATTCGCAAACGAGCTTGAAACAATGAAGAAAAAGGTAAAAGAATCGAACAAAAAAAGGTTGTCGTTCAAGTATGTTGCGGTGCTCTCGCGACCTGAAGAACAAGCGACATCTGAATATTTGCATCTGGATCTGAATGGCGCCCAGTTAGTGTACCTACGTTCCATTCTCAAGTCGCCGCTTGTCACTTTTATGGCTTCAGGAATGTTCTCAGGGTCTCTCTTGGCTCTGTCGAGCAACATAAGCGTACGGAAATTAAACGCACAATCAATGAACCGGTTGTGAATTTCGATCGAGATTTTGCTCAAATATGTTGCGAAATAAATAATGAGCGATTGCATGTGCGTCGCAGCAGGCGTTGAGCTCAACTGTCAACAGTGTCAATGTCAAATAAATTCGAAATTCTGTTGGTGTTGGAAAAAGGGGTGGTTGCTTATGGTTGTATCGCAGGGGGCGTTGTGTTTAACTGTAAACAGTGTCAAACAGTGTTGTCAAACAATAGGCAGTGGTGCCAACGGTAGAAATATCCCGAGAATTTGCATCGTGTTCCCTAAACATACCTTCTCTTTTGAGACCAAAAATAGGTTTTTGAGCTGTCAAAAAGCTTTATATTCACCATCAAAAAAATGTCGTTTATTATTTCAGTGGACAGTGGTGCCAACGGTTCGGTTACAATATCTCTAGAAATCGCGTAGTATTCCTTGAAAATGCTCTGTCGTTTTAGGCTAAAATTGGTTTCCTAAACTGTCAAAAAATTGTGTAGCTATTTGCTCTTGAGTAGGCAAGGGGCATTCTCGTTTCTTTCTGTAGACAGTGGCGCCAGCGGTAAAATATCCAAAAATGTTATTTTTCGGGAATTCCTTCAGTTTTTAAGATCAAAAATATTGTTTCAAGCTCACAAGAAATTATATCTTTTCTCTAATAAGAATGTCATTTTCCTTTTTTCTAGTAGACAGTGGTGCCAACACCGCCAACAGTGAGAATGTCCCTAGAAATCGCGCAGTTTTCTTTGAAAATATCTTGTCATTTACGACTGAGCTGTGTGAGCTGTTAAGAAGTGAAATACTCGCCAGCAAGAATGTGTTTTTTTATTTTAGTAAACAGTGGTGCCAACAGTAAAAAAGTTCCCATAGAAATCTCAAACCTCCAAGTATCTTGAAATTCACCAAGTATCTGGTGATATTTTTTGCGACAGCAAGCTTTGGTTATGACGTTTTGTCATATAAAAACAAGAATCAATTTGACAGGCTTAAAACCCTAGAATAGCCGCGCCAAGTTTAAAATCCGACGATTCATTCTCCTTATCCTTACACATTTCTCTGCTTCGGTTCAGGCGATTGAGTTGTTGTTTTTGCAAGCACTCAACAGCCAAAATGCAGCGTTTAGTTTAAAATTTCCATCGAACCAAAACCCAACTCGTGATTGGGATTTTCTTGATACTTTCTACCTGAATTACATCTACACCGCTGACGTAAAACCAGCGGAACCTTGAAGTATCGTTCTTGTTGTGGGCGAGGACCTGCGGCCATTACAAGCGAAAAATTACAGTCGCACCAGGGGGGCCATGCGAAATTTGATTCTGGATCAAAGTCACTGCCGTTCCGAAAATATCAATCGAAATTGTTCTCCAGCATGAACCGGCGGGACACCGTTGGCATAAAACTCATCCTTTAGGCGTAATGTATCAAGAATTTGTATCAAGTAGAGTAAATATTTATTGGAGAATCTCCGGCTAATGGTGGTCCCCCTTGCTTCGTCCCCTCTCTCTTTCTGGATTATCTCAGCAATTTGCCACACACATGATGGGCCCCGACATACATGAAATTCGTAGAACTCGGCGTTGGCAAATTCTGCTCTCGTTTCGATAAACACACGCGTACACACAATATACAGCCGCGAAAAATTGCGCAGATGTTCTCTATTTATTTACCAAACATCACCAGCCAACGGCGAAGATTTCCCGGAGCCATTACGAAACTTAGAGTTGGTCTCTTTATTTTTATTTTTGTCATTAATCAACCTTTATTTTCTCTTCGGATTTAATCGTCGTTTGTTGTAAATGGATGCATCAAAGCTCTTTTTGGAACTGGAACTGTGCAAAAAAGTGAGCTACAGTTCAAATTTGGCGCTGAAAATCCAAAACTAAACTGTCAAATTTACCGCCAAAAGCGTGGCGTTAGCCAATTTTTCATGTATAGCTTTTGCTCAGCACAACGACCTGCTAAAGGCTCGTCACTTTATCATACATCTTTCGTCTTCGCCGGGTGATTAAAAAACAAACGGCTCGTTTCTTTGCATGCTAAATAGAATAAAATATGATGTACCTGTACATACAATGAAAGCGCAAGCGTCCACAAAACCGCGTATCTTGCATTTTGCATTCGAAAATGGCAACGTTCCACCGAGATTGTGCTCGCGAGTACTTAACATTTAGCACAATAAGTCTTATTGTACGTTGATGGAACCGCATGCAAGAATTCACATAAATTACACCTGCTGCAGATAAAAATTGAAACGATAAACAGTAATTATTTATCGAAATCTTGTGGTGTGACATCTCTCGGTTTTATAAAGTCTGTGGCTGTTCCCAATTAAAAAAAAATGAAATAATTGATAAGTGATTACAGCACCAATTATTCCGGCTAATTGGAAGGTTAGTGCGGGTCAGTGCAGCAATCAGCGGAGGCCATAAAATCAGTTCATTGCCCACACCGTTGTTTATTTACCATTACCCAAATAAACGCTTTTTAAGAATCGCGTGTCGTGCCATTTTCCATGAATTTTATAATCACTGGAAATGCGGAAAAGTAAAATTAGAACACTAATTAACCCTGTTAGTTGAGCCGATCGAGTGGGCTTTGCCTTAGCACTCGCAGGATTGACGTTTGTGACGTTTTGTCACTGGTGCCAACGTAAATCTTTCTGACAGGTGACATGCGGCTTGGTGGCTATGGCTTCACTTCTGAAAGCGACACTCCTGCTAAATATCAAGACATCTAGAAATCAAATTCCTGAGCTTTTGATCAGATTGAATCAGAATCTGACAATGATCAGATTGAATGATTACTAAAAGTTGAAAAGCTGTGATTATTCAAGTAAGCACAAGACTGCCAACTTGAAGTATGCAATTCTCAAGTATGTGCCTTTTCAACAGTCAATCACGACGTTGCCATTGTTTCGCCGAAAGTGACATGTAAAAGATTAATTTCTCGAAGTTGGTGACATTGTTTCTGACAGGTGTCGTACTGTCAAATAAATATACTGCCAACGTTACAACCGCAAAATTTAGAACATTTTCAGAAATACTATTCGACGCGGTTCCGTCGTCTTCAGGTGCGAATCAATAAAACAGACCAACTGAGCTCAGTGCAAACGTGGCATAAGCATGAAAGCCGCCACCTCAACTCAAGAAGAAGCCTCATGGCAGTGTTATGAGTATATAAAGCATCGTTTACACTTTGAAACCGATTCAGAGCAACTTTCGTCAAGCTGGTGACGTTGTTTTTGACAGGTGACGTTCTGTCATGAAGCCTAACATAAAGCAACAGAAACATTTTCAGAAGTGTCGTTTGACATTTTCGCGGCATCTATCGTCTCTAGTGCGAATATCAGTATCAAAACTGAGCCGAGTGTGAACGTAACTTTAGCTTCAGCACAAGAAGTCGGCACGTCAACAATGCTTCTTGGCGGTGTTATGGAGGTCTAAAGCATCGTTTACACTTTGAAACTGATTCAGAAAGACTTTTCATTTGAAGTTGGTGACAGCGTTTATCACAAAAGACGCTCTGTGACAAAGATGTCCAGTACTGCCAACGTTACAAACGCAGAATCCCCTGGAAACATTTTCAGAAGTGCCAGCTGTCGTCTCTAGTGCGAATATCAAAACTGAGTCTAGTGTAAACGTAACTTCAGTTTCAGAATAATAAGTCGTCACGTCAACAACGCTTCTTGGTGGTGTTATGAAGCTCTGAGGCATCGTTCACGCTATAAAACCGATCCAGCAAAACTTTTTATTTGAGTTGGTGACAGTGTCTACGGCAAGTGAAGTTCTTTCACGATGGTACCAAGTACTGCCAACGTTACAATCGCAAAATCCCCTAAAAACATTCTCAGAAGAGCAATTGTGAGATTTTCGCGGCATCTATCTTCTCTAGTGCGAATCATCGAAACTGAGCCCAATGTAAACGTTACTTTAGCTTTAAGATAGAAAGTCATCACGTCAACAATGCTTTTTGGCGGTGTTATGAGGGTCTAAAGCTTTGTTTACGCTTTAAAACCGATTCAGAAAAATTTTTTATTTGAAGTTAGTGCCAGCGTTCATGACAAGTGACGTTCTGTCACAAAGGTGCTCAGTTCTGCCAACGTTACATACGCGAAATACCCTGGAAACATTCTCAGACGTGCCATTTGATGTTTTCGCGGCATCTATAGTCTCCAGTGTGAAAATTAAAACTGAGCCAGTGTAAACGTAACTTTAGCTTTAGCATAAAAGTTCGTAAGATCAACAATGCTTCTTGGCGGTGTTATGAAGGTCTAAAGCATCGTTCACACTTTCAAACCAATTCAGAAAAACTGTTGATGTACAGTTGGTGACACTGGTGACAGCGCTTATGACAAGTGACGTTATGTCACAAAGGTTCCCAGTACTGCCAACGTTTCATGCGCGAAATCCCCTGAAAACATTTTCAGAAGTGCCATTTGACGGCATCTATCGCTTCCAGTGCGAATCAACGAAACTAAGCCCAGTGTGAACTAAACTTCAGTTTTAGCATGAAAAGCCGTCACGTCAACAATGCTTCTTGTCGGTATAATGAAGGTCTGAAGCATCGTTCACACTTTGAAACCGATTCAGAAAAACTTTTTATTTGAAGTTGGTGCCAAGTGTGACAAGTGACATGACAAGTGACGTTTTGTCACGAAAGTGCCCAGTATTGCCAACGATACATACGCGAAATCCCCTGAAAACATTCTCAGAAGTGCCATTTGACATTCTCGCGGCATCTATCGCCTCTAGCGCGAATGTCAAAACTGAGCCTAGTGTAAACGTAACTTAAGCTTCAGCATAAAAAGTGGCCACGTCAACAATGCTTCTTGACTGTGCTATGAAGATCTAAAGCATCGTTCACACTTTGAAATCGATTCAGATGAACTTTTGTCAAGCTGGTGACAGTGTTTATGACAAGTGACGTCCTGTCACAAAAGTACTTGCTGAATATTGCCAACGGTCCGATCGCGAAATTCTCTGGAAGTGCTAATTATTTGACGTTTTCATGGCATCACCAGTGCCAATTCCAGTCTGAACATCGTAAACGCAGCTTCAATATCAACAGTTTCAATTCCAGTAAGTGGTTTTTTGACGGGTTAATGAGGGACAAAGCAGCGTTCACGCTTTGAAGCTGGCTGTTTTTACACTGTACCGAAGTGCAATTTTGTGCTTCAAGTGCAAGCGCAGCTTTAAAATTCGCACGTATCTTCGGCTGTTTGATGGCACTTCTGAGATCAAAGCGTTGCTCACACTACAAAACTAGTCGTTTTAACGCCATCTGTTGCCTTTAGCAAATGCTAATCACTATCGCTATATCGCTAATAACAAGTAAACCTAGCTTCAGCTGGTAGCAAATTGATATTACTCTGAATTATGTAGCCATTAGTTTGGTGTTTAATTGACGTATCGTGAGGTTCACATATGCTTTACAAGAAAAAAGAGAATTGTGATTATGGGCCAGCTTTTTATTGCTTCATCAACTCCTAACTGAAGAATAAATTATGTGAATACTTTGGGTCTTTAATCTCAAGTTATTAAAAATAGAATTGACAGTTCTGATTCCGAATTTTTGACATTAACTTTATTGACAGTTGAACTATCGTAACTATTTATGACCGAAGCGCCCCCTACAAACAATCGCTATGTTGCCGTCATTATTGACATTAGATAAGGCCAACTTGATAATTCCGTTTCCGTTGAAAGCGTCTGAGAAGTAAAATATGGAATGGCATTGACTTGCGGCCCAACAACGTTACAGGACAAAATTCACTTCAAAACCGCGCTGAATTTTTGTAATACTGTGGGTTTCTACAGCGACAATTCTGTGTTAATAATCAGGCTTGACATTTGACATGACATTGACATTTACAAGAGCCAAGTAAATGTTTTATTGACAACGCAGTGCTACCAACTACAATCGGCCCGTGAAAACAATCACGCTTCTGGCGTTTTTATCGCTATTAGAAGTTGAAAATCAATCTCTACGTCGAAAGCATCATCTCACAAGTTGAAGATGGAATCGCTTTTACTTACAGGCCCAACAACGTTGCAGTTACAAAACCCCCAGAAAAGGCACAACATTTTCTGATTGACAGGCGTTTCTATATAGCAACAGTTTTCGATAATCAAGTTCACCAATTACGAAAGCGGCTATGAGAGCAATGATCATGTTGCTGCCAATGCAGTACTACCAACTTGAAGTGTTTCTCAAAAGAAATCGCCATAGTGGTGTCATTATTGACATTATATTACGCCAACTCGAAAATCACACAAATCTTTTCATTGGAAGCGTATGACGAGTGGAATTTTGGCTTTAATTTACAGGCCCAACAACGTTACAGTTATAAAGCCCCTAGAAAGCGCCCCAAATTTTCTGATTGATACGTGTTTCTATAGCAACCATTTTTTGGTAATCAAGTTTGACACTTACAGAAGCAATAACCGTTCTGTTGACAATGCAGTACTGCCAACTTGAACCGCATGCTATAGAAGTGATAGAATAGAACGCCTGCTAGTATAATAGAAGTAACAAATCAACCTGTTCGTTGAAAGCGTTTCGCAAAGGAAATTACAGGAAAAGCAAAATTCATTCCGCATGAATTTTGCTTAGCAGGCTCAACAACGTTACAGCTACAAACCCCCTAGAAACCGCCTAAATTTCTTAATGGACACGAGCTGAATTTCCATGGCGACGATTTGGTTGCGCTGGGTAATCAAGTTTGACGTTTCAGCCATGATCGTTTCATCAACTAGACAGTGTTGCCAACTTATTAAGACCGGAATACCTAGAAATAATCAGCGGGATGACGTGGCTTCGTGCAAAGGTAACCTAATCAAGATTTCCTTCGGACACTGGCATTTTGGGAGCCTGGGAACGCGGATAAAAATCGCATAACACCGAGGGTCGTCGGAAAATTATTAAAAGGCGAAAGCAATACCTGGCATTCATCCCTTTGTTACGAATCAGCAAAGAATGCCATTGTGTCCACGGGGAAGAGTGTTGTGTACAGCACGACAGGAGCGCGCGCGCGATTCTTTGATGTAGATTTATTTCGCTTTCGCGTAGGTGGGTATAAGAGTAATATGCCAGAGAAAATTCGGTTTTGACCCACCGCACGCAGTTTTTTATTATTATTATTTTTTGTTCATTCTACCTCTTAAAATATAGCCCTTTGACGTTTCAACGCGCGTGCCCTATGCGAGAGAAAATTCGGGTGAATCAAGCTCTACGAGTTGGAATGTGAAATGCTTCCAGGAAAGAGGGTTGTGTGGATTCATTAGGCTTATTCCTCGAGACAGAGCCGTGGCTTCTGCAACGCAACAAGCGAAAATTCAATTCTGCTTTTCTCGCGAGTGGGAACTGGGAAGAGGAGGAAACCACGAAGCGAACTATACTTACCTACGCTTACGCAGGAAATTTCTGTGTTCCTGGAAGAAAACATAGAAATCTTAATGATGGCAATTCAAAGACAAGCGTAGGACTAGGTTAGGGCTGCCTGATAATTACTGGAAATTAAGTTAGTTTTGCCTCGAGTTTTGCAAACTACCTCTAACCTAAAGATCAAACAGCAAATTTACTTGGAGTTGGCAGAGCGGCGGTTACGAAGGTAAAGCGTGGAAAAGCTCGACCGAGTCGACGCTTGAGCTTTCACTTGACAGTACGTGAATGCTTTCAGAGTTGAACGACTCTGAAATTTCGAAAAACTCATGCACACACGATGCGCAACTCGTGCATAAAATTGCCTCCGTGCCAGAGCCCGCACACCCATCATTTCCATACGGCCCCGGCTCTTTGTGGTTCCGTATGACCGTCACTAAGTAGATGACTTTTACGGCTCTTTGATCATCATCGCCACGACCATTATTACGCTCGTTGCTGGTACTACACACTTTGGTCATAATCCGACAATGATCTCCTGCCGCCTGCCGCGCTTTCGCTTTTCTTCTTTTTGTGTGCTCCGTCCTCTTCTCCTTTTTATCCTTCATCGTCTTTTTATGCCTCTTCTCGGCTCACTCTCCCTCTCTAGTTAACAACGAATAATAAAACTTGTCGTGTGTATGAGAGCGTGTGTGTGGGCCCCACACGGGAACTGGGATGGCTTGCCGCATCATTACTATAGTACGTTCACCTTAAGCGTGATTGTAGTTACCTGTGCTGATTTGCTAGTTTAGCTAAAATATGAACTGTTTTAATTTTACTATTTTGGACGTAAACTATCGCTTGAACTGCCAAGGAATTTGTCTCACCGCTGGCAATAACTTACTTCCATCGATCAACGTAAAAAAAACGATCGCTAAACTATTTAGTAGGACATTTCACACAACTGTCATTTCAGTTGTAGACCAACTTGTTTTTAAGCTGTCCAGATTATTGAGCTATTGAAAAACTGTGTCTTCCAAATCCTGAACTGTTGCCTAAAATATCGAAGATTGCTTCTTGGACTCTCAACGTAAACTATCACTTGGAATAGCATATATAATTCTGTTACACAAATCACAGAGCTTTCACTTGTAATGCTAGACTTACTCGTTTGTTAAACTAGTTTAGACAAAAAGCGGGACAAAAAGTATAACTTGAATTATCAGCAAATTGTCTTCCAATAGTACCTTTCATTATCCAGCGCGCCATCAGCGCGCATACTCGTCTTCTGAAGTAATGGCGTCAAATACAAAATTTGCGAACAAATGCTAGAAAATGGCGTGAAAAACCGCCATAGAGTTGAAAAATACGCGCCGCAGCGAACAGGGTAATAGGCTAGAGGTTTATACACACTAGTGATTACTCATTTTTTATCAAAAAGTCCGCATTGTTCATTTAATTATAAATAACTGCGTTTTACATTGGTCGGATGTGTGTACGCAACCCATAATGCAACCCCCAACAACTCTATTTTCAGTTTGACTAGCGAAAGTTCGCAACACTCGCTACATCAGTGTACTGCGGAATGTATTTTACTTCCAGGGACTTTTCCCACACGATTCAAGAATAGCGGCCCTGTGCTCTTCAAAGTATAAAAATCAGTTTTTTCGAAACTAAATCAGCGGTGTAATCCTTCCAAAAATCATGGAAAAACAAGTGAAAGGGGCCGTTAAACATTGTGCTCATGGGAATGGGCACAGTGATAGTCGGTATAATGACAAAAATATGTATTTCTTTATCCGATTCCCAAAAACGTGCTTAAAATAGCGTAAAAACTTGGTACTGGAGAAATTTGAAAAACACGCAAAGTCTTGCGAGGAATGTGACGATGTGCACGGTGGGTGAAGCTGTGTAACCGGAAAAATTTCACTCCGAAACGGGTCACCAAGGATAGATTCAATACATTCATACACAATACATTCCGGAGTACACTGATGTAGCGAATGTTGCCTAAAATCGTGGTTTTTGGGCAACTTTCGCTACAGAAGTGTAGTACCTACGGATTATATAAAACTCCCAGGAACTTTTCTCACACGATTCAAGAATAGCGGCCCACTTGTTCACAAACGTACGACACTCGGAGCGAACTCCAAAATGGCGAATAAATAGTTGATGTTGACAGCAGACAGCAGCGGAAAGTCACGGCCGTTGCTTGTCAAACTGAAAATAGAGTTGGTGGGGGTTGCATTATGGGTTGCATTACGCACATCCGATCAATGTAAAACGCAGTTATTTATAATTTAATGAACAATGCGGACTTTTTGATGAAAAATAAGTAATCACTAGTGTGTATTAACCTCTAGCCTATTACCCTGTTCGCTGCGGCGCGTATTTTTCAACTTTGTGGCGGTTTTTCTTGCGATTTTGTAGCATTTGTTCGCAAATTTTGTATTTGACGCCAAAATTTGGCGCAAGCGTTGGGTATACCACTATAATGAAAGTTACTATCCAACAAACTATCGCTTGAACTATCAAGCGTCTACGTCTTTCCAGCTACCAAATGTCGCCTGAGCTAGTGAAAACAATGACTCTTTGACAACATAAACGTCGCTCAAACTAGCAGGAAACTTTCAAACGGAGAAAAATTATGTCTTCCAGCCCAATAAACTGTCGCTCTGTACTAATTGATAAAATAGTTTTTCAATGATCAAGTTGCTGAGTCTAGCTAAACTTTTACTTGGAGACTCGCTCTAAAGTAACAAAAATATTGCTTCTTTGAAAGATCAATGCAAACTATCGCTTGAACTGGCAAAGCTTCCACATAAACTACTAAACTGTCGCTTGACAACTGAGACTAACTTGCTTTTTCTCATTCCTAATGAAGACTACCGCTGGAACTATTAGCGATTGTGTGTTTCAACCTCATGAACTGTCACTTTAAACTAATTGAGATATTGATTTTTGGGCGATCAACTTGAATCAGCGCTTGAACTAGCAAAGCTTCCACACAAACTGTCTCTTGAAATTCTAGAGGCTAGCTTGTTTCTTTCACCTTTCACTTTTATACTCAAATTCTATTGTTTGAGCCATCAACAAATTATGTCGCTCGAATTATTAAACTGTCGTCTCAACTGATTGAGATAATGAATTTTTCAATGTAAACTATCGCTTGGAATAGCAGCAATTTTGTTATACCTACAAACTATCAAGTTGTCGCTTGTGATATTGGAATAACTAACTTCTTCAACTCAAACTCAAAGATTCACATGATGTATTTCAAACCAATGAACTGAAGCCTGGACTAACAGAAAATCAGCTACAACTATCAAAGTAAACTATCGCTTGAACTGTCAGTAGTTGAATTACTTTTCGCTTTAAATGCTTCCCAAGCTATTTTAGACGAAAAGCATCGCTTCAGCAACAACCCCTTTGCCTAGTAAACTATCAAACTGTCGCTTAAAATACTTCAAGGCTTACAAGACAGTTCTTCAGTAGCTTAACCGATAGTTTCCGCATACAGAACAGTTGAAAAAACAAACTAGTCTACGATTTTAAGCGAGAATAAAATAAACATAAACAAAGGGTGGCAATGATCCAAGCTTTTCAGTGTGAACAGCGCTTTAGTTTTTTTTTTAATAAAACGAGAAAAGCTACTGGCGAGCGCAAAGTAGGACTGCCATGTTTTTTCATGCAAAGCTACGCCTGCACACGATTTAGCAACTTGCTACATGTTACTAGCACTCGCTGAATGTGACAAAGTGTGTTTATATCTAAAAACTTTTGAGTGTGAAGAGCGCTTTAGCCTGTTGATCAATCTAGAAGAAGCAACCGGTGAGAGCGAAATTTATTGTAAAATAATGACATTCATCGCAAAGCTACGCTTCCAAGCGATTTAGCAACTTGCTACATGTTACTACCACTCGCTGAACGCGACAAAGTGTGTTTATATCTAAAAGCTTCTGAGTGTAAAGAGCGCTTTAGTCTGTTGATCAATCTAGAAAAAGCAACCGGCGAGAGCGAAATATGTTGTGAAATAATCACGTTGTTTATCATAAAGCTACGCTTCCAAGCGATTTGGCAACTTGCTACATGTTACTAGCACTCGCTGAACGCGACAAAGTGTGTTTATATCTAAAAGCTCTCGAGTGTAAAGAGCGCTTTAGTCTCTTGATCAATACAGAAAAAGCAACTGGCGAGAGCGGAATATGTTGTGAAATAATCACGTTGTTTATCATAAAGCTACGCTTCCAAGCAATTTGGCAACTTGCTACATGTTACTAGCACTCGCTAAACGCGACAAAGTGTGTTCGTATCTAAAAACTTTCGAGTGTAAAGAGCGCTTTATTCTGTTGACCAATCTAGAAAAAGCAACCGGCGAGAGCGAAATATGTTGTGGAATGATAACGTTGTTCATTATAAAGCTACGCTTCCAAGCGATTTGACCACTTGCTACAGTTACTAGCACTCGCTGAACTCGACAAAGTGTGTTTATATCTAAAAGCTTTTGAATGTCAAGAGCGCTTCAGTCTGTTGATCAATCTAGAAAAAGCTACCGGTGAGAGCGAAATATGTTGTGAAATAATCACGTTGTTTATCATAAAGCTACGCTTCCAAGCGATTTGGCAATTTGCTACATGTTACTAGCACTCGCTGAACGCGACAAAGTGTGTTTATATCTAAAAGCTTTTGAGTGTAAAGAACGCTTTAGTCTGAATCCAGAAAAAGCAACCGGCGAGAGCGAAATATGGTGCGAAATAATCACGTTGTTTATCATAAAGCTACGCTTCCAAGCGATTTGGCAACTTGTTACATGTTATTAGCACTCGCTTAACGCGACACGGTTTGTTTATAGTCTAAGCTTTCGAGTGTGAACCGCGCTTTAGTAACACGTAAATCCTGCTGCTCATGACAGACCCCAGGGAACATCCTTGTTTTGCTAATAATTCTTCAAAGCTTGGCGTGTCTATTTGGCTAGATCATGCAAAAGGGTCGATGCTTCCACTAGGCGCTTTTTTGTGACTAAGGGTTTGGCATTCTTTTGAATTATTGTGCCGGCGAGTCACAATGTTCAGGGGTCCTGATTGCACATTAGAAAATTCGAAACAGAAGTTTTCAGGTAACTTGAATCGCGATTAAGGTGAACGTACTGTAGCACGGGCAGACTGCTATGAGCTCCGGTAACAGTCACCACCGCAAAAGGCCCTCTTCACCATGCCGTGTGCAATAAAACCAAGCCGAATGGTTGTGCCGGGCCGCGTGAAAACCGATGATGATCGTCTGGGCCTCCGAAACTTGCCAATTATTGCGGTTTTGTTGTTCGGATCGACGACGCGCGAACGGGTTACAAATAAGCGGTCTAATAACATGTGTCGGACGGTCGGGAAACAAAGATTCTTCATGCTAATTACGGAGGATTCGTCGGATGGATGTATCATTTGCGGGCAGACGTTTCGGGGGTCGGGGCCCAATTTCGGACAGCATTTCAGACAGTATTTCAGACAGTTTGAGTCGTTTTTTGCGGTACGTTTTCGACATTGAAGTGTTTCTGTTTTATGCACCACCAAACCCTATGGCGGTGGATTGAAACTGGCACTGATCTAGTTTTGTATTGATCAGAACACAATTTTTTTTCGCCCATTGAATCCCGGAAATTCTGTACCTACTGAAAACTGAAACCGATAATTGTTATTTGTACCGCATGCACAAAGTTTGCTGCAGCCAATGGAAATTGGCTCAAATTTTCAGCCACAAAAAGCACCGCTGGAATTGAATTCGTTATTATTTCGATGATTTCATAATGTAGGCGATTGACCTTATAGGGCAAAATGGCCTCTCTGTGGAGGAAGTTTCAGGGAATTAATTATTTGAGGAGGTCCGAGTTGCCGCAGGCAACGTCGGCTGTTACGTCAATTGGTGGCACGTCAAAACTGTCACTTTGCTGTCTTGTGCATTCCACCACAAGCAAACTTCTGTTCCTGTGAACCCTTGGGACCCCGTAGGCTCTTTATTGGGCCTCATGTTGATGACCAGCGTCGTTGCAGACCTTTCTCTAAATCATCCATAGCTTCCGCCCAAGGAAGAGCAACAGACTGTCACATCCGCACGGAAGGAAACACAATAAGCCAGCCTGCCAGCCAAGAAAAAGTCACCTCGGGCTGGTCATGCAGAGTCAACCACCTTTTTTCCTCGCCTTTTTCTAAAGATTTTCTGCTTGAACTTCAGCTGGAGATCCGCATTTTTCATTCTAATAAGCTCTCCGTAGCTACCTTTGTGTTCGGGACGCAAACGTTGCCTTTTTTTTACCGCAATCGCAATGTAGTGCATTGCTGGGGGCGTAGTCTTTCAGCTGCGTACCTCTGGAGCTAAATCTATTACAAGCCTGCTAAATACGCTAACCATAACATGAAATAAGAGACACAAATGCAAACCCCTTTTCACATTATTTCTACTTGTCAAATTTCCATGTCAATGATGTGGGTATTGCAGGTATCTACTAGTGCCCATCTAGGCTACTAGACGTCGGAGTATGTGTTCCTCTCGAAAAATTCCTTCACGATCAAGTACCGAGCTCTACACCAGGTAGCGTTTTTTAAATGTAAATCGCCTATAGCTTTGGCAAACATTGTATTTATACAATTAAATAAATTCCAATAATGGACTGATGACGATGCATTTATAGCGTAAAGCTGGCCATTAATCCCATTATTGTTGAAATGACATATTCAATAACAAAGCAGCGAATGAAATTTATTTGTCGAATTCACTCATTCGGTAATAACATGGCCTAGCCCAATGAAATAATCGGAAAACTTGCAGGAAAAGTCGCACGCATATTTAACGGGTTTTTGTCATCGTAATGTTGGCAACATTATGTTTGTATTAACTTGACGTTACAGTCACACTTTACATAACAATAACAACCATAACCAACGACTGTCAGAACAGTGTCATCGCGCAGAAGAAAACTTTCGTTAATTTGAATTTTGAATTAATTGGCGCTCATACGTATATGCTTTGGGTATTTTTTTGATTTTTTGTCTTAATGTTGGCACCGTTGTTGTCTCCTTCATCTTGACTGAATGGAATTCCAAATTTTTGAATGTACGGTATTCTCCATAACCGGTCAGTTGCCATGATCACCATTATCCTAGTGTTTTAGGGCTGTGGCGTTGGCACCCGTACAGCCGTATATTCTCATGATGACGGAACGTCATTCCACGAAACCATATGTCAACGACTGTCAAAACAGCGTCATCGCGCTAAAGAAAGCGTTTGTACTTGAATTTTGAATTAATTGGCGCTCATACTTTTGCGATTTTTTCATCATAATATTGGCACTGTTGTTGTCTTTTCGATTAAGATTAAATGGAATTCTACATTTTTGATCAAACTGTATTCTACATAAATTCGCAGAGAATAGGATGCTGACACGTCAAATGAATTGACAGCTTGGATGGAATGTCATCGATTTCTACTGAAGTAATAAAAACTAGAACGTTATAGAGACACTTAGGTATACGTCAATTGGATTGACAGTTTGATTGAACTGTCATTGATTTCTAGTGTAGTAATAAAAACTAGAACGTTTTTCATGAAAGTTGAAAGTAATAGACGTTTCCATTGGATGTCCATAGAATAGACGCCGACACGTTAAATGGATTTACAGTTCGGCTGATATGTCATTGATTTCCACTGAAGTATAAAAGTAGAACGTTTTTCATACGGTCCATTGGATTTTGAGGAAAAAGACGCTAATACGTCAATCGGATTGACAGTTTTATTGAACTGGAATTGATTTCTACTGTAGTAGTAAAAACTGGAACGTTTTTCTTAGAAGTTGAAAATAATAGATACGTTTTTATTGAATTTGCAGAAAATAGACGCTGACACGTCAATTGGATTGACAGTTTGGCTAAAATGTCATAGATTGCCATTGAAATAATGAAAACTAGAACGTTTTTCATACGTTTCCATTGAATTTTGCGGGAAAAAACGCTGATACGTCAATCGGATTGACAGTCTGATTGAACTGAAATTTGATTTCTACTGTAGTAGTAAAAACTAGAACGTTTTTTATAGAAGTTGAAAGTGATAGATACGTTTTTATTGAATTTCCATCAAATAGACGCTGACACTTCAAATGGATTGTATTTTGGCTGGAATGTCAATGATTTTGATTTCTACTGAAGTAATCAAAACTAGAACGTTTTTTACACGCTTCCATTGAATTTTGAGGAAAAAGACGCTGATACGTCAATCGGATTGACAGTCTGATTGAACTGTTATCGATTTCTACTGTAGTAGTAAAAACTAGAACGTTTTTCATATAAGTTGAAAGTGATAGATAGGTTTACATTGAATCTGCATAAAATAAACGCTGACACGTCAAATGGATTGACATTTTGGCTGGAATGTCATTGATTCCTACTGAAATAATTAAAATTAGAACGTTTTTCATACGTTTCCTTTGAATTTTGCGGAAAAAACGCTGATACGTCAATCGGATTGATAGTCTGATTGAACTGAAATTTGATTTCTACTGTATTAGTAAAAACTAGAACGTTTTTCATAGAAGTTGAAAGTGATAGATACGTTTTCATTGAATTTCTATCAAATAGGCGCTGATACTTCAAATGGATTGTATTTTGGCTGGAATGTCAATGATTTTGATTTCTACTGAAGTAATCAAAACTAGAACGTTTTTCACACGCTACCATTGAATTTTGAGGAAAAAGACGCTGATACGTCAATCGGATTGACAGTCTGATTGAACTGAAATTTGATTTCTACTGTAGTAGTAAAAACTAGAACGTTTTTCATAAAAGTTGAAAGTGATAGATACGTTTTCATTGAATCTGCATAAAATAAACGCTGACACGTCAAATGAATTGACAGCTTGGCTGGAATGTCATCGATTTCTACTGAAGTAATAAAAACTAGAACGTTATAGAGACACTTAGGTATACGTCAATTGGATTGACAGTTTGATTGAACTGTCATTGATTTCTAGTGTAGTAATAAAAACTAGAACGTTTTTCATGAAAGTTGAAAGTAATAGACGTTTCCATTGGATGTCCATAGAATAGACGCCGACACGTTAAATGGATTTACAGTTCGGCTGATATGTCATTGATTTCCACTGAAGTATAAAAGTAGAACGTTTTTCATACGGTCCATTGGATTTTGAGGAAAAAGACGCTAATACGTCAATCGGATTGACAGTTTTATTGAACTGGAATTGATTTCTACTGTAGTAGTAAAAACTGGAACGTTTTTCATATAAGTTGAAAGTGATAGATAGGTTTTCATTGAATCTGCATAAAATAAACGCTGACACGTCAAATGGATTGAAATTTTGGCTGGAATGTCATTGATTTCTACTGAAATAATTAAAATTAGAACGTTTTTCATACGTTTCCATTGAATTTTGCGGAAAAAACGCTGATACGTCAATCGGATTGACAGTCTTATTGAACTGAAATTTGATTTCTACTGTAGTAGTGAAAACTAGAACGTTTTTTATAGAAGTTGAAAGTGATAGATACGTTTTTATTGAATTTCCATCAAATAGACGCTGACACTTCAAATGGATTGTATTTTGGCTGGAATGTCAATGATTCCGATTTCTACTGAAGTAATCAAAACTAGAACGTTTTTCACACGCTACCATTGAATTTTGAGGAGAAAGACGCTGATACGTCAATCGGATTGACAGTCTGATTGAACTGTTATCGATTTCTACTGTAGTAGTAAAAACTAGAACGTTTTTCATATAAGTTGAAAGTGATAGATAGGTTTTCATTGAATCTGCATAAAATAAACGCTGACACGTCAAATGGATTGACATTTTGGCTGGAATGTCATTGATTTCTACTGAAGTAATTGAAACTAGAACGTTTTTCATACGTTTCCTTTGAATTTTGCGGAAAAAACGCTGATACGTCAATCGGATTGACAGTCTTATTGAACTGAAATTTGATTTCTACTGTAGTAGTAAAAACTAGAACGTTTTTTATAGAAGTTGAAAGTGATAGATACGTTTTTATTGAATTTCCATCAAATAGACGCTGACACTTCAAATGGATTGTATTTTGGCTGGAATGTCAATGATTTCGATTTCTACTGAAGTAATCAAAACTAGAACGTTTTTCACACGCTACCATTGAATTTTGAGGAAAAAAACGCTGATACGTCAATCGGATTGACAGTCTGATTGAACTGAAATTTGATTTCTACTGTAGTAGTAAAAACTAGAACGTTTTTCATAAAAGTTGAAAGTGATAGATACGTTTTCATTGAATCTGCATAAAATAAACGCTGACACGTCAAATGGATTGACATTTTGGCTGGAATGTCATTGATTTCTACTGAAATAATTAAAATTAGAACGTTTTTCATACGTTTCCATTGAATTTTGCGGAAAAAACGCTGATACGTCAATCGGATTGACAGTCTTATTGAACTGAAATTTGATTTCTACTGTAGTAGTGAAAACTAGAACGTTTTTTATAGAAGTTGAAAGTGATAGATACGTTTTTATTGAATTTCCATCAAATAGACGCTGACACTTCAAATGGATTGTATTTTGGCTGGAATGTCAATGATTCCGATTTCTACTGAAGTAATCAAAACTAGAACGTTTTTCACACGCTACCATTGAATTTTGAGGAGAAAGACGCTGATACGTCAATCGGATTGACAGTCTGATTGAACTGTTATCGATTTCTACTGTAGTAGTAAAAACTAGAACGTTTTTCATATAAGTTGAAAGTGATAGATAGGTTTTCATTGAATCTGCATAAAATAAACGCTGACACGTCAAATGGATTGACATTTTGGCTGGAATGTCATTGATTTCTACTGAAGTAATTGAAACTAGAACGTTTTTCATACGTTTCCTTTGAATTTTGCGGAAAAAACGCTGATACGTCAATCGGATTGACAGTCTTATTGAACTGAAATTTGATTTCTACTGTAGTAGTAAAAACTAGAACGTTTTTTATAGAAGTTGAAAGTGATAGATACGTTTTTATTGAATTTCCATCAAATAGACGCTGACACTTCAAATGGATTGTATTTTGGCTGGAATGTCAATGATTTCGATTTCTACTGAAGTAATCAAAACTAGAACGTTTTTCACACGCTACCATTGAATTTTGAGGAAAAAAACGCTGATACGTCAATCGGATTGACAGTCTGATTGAACTGAAATTTGATTTCTACTGTAGTAGTAAAAACTAGAACGTTTTTCATAAAAGTTGAAAGTGATAGATACGTTTTCATTGAATCTGCATAAAATAAACGCTGACACGTCAAATGGATTGACATTTTGGCTGGAATGTCATTGATTTCTACTGAAATAATTAAAATTAGAACGTTTTTCATACGTTTCCATTGAATTTTGCGGAAAAAACGCTGATACGTCAATCGGATTGACAGTCTTATTGAACTGAAATTTGATTTCTACTGTAGTAGTAAAAACTAGAACGTTTTTTATAGAAGTTGAAAGTGATAGATACGTTTTTATTGAATTTCCATCAAATAGACGCTGACACTTCAAATGGATTGTATTTTGGCTGGAATGTCAATGATTTCGATTTCTACTGAAGTAATCAAAACTAGAACGTTTTTCACACGCTACCATTGAATTTTGAGGAGAAAGACGCTGATACGTCAATCGGATTGACAGTCTGATTGAACTGTTATCGATTTCTACTGTAGTAGTAAAAACTAGAACGTTTTTCATATAAGTTGAAAGTGATAGATAGGTTTTCATTGAATCTGCATAAAATAAACGCTGACACGTCAAATGGATTGACATTTTGGCTGGAATGTCATTGATTTCTACTGAAGTAATTGAAACTAGAACGTTTTTCATACGTTTCCTTTGAATTTTGCGGAAAAAACGCTGATACGTCAATCGGATTGATAGTCTGATTGAACTGAAATTTGATTTCTACTGTATTAGTAAAAACTAGAACGTTTTTCATAAAAGTTGAAAGTGATAGATACGTTTTCATTGAATTTCTATCAAATAGGCGCTGATACTTCAAATGGATTGTATTTTGGCTGGAATGTCAATGATTTTGATTTCTACTGAAGTAATCAAAACTAGAACGTTTTTCACACGCTACCATTGAATTTTGAGGAAAAAGACGCTGATACGTCAATCGGATTGACAGTCTGATTGAACTGAAATTTGATTTCTACTGTAGTAGTAAAAACTAGAACGTTTTTCATAAAAGTTGAAAGTGATAGATACGTTTTCATTGAATCTGCATAAAATAAACGCTGACACGTCAAATGAATTGACAGCTTGGCTGGAATGTCATCGATTTCTACTGAAGTAATAAAAACTAGAACGTTATAGAGACACTTAGGTATACGTCAATTGGATTGACAGTTTGATTGAACTGTCATTGATTTCTAGTGTAGTAATAAAAACTAGAACGTTTTTCATGAAAGTTGAAAGTAATAGACGTTTCCATTGGATGTCCATAGAATAGACGCCGACACGTTAAATGGATTTACAGTTCGGCTGATATGTCATTGATTTCCACTGAAGTATAAAAGTAGAACGTTTTTCATACGGTCCATTGGATTTTGAGGAAAAAGACGCTAATACGTCAATCGGATTGACAGTTTTATTGAACTGGAATTGATTTCTACTGTAGTAGTAAAAACTGGAACGTTTTTCATATAAGTTGAAAGTGATAGATAGGTTTTCATTGAATCTGCATAAAATAAACGCTGACACGTCAAATGGATTGACATTTTGGCTGGAATGTCATTGATTTCTACTGAAATAATTAAAATTAGAACGTTTTTCATACGTTTCCATTGAATTTTGCGGAAAAACCGCTGATACGTCAATCGGATTGACAGTCTTATTGAACTGAAATTTGATTTCTACTGTAGTAGTGAAAACTAGAACGTTTTTTATAGAAGTTGAAAGTGATAGATACGTTTTTATTGAATTTCCATCAAATAGACGCTGACACTTCAAATGGATTGTATTTTGGCTGGAATGTCAATGATTCCGATTTCTACTGAAGTAATCAAAACTAGAACGTTTTTCACACGCTATACTCTATACACTGATAGAAAGGACCACCAGATTCATCCGCTTGAAAAGTAGTCCCGAGCGTTACCCGCGAAATTTAAAATCCCAGTTAGAAAGAGGTGCTTATTTCCGTTAATCACAGCTAAGTGCTATGGTAATTTTAAATGACACCAGTTTAATACCAATTTTAATAAATGAGAAAATAATATTTTTGAATGAAGCTGATTTTATTACACAACCTCACAACAGCCGAGCCGACTAAAAATAACAAACATCATAGAGAAATGGAGGTTAGAAATCGTACGTAATTGTCAAACTCGCTGAGTGTAATGCCATTGGCTTGGCGTAGGAATAATTTGCCCGGGTAAGACTACCAACCGAACAAAACTAATATTAGTTCCAAACGCGCCTATGTTGTTACAGTCTTTGGTGCTTTTGTTTGCTATAGGTTACATCACTGAAATTCAAAAAAGTCCGTTCTATCGGTGTACAGACTATACCATTGAATTTTGAGGAGAAAGACGCTGATACGTCAATCGGATTGACAGTCTGATTGAACTGTTATCGATTTCTACTGTAGTAGTAAAAACTAGAACGTTTTTCATATAAGTTGAAAGTGATAGATAGGTTTACATTGAATCTGCATAAAATAAACGCTGACACGTCAAATGGATTGACATTTTGGCTGGAATGTCATTGATTTCTACTGAAGTAATTGAAACTAGAACGTTTTTCATACGTTTCCTTTGAATTTTGCGGAAAAAACGCTGATACGTCAATCGGATTGATAGTCTGATTGAACTGAAATTTGATTTCTACTGTATTAGTAAAAACTAGAACGTTTTTCATAAAAGTTGAAAGTGATAGATACGTTTTCATTGAATTTCTATCAAATAGGCGCTGATACTTCAAATGGATTGTATTTTGGCTGGAATGTCAATGATTTTGATTTCTACTGAAGTAATCAAAACTAGAACGTTTTTCACACGCTACCATTGAATTTTGAGGAAAAAGACGCTGATACGTCAATCGGATTGACAGTCTGATTGAACTGAAATTTGATTTCTACTGTAGTAGTAAAAACTAGAACGTTTTTCATAAAAGTTGAAAGTGATAGATACGTTTTCATTGAATCTGCATAAAATAAACGCTGACACGTCAAATGAATTGACAGCTTGGCTGGAATGTCATCGATTTCTACTGAAGTAATAAAAACTAGAACGTTATAGAGACACTTAGGTATACGTCAATTGGATTGACAGTTTGATTGAACTGTCATTGATTTCTAGTGTAGTAATAAAAACTAGAACGTTTTTCATGAAAGTTGAAAGTAATAGACGTTTCCATTGGATGTCCATAGAATAGACGCCGACACGTTAAATGGATTTACAGTTCGGCTGATATGTCATTGATTTCCACTGAAGTATAAAAGTAGAACGTTTTTCATACGGTCCATTGGATTTTGAGGAAAAAGACGCTAATACGTCAATCGGATTGACAGTTTTATTGAACTGGAATTGATTTCTACTGTAGTAGTAAAAACTGGAACGTTTTTCATATAAGTTGAAAGTGATAGATAGGTTTTCATTGAATCTGCATAAAATAAACGCTGACACGTCAAATGGATTGACATTTTGGCTGGAATGTCATTGATTTCTACTGAAATAATTAAAATTAGAACGTTTTTCATACGTTTCCATTGAATTTTGCGGAAAAACCGCTGATACGTCAATCGGATTGACAGTCTTATTGAACTGAAATTTGATTTCTACTGTAGTAGTGAAAACTAGAACGTTTTTTATAGAAGTTGAAAGTGATAGATACGTTTTTATTGAATTTCCATCAAATAGACGCTGACACTTCAAATGGATTGTATTTTGGCTGGAATGTCAATGATTCCGATTTCTACTGAAGTAATCAAAACTAGAACGTTTTTCACACGCTATACTCTATACACTGATAGAAAGGACCACCAGATTCATCCGCTTGAAAAGTAGTCCCGAGCGTTACCCGCGAAATTTAAAATCCCAGTTAGAAAGAGGTGCTTATTTCCGTTAATCACAGCTAAGTGCTATGGTAATTTTAAATGACACCAGTTTAATACCAATTTTAATAAATGAGAAAATAATATTTTTGAATGAAGCTGATTTTATTACACAACCTCACAACAGCCGAGCCGACTAAAAATAACAAACATCATAGAGAAATGGAGGTTAGAAATCGTACGTAATTGTCAAACTCGCTGAGTGTAATGCCATTGGCTTGGCGTAGGAATAATTTGCCCGGGTAAGACTACCAACCGAACAAAACTAATATTAGTTCCAAACGCGCCTATGTTGTTACAGTCTTTGGTGCTTTTGTTTGCTATAGGTTACATCACTGAAATTCAAAAAAGTCCGTTCTATCGGTGTACAGACTATACCATTGAATTTTGAGGAGAAAGACGCTGATACGTCAATCGGATTGACAGTCTGATTGAACTGTTATCGATTTCTACTGTAGTAGTAAAAACTAGAACGTTTTTCATATAAGTTGAAAGTGATAGATAGGTTTTCATTGAATCTGCATAAAATAAACGCTGACACGTCAAATGGATTGACATTTTGGCTGGAATGTCATTGATTTCTACTGAAGTAATTGAAACTAGAACGTTTTTCATACGTTTCCTTTGAATTTTGCGGAAAAAACGCTGATACGTCAATCGGATTGACAGTCTTATTGAACTGAAATTTGATTTCTACTGTAGTAGTAAAAACTAGAACGTTTTTTATAGAAGTTGAAAGTGATAGATACGTTTTTATTGAATTTCCATCAAATAGACGCTGACACTTCAAATGGATTGTATTTTGGCTGGAATGTCAATGATTTCGATTTCTACTGAAGTAATCAAAACTAGAACGTTTTTCACACGCTACCATTGAATTTTGAGGAAAAAAACGCTGATACGTCAATCGGATTGACAGTCTGATTGAACTGAAATTTGATTTCTACTGTAGTAGTAAAAACTAGAACGTTTTTCATAAAAGTTGAAAGTGATAGATACGTTTTCATTGAATCTGCATAAAATAAACGCTGACACGTCAAATGGATTGACATTTTGGCTGGAATGTCATTGATTTCTACTGAAATAATTAAAACTAGAACGTTTTTCATACGTTTCCATTGAATTTTGCGGAAAAAACGCTGATACGTCAATCGGATTGACAGTCTGATTGAACTGAAATTTGATTTCTACTGTAGTAGTAAAAACCAGAACGTTTTTTATAGAAGTTGAAAATAATAGAAACGTTTCAATTGATATTGCAGAAAATGGACGCTGACACGTCGATTGGATCGATAATTCGACTTAAATGTCATTGATTACCGTTGAAGTAATGAAAACTAGAACGTTTTTCATACGTTTCCATTGAATTTTGCGGAAAAAAACGCTGATACATTAATCGGACTGTAGTAGTAAAAACTAGAACGTTTTCCATAGAAGTTAGAAGTAATAGATACGTTTTTCATTGAATTCGTAGAAAATAGACGCTGACACGTCAAATGGCTTGACAGTTTGGCTGAAATGTCATTTATTTCTATTGAAGTAATGAAAACTGGAACGATTCCTATACGTTTCCATTGAATTGTGACGAAAAGACGCTCATACATCAATACTTGCACATCATTTTCTCCAGCGGCCACCACTACTTAACAGCATTAGCGAAAAGCCGCCGACCAGTAGAGATGATTCCGCTACGTCATGCTCTCACTTGCGCCTACATAACGTCGCGATTGAATTCCTGAAATCAACAAGTACATTATTAATGAAATCATGTAACGCTGAAGCTGTTTTGGAGCCCACCTAGTTCATAATCACTCGTCGATGTCTACACGTGATGGAAGCAACAACACGTTGTCTCATGTAAACACTCCTGGCCTAGGGCAGGGAACCTTTTATTGCAAAACGGAGGCGCTGCTTTGAATCTCCCTTTTCTCGCCCCCTCTGTGGGCGTCCCAACACAAAGTTTGCCCTTCCAAAATAGCATGCATAATTCGAACGATTAAATTGCTGTTGTACTGGCAACTATTTCTGCGAATTTCAAACTTTATATTAGCTCATCGATCGTATATACCTTATGTATAAGCTTCTTCTACATAGCTCTATCTAGTTGATTAATATCATGATTAATATGACCACTGAAATGTAAAAAAAAAATCGTTTCTTCAACCTTGAAAACTGATGATGAAAATTCTTTGTTGCAGGTGAGGATTTTCCACAACATCTCTTTGTACCGTTGCTGGTTTATTGTGCATCATTCAGCAGGTGATACACGGTGACTGGTGAGTAATCCATCTCGATTTGGCGCGCGTTCACACAGCAAACAAATTGGAAAATTCTCGGGATTTCCTTCGGCTTTCCTCTCGGATTCTCCCGCGGCTTTTTCGCATGTGCCGTTTCATCCGTGCGGGAGCAGTACACCGGGCCCTTTTATTGAAATTCTCGGAAAATCTCCGTTAGCTTCGTTTTCCCGCAGTCGTGAATGGAGAAATGAAACCGGAGGAGACAAGATGGATTTTTGCTCGCGAATTTTTCCGCAGTTTCCACTCCATCGAAGGGCCGATGGCTTTGAGGGCATCGAGTGTGCAGGTGCTCAACAAAATTGGAGCAGGGCAGCTATAGTACGTCCACCTCGAGCGTGATTCTATTTACCTGATTGCTTTGAAGTTTTAAAAAATGTGGGATATGGAAAATTCCCAGAACTTTGGGGTTGGCTGCACTGACGATATTCGGCACAATAATTCACGATGACTCAAGGTGGATTTATACTCGCAGAAAATAAGAATAAAAATAACGATAAGAATAAAAATTAGAAAAATAAGAACGGCAACTGCCCATTTATACTCCAGAAATAAAAATAAGAATAAGGGATAGTTCGAAACATTGCTCCTAGGTGTCGCTCGAAGCATTAAAATAACAGTCGTCAAAATTTTTAGTTACAGTTTTTAGCTTTATGCTGTTGTTATTGTGGTTGTTTTCCTACTTGTTTTGTTTGGTGTCATACAATATCACTAATCTGTAATAATACTTGAATAGGTAGGTATCCAAAAGAATCTTTTACATCGCATTATTTCAAATTAATATCATGTGTAGTGTAGGTATCTACTTCTCAATCTAAATTATTGCAGTAATAGACAATTATCACTGATGTGAACTTGTGAGGATAACTGGTAGATAGCGCCACGTTTGGACCGCCGTTACAAACAACCCATTGGAGTTTCTCGCCTACCCAAAGACAGGCGGTTTCAGGCAACTCTTGCTACATCGATGTACTGCGGATTGCATAAAAGCAGCCCCCATCGTCATCGGCAAAGCTCGACTGCGTTCGTCACTCGTTCGGCTTGTCTTCGAGCAGAAGTTGAAAAATATTCAACTTGTTATTTTCAAGATGGATTTATACTCGCAGAAAATAAAAATAAAAATAACGATAAGATTGAAAATAAGAATAAGAAATAGTTTGAAACATTGCTCCTAGGTGTCGCTCGAAGCATTAAAATAACAGTCGTCAAAATTTTTAGTTACAGTTTTTAGCTTTATGCTGTTGTTATTGTGGTTGTTTTCCTACTTGTTTTGTTTGGCGTCATACAATATCACTAACCTGTAATAATACTTGAATAGGTAGGTATCCAAAAGAATCTTTTACATCGCATTATTTCAAATTAATATCATGTGTAGTGTAGGTATCTACTTCTCAATCTAAATTATTGCAGTAATAGACAATTATCACTGATGTGAACTTGTGAGGATAACTGGTAGATAGCGCCACGTTTGGACCGCTGTTACAAACAACCCATGGGAGTTTCTCGCCTACTCAAAGACAGGCGGTTTCAGGCAACTCTTGCTACATCGATGTACTGCGGATTGCATGAAAGCAGCCCCCATCGTCATCGGCAAAGCTCGACTGCGTTCGTCACTCGTTCGGCTTGTCTTCGAGCAGAAGTTAAAAATTTTCAACTTGTTATTTTTAAGGTGGATTTATACTCGCAGAAAATAAGAATAAAAATAAAAATAACGATAAGAATAAAAATAAGAAAAATAAGAACGGCCACTGCCCATTTATACTCCAGAAATAAAAATAAGAATAAGAAATAGTTTGAAACATTGCTCCTGGGTGTCGCTCGAAGCATTAAAATGACAGTCGTCAAAATTTTTAGTTACAGTTTTCAGCTTTATGCTGTTGTTATTGTGGTTGTTTTCCTACTTGTTTTGTTTGGTGTCATACAATATCACTAATCTGTAATAATACTTGAATAGGTAGGCATCCAAAAGAATTTTTTACACCGCATTATTTCAAATTAATACGTGTAGTGTAGGTATCTACTTCTCAATATAAATTATTGCAGTAATAGGCCTTGTTTACGCGAGGTTTAAAACTGGTGTTAAGGTCCGTAACATCAATGTTATCGTCCGCATAAACACCTCTAAACGCAAGTTTCGCAACATCTTTTAAGCTTAGCTAAATGTGATTCTAAATTGCATTTAGTAAGCAAACAAGTGTTGGCAATCGCACGTGAACGCCCATGCCCATCCGCAGTACACTGATGTAGCGAATGTTGCCTAAAATCGTGGTTTTTAGGCAACTTTCACTACAAAAGTGTACTGCGGAATGTATTTTACTGCCAGGGACTTTTCTCACACGATTCAAGAATAGCGGCCTAGGTTAAGGGGCTGTCGGCTGTCATTTTGGTCGGCGCGCGTAAACACTCCCAACTAACCACTGTTAAAATCTCTGCTAAGCCTCGCGTAAACAAGCTCAATGGCCTTGTTTACGCGAGGTTTAAAACTGGTGTTAAGGTCCGTAACATCAATGTTATCGTCCGCATAAACACCTCTAAACGCAAGTTTCGCAACAGCTGTTAAGCTTAGCTAAATGTGATTCTAAATTGCATTTAGTAAGCAAACAAGTGTTGGCAATCGCACGTAAACGCCTATGCCCATCCGCAGTACACTGATGTAGCGAATGTTGCCTAAAATCGTGGTTTTTAGGCAACTTTCACTACAAAAGTGTACTGCGGAATGTATTCTACTGCCAGGGACTTTTCTCACACGATTCAAGAAAAGCGGCCTAGGTTAAGGGGCTGTCGGCTGTCATTTTGGTCGGCGCGCGTAAACACTCCTAACTAACCACTGTTAAAATCTCTGCTAAGCCTCGCGTAAACAAGCTTAATGACAATTAATTATCACTGATGTGAACTTGTGAGGATAACTGGTGGATGGCGCCACGTTTGGACCGCCGTTACAAACAACCCATGGGAGTTTCTCGCCTACCCAAAGACAGGCGGTTTCGGGCAACTCTTGCTACATCGATGTACTGCGGATTGCATGAAAGCAGCCCCCATGGACATCGGCAAAGCTCGACCGTAATTTCTTGAGCAGTAGGTGGCGATGAGTATTTTTTGGGAGGGGCTAGGATCTCGTTATTAACGGAAGGAAACACAAGCTACGGAAGGCTTTAAAACACATAGTGGAATATTATTTTACATAAGTTAACCGCGTAACTTGATCAATCAATAACATTGAGGATGATTCGTGCAGAATTTAGGAAACATTTCGCCCTCAAAGACTCTTTTACGCCGCCACTGTTGCCATATCTGCGCATCTTCAATACGCAACAGTGAATGGGAAGTTGGAATTCCTTATTCTTATTGTTATTTCTTATTTTGGTGTATAAATGCTTCCATCTGAAAGCTCATTTTTAACATTTCCTTATTTTTATTCTTATTGTTATTTTTTTTTAATTCTTATTTCCTGCAAGTATAAATCCACCTTTACAATGTCGTCCGAGCCACGATTGGAACGTTTTATTCCAATTTTCGCCAATGAACAAGTAAATCAAAGCAGCCTGTGACTGTCAGTTGGTCAAGATTTAATTAATATTGTGTCAGTTTGGCCACAACATAACCTTACTTTAGGACAAGCCAGTTTCACACCAGGTCGAAGGGTGGCAAGCCTGCAGTGTAAACTAGAAATTTTGCACAGCCGACCAGAGACACACTTGAGGTGAACGTACTATATACGATGATGCGAGTTTATCCCTGGAAAAGCTCTCCATTTAGGGAAGGAAGCAAAAAGGAACGCAAGGCTTTTGTCCTTTGCAAGTTCGCAATAACGCGATCCCTGTTTTTCCGGGAAACTCGTTTCGGTACGGGTCCGAAACAAAAACATTAATCCCTTGATTTAACGATCGCGAATTGGAATTCCAGCTGGAATCGTGATCACAAAAGAATTGTATCGTCCTAATTGCAAGAACTTCTAGCGAAAATTGTACGATTGTTTTGCCCGAATTCGATTGGAAATCAATCGGTTTTCCATAAATGGAGACTTGACTAATTTCTTACATTTAAACACCTGTGCGATGTGCCTGATAATGCAACTGGTCGCAAAATGAAGAATAAGCCTCACTTGAAAGATAAGTTTGGAATAACAACCGCAAGTTCGAATATTAAGCACAAGTTCGGCATAGCGCTACTGAGCTTATCAGCCGTATTCCCACGGCTTTCATGAATTAAGTATTCAATTATTCAAAAAGATTAAGCGTTCCGTTTCGGTTTTATCTGCTTTAAAAGCTGCGGTGCGAATTAACCAAAAAGAAATCCAAGCGAAACTAGTGTGTGGGTATGATAGGTAAATTATCTACTTCCATGGCAGAATGACTTTGGATTTTCTGAACTTATTTCTTTTTTGCTGCTCTCCAGTCAGGTGCGATGATTGATATTAATTAAAACGTGGAATTTTTCGAGGTACCGCTTTTCCGAACGCCCGATTTTTCCGCGAAATCTCGACACCCATCTGCGTTGTTGGAAAATCGATACCGGACTTCATCACAACAAAGTTATGCGAAGGTTTAATAATGTCGTGTGCAGGCGTACACCACCCTGACGCCTTAATAATTGAATAGGTACCCAGCAAGTTATTGATGATGATCGACTGAAGAGAAGAGCAATATTGTCTATCGCTTCTGTTATTAGTCAGTTAACTATAATTACTGAGCATTAATTTTCAATTAGTCTCCAACGGGTATTCGAAGACCATTTGCAACATTGTATATTATGTAGGTGGGCCTGCTCAATTTATCGTGAAAAAGGCATTAGTGAACTGAAAACCTTTCTGTGAGTAACGAAGCGTATTTGTTCAGTACAAGGAAGACGCTAATGTTTTAGAGAGAGCCAGGACCTTTGTTTGATGTTGGAATTAGAAGTGTCTAGAAGTTTCGCAGTTACCTGACTTCTATCGATAGAGTACTCGGAATACCAGAGGGACCTGTGGGCGGAGCCTGACTGCGCGAACTGAGTTCATCTAGTGGTGCACCTAGATGTGCAGTGGGATTTTAGGTTCACCTGTGACCTGGTAATGGTCCACCACTCCAGCTGACGGTGTTGCTACCCCTATTTCAACACACGGACTCGTCCAAAACGATTTTTGTTTCTCTCTTCAGCCCCTCCCGCAGGTGTGGTGTGCCGTCAACTCTACATTAGCTGCTTTCCTTCTATACTCTATACACTGATAGAAAGGACCACCAGATTCATCCGCTTGAAAAGTAGTCCCGAGCGTTACCCGCGAAATTTAAAATTCCAGTTAGAAAGAGGTGCTTATTTCCGTTAATCACAGCTAAGTGCTATGGTAATTTTAAATGACACCAGTTTAATACCAATTTCAATAAATGAGAAAATAATATTTTTGAATGAAGCTGATTTTATCGCACAACACTCACAACAGCCGAGCCGACTAAAAATAACAAACATCATAGAGAAATGGAGGTTAGAAATCGTACGTAATTGTCAAACTCGCTGAATGTAATGCCATTGGCTTGGCGTATAGTAGGAATAATTTGCCCGGGTAAGACTACCAATCGAACAAAACTAATATTAGTTCCAAACGCGCCTATGTTGTTACAGTCTTTGGTGCTTTTGTTTGCTATAGGTTACATCACTGAAATTCAAAAAAGTCCGTTCTATCGGTGTACAGACTATACCATCTGAACTAAGCATTTCAACCTAGAATGCTGGTGGTGTCTTGCTTCCTCCCATGCAGTTTCTCGCCTCTTCTCTCTCGAATTTAGGTCAGGTCATTTTGTCTAAAAAGTAAAGCACCCACTATCTCTTGTAGCCCACTCATTCCTCGAGATTACCCAAGACTTTATAAAATATTTTCTTCATCTCGAATATCTCCTACTGTAGTTCATGTGTTTCTTATATCAATAAATATACGGCTAGAGCATCTTCTACTTGTGAACCTCCAGTGAGTACTGATGTAGTCTCTAATATCTACCAGAAAACCTCTTAGAGCGTATTTGTTCCTCAAGCTTTGGACTTACCCTTCTTCTGTATTCTCCAAAATCCGCCTGAAAACTTGTTGTCGTCAATGAATCTCCAAAAGGTACCCAGATATACTTTGAAGTCTCTCAAAAAACCTTCCATAGTTTCTTTTTCGCCTGCAAATACCTTAGACTTGCTCCAGGTTGTGTTAATTCCTTCAGAATATCTCTTGCAAAATATTTAGTTCTCCACTTTCTTGGATATCAAAGAAGTATTCCTCTAAAATTTCTTCCATCTGTTCCTTAGTAGTCAGCCTTTTATAACTAAATGATCCCCTGAAATTGGTTTGAATTCAACCTGAAGAATCTCAATTTCCCAATGATATCTTTTTCTTGTTTTTACGTTTTTGGAATCAAGAAGTATTCTTCTAGACCTACCTTCTACCTTTTCTTTAGTATATAGAGTCCCCAACAAGTAACTTGGTATTTTCCAAAATCTTTCAGAAAGCCTTTTGTAGCCTCTTCGTGCCCTGAGATTACTTTGGACTTATTCCGAAGCATCTTTATTCCCCTCAAATATCTTTTTGTTGTTTTTCCATTCTTAAAATCAAATAGTACTCTTCCAGAATATCTTCTACTGGCTCTTCAGTCTTCAGAATTCTTAATAGTGGGACTTTCCAAAACCCCCAGAAAGGCTTTCAGAAAGTCCCAGAAGCCCAGTAGCCAGTAGCATCTTTGTTTCTTGAGATTGCTTTGGACTTACCCTGAAGCATCTTCATTCCCCTGGGCCCTAGAATATCTTCTACTAATTTTCTCGTACTTAGAATCAATGAGTATCCTTTAAGAATATCTTCTACCAGTTGTTCAGTATCTAGAGTCTCCAACAAGTACCCTGGGATTCTCCAAAACCCACGGTAAGCCTTTTCTGGCCTTTTCGCTCCCTGAGATTGCCTTGGACTCATCCTGAAGCATCTTTTTCTACCTAGAATATTTTTACTAACTTTTTTATTCTTTGAATCAAAGAGTATTCTTTTGTTGGTTCTTTAGTATCTAGAGTCTCCAATGAGTACCCAGCTATTCCCCTGAATCTTCGTCTTTCCCAAATTGTCTTCATCCCCTGGAATACCTGCTACTAGTTCTTCAGCTCCTTCAATCAACAAGTAAGCTTCTAGAATTTCTTGCAACAAGCTTTAAGTATCTGGAGTCTTCAACAAGTGCCCAGAATTCCCCAGAAAGCCGTTTGTAGTTTTTTTTTTTCTAGCTTTTTCTTTCCTTTTTATTGCTTCGGACCTACCCTTAAGCATCTTTATTCCCCTGCAATATCTTCCATTTGTTTTCTTGCTCTTGGGGATCAGGGATTATTCTTCGAGAACATCTTCAACCAGTTCTTTAGTATCTAGAGTCTCCAACAAGAACCCTGATATTCTCCAAAATCACTCGGAAGACCTCTTGTAGCCGTTTCCTGAGATAACCTTATACTTATTCCAAATCATCCCCACCACCCTAGATTATCTCCTGCTGGCTAGTTTCTAATTATTCTGAATTAATTAGTATCTCCCTAGAATATCTTTGTAAGTTCTTCAGTATCTAGTCTCCAATAATTACTCAGGCATTTTCCAAAATCTTCGGCTTTTTCTAAATCATCTTCATTCTCTAGAATACCTGCTACTAATTCTTCAGTTCCTTCAATCACAAGTACGCATCTAGAATTTTTTCTATCAGGTCTTACGTATCCAGAGTCTGCAACAAGTGCCCTGCATCCTCAAAAATCCCCCAGAAAGTTTTTTGCGGCGTTTTTAGCCTTTTCTTTCCTTTAGATTGCTTCGGACTCACCCTTGAGCATATTTATCCCCCTGAAATATCTTCTACTTGTTTTTTCGTTCTTGGAATCAAAAGTAATTCTTCTAGAACATCGTCTACCGGCTCTTTAATATCTGGAGCCTTCAACAAGAACTCTTGGCTTCTCCAAAATCCCTCAGAAAATCTCTTGTAGTCTCTGAGTTTCCTGAAATAGCCTATACTTACTCCAAATCATTTCTATCCCCGTAGATTATCTCCTGCTAGCTCCCAATTATTCTGAATTAATCAATATCTTCCTCGAATATCTTCTGCTAGTTCTTGAGTACCTAGAGTCTCCAATGATTACTCAGGCATTTTCCAAAGTCTTCGACTTTTTCGAAGTCGTCTTTATTCCATAGAATACCTGCTACTAATTCTTCAGTTCCTTCAATCAACAGGTGCGCTTCTAGGATTTCTTGTATCAAGTTCTGAGTATCTGAAGTCTACAACAAGTGCCCTGCATTCTTCAAAATTCCCCAGAAAGTCTTTTGCAGCCTTTTCTAGCCTTTTCTTTCCTTGAGATTGCTCCAGGCTTAGCCTTAAGCATACTTATTCCCCTGAAATATCTTCTACTTGTTTTTTCCTTCTTGGAATCAAGGACAATTCTTCTAGAACATCGTCTACCGGTTCTTCAGTATCTAGAGTCTCGAACAAGAACTCTGGGCTTCTCCAAAATCCCTCACAAAACCTTTTGTAGTCTCTGAGTTTCCTGGAGTAGTATTTTCCTAGAATCTAGAATGATATTTTCCTTTAGTTTTCAAGTACTTGAGTTTCTAAAAAGTACTCATGTTGTGTCCAAATTATTTGAGAACATTTCTTGTAGGCTCCCCATTTCTTCGATTTCCTCAGACTTACCTAACTCACTCGTGCTTGTTCGAGATTAGGTATAGAAGTATTCTAGAGAGAAACTAGCCCAGAAATTAGAAGAATACATTGAAATAAATATTGAGTTTATACATCGCCCGTTAGGATCCAACCAACTGGTAGACATTCCCGAAATGTCTCAGAAAACTGGCACGTACACTCGGCAGCAAAAATAACGCCCACTTGATTTATAAGGAAGACGACCATTTGCTTGGCCTGCTCTATCGTAGTAGGTAGTAGAAGCACTTGAGATGAACAAAGCAATGCTGCCTTGTTATCATTATATCGCCCTTCAATAAACCATTGAAACTTTTGACAAGGGTAACTGCAGACAGGAACCAGAATGAGCAATTTCCAGCCACAATTTAGCAATTTTCTACTGCAATTCAGGAAGTTTCATCAAAATTTAGCAATTTCTACCTTCTAGCAAAAAAAAACTAGAAAAATATCAACCGAAATTTTTGATGTTTCAGCAATTCCCAGCGAAATTTAGCCATTTTCAACCACAATCGAACAAGTTTGAGCCAACCATTCTTCTTGGCGACAATTTAGCATAATTCGACAAAAATTTAAAAATGTGTTGCATAAATTAAGCAAGTTTTAGCTGAAGCTTGGCAATTCGCAACAAAATTCTAGCCAGTTTCAGCGAAATACAGCAATTTTTAGCAGCAATTCATCAAATTGTAGACTCTTTTGTGAAATTCAGCAATTTGTGAATGAATTCAGCAAATTTTCAGCCAAAGTCGATGATTCTCACTATTTTCAGCAACTTCCAACAAAAATTTGGAAATTTCAGAAAATTTTAGCCACAGTTCGCAACAAATCGGCTAATTCTAGCAAAATTTAGCAATTTTCAGCAACAATCCGCCAATTGTCAAGCAAACTTTGAAACGTTTCAGCAAATTCCATGCAGCAATTTTTGGCTACAGTTGAGCAATTCTAAATGAAAATTCAGTCAGTATAAACAAAAATTCAGCAATTTCAAACAACAATTCAGCAGTTTTCAACCAAAATTAGCGAATTCCAATAAAATTCAGCAAGTTGTAGCAATAGTTCCGCAATTTTCAACCTAGATTAAGCAAGTTTCAACAAAATTCTGCAATTCCAACAACAGTCTGTTCAATTTTTCAGCAACAGTATCGCCATTCTCAATCGAAGTCCTGCAAGCTCCAGTAAAATTCAAGAATGATTAGCAACAATTTGACCGTTTTTTTTCCAATCGACATTTAGCAGCAACTTTTAGTGAAATTCAGCGTTTTGCAGCAATTTTTGGCAATAATTAGGAATTTTCAACAAAATAATCAAATTCTAGCAACAATTTAGCGATTTCCGATCACGAATTAGCAAGTTTCAGCAATTATTCGATAAACTGCAGCAAGGAAAGATCCGTTTCAACAAAAATTCAGCAATTGTTCAGCACATACGTAGCAAGCTCTAGTTTTGCAAGTTCCAGCACACAATCAACAATTTCCAGCAACACTTGAACAATGCACCAAAATCAATTGACAAAAAAAAAATTGGGTCATTTTTGCCACAAAAGTAGAAAATTTTAGCAAACATGTAGCAAACTTTAGCAAAAGTTAAGCAAGTTTCAGCATCAATCTTGCTATCTTGAATGTAAATTTAGCAGGATCCAGCAAAAATTCTGCAAGTTTTAGCTCATAATTCTTGGCAAAATCTAAGTTTGACAAGAATTTAGCAAGAATTATAGCAGTTTTCAGCAGTTTTGAATAAAAATTAAGAAAGTGTCATCAACAATTCAGCAACTTTTTAGGGAAAGATATTTCAACCAAAATTCAGCAAGCTCTAGCGAATTTCAACAGTTTTCAGCTAAATTTAGAAATTTTTGACGAGTTATTGGCAAGTTTTTGCAAGATACAACAATTTTCAGCAAAATTCAGCAGTTTTCAATTAAAACTTGGCAAGTTTGAGCACAATTCAGCTATTGGCATTGTTAATCAAAATTTAGCAAGCTTTATCATCAATACAGCAAGTTCAAGTGAATATTCACCGATTTATAACAAAAACTTGGCTAGTTTTAGCACTTTACCCAGTTTTTGCAAAACTGAGCGATTTCCAGCTACAATTGATTAAATTTTCAATCAAAATTCATCGAGTTCAGCAAATCTCAGAAATTTTTAAAAAACTTCAGCATTTTTCAACTGAAATCAAGCATATTTTAGCAACAGTTTAGCAATTTTCGACGAGATTTTGGCAAGTTTTAGCAAGAATTCACAATTTTTTTTTGCCAGTGTTGGCAAAAAATTAGTCATGTTTAACCAAAATTAAGCAAGCTTTATCATCAATTTAGCAAGTATTCGAGTAAATCTTTAGCAATTTCTAACAAAAAGTGGCAAGTTTTAGCAATACTGTTGGAGCAAAATTGAATCTTCAGCAACACACAGCAATTTTTTAAAAAAATCGCATGTTTTAGAAAAACTCACAGTCATTCTTATCATCCAAAGCTGTCAACAGTGTCAACCGTTCACATTCCAAAACGCAATGTGTTTCAAACTTGAGGAAGTTTTAGGGAATTAATTATTTGAGGAGGTCCAAGTTGTCGGCTGTCACGTCAATTGGTGGCACGTCAAAACTGTCACTTAACACTTAGCTGTCTTGTGCAGTCCACTACAAGCAAACTTTTGTTCCTGTGAACCCTTGGGACCCCGTAGGCTGTTTATTGGGCCCCATGTTGATGACCAGCGTCGTCGCAGACTTTTCTTCAAATCATCCATAGCTTCCGCCCAAGCAAGAGCAACAGACTGTCACATCCGCACGGAGGGAAACACACAAGTCAGCCTGCCAGCCAAGAAAAAGTCACCTCGGACTTGCCATGCAGACTCAACCACCACCTACTTTTTTCCTTGCTTTTTTCTAAAGATTTTCGCTCGCACTTCAGCTGGAGATCCGCATTTTTCATTCTAATAAGCTCGCCGTAGCTACCTTTGTGTTCGGGACGCAAACGTTGCCTTTTTTACCGCAATCGCAATGTAGTGCATTGCTGGGGCATATTTATCCCCCTGAGATATCTTCTGCTTGTTTTTCCCTTCTTGGAATCAAGGACAATTCTTCTAGAACATCGTCTACCGGTTCTTTAGTATCTAGAGTATCGAACAAGAACTCTGGGCTTCTCCAAAATCTCTCACAAAACCTCTTGTAGTCTCTGAGTTTCCTGAAATAGTATTTTCCCGGAATAATATCTTCTTTTAGTTCTCAAGTACTTGAGTCTCTAAAAAGTACTCATGTTGTCTCCAAATTTTTCAAGAAAATTTCTTGGAGGCTTCCCATTTCTTCGATTTCCTCAGACTTAGCTAACTCACTCGTGCTTGTTGGAGATTAGGTATAGGAGTATTTTAGAGAAAAACTAGCCCAGAAATTGAAAGAATACATCGAAATAAATATTAAGTTTTTACATCGCCCGTTAGGATCCAACCAATTGGTAGATATTCCCGAAATGTCTCAGAAAACTGGCACGTGCACTCGGCAGCAAAAATAGCGCTCACTTGATTTATAAGAAAGACGACTATTTGCTTGGCCTGCTCTATCGTAGTAGGTGGTAGTAGCACATGAGATGAATAAAGCAGTGCTGCCTTGTTATCATTATATCGCCCTTCAATAAACCATTGAAACTTTTAACGATGGTAACTGCCTACGGAAACCAGAATGAGCAATTTCCAGCCACAATTTAGCAAATTTCCACTGCAAATCAGGAAGTTTCATTTAAATTTAGCAATTTCTACCTTCTAGCAAAAAAAAAACTAGAAAAATATCAACCGAAATTTTTTATGTTTCAGCAATTCCCAGCGAAATTTAGCCATTTCCAACCACAATCGAACAAGTTTGAGCCAACCATTCTTCTTGGTGACAATTTAGCATAATTCGACAAAAATTTAAAAATGTGTTGCATAAATTAAGCAAGTTTTAGCTGAAGCTTGGCAATTCGCAACAAAATTCTAGCCAGTTTCAGCGAAATACAGCAATTTTTAGCAGCTATTCAACAAATTGTAGACTCTTTTGTGAAATCCAGCAATTTTTGAATGAATTTAGCAAATTTTCAGCGAATGTCGATGATGTTTCAGCAACTTCCAACAAAAACTTGTGAATTTCAGAAAATTTCAGCCACGGTTCACAACAAATCGGCTAATTCTAGCAAAATTTAGCAATTTTCAGCAACAATTCGCCGATTGTCAAGCAAACTTTGAAACGTTTCAGCAAATTCCAGCGATTTTCGGCTACAGTTGAGCAATTCTAAATGAAAATTCAGTCAACATGAACAAAAATTCAGCAATTTCTAACAACAGTTCGCTATAGTTTCCACCCAAATTGGCAAATTTGATCAAAATTCAGCAAGTTGTAGCAATAGTTCCGCAATTTTTGAGCAAGTTTCAAAAAAATTCTGCAATTCCAACAACAGTCTGTTCAATTTTTCAGCAACAGGTTCGCCATTCTCAATCGAAGTACTGCAAGCTCCAGCAAAATTCAAGAATGATTAGCAACATTTATTTACAATCGACATTTAGCAGCAACTTTTAGTAAAATTCAGCATTTTGCAGCAATTTTGAGCAATAATTTAGCAATTTTTAACTAAATAATCAAACTCGAGCAACAATTCAGCAATTTCCGATCACGAATTAGCAAGTTTCAGCAAATATTCAATAAACTCCAGTAAGGAAAGATCCGTTTCAACAGAAATTCAGCAATTATTGTTCAGCACATACATAGCAAGTTCTAGTTTTGCAAGTTCCAGCAAACAATCAACAATTTCCAGCAACACTTGAACAATGCACCAAAATCAATTGACAAAAAAAAATTGGGTCATTTTTGCCATCAAAAGTAGAAAATTTTAGCAAACATGTAGCAAGCTTTAGCAAAAGTTTAGCAAGTTTCAGCATCAATGTAGCTATCTTGAATGTAAATTTAGCAAGATCCAGCAAAAATTCTGCAAGTTTTAGCACACAATCCTCAGCAAAAACTTAGTTCGACAAGAATTTAGCAAAAATTATAGCAGTTTTTAGCAGTTTTGAATAAAAATTTGGAAAGTGTCATCATCAACAGTTCAGCAACTTTTTAGGGAAAGATATTTCAAACCAAAATATATAATTTTCAACCAAAACTCAGCAAGCTCTTTCAAATTTCAACAGTTTTTAGCTAAATTTAGCAATTTTTAACGAGTTATTGGCAAGTTTTTGCAAGATACAACAATTTTCAGCAAAATTCAGCAGTTTTCAATCAAAACTTGGCAAGTTTGAGCACAATTCAGCTATTGGCATTGTTAATCAAAATTTAGCAAGCTTCATCATCAATACAGCAAGTTCAAGTGAATATTCACCGATTTATAACAAAAACTTGGCTAGTTTCAGCATTTCACCCAGTTTTTGGAAAATTGCGCGATTTCCAGCTACAATTGATTAAATTTTCTATCAAAATTCAGCGAGTTCAGCAAATCTCAGAAATTTTTAGAAAACTTCAGCATTTTTCAACTGAAATCAAACAACTTTTAGCAATTTTCGACGAGATTTTGGCAAGTTTTAGCAAGAATTCACAATTTTTAGCAAGATTTCGACCAACATTTTGCAAGTTCCAGTAAAATTCAGTGTTGGCAAAAAATTAGTCATGTTTCACCAAAATTAGGCAAGCTTTATCATCAATTTAGCAAGTATTCAAGTAAATCTCTAGCAATTTCTAACAAAACGTGGCAAGTTTTAGCAATACTGTTGCAAGTTTGAGCAAAATTGAATCTTTTGTGTTTCAAACTTGAGGAAGTTTTAGGGAATTAATTATTTGAGGAGGTCCAAGTTGCCGCAGGCAACGTCCAGGCAACGTCGGCGGTTACGCCAATTGGTGGCACGTCAAAACTGTCACTCAACACTTTGCTGTCTTGTGCAGTCCACTACAAGCAAACTTTTCTTCCTGTGAACCCTTGGGACCCCGTAGGCTGTTTATTGGGCCCCATGTTGATGACCAGCGTCGTCGCAGACTTTTCTTGAAATCATCCATAGCTCAAACACACAAGTCAGCCTGCCAGGCAAGAAAAAGTCACCTCGGGCTGGCCATGCAGAGTCAACCGTCACCCACCCTTTCTCCTCGCTTTTTTCTAAAGATTTTCGCTTGGATTTCAGCTGGAGATCCGCATTTTTCATTCTAATAAGCTCGCTGTAGCTACCTTTGTGTTCGGGACGCAAACGTTGCCTTTTTTACCGCAACCGCAATGTAGTGCATTGCTGGGGGCGTAGTCTTTCAGCTGCGCACCTTTGACGCTAGATCTACTACAAGCCTGCTAAATACGCTAACCATTACATAAGAGACACAAATGCAAACCCTTTTCACATTATTTCTACTTGTCAAATTTCCATGTCAATGATGTGGGCATTGCAGGTATCTACTAGTGCCCACCTAGGCTACTAGACGTCGGGGTATGTGTTCCTCTCAAAGAATTCCTCCACGATCAAGTACCGAGCTCTACACCAGGTGGCGTTTTTTAGATGTTAATCGCCTATAGAAATAACCCAGCCGAACGTTGATAGTTTGTACGTCACCCGTTACACGCCAGTTGCCGGTTCCTGATTTTTGAGGAATTGGAATATCCCAAATACGCTAACAGCTCGTTAATTTTGAATGAATGAATGAACGAGCGGTGAATGGATCGACTCGTTGAGCAAACAAACAACTTAATTAAGCGCCCTGACATGACGGAAAACAATGAATCGTCCCAGTCCCAGTTAAATTTGCATGATGCTCTCTCCTATTTTCGCAAAACAACAATACAAAATTAGGAGAGTGAGTATAACACCGCTATTCCAGCAAATCAAACGATAATTATTCTTGTTCGGTTTCGATTTGCCCCGGCGGGTTATCTCATTTGGCCATTGTGGTTTTCAACCTAAATGTCTGGCCATTGTGGCTTTTCTGGGTTGACTATAGACCAAATTACAATTAAACATTTCTTTGTTTATCGAGCGGCAAAGAGCAAGGCTTCCACGAAAACGATAATTTAGAGATTAAACCGAATTGTAGTGCCGCAACAACTGCCGTCGTCATTGTCTTTTGTTCTTTGGCCGCCACTTGCCGTCGGTGAAACAACCGAAATGAATTGTTCGGCGAGATAATTTTTATGGCGTGTTAATTTTTTGCTGTTGCACGTTCTTTTTTATTGTGCCCGCCGATCTTGTGATACCTGGCGGCCAGACGGTGATTCGGCCTTTCACTTTCCGCGATCAAGACCCAGAGACCCATTGAACTTTTTCGAGGAGCCGGGCCAGCGGTGGGGCTTCCCAGAAGCACTGCTGCTGCCGCTTTCCGCTTTGCAGATTTCGAGGATATAATAAAAGAACTATCACTACTCAGCCAGCTTAATCTTTTGTGCCGACACCAAGCCGAACATCATTTTATTTCCCGTCTTTTGTTCAATATTGACCGTTCGCATTAAACTGTTAAAAACCCATAATAGACGAAGAGTTTGTGCTCGTTTGCGTTTGACAAACACCGCGCGGTGGAAAAGTGAAGAAATGCAAACAATTAGTTACGAAATATTACGGAAAAGCCATCATAGGTGCCGAACGAGCTCCGTTGGAAGCAAACATTTGAAGAGAACCGCGAGGCGGCCCTTCTTCTTGCCGGTCGTTTCTTCCCACAGTCGTTGCCGGCCGTGTGCGGCTTTGCAATTAGCCGTCAATTGACGTCTTGATCTTCTTGGGGAAGGCTTCTTGTGCAAAAGGCTTCTCGGGACGCAAGCAAGAAGCGGAAAGCGTACGGGCATATCGGCAATGCGACGACGATGATGGAAAATGCAGAAGAACGGGTCCGAGAGTTCGCAAGCCCATGCCGGGAAAGACTGCTCTTTTTATCGCCTCCAGTTTGTAGTACATGTGTCTGGCAGGAGGCATCAGGTTCATCAGTCGGCGTGTGAGGCTTTGTTTCACGATCGACAACTGTACTTGCATTTAGTATCGATGTATGGGTCTTGAAACCATACCGAAATCGACCAAGAAGTTACTGAAAAGAGTTCTCAAACAGACGGTCAACGTATCCTCCAAACCAGAGAGTGAACCGAACTTGCAGCTCAGTTGCAAGAAGTACGTACTTTATACAGGGTGATTCATGCATGAGTGACCTTACATTCATACCAGTGGCAGATACAGGACCCAAAGCTTGACCCCAAAGCACCCTGTGTATTGCAATAAAAAAGGGTTCTCAAATTTGAATTCTACGGGAAAATCTATATGGAAAAGGTTTCGTTTCAAAATTATTACAAAATTTATAGCAGAGGGGATCAAGACCCTATGTTTATTTTTATGCATAGATGTTCGTAACGTTGTTGCAATTAGGCATTTCCATTGACGTCACAGCAGTGTTGCCAACTGTTCAGAATTGCCCGCCAAATTTGAGCCAAATAATGTTAGGGGGACAACCCAACTACAGGGCGCTTATGGAGTTCCAGTTTCTGCATTTTTTTCCTCGTCTACCTTTTTGAGTTTGAGTTTGAAACTTTTGTATTAAGTTCAAAGTAATGTCCTTAATGCGCCTGCAAAATGAGTTCTCGTGGAAAAGTGTGTTTTTTGTGAAAAAGCAAGCTCAACACGTTAGGTTACCTGCACAGGGTATTGGTGAAAACTCATATTTTCCGACGAAATTGGGCATGGACTTTGCCAGCAAACTTCACCTGAATGTTAAAGGTTTACATTACCGGCATTGCTGGAGTGATATGCCTTGTGAGGGGCTAGGTATGTACCTCTTCGGCTCGTGCTTCCCAATCACCCAAATACTTGAGGCTCAGCTTTTACTGCTGGATTAAAGAAACAAACAATAGTTTTAGTTTATATTTTATATTTTAAAAGTGCAGGAATGTCTTCACTTCGGTTGTAGAATATGGACAGAGGCAAAACGTGGAAGTTTAACTCGAACAGCTGTTCGGCCACCAAAGATGTCTTCGGTCACCGGAGCCCTCCTTGGCAGAAATTTTACACCTGATTTAACGATGTTGAATTTTCAACTACAACTTGATTGTGTCAAGATACATTTCTTAAAAATACAAATATTTATTATTCTATTGAGGATTCTAGGTTCCAAATTGTGGTTGACGTAGCAATTCCTCAGTCCATAGATTTTCTTATTTTTAGATTGCCGAAGGCCACAATTTTTGACACAGGTACTTCCTGAAACTAGGTAGGCTTAGCAACAGATGATTTTGTGCAAACATCATAACTATATTACAACAGTTTAGTTACCCATCCTAATCGTTATCGGTACAACCTCCGTTTATTTTTCCAAGTGTATTCCTTCCTTCCTCTTTTCCATTTCTAGGCGCTTTGGGATAATTCTGTGATGCATCGTACTTCCACAAGCCCAGCGTTTCGAGAAAACCATGAATTTCTCGTTTTTTTCTTCAAAAAAAAAAAGATTCAACTACTCCAACCCAACTTTCACGTTCATTGAGCCTTCTACATCTCTAGTCATGCTTTCTCAATTGCTTTCACAAGCCTGGATGTTTGAATTGACAATAATTTCCATTTTCTACTTCACTGTAGTTGTAATATTCGCTGTGATATAAGCACATGTGAACCAGATGGGATCGGATCCGAGTATCTTTTGATGACCAAAATCGTACACCTGACTTGACAATCTTGAATTTTCAGTTGATGGCTTCATCGCGTCAAGACACATTGCTTAAAAAATCCTGAAATTTCTTCTTGTAAGCAGGATTTGAGGTGAAATTGTGGTCAACTTAGAAATTCCTTGGTCGCTGGATTTTTCCATTTCGAGATCGCCACAGGTCACAGTTTTTGCCACAGCCATACTTTCTGAAATCAGAAGGGCGCTTAGTAATGGTTAATTTGTGAAATCATCTCACATTATTATACTGCATTCCAACAATTTAGTCAGCTTTTTACCTTATCGGCAGGATAATAAACTGGCATATTTTCTCCTTCCCATATGTCTTTGGGTTGCATTTCTTGGCACTTTGAGATACTTCCTGAGATGCTCTTTTCTTACAGAAATCTAGTTTTCCAAAAAAGCCACAGATTTCTTTTTTTTTCGACGAAAATGATTCGAGCACTCCACCAAACTTTCTTGTTTATTGAGCTATTTAGGGCAGCACATCTCCAACTATCAGTATTAATCGAAGCGCCAGAGTTTCGTGAACAATTATCACGCACAAACTTGCTTCCTGCTGTGTCCAAAATCTCAAAAAAGTCCTTTTTTTCCAATCATAACAACGCGGGTTGTTCCTGAACACTTTTTTGAGGTTATAAATTCAACTAGGTTGGCAACACTGACGAATTCGTGACGTCATGTGGAAATGCCTAAAACGGAAGTTTGAGAACCACTGCACTGGCCAAGTGTTACTCCGTCAGGCTTGGCATTCCTGTTACTCAGATCATAGGCCACTAATGGTGGCTTTGATTTTTATAAACTTCATGGAAATGTAACAAACTTGATTCATTTACGGGCTATCCCGGGATGTTGATGAATCTAACCGGCGGTTCAAGGCCTGCTCTCTGGATACTGGATACATAGCTATTCAGTTCGGCTTGATTAAGAGCTCCGTGGTCACAAGGTGACATAGTAAACAGGCTTTTGACGCCGTTGATACTATTGACAGTAAATTCCATCTCATCAAAAGCGCTTTTACGTTACTAAACCGCCCTGAACAGCAAAGATGCAACTCGATCCTATGTCAGGTACAAAGCTTTGCTTTCGATGGAGAAGTAATGAACAGAAACGTTTTCCGTAATGAGCGAGGGTCTCTGCCGAACGCCGTGGGGTTGAATTACTAATTATTTCGCTTTTCCACTGCTGCTCTTGCCCGACACGTCATTTTTCCCTTCCGTCTGCCATTCGCGAGCTTTCAAAAAAGCAGCTTTATGCGTAACGAATCGGTTTTGGCACACTGCTGCACTTGCACACGCCATCGTCCATCAGCAGGAAACGATGGGCGTTTTGAAAATTGCAGCATGCAACTACACTGTATAACGGTCAATGCTGCGGTTCTTCTGGGAACAATTACGGAATGCTCTATTTTTTGCGACTGGAAAGGCATCTTTACGCGGAAAAAGTCTGTGTGGTTCGCGTCATCCCGCTTTCGAGATTATGAATTTATGAAGAAACCGCGGACGCAAGAAAGCCGGGATTGGAGTTAATCACCGGCAGCGCCAGTCCAGTCTTTGTTTGCGGTGCTCTTTGTGCAGCTATGCACGAGTAATAATCGCAGTCGAGTACTCGAAGAAATTGTAGCCATGCAAGAAGTGCAGTGTTGATACATTTATCGTGCGAAATGAGGTGAATTGTAGGTGTTGTAGACTTGTAGCAGTCGATAAAGTTTGCTTTGTTTGAATTCGTGAGTGGAGCTTGGGGCGGTTGCATGCAGAGGGCGATTGCGTCGTTGTTACGTCATGAATGTCAACAGTGTTAACGTCAAATGTCAATACTATCAAGGCCAGTTCAAAGCTTCATTTCACAGTGCGTTTCACTGATGTCTTACTTAAGCAAAATGAAGCTCGCTATGGTTCGCTTCGATTCTAGAACTGAATACCTGTCTTGCTTCATCATTGCGATTAACTAACACTGGCTTGTTAGTTTAGGCTGGCTGGCTGGCTGGCTGATTTAGAATAGTCGAGGCTAGTCTGAAGCTGGAAAAATTGCTTTCACGCCTATTCATGGGTTGCAGAATAAGCTGGAGCTCGATTTGATTTGAGTGAAGTGGAGCTCGTTAAGGCTCGTTCGAAACCCGAAATTGTGTACTTAGGTATCCTTACCGCTCATAAAGGAAAGGCTAATCCATCAAAAAGACTAGTTTCAAAGCATCATAAAAACCACTCATGCAATTTATGTAATAGTTAAGGCAAAATGAAGCTCGCTACCTCTTAATAAAACTCGGTGCTCATAAAGTTGATCTGCATAAGCATTTGATTCGAATTTTAATGGCCAATTAGGGCTAGTTCAGGATGATTATGGCTAGACTGAGGCTAAGCGAAAGCCGTTGATATCTTTGTATGGGTTGTTGAACTAAATAAAGCTCGATAAGACAAAGTGGGAGGGGGATTGTTATCAAGGCTCGTGAGAAACCGAACTTATATACTAGTCCAGCTTTGTGATCTAAATTATATATTCAGAGTGATCAAGGCTAGTTTAAAGCCTTATCAAGGCCGCTCATGTTATGTTACTTTTGTGTTACGTCGTATTTTTCAAATAATAATAATAATAGTATGGTTCTACATCCCATTGAGGGACTTGGCCCACAAAGCAGAAGGTTAGAGCTTCGGTTTTTTGTATCCACTACCCGTCTTCTTCGAATATCTTGATAAATATTAAACGAAATTGGGATCAAGTTGAGTCTTCAAAACCTGAAGATTTTCAAGAGTTTTTTGCTATTATTTCCAAAGTCCTCGAGACCCCTCTCCCGCAAGAGAATCCGTCATTTCGAAATCACCCTGTATCTAAGCTGAACAAGGGCTATTGACGCCAGAACTAGTCGAGGCAAAGCAAATCTTACTTCCATGAATCCTTTATACGCTTCCAAAAGTACGATACGCTCCAAATCACTGTCGGTCAAATACTTTATACACTTTCTGAAGTTTGGTGGGCCTTTGGCGATTGCCTCCATACTCTTCTTGAAGCTCGGTACACTCTGAATCGGGCGATTGCCTTTATTTGCTTTCTAGAGCTCTGTATACCTCAAATCGCCTTGACGATTCCCTTCATCTTTGTCCTAAAGCTCGGCACTCTGAATCGCCTTTGGATACGTCGAATCGCCTTCGCTGATTGCCTTTATCTTTGTCTTAAAGCTCGGTACACTCTGAATCGCATTCGGCGATTGCCTTTATACTCCTCTTGAAGCTGTGTACACTCTAAATCGCCTTCGGCGATTGCCTTTGTATTCTTCATAAAGCTCGGTACACTCTGGATCTGGCGATTGCCTTTATTTGCTTTCTGGAACTCTGTAATACCTCAAATCGCCTTCGGCGATTGCGTTCATCTTAGTCCTAAAGCACAGTACACTCTGAATCGTCTTCGGCGATTGTCTTTATACTCTTCTTAAAGCTGTGTACACTCTGAATCGCCTTCGGCGATTGTCTTTATATTCTTCCTAAAGCTCGGCACACTCTAAATCTGGCGATTGCCTTTGTTTGCTTTCTAGAACTCTGTATACCTCGAATCGCCTTCGATGATTCCCTTCATCTTTGTCCTAAAGCTCGGCACTCTGAATCGCCTTCGGATAGGTCGAATCGCCTTCGGTGATTCCCTATATCTTTGTCTTGAAGCTCGGTACACTCTGAATTGCATTCGGCGATTGCCTTTATACTCTTCTTAAAGCTGTGTACACTCTGAATCGCCTTCGGCGATTGCCTTTGTATTCTTCATAAAGCTCAGTACACTCTTGATCTGGCGATTGCCTTTATTTGCTTTCCAGAACTCTGAAATACCTCGAATCGCCTTCGGCGATTCCCTTCATCTTTGTCCTAAAGCTCGGCACTCTGAATCGCCTTCGGATACGTCGAATCGCCTTCGGTGATTCCCTATATCTTTGTCTTGAAGCTCGGTACACTCTGAATTGCATTCGGCGATTGCCTTTATACTCTTCTTAAAGCTGTGTACACTCTGAATCGCCTTCGGCGATTGCCTTCATCTTAGTCCTAAAGCACGGTACACTCTGAATCGTCTTCGGCGATTGTCTATATACTCTTCTTAAAGCTGTGTACACTCTCAATCGCCTTCGGCGATTGTCTTTATATTCTTCCTAAAGCTCGGCACACTCTGAATCTGGCGATTGCCTTTGTTTGCTTTCTAGAGCTCTGTATACCTCGAATCGCATTCGACGATTGCCTTCATCTTTGTCCTAAAGCTTGGTACACTCTGAATCGCTTTCGGCGATAGTCTCTACACTCTTCTTAAAGCTGTGTAGTGTGTACACTCTGAATCACGATTGCCTTCATCTTTGTCCTAAAGCTCGGCAGACTCTGAATCGCCTTCGGCGATTGCCTTTATACTCTTCTTGAAGCTCGGTACACTCTGAATGGCAATTGCCTCCATTTTTGTCCTAAAGCTCGGTACACTCTGAATCGCCTTTGGCGATTGCCTTTGTATTCTTGATACACTCTTCATCCGGCGATCGCCTTTATTTGCTTTCTAGTGCTCTGTATACCTCGAATCGCCTTCGACGATTGCCTTCATCTTTGTCCTAAAGCTCGGTACACTCTGCAATCGCCTTCGGCGATTGCCTTTATACTCTTTTCTTGGAGCTTGGTACACTTTGAATCGCGATTGCAAAAGCTTGGCAGACTCTGAATCGTCCTTGGGAATTGCCTTTGTACTCTTCTTGAAGCTCGGCAGACTCTGAATCGCCTTCGGCGATTGCCTTTATATTCTCCCGGTCGCCTTCCGGCGATTGCCTTTATTTGATTTTTAGAACTCAGTATACCTAGCCTCGAATCGCCTTCGGTGATCGGTACACTCTGAATCTGACGATTGCCTTCATTTGCTTTCTAGAGCTCTGTATACCTCGAATCGCCTTCGACGATTGCCTTCATTTCTGTCCTTAAGCTCCGCAGACTCTGAATTGGCTTCGGCGATTGCCTTTATACTCTTCTTGAAGTTCGGTACACTCTGAATCGCCTTCCAATGTATAACTTGCCCTAGAAAGCGTATAAAGGCAATCCCCTGAGGCGATCAGGTGATATCCAAAGGAAGACGATTCAGAGTCTGCCAAGCTTTTGCAATCGCGATTCAAAGTGTACCAAGCTCCAAGAAAAGCGTATAAAGGCAATCGCCGAAAGCGATTGCAGAGTGTACCGAGCTTTAGGACAAAGATGAAGGCAATCATCGAAGGCGATTCGAGGTATACGGTATACAGAACTCTTAGAAAGAAAATAAAGGTAATCGCCGGATTCAGAGTGTACCGAGCTTAATGAAGAATACAAAGGCAATCGCCGAGGGCGATTTAGAGTGTAAACAGCTTTAAGAAAAGTATACAGGCAATCGCCGAAGGCGATTCAGAGTGTACCGAGCTTTAGGACAAAGATAAATGCAATCACCGAAGGCGACTGAGAGCCTGCCGAGCTTTAGGACAAAAATGGAGGCAATCGCTATTCAGAGTGTACCAAGCTTCAAGAAGAGTATAAAGGCAATCGCCAAAGGTGATTCAGAGTCTGCCGAGCTTCAGGACAAAAATTAAGGCAATCGCGATTCAGAATGTACACAGCTTTAAGAAGAGTATGAAGACAATCGCTGAAGATGATTCAGAGTGTACCGTGCTTTAGGACTAAGATGAAGGCAATCGCCGAAGACGATTCGAGGTATTACAGAGTTCTAGAAAGCAAATAAAGGCAATCGCCAGATCCAGAGTGTACCGAGCTTTATGAAGAACACAAAGTCAATCGCCGAAAGCGATTCAGAGTGTACACAGCTTTAAGAAGAGTATAAAGGCAATCGCCATATCATCCTCTTTAAAGCGTATAAAGCAATGATGGAAGGCGATCCAGAAGACAATAGGCTTTATGCAGCTCATAAAGGCAAACAATTGCTGGATGTGATCAAGGATATATCGAGCTTTTGGAAGTGTATATAGGCAATTGCTAACAGCGATTTGGATCTCATCGAGCTCCTATAAAGAAATAAGTCACCGAAGGCGATTGAGATACTCCGAGCTTCAGGAAGCTTATATGAGTTCAGAGAGTCGTATAAAGCTTTCGGTGATTGATGGCATGCAGAACTTTGGGAAAAAAAATTGAGGCAATCGTAGAAAGTGATCCAGGATGTACTGAGCTTGAGTAAAAGCACAAAGATGATCGCCGGAGGCGATTCCGAGTATATCGAGTTTTTGGGAGGCGGTTTAAGGAACGCGAAGCTTCAGCAAGAGCATAAAGGCAATCGTCAAAGGCTATCCAGGGTAGACTGAGACTGAGCTTTAGGAAGAGCAAAAAAACAATCGCCGAAAGTTATCCGGGAGACAATCAGCTTTAGGCAGCATATAAAGGCAGGCAATTGCCGGAAGCCGGAGGTGATCAAGGATATACTTAGCTTTGAAAAGCGTAACAAGGCAATAACAAATATAAGAAAATAACAAGCGGCATCCAATTTGTTGAAATTTGCAAAATATTTTTATTATACTTGGGTTTTATCATTAACAATGTTGTAGTAATTCAAAGAAGAATCCTTGATTGTGTTGAATTACAAGACATAAATAAATGAGATATGAGATTATTCATGAGAAAAAAAGGAAAAATCAAGAATAGATACTCGGAACGGAAGGCGCGAAAGCTCAGGGGTTTGGCTACGAGATAAAAGATTGACAGCTTGGGCATTGATTTATTGATTTCGAGGTGTGAACTGTGGACCGTGCTGCAATCAAGGCGAGGCTGCAAATGGCCAAATTATCGTTAATAAACGCACTGAAATCCGAGAATAATTTGTTACGAATCGACCACCCCTGCCGGTGGCCCTGCGCCCCGTTAAAAAATTGATGACTTCCGCCTCGCTGCAACTCGATCCTTTTTCCAACAATCCCAAAGCTCCTGTTCGAACTTGTCACAACACGAAATCAATTCCTCGACGTCCTTTTTTCCTGCCGTCCCTTCTGACAGTTAACGCCGGCGTTAAAATATTTACTGGAGGGCGTAGGTATACAATTATGCATGCTCTCGGCAGTCCGGGGTAGGCAGGAGGCCAGCAACAGGGTGCGGATTCTCGCCGAGGCCGAGAAGGGGGAGCTGATTCGCGGAATCACTTGCGACGAGATTGAAAAAGACGGGAGATCCTCGAAAAATTCATCATCACGGCTAGACTCGTAAAAAAATTGAGAGACCCGCCCACTCCAGTGTTCTACTTTTATAACTAATAAAGGTAGGTACCTACCTGTTATACAAAAAGTCTACGCCGAGGTGTGGCCTTGAAGCGACCCGAAGAATAATCGGCAGGTAGCCTGCGATAGCTCGGCAGCAGCAGACGAAACAATGACCCGAGTGGAGTCCCATTTCCATCAAACTCGAAACCCATTTTTCGGCGGTGTTCTTGCATATTATCTCGAATCTTTGTGTGTGTGGGAATGAATCGAGGAACGAACGAGGGGAGGGATTGAGGGAACAAACTGGGACTGAAGTCTAAACGCGAAGGAACAAAGCAAGAATGCTCATATGCCCGGCCCGGCATCATCATAACCTTTTGCGATGTTATCTCTTGATTATCCATTCATAAAAGCTCCGGAGGTATGCATTCCGTAACTTGTACAGACTGCTGCGCAGAGGTGGCGAATGAATAATGAGCTGGCTAATTATAATATTTAGCGTCTCGTAGACGTATATAGAGTCGATTACGCTAAATTGCAGCTAAATTAACCGGGAATTAGCGCACGCAAGAGGAGCTTTTTTATCATGAGCGTCGGGGACAGGAGAATCCTGAAGGTACGATTCTCAAGTGTGTACCCAGGTAGGTAACCGGATGACATCTCATTCATCCTTTTTGTTTGATGACTTTGAACGATAAATTTCGTGTTGCAGTGTTCCACCCAGAGCTGTGACGCATTCTTCGGAGCCAGCGACCAATCTTTACGAGCGTAGGCCCTCTCTTGCTTGTGACGTGTGATGTAGCACTGTGGCAAAGGGGCCTTTTGTCGGGCCATTGTCGGGGCTCTCGATATCTTGTTAAAAAGGTTGTTTGACCGCCCAGGTAATCTGGGCCGGCCCAGTGGGATACAGCTCTATTGCACACGGGCATTTTTAATATTTATATACACGGTGTGGTACATACCGGTGCCGAAACAACCGGGTCTAATATTTCAATTTCGAGCCTCCAGTAGGCGTGGCAGGAGATTAATCATCGTTTTTGGCCTTGCATTCGATGATGGCGCACGGTTTTCGCAAAAACCGACGACGTCGACGGAAATGCTTTTGGTCCTGCATGGCAACAAAAGACTGGCGTGGCGGCGCAGCTCGAAATTGCATCGCGTTATTTGCTTGTGAACAGCTACATCTGCTGATGGAGCCACAAACAATTTTTGCATATATGGATGTAACGGAAATGGTATTGACAAGTTGGGAATTGGATTTGGGAACAAAAATGATACGGCTAGTAGGTAGCTACAAATAGCACATTTTCCTGGTATTGCAGTGAAGTATGTCATATATAGAATCTGCTCTGCTGCAGCACTGCAGCAGCTTCAAATCCATTCTCTTTGAAGTGTTTACAACAGTGTTATTGATTTGCTCCCAATAGTCCCTGCGGCAGTGGTGCATTGTGTCACCAGGAGCGTCTATGTACGTATTTATACTTTATACCATATACGCACGTATGCTTCACACTTTTCACAGTATTCTCGTCTTTCAGATCTGGCTCCTTGATAGCTTTCATGAAAACCTCGATGAAAACTGAATTTTAACGGAAGCGTAGGATTTTTAATTTTTTTCAAAAGCTTGCTTATCGATCACCTTATATCTAACGCCTCAGCCGAATAGTAGTAGCTCTCAGTTGATTATAATGATGGTCCTGAGCTGAGCCTCGCCTCAACCTTAGCTGAATGCTGAACCAGGCTGAGCTGTGTTGCACTATGCCATTGAAGGATCAACCAACTCAGCTCAATCAGCTAGAATCTTGAATTAACCCAGTCGGTAGCACGGTTCAAATCCGCACTGGGCCAGATGGACTTTTTCACGCGTCCCATAGTACTGGGGCATCTACTATCGTGCGGTGATGCCCCGGGAAGAGGGATGAAACGAGAAAGCCATCGAAACAAAACCCCACCCATGAATCCCCCACTGATCCAAAGATGTAAATCTTACAGTATTTCGTTGTTATCGTCATCATTGTTATCGTTACAGAACAACCCCGATGGAAAAAACCTGCTAATAACCTGGCTGTTGATGCAGGGCAAAAAAATCTTGAATTAAATTGAAATGAATTTGAACTGGATATTATGTAAAATAAAATAAATGGTGTTACTGTAAAACATCAGAGGAAATTAATTTCGCCTGGTGGTAGCAAATAGATAGAAGTTTTTTGTATTATGTCAATTCGTGTTTGTGCAGACTTAACAAACGGAATTTATTCAGCATTCCAACAAATCAACATCATTTTGCCTCCAGCCCGGCGCACACATTATTTTTACAATAATTACGTTATTGTCTTATAATTCAATACAATGAAGGCTTCTTCTATGAATTACTGCAGCATTGTTGTTAATAAAATCAAAGTAATAATGATAATCCACTAGTTTCAACAAATTGATGCCGCTTGTGATATTCTTTCAAAACGAATGACCTTCACCTCCCTTTGACAAAAAAACAAGTTACATTCAAGTACAGTTTCAAGTTATTATTGATGATACCTTGAATCCTTGCTTAAATCGCCTCCGGCAAACTCGAGTTGCCTTCGGCGATTACCTTTATTTGCTTTCAAGAACTCGGTGTACCTTGAATCGTTCTCGGCGAATACTTTTATACTCTTTCTAAAGCTCGGTAAACTCTGAATGAACTTCGGCTATTGCCTTCATGCCTTTTCTCAAGGTCGGTAAACCCTGAATCGGCTTTGGCGATTGCCTTTATTTGCTACCTAGAACTCGGTGCACCTTGACCTTGGTGCATTTTTATACCTACTCCTCCAAAAGCTCGGTGAACTCTGAATCGCCTTCGGCAATTGCCTTCATGCTTTTTCTTAAGTTCGGTAAACCCTAAATTGTCTTCGGTGATTGCCCTTATACCCTAAAGTCGGGAAACCCTGAATCGCCTCCGGCGATTGCCTTTATGCCCTTTCTCAAGGTCGGTAAACCCTGAATCGCCTTCGGCGATTGCCCTTATACCCTCAGGTCGGTAAACCCTGAATCGCCTTCGGCGATTGCCTTTATGCCCTTTCTTAAGGTCGGTAAACCCTGAATCGCCTTCGGCGATTGCCTTTTTATTCTTCCCAAAGCTCGATACACCCTGATTCGCCTTCGGCGATTGCCTTTATGCCCTTTCTTGAGGTCGGTAAACCCTGAATCGCTTTCGGCGATTGCCTTTTTATTCTTCCTAAAGCTCGATACACTCTGATTCGCCTTCGGCGATTGCCTTTATGTTCTTCATAAAGCTCGGCAAACTCTGAGTTGTCTTCGGCGTTTGCCTTCCATTGCTTCCTAGAGCTCGGTGTACCGAATTTCCTTTATAATCTTCCCAAACTTCGGTATTGTCTTTATAATCTGGCTATATGTACACCTGAAAGACGATCGTTTTCATTTGCTTTCTAGAGCTTGGTGTACCTTGAATCGTCTTCAGCGACTACTTTTATACCTACTCTTCCCTAAAGCTCGATACACTCTGATTCGCCTTCGGCGTTTGCCTTTATGCCCTTTCTTGAGGTCGGTAAACCCTGAATCGCTTTCGGCGATTGCCTTTTTATTCTTCCTAAAGCTCGATACACTCTGATTCGCCTTCGGCGATTGCCTTTATGTTCTTCATAAAGCTCGGCAAACTCTGAGTTGTCTTCGGCGTTTGCCTTCCATTGCTTCCTAGAGCTCGGTGTACCGAATTTCCTTTATAATCTTCCCAAACTTCGGTATTGTCTTGATAATCTGGCTATATGTACACCTGAAAGACGATCGTTTTCATTAAACTCTAAATCGCCTTTGGCGATTGCCTTCATGCCCTTTCTCAAGGTCGGTAAACCCTGAATCGCCTTCGGCGATTGCCCTTATGCCATAAGGCCGGAAAACCCTGAATCGCCTCCGGCGATTGTCTTTATTTGCTTCCTAGGACTCGGTGTACCTTGAATCGTCTTCAGCGATTACTTTTATACCTACTCTTCCTAAAGCTCGGTAAACTCTGAATCGCCTTCGGCGATTGCCTTAATGCCCTTTCTCAAGGCCGGTAAACCCTGAATTGCCTTCGGTGATTGCCCCTATACCCTTAGGCCGGTAAACTCTGAATCGCCTTCGGCGATTGCCTTTATGCCCTTTCTTAAGGTCGGTAAACCCTGAATCGCCTTCGGCGATTGCCTTTTTATTCTTCCTAAAGCTTGATACACTCTGATTCGCCTTAGACGATTGCCTTAATGCCCTTTCTCAAGGCCGGTAAACCCTGAATTGCCTTCGGTGATTGCCCCTATACCCTTAGGCCGGTAAACTCTGAATTGCCTTCGGCGATTGCCTTCATGCTCTTTCTTAAAGTCGGTAAACCCTGAATCGCCTCCGGCGATTGCCTTTATTTTCTTCTTAGCGCTCGGCGTACTTTGAATCGCCTTCGGAGATTGCCTTTATCCTCTTCCTAAAGTTCGGTAAATTCGAGTTGCCTTCGGCGTTTGCCTTCATTTGCTTCCTGGAGCACGGTCTCGATCACGGTGTACCTACTTTGAATCGCCTTCAATGTTGGCAGTATTGTAGGGAACATGTTTGTTTTACATGTCAACTCAGTTGTACTATTATTGTTAAGACAATCTCACCAACTTCATAAAATCTTTACTTGCTAGATATTCAGGGTGTCCCAACGAAAACACAACAGAGGGGCTTTTGAGCACTTCACCTAATTTTTTTTAGAAAAAGCTCGGACTGGTCGATTTTTATACCGAAGGAGACATCTGAAACATACATTGGCGAATTTCTATCTTTAGCCCTATACGCACCCGCCTAATATTAAAATTCCAATCGATACCACCTACTTTGCCATACATCAAATCAAAGGAAATTGGATTCTCTTTCTGAAAAAAATATTTTTCAAATTCCCAACCCCACTCCCTATTTTCCTAAAACTCTTTGAATGTCCAATTCAATAGTCTTGATCTCTCAATTTTCTTTACTGCAGTCAACGTCATCCTGCACAGCATCAAGGAAGAAAATTTTCTGTGGAAAAAGTGCCACTCAAACTCACCCCTACCACAACTTCTAAATAAAAAATTACACTACCTACTTTGTGATACATCTGATTGGAGGTGATTGAATTTTCTTCGTGAACAGAATTTTATCAAAACCTTCAAAAACCCCGCTTTCTCTCCTAAATCACTCTAAATGTCCAATTTTATAGAAGAGGGGGGTTGATAATTTAAAAAAAAATTGTTTCCGGAAAAAGAATTTGATTTCCTTCAATTCGATGTATCACAAAGTAGGTGGTGTCTTGTTGAATTTTAAAGTTGGGGCGGGGGAGAGTAAAGTGGTGAATTTGGGTACCTACTAGCACTTTTTCCACCGAAAATTTTCTCCATCGATGCTATCTGAGATGACGCTAACTAAACTGAAGAAAAGTAAGGGGTCAAGAATATAAAATGAGACAGTCAAGAGAACTTTAGGAAGAAGGAGGGTGGGGTTAAAATTTAAAAGTAGCTGTTTTTAGAAAGGGAATTAAATTATCTTTTATTTGATGTTTCAGATATGTATGTTTCAGATGTCTCCCTCGATTCAAAAACCGACCTGTCCAAGCTTTTTTCAAAAAAATAAGGTGAAATGCTCAAGAACTTTTCTGTTGTGTTTTCGTTGGACCCTCCTGTATTCTTTTATTGTTAGGTACATTGCATACCCATATCAAGAAGCAAGAAGATTCTTGAGTTGCATTTCAGGGTCAGATAACATGCTTCTGGAATGCTCCTCCATGAAAGATACAGAGTACAGACCCATGTTCAGTCTTGATCGGTACCATTACAAAATATTTATATTTATATTGTATAGGAATGTATAGGAAATGCAAATGACAGTAGAAAAGTCTGAATGAGGGACGCGTGCGTGAAATATGTTCAACTGTCCAATAGAAACCGATTCAATCATATTCCTACCATCGTACCCATAGCCGGAACCTATAGTTTCTGATACATAGTTCCTGATAGGTCATGATACAAACCCATGAATACTCATAGAAATCAATCACAGACTCACTGGTCTGTATAGGAGCTTTATACAAGTAGGTACGCATTTTTGGCTTCGCTCTTTTTGATGACTTTACCGGAGGATTTTTACCTATACTCATTATAAAATCTATTGGTACAAGCTTTTTTATATAGAAAAAGCGACAATTTCGGAATTCGCACTTGGAAATTATCTAATCCCAGATAACATCGACGTGTCAACTGCTGATAAGAGTACTTGTGTGGGCATTTTATACTTTCCCTGAAGCAGAAGGGAGCCGCGCCATAACCGGAATTGATGCAATCGCAATTCCGTCGACTTGTCCACTCAAACTGTGGGAAAACCGTCTTCTAATTCCCTTCATACCTGTGCTCCTACATTCCACTTGTTTACATTACAGTTCTCTGTTTTTTTTCCAGCGCGTAATGATAATTTTTTGAAACGGTACTCGCTACCAGGTATTAATGGATTACACTCACTCTCAAGGATTTTTCTGTTTGCTGTCGCTATCATTGAGGTTTACACTCTTTCGCTCGCCGGCACGTTTTGATTATTTGTACAAAAATGCGGTTGTTAATATTTGCACACGGTTTTTCGGCGAACACGTTGGTTTCTACCACCGCAGAGAAAGCAAGCGAAGAATTTGGGCCAGCCAGGAATCGGCCAGTCGACCGGCCGATGGCTGAGCTGCCGTGTGGAATTGTTTATTTTTCCAGTTTCGGCAGTTGAAGCTTCGCAAATTAAGGGGGAGTTGTTGAGAGAGAGAGAACAAGGTTGAATAACACGGTTGATTAATCATCAGGGTTTGTTAATAATAATAACTGGTGGGGCTTTGGGGCCCGGACAAGTTCTGAGAATTATTGTATAAAGAAATTGAGCTGTAACCTTAAGACGGTGTTTGGAAATTGCTGCTGTCAGAGAGTAGTTATCTTGTTGGTATTGGTACATTTAAGGTCACGGTTTTCATAAGCAGAAATACAATTTCGTAGAGACAGTTGAGTGGTATTATTGGTTGCATAACCACCAACAAATGGGTCATATCTATCCTTTCATGCGTCATGTTTATTGTTGTGTGTACTAGGTACAGGCAATAAATCACTGATTAGGGCCTCGATTATATATATCCATGAATCGCGCTTGATCTATTCAATTTTCATTATGATTCGCTTCTGTCAAATATACGCCCCTTTGATCGTTCAATTGAAGCTTTCATTAATTTTGTAGTTATACGTACACAGTCGATGGAAATTGATTAGTGGATACTAGAACTGGAATGAGTTCAAAAGGCACTAGGATAATTCGCAAGAGCCAAGCTAATTTCTGTTTAATTCAGCAGCCGTAAAGAACTAACTTCGAGCTGTTTTTTTGTCTGAATAATAATAAATAATACCGCGAATATTCGGAACAGCTTCTTTAAAAATAAATCACTTTGTTCTAAATTGATCGCTGGTGTGCCGGCGAGGCTGGGTGCCAGAAACATTTTCTCTGGAAAGGCAATAAACTTGACCGCAAAAGCCATAATTCCTCGATGTTCCGTGATGTAGAGTGTACGCTCATTTTTGCAGAAATGGGTCAGCAGCAGAAGTCATCATGCGGTTATTATTATAACACTCCCGATGATGGCGCTTGCGGGTAGTGCAGATTCTTACCTGGACACAACCAATTAAATTCCATTGTCCGACGGCAACCGTTGAGCAGCTGTTTGTTTCGAATTCGTAACGTTTTTCTCATAAAATGAACAAAGCCAGAGGACCCAAAGCTTCTTGCACAAGCTCGTCATAAGTAAGCGTTTTATAGATTACACGCGAGTGAAAATGTTTGAGAATTCATAGCGAAAATCGTCTCCATTGGCTGGTGGCTCCTCGCTTATGCTGTTAGGTTGTGGTGGCCACTAGAGAAAATGATGCCCAAGCGCAGCGCAAATGGGATGAAAATGCTACTACCACTGAACCAGAGGCCCAAGGCTTGAAGAATGCGGCTTTCTACTTTTGAATTGGCGTATAAAATTAACACTAACATGAGTAATGGCTGTGGTGATGCTAAACATGTGTACCTAAACCCACCTTTGATTTAAATAGCACAACACGAAGGCTTGAAAATATTTGCTCCAATTTCGCATCGAAATATTTTATTGCTGTTTTTTTTTTCTTTTCTTCATAGCACAGTATTATAATAAGAGAAAAAATAATCATTTATACCAAGAGAAAGATATTATTTATGTCTAAACGTGCTGAAAGGAAGAGTTTATTTGTACCAAGAGAAAAATATTATACCATGGATTATACCGAGAATTACACGGCATCACCACAACCATCGCCGTCTGATGATATCGAGCACATATTGATGGTCCGAAAGAATGTATGACGAAGCAAAATAAACTTTCGTTATGCACCAGAGGCGGGAATCCGATTTGTCATGTTCTCTATTGTTGTGTCAGTGTGTGTGTGTGAGAAACCACTTTCGAAATTCAATTATAACCCCAGAAGTCGCTTCGATCAGCATGTAATGGCCGTTACGAATCGCACGGGGGTCTGAAAAAAGCCCACCTGCTGGCTGCAGGGCGAAAGATTTTCACTCCAATTTGAAAACCCTATCCAGATTTTTTTTCAAGGTGTAGTACACGAATCAAGTGCAGTGCAAAAAATTGACAAAGTGTAGATACTTGGGTAAAACTCAAGGCCGATAGAAAGTGAAAAAACTTGTTTGCTTTGGAGCATTTCCAAGTTTTGTTTTTTTGATGTATTTGTGGATGTAAAATCAAAAATTTGCATTGTTCGGAATTTTTGCACGTATCCACGGGAGCTGAGGGTGGTCTATAAATAACCAACCGTGAACTTTTTGAATCGGATTGTTTCAATTGAGTGTCACGCTTCTATTTTCAGCTTTCGAAAAGCGTCTTGAGGATTTCCTGCGGTTCACGTTGGCACCCCCGTAATATAGTTCTCATGGCTAAGGCAGCACTGCCAGCTTTGCAGACGCGCGATCGTGGCATTGGAAACTTTAGTTGGAGACTTTTAGCTTCGAAGTTGGTAGACGCCGACAGGCCCAGATTTAGGGGATAATCGGGTTTTAACGTTGGCACTTCTGGTAACGGTTGACGTTCTGTCATGAATATATACTGCCGACGTTACAACTACAAAACTTTTGCACTTGAAAAAAACAAACGCAAAGTTTGGAAATTGACAGATCCAGATACAGGAAATTTACGGGTTTCAACGTTGGCACTTTTGGTTACCTCGGACGTTCTGTCAAGAAGCTATACTTCCAACGTTACAACTACAAAATTTTTGCACTTGAAGAAACAAGTTTGGGTTTGGATATTGAGAAATGACAGGTCCAGATTTAGGGAATTATTGGGTTTAAACGTTGGTATTTCTGGCTATAGTTGACGTTTTGTCATGAGGATATATTGCCAACGTTACAACCACAAAATTTTTGCAGTTGAAAATAAAAAGTTTGGATATTGAAAGATGAAAGGCCCAGATTTAGGAGATAAACGAGTTTTAACGTTGGCACTTCTGGTTACGGTTGACGTTCTGTCATGAAGCTATACTACCAACGTTACAACTACAACATTTTTGCAGTTCAAAATGGAAAGTTTGGATCTCATCAATGGTTTGGATATTGAAAGATGACCGGCCCAGATTTAGGGGATAAACGAGTTTCAAAGTTGGCACTTCTGATTATAGTTGACGTTCTGTCATGAATATATACTTCCAACGTTACAACTACAAAATTTTTGCACTTGAAGAAACAAGTTTGAATATTGAGAAATGACAGGTCCAGATTTTGGGAATTATTGGGTTTCAATGTTGGTATTTCTGGCTATAGTTGACGTTCTGTCATGAGGATATATTGTCAACGTTACAATTACAAAAGTTTTGCAGTTGAAAATACAAAGTTTGGATATTGAAAGATGAAAGGCCCAGATTTAGGGCATAAACGGGTTTCAACGTTGGCACTTCTGGTTACAGTTGCCGTTCTTTCATGGAGATATACTGCCAACGTTACAACTACAAAATTTTTGCAGTTCAAAATGGAGAGTTTGGATCTCATCTATGGTTTGGATATTGAAATATGACAGGCCCAGATTTAGGGAATAAACGGGTTTTAAAGTTGGCTCTTCTGATTGCAGCTGACGTTCTGTCATTGAGATATACTTCCAACGTTACAACTAAAAAAATTTTGCACTTGAAGAAACAAGTTTGGATCTTGAGAAATGACAGGTCCAGATTTAGGGAATTATTGGGTTTCAACGTTAGTATTAATGGCTATAGTTGACGTTTTGTCATGAGGATATATTGCCAACGTTACAACCATAAAATTTTTGCAGTTGAAAATAAAAAGTTTGGATATTGAAAGATGAAAGGCCCAGATTTTGGGGATGAACGGGTTTTAACGTTGGCACTTCTGGTTACGGTTGGCGTTCTGTCATGAAGATATACTGCCAACGTTACAACTACAAAATTTTTGCAGTTCAAAATGGAACGTTTGGATCTCATCTATGGTTTGGATATTAAAAGTTGACAGGCCCAGATTTAGGGGATAAACGGGATTCAAAGTTGGCACTTCTGATTTCAGTTGACGTTCTGTCATGAAGATATACTTCCAACGTCACAACTACAAAATTTTTGCACTTGAAGAAACAAGTTTGAATATTGAGAAATGACAGGTCCAGGTTCTGGGAATTATTGGGTATCAACGTTGGTATTTCTCGCTATAGTTGACGTTCTGTCATGAGGATATATTGCCAATGTTACAACCACAAAATTTTCACAGTTGAAAATAAAAAGTTTGGATATTGAAAGATGAAAGGCCCAGATTTTGGGGATGAACGGGTTTTAACGTTGGCACTTCTAGTTACGGTTGACGCTCTGTCATGAAGATATACTGCCAACGTTACAACTACAAAATTTTTGCAGTTCAAAATGGAACGTTTGGATCTCATCTATGGTTTGGATATTAAAAGTTGACAGGCCCAGTTTTAGGGGATAAACGGGATTTAAAGTTGGCACTTCTGATTTCAGTTGACATGACGTTTTGTCATGAAGATATACTTCCAACGTTACAACTACAAATTTTTTGCACTTGAAGAAACAAGTTTGGATATTGAGAATTGACAGGTCCAAATTTAGGAAATTATTGGGTTTCAATTTTGGTATTACTGGCTATAGTTGACGTTCTGTCATGAGGATATATTGCCAATGTTACAACCACAAAATTTTTGCAGTTGAAAATAAAAAGTTTGGATATTGAAAGATGAAAGGCCCAAATTTAGGGGATAAACGGGTTTTAACATTGGCACTTCTGGTTACAGTTGCCGTTCTGTCATGAAGATATACTTCCAACGTTACAACTACAAAATTTTTGCACTTGAAGAAACAAGTTTAAATATTGAGAAATGACAGGTCCAGATTTAGGGAATTATTGGGTTTCATTGTTGGTATTTCTGACTATAGTTGACGTCTGTCATGAGGATATATTGCCAACGTTACAACTACAAAATTTTTGCAGTTCAAAATGGAAAGTTAGAATATTGAAAGATGAAAGGCCCAGATTTAAGGCATAAACGGGCTTTAACGTTGGCACTTCTGGTTACGGTGGCCAATCTGTCATGAAGATATACTGCCAATGTTACAACTACAAAATTTTTGCAGTTCAAAATGGAGAGTTTGGATCTCATCTATGGTTTGGATATTGAAATATGACAGGCCCAGATTTTGGGGATAAACGGGTTTTAAAGTTGGCACTTCTGATTACAGTTGACGTTTTGTCATGAAGATATACTGCCAACGTTACAACTACAAAATTTTTGCAGTTCAAAATGGAACGTTTGGATCTCATCTATGGTTTGGATATTAAAAGTTGACAGGCCCAGTTTTAGGGGATAAACGGGATTTAAAGTTGGCACTTCTGATTTCAGTTGACGTTCTGTCATGAAGATATACTTCCAACGTTACAACTACAAATTTTTTGCACTTGAAGAAACAAGTTTGGATATTGAGAATTGACAGGTCCAAATTTAGGAAATTATTGGGTTTCAATTTTGGTATTACTGGCTATAGTTGACGTTCTGTCATGAGGATATATTGCCAATGTTACAACCACAAAATTTTTGCAGTTGAAAATAAAAAGTTTGGATATTGAAAGATGAAAGGCCCAGATTTAGGGGATAAACGGGTTTTAACATTGGCACTTCTGGTTACAGTTGCCGTTCTGTCATGAAGATATACTTCCAACGTTACAACTACAAAATTTCTGCACTTGAAGAAACAAGTTTGAATATTGAGAAATGACAGGTCCAGATTTAGGGAATTATTGGGTTTCATTGTTGGTATTTCTGACTATAGTTGACGTCTGTCATGAGGATATATTGCCAACGTTACAACTACAAAATTTTTGCAGTTCAAAATGGAAAGTTTGGATTCTCATCTATGGTTTGGATATTGAAAGATGACAGGCCCAGATTCAGGGGATAAACGGGTTTTAAAATTGGTTCTTCTGATTACAGTTGACGTTCTGTCCTGAAGATATATTTCCAACGTTACAACTACAAAATTTTTGCACTTGAAGAAACAAGTTTGGATATTGAGAAATGACAGGTCCAAATTTAGGGAATAATTGGGTTTCAACGTTGGCACTTTTGGTTACAGATGATGTTCTGTCATAAAGATATACAGTCAACGTTACAACTACAAAAAAATTCACTTGAAAAAACAAATTATAGATAATCAAAGATCACAGGGCCAGATTTAGGGAATTGATGGGTTTTAATGTTGGTATTTCTTATTACACTTGGACAATCTGTCATGAAGATATATGTACTGCCAACGTTATCACCACAAAATCACTGCCCTTATAAAAAATTATATGAAAATTGAAAGACGACAGGCTCAGAAGTAGGGATTTACAGGTTTCAGCATTGGCACTCCTGTTCACGGTTGACGTTCTGTCATAAAGAAATACTGCCAACTTTGCAGTCACAAAACTATCGCTCTTGAAAAAAAAAAGTTTGGGTAGTAAAAGTGATTAGAGTTAGGAATTTGACCGCTCAAAATGTCGGTCACAATCTTGGTCAAAATCTCAAGTCACAACTTGAAAAGTGACAGGCCCAGATTTAGGGGAAAAACTGGTTTTAACATTGGCACTCCCGGTTACAGTTGACGTTCTGTCATGAAAGATTACTGCCAAAATTACAACCACAAAATCAGTGCTTTTAAAAAAACTCACTACCTATGGAAATTAAAAGATGACAGAATCAGATGTACGGATCTACAGGTTTTAATATTGGCACTCCTGTTCACGGTTGACGTTTTGTCATGAAGAAATATTGCCAACGTTACAACCGCAAAATCACTGCTCTTCAAAAAAATCACTGTTAAAAATTGAAAAATAACAGAATCAGGTGTAGGGATCAGGAGTCATGCCGATTTCTGATAAACGACAGCTCACTCTGCACATACCCGTAGGTACATGAGTAACACGGCGTTGCGGCAAGCATGTCAATATACTTGGAACGCTTATATAGGTACGAGTTCACCTTGTAGTTCATTGTTAATTAGCGGAACTGCCGTTAACTTTACTTGCTCCAACAAACACAAACCTGTGTCTTGAGAGCTATTGTTTACTCAATTTTTTCTTTATGCTTTATTGGCTGCCTCAGATTCAATGGGGTATGTTCCTCTACTTTTTTTCTTTATTAAACATAGACTATTTTGACCCCTTAATTACGTGAGTAAGTTTTTTTCGATAAATTTTGTGTATTACGGCCGTAAAAGACGCATAAAGTTGTGGCGGGAGCAACGCCCACCTTTAAAACCGAGTGTAATCTACGTCACGAGCAACTGACGTCACACGATCATCTGGCAACACCGCATCCCGTAATCACCGCCCATTCGCCATGACAGATAAGTTGACAGCTGTCAGTGCTGTCTTACCCTTTGCGTTTTCGAATTTTTAAGGCGATTCAAGTATTTCCAGTTGATTTGTTTTAAATATGGCTAGCACAAAATCCTGCTTTTTTCGAGGATGTACAAACAACTCCTTAAATTGTACTCGAAAGATATTTATAAGGGTGCCTAGAAATATGGAAGTGCGAAAGTTGTGGTATCAAGCTGCCAGGAACACTTCGAAAATTCCCAGCACATCAGAAGTTTTCTGCTGTGAAGATCACTTCAACGTAAGTCTTATTCAAAATGCCGTTTTCTTTTAGCGAATAACAAAATTTGTTTTTTTTTCACAACAGCTTCAAACTGATTGTGACAACTGGCAATACTTTAAAACTGTTGGTGGGAAGCTGACTATTAAAAAAGGAATCGTGCCCCGAGACCTTGGACCCGTCACAGGTTCCAACGAGGAATCACAGCTTACAAGATCTGCCGAAAAGCGAAAAACTGAGATAGTTGAAGAACTATTTCCAAAAAGATTAAAAACTGTTCCTTCAGAAGCAGCAAAGCTCCCAGGGCATGGAGCCCGAAGAAAATTGTTTGAATCTGAAGCAGGACCTTCATCATCAGCCACAACTACGACACCAACAAAAGAGACACGTCCACTTTCTGTAGAATCGCCTTCGGGAAAGTTCGAAGTATTCAACGCTGAACTACAAAAGCCGAAGCCGCTGACCTCAAGAACAAAAACAAAAGCAACTCAAACGAGTTGGCAAGTTCGGAGTGTAGCAGTTCTAGCCGACTTCAGAAAGGATTCTGTTGATAAAGCCACAAATACGAACATTAGAATTGCCAAAAAGTGTGTGCCACAATCAGTGGAAAAGAATAGTGACAGTGATGTGTCATCACCTAGAAAAGGTGTGAAATCTGATAATGGTTCATACTACCCATCATCAGATTGTGGCAGCTCGAGTTTCACACCTCCATTTCCTTTCAAAGGAACTGGTGAGCTTGGGAAGATAGAGAATAGCCCTCGTCTCTACACCGGATTGCCACCAGATGCTTATTTCCTGGTAGAAAAGTTGTGTAACGAAGGGTTGAACAAGATGGATGTTCTCCTAACATTGAAAAAAATAAGGACAAATGATAGTTTTGAGAGGCTCGCCATAGATTTTGGCTATCAGTCAAACTATCCGTCAAAAGTCTTCAATAAAACCTTGCCAAAAATGGCGAGTCTACTTCAAGAACTAATAGTGTGGCCGTCTGCATCTAAAATTAGATCATTACTGCCTCAACAGTTTTGGGCCAATTACAAAAATGTGCAGACAATCATCGACTGCTTTGAGATTGAAATCCAAAAGCCCTCCGGAGCAGTCCATCAAGCCTTGACGTGGAGCCAATACAAATCATGCAACACAGCAAAATATCTCATCTCGTCCACACCAAATGGCTTAGTGAACTTTGTGTCCTCTGGATTTGGTGGTAGGACATCAGATCTGGAGATTGTAACCAAGTCTGGTTATTTGGATGTCCTTCCTCAAAACTGTCAAGTTTTAGCAGACAGGGGATTCAAACAGATAGTTCCTCTACTAGAGAAGAAAAATTGTACTCTTGTGCGGCCTCCGAGTGTGAGCAGTAGTGAGAAGCAGACAAAAGCTCAAGTGCGACAAAGCAAATTAATAGCTTCTGTAAGGATTCATATTGAAAGAGTGATCAGACGACTTAGGGAATTCAAAATGATTGCTCCTCATGCTTGTATTCCGACAAAAATGCTTAGTCACTTAGATTATATTGTGATAGTAGCTTGTTCTATAATAAATCTCCAGGGGCCTTTGTTACACAAATAGGTACCTATTATTGAATAAAAGTAATTTATACATATACAGGTGGTCCATCCTAGCGTAATTATCCCGTAGTGGTCTTACCGTTCAAGATAAAGGAAGAGATGTAAGAGAAAAGTTATATTTTTGAGAATTGTTCAAATTATAAATTCCAAGTTCGATTTGGAAGAAAACGTTGGTCTTGCAAAATTTTTATCAGAGGCTTCGTTTTCGAGAAATATGAATGAGTGTTCGAAAAACATGTCAAAAATTCAAAAACACCAATTTAGAGAGAATAAAAATTTATTTTTCTGGAAATTTGCTTCTCAGGTTCAGTATTGGTATATGAATCTAAAACACCTGAAATATCCATTTCATTGAAGAAATATAAATTTTCTTGGATTATCATTTTTATTCTCTTGAAAGTGGTGCTTTTGACATGTTTTTCAAACATTCAGACTAATAGTATTTCGAAAACGGAGACTGTGATCAAAATTTTGCAAGAGTTACTTTTTCCAAACTGAACCTAGAATTCAAAGCTATGAACAATTTTCGAAAATAAGTAGGGGTAAAACATTGGGGCCAAAAAAAGGGAAAACCATGTAAAATCTACGCCCTTGGATTTTTTTTTATGCAACGCGTTAATTTGATAGACTTATTTTAGTTACCGTTGGTTATAGTATATTATTCAACAAGCCGGTAATGATTGCCTCATGAGTAATAGGCATTACCCGCGAGTAGAGTACTATGCTTTATCCAGTCTTATTGAAAAAATGCAGGCATGTATGCGCGTGATAATGCGTACATTATTTAATAGGGTTGAAAAATTTGAACCAAATCGGTTGAACGGTCAACACATTATGCGAAAAAAAAGTAAATAATTTCCAACTTTGAAGGACTTCTCCGCTACTAGGCACTTTAGAAATCTATTTTCTGGGGAAAGTCCCTTCCATTTTCAATCCCTATCACGTCCTCAAATTAATGTATTAAAACATTTACCCTGTATATCATAATATAGAGTGGAACATATGGTTTGTCTGATGTGAAAGGTATAATGAAATTTCTACGAGGTGATGTTTAAAAAAAACAGATAGTATATTGAATGAAAATGCATAAAGGCAATCTGTAGGCGTTTTCAATTTAATGAAAAACACGGCAGAGCAGAGGTCAGAAACAACAAAAATTAAACAAATGAAATATGCCCATTGAGGATGGAACTTAGATACGTTCGTTCACAATGTACATGCGAGGTGATTCACAACAAAACTTATTTCACTAACAAGACAAATCTACGGAGATAGAATAGGTACTAAACTTAAACAAGTCTATGAAAGATTGCCTTTTTCCAAAAAGCTTCCGCTTTTACAATGAGACTTCGACAAAAATCTACATCTAAATCTACCTCAATCACTTCCACTTTTTTATTTTCCTCAAAATTTGGTGAAGCCACGCAAAATAGCCCTTTAGATTTTTCGCACAAAAACATTTGCAACTGTATTTGTGCATAGGGCTTAGGCATGATTTTTCCGTTTTTGACAAAATTTTCCACTGTTGCTGCTTTTGATGGGCACTTGACTTCAATGCAAAACTCATCTGTCACAGCATCGGGTGATGCTCCAAATATTGGATAGTCTTTTTTCAATACCATTCCTGATTTTTTGAAAACAAGTTTTCTTTCATTACAAACGACTTTAATTACTTGCTGCTCTAAAATTATACCTCTTTTCATAGCTTTCGTTTGCATAAATTTTGTAGCTCCTAGCACTGTCTCTACAAGAGTTCCATCAAAAGTTTGACACTGTGCAACTTCATGGATTTTTGAAGCTGTGACTCTTCCAAATCTTGCAGCAAACCACTCTGGGCAGTCCGACTGGTTCACAGTTGCTGTGCAAAGGTGAAGACAAGTATCTGGATCAAGGGTTGTCTTGCAAAAATCAATAAAATCACTGGCACTTCCATGAACTACACTGTGCAGATACTTCGACATTAAATGGTGAAGTGATACATCCTCTACCAAAGTATTTGTCGTCCGGAAGAAACTGAATAAACAGCCCTTACTCGACTTCTTTATTCCTTCTTCAACTACCGCGTTCAAGAAGCTGTTGGACTTGGGTGGTAGTGGTGCAACGGTTCTGTTTGGTATCGCTGCAATTTTCACGGGTTCCAGTGTGCCCACTCTGGAAAGTGTTGACTTCTTCCAGTAACACACTGTTGAAGTTACAGCTGGTTCGTAATTCTTTTTCAGCAGCCAAAAGAGTAAAGCAATTGCATGTTTACAACCTCCTAAAAGAAAAAGACAAATATATAAGCATTACCCACAGATAGTTAATCAAATCACTTGTCAAATCATGAAATTCAAAAATGTTCTACGAATTAACACAAACCTTCACTAGCAGCGCAGTCATGACATTGGCATTCTACTATTTCCTCTGCATTTTCATCAATGGTCGCACTTACTAAGTAAGCTCTTTGACGAACCCTGTGTTCAGGAGTAATTCGTGCTTTGATCATGCAACGGGGATGTTCCCTTCTTAGCTGAACATACCCTACAGCGTCATCTGTGTAGGTTTGCCGACCAGATCTGTATCATAAAATGGATCATTAAATGTGGTTGTTGATAATAATCTAAATATGATAATAAAATAAGTGCTCCTTATTACCTTTGCGTTTTTACATGTTGTACTCCAGCTATCATGTAGTTTGCATTCTGCCGATAATATGAATCCATCATATCTGGATCCACTTTCGGCAAATTGGTGGAATTTGCTTCCACATAACCAGCATCCATTCTTCAAACTTAAAGGCACTTTTGACGAAAGCAAGTAGCACGAAATCAAGAATGTTGAAGATAAAATATCGAATCAACGCATAAAGTTTTCGGACATAACCTCTCTTTCATTAAATGCAAACAAGAACAAAACGATATGTCAAATCAAATCTGTCAGAATAAGTGGGAGGGATTGCGATGTTGCCGATGTGATTCGAAGTTGATCCTCATTGGTCTAAAATATGCGCGCGATATCTAGGAGTTCAAAACTTTCTGCAAAACTGAACGTACTTTTAGGAGGCCGTAATTAAAAAAAAATAATAATAATTTTTTTTCCAACTGCATTATATTAAATTTTGACTATCAATAATTAATAATATCAGGTAAATTCAACGGTTTCTTTATGTTGGAACATACCCCATTACCAGGATGAGCCACCCTGAGGCGTGCCACCCTTAAGCCTAGCCACCCTTAAGCCTAGCCACCAGCTTAAGCTCCCCTTAAATACGTTGCGTTGAAAACAATGATAGTTCAAGCTTTCATTCAGTTTTATTTGAGCCTCTATATTGAGCTTCCATTCTGGCTCCTTTGAGCTTTCATTAGGCCTAATCAAGTCTACATTGAGCTTCCATTCAGCTCCTCTTGCGCCTCGGTTCGGTCTCCATGTAGCCTTCTTTAAGCCAACCCCGGAAAGGCGCTTTCGAACAAGCATTTATGGCGCCTTTAAATAATAAACGATTGCGAAACGGGAAGTGTAGTTGTCGGAAAGGAAAATGATTCGAGAGATGAGGAATAAGGAGAATCCCAACAATAGCTTCCAGTCTATCGGCTTCGACGATCGAACTCGTGACTATTTTATTCATCGCTTCAAGACACAGGAGAGAGCCAACGAGCCCAGCGGAAATGATTGGCTGGCGGTGATAAAATATGTTCAGGACTATACTTTGTCTTACCTCCGCAGTCTTCAAGTACCTGGTATACATCTCGTTTTTACCGATATGTAAAGGTGCTAGAATTGAAATACCTTCGTGGAATTGAGTTTTTGGCAAGTTTTTTTTTTGATCGAAATGCAAAAGCTCGATCGGCAATTAATTATTAATGTCCCGCGTGCCTTGTAATAAAGCACCGCATTGCTCTCGGAGCCCTGTAATCAACTCCATGGGTGGATTGCCGGAGGATTTCCGTCGCACAAGTCCATTAAAATTGCGCGCACTTTGGCAAAGAGCAACAATGTATCGAATTTCACACTTATTGCGGGATAAGAGCGAGAAGTGAGTAGGTACTGTTAATCGTTGATTATCCTTTCCGAGAACCCCGGCTACTCCAGCCCGTTTTATCTCGATTCGGTATAATGCAATTATTATTCGCAGATACAGATATACAGTAATATATCCATTAGATATCCAAATATATTTGTGTAGACATTATAGAAATGGTAAACTTGCGTGTATGCCCCTCGAGTAGCATTGATCTTTTTTTTAATAAAAATATTTGTGTATTTAATCAACAAGTAATTGCGTAACTTTTAAAACGTCTGTGGAACCGAAACGGAATTCTTCTTCAGATAATAATTATTAATACAAGTACCATTCAGTTGGACAAATAAGCAACAGAAGTAAAATAAGCTTCCAAACCGCATCAGAAATTGATTTGCGGTATGAACCTTGACCGATCGCGCTCGGTTCTTCGAAATAACTTTTTATCATTGCGGCAATGTTTGACTTATTATTTATGCGCCGGATATCCTCCATAATTAAGAGATGGTATCGGGTCCTGATAACGTTACACAGGTGCCTTATACCTGGCAATGTACATAGCTTGCCATAATAATAATTAATTCCTGGCAAACTGACTTGCCTTTATCAGCATTATATCGTCATAATGAAGGCGCCCTTTTTTCGCGGAAAACAGCGGCGCCTGGAATCGCTTCAAATTAGTTTAATTAGGCTTCGTGCATGAGCCCTTAATTTGCACAATTATCAACCGGGCGACACCTGCTCAACGGCACGTTTCCACGAGCCAGTGTTACATATATATTTTTCTACGAAGGCGCAGAATAGACATTAGTTTTTTTATCAGTATTTTCGAACTTTCTCTGTCAATTCAATTGCCAGTTTATTCAGCCGAATTCGACATTTCTTCTAGCGATTGTTACTTTGGTTTCCAATTTTTTTTTGTCAATTATGCACAACTTTTTCCAGCATTACGGCTTTTTGATTGTCAAATTATCACTTTTTTTCTGACAGATGCCACTTGCGCAGTTTTTTTCTGGCAACTGTGCGACCTTTTGTCCGGCAAACTGCCACTTTTTTGGCAATTGTCACTTGATGATTTCGTCAATTGCCACTTAATTCTGTCAATTGCCACTTGATTATGTCAATTGCCACTTGATTATGTCAATTGCAATTTTTTTCTGGCAACTGCCACTTTTTTCTGGCAATCGCCACTTGACTCTGATAATTGTCACTTGATTCTGTCAATCGTCACTTAGTTCTGGCAATTGCGAGCTTCAGTCCGGCAAATTGTCACTTTTTTCTGACAATCGTCACATGATTCTGTCAATCGCCACTTTGTTCTGGCAACTGGTATTTTTTCCGGCAACTGCGACTTATTGTCTGGCAAATTTACACTTTTTTCTGGCAATTGCCACTTGATTCTGTCAATCGCAATTTTTTTCGACAAACTGCCGCTTTTTTTTGGCAATTGTCACTTGATTCTGGCAATTGTCACTTGTTGATTTTGTCAATTGCCACTTGATTTTGTCGATTGCCACTTGATTATGTCAATTGCGATTTTTTTCCGGTAACTGCCACTTTTTTCTGACAATCGCCACTTGATTCTGGCAATTGTCACTTGATTCTGTCAATCGTCACTTTGTTCTGGCAATTTCGAGCTTCAGTCCGGAAAATTGTCACTTGATTCTGTCAATTGCCATTTTGTTCTGGCAACTGGTATTTTTTTCGGCAACTGCGACTTCTTGTCTGGCGAATTTACATTTTTTTCTGGCAATCGTCACTTGATTCTGTCAATCGCATTTTTTTTCTGGCAATTGCGACCTTTTGTCCGGCAAACTGCCGCTTTTTTGGCAATTGTCACTTGATTCTGGCAATTGTCACTCGACGATTTTGTCAATTGCCACTTAATTCTGTCAATTGCTACTTAATTTTGTCAATTGCCATTATATTATGTCGGTTGCCATTTTTTTCTGGCAACTGTCACTTTTTTTTTCTGACAATAGCCACTTGATTCTGGCAATTGTCACTTGATCCTGTCAATCGTCACTTTGTTCTGGCAATTGCGAGCTTCAGTCCGGCAAATTATAACTTTTTTCTGACAATCGTCACTTGATTCTGTCAATTGCCACTTTGTTCTGGTAGGTAATTGCGATTTTTCTCTGGCAATTGCGAACTTTAGTCCGGGGAATTGCCACTTTTTTCTGACAATCACCACTTAATTTTGTCAATTGCCGCTTGATTCTGTCAATTGCCACTTTGTTCTGATAATTGTAATTTTTTCTTTGGCAATTGCGACCTTTAGTCCGGCAAATTGCTACTTTTTCTGACAATCGTCACTCAATTCTGGCAATTGAAATTTTTTTCTGGCAATTGCGCTTTGTTGCGTTGATTGAGAACTTTCAAGAACATTTCCAGTAAATTTCATCTTACGCAGGTTTGGCGGGTGGCTCGGCGAGTGGTTTAAAACAGTATTTTCTTGGAATAAAGCGAACTTCACATGCCAAATCTTGAAAAAATTGAAAAAAGCTCCATCTTGGAGTTCTAATGGCTCTCGAAAACAGTCCTTATGAACATAAAGCTTTGTTTACGCGTTAATTGAAAACTCTCGAGAACACTTCTGAAGAATGTCGTCTCACGCAGCTTTAGCAAGTGGGTTAGAATTGTATTTCCTTGGAATGAAGCCTACTTCGCATGCCACATCGTGTAAAAACCGCAAAAACTACCTTTTGGAATTCTGATGGCATTTGAAAACATACCTCATCGACATAAAGCTCTGTTTACGCGTTAATCGGGAACTATCAATAGCACTTCCAACAAAAAATTATCTCACGCAGCTTTGACAAGTGGGTTGAAACTGTAATTTTCTTGGCATTTAGCCTAGTTCACATGCCAAATCTTGAAAAAATTGAAAAAAGCTCCATCTTGGAGTTCTAATGGCTCTCGAAAACAGTCCTTATGAACATAAAGCTTTGTTTACGCGTTAATTGAAAACTCTCGAGAACACTTCTGAAGAATGTCGTCTCACGCAGCTTTAGCAAGTGGGTTAGAATTGTATTTCCTTGGAATGAAGCCTACTTCGCATGCCACATCGTGTAAAAACCGCAAAAACTACCTTTTGGAATTCTGATGGCATTTGAAAACATACCTCATCGACATAAAGCTCTGTTTACGCGTTAATCGGGAACTATCAATAGCACTTCCAACAAAAAATTATCTCACGCAGCTTTGACAAGTGGGTTGAAACTGTAATTTTCTTGGCATTAAGCCTAGTTCACATGCGAAATCTTGAAAAAATTGCAAAAAGCTACATTTGAGATACCGGATGGTTTTTGAAAACAGGCATTTTCAACATAAAGCTTTGTTTACGCGGTAAATGAAAGAAGAATGTCGTCTCACGCAGCTTTGGCAAGTGGGTTGAATCTGTAATTTTCTTGGCATTAAGCCCAGTTCACATGTGAAATTTTGGAAAAATTGCAAAAAGCTACATTTAGGAGGTCTTTGAAAACGGGCCTTATCAACACAAAGCTTTGTTTACGCGTTAAATGAAAACTCTCGAGAACATCTCTGAAGAATGTTGTCTCACGCAGCTTTGACAAGTGGGTTGAAACTTGAATTTTCTTGGCATTACGCCTAGTTCACATGCGAAATCTTGAAAAAATCGCAAAAAGCTACATTTAGAATACCGGATGGTTTTCGAAAACAGGCCTTATCAACATAAAGCTTTTGTTTACGCGTTAAATGAAAACTCTCGAGAACACCTCTGAAGAATGTCGTCTTATACGCAGCTTTGGCGAGTGGGTTGAAACTGTAATTTTCTTGGCATTAAGCCTTGTTCACATGCGAAATCTTGAAAAAATTGCAAAAAGCCACATTTTGGAGTTCTGAAGGTTTTTGAAACAGGCTTTATCAACATAAAGCTTTGTTTACGCGTTGAATGAAAACTCTCGGGAACACCTCTAAAGAATGTCGTCTCACGCAGCTTTGGGAAGTGGGTTGAAACTGTAATTTTCTTGACATTAAGTCTAGTTCACATGCGAAATCTTGAAAAATTGTGAAAAGCTACATCTAAGAGTGCTGATGTTTTTTGAAAAGAGGCCTTATCAACATAAAGTACCAATCTACTATACAGGTGTCCAATTTTTTTTATTTGTAATACATTCAATGAGTTGCCGCCTAGCTGCGATATCCATTTTGATACTCCAGCCTGCATTTTTAAACTTTCCTCTTTGTAAGTGTGGGTGCTTTTGTTATATTGTAATTGATTGTATATTGTGTGAATTTTAATACTTGTTGCAACTTTCACCTGCATTTTTTGTGTAAATACATTTCCTTTACTGGGTTCGCCTGTTGGAAATAAATCTCTTATTTATAAAGCTTTGTTTATACGTTAAATGAAAACACTCGAAAACACCTTTGAAGAATTTCATCTCACGCAGCTTTGGCGAGTGGGTTGAAACTGTAATTTTCTTGGCATTAAGCCTAGTTCACATGCGAAATCTTGAAAAAATTGCAAAATGCTACATTTAGGAGTTCTGATGGTTTTTCAAAACAGGCCTTATCAACATTAAGCTTTGTTGACGCGTTAAATGAAAACTCTCGAGAACACCTCTGAAGAATGTCGTCTCACGCAGCTTTGGCAAGTGGGTTGAAACTGTAATTTTCTTGACATTAAGTCTAGTTCACATGCGAAATCTTGAAAAATTGTAAGAAGCTACATCTAAGAGTGCTGATGGTTTTTGAAAACAGGCCTTATCAACATCAAGCTTTGTTTATGCGTTAAATGAAAACTCTCGAAAACACCTTTGAAGAATTTCATCTCACGCAGCTTTGGCGAGTGGGTTGAAACTGTAATTTTCTTGGCATTAAGCCTAGTTTACATGCGAAATCTTGAAAAAATTGCAAAATGCTACATTTAGGAGTTCTGATGGTTTTTCAAAACAGGCCTTATCAACATTAAGCTTTGTTTACGCGTTAAAGGAAAACTCTTGAGAACACCTCTGAAGAATGTCGTCTCACGCAGCTTTGGCAAGTGGGTTGAAACTGTAATTTTCTTGACATTAAGTCTAGTTCACATGCGAAATCTTGAAAAAATTGCAAAATGCTACATTTAGGAGTTCTGATGGTTTTTCAAAACAGGCCTTATCAACATAAAGCTTTGTTTACGCGTTAAATGAAAACTCTCGAGAACATCTCTGAAGAATATTGTCTCACGCAGCTTTGGCAAGTGGGTTGAAACTGTAATTTTCTTGGCATTAAGCCTAGTTCACATGCGAAATCTTGACAAAATTGCAAAATGCTACATCTAAGAGTGCTGATGGTTTTTGAAAACAGGCCTTATCAACATAAAGCTTTGTTTATGCGTTAAATGAAAACTCTCGAAAACACCTTTGAAGAATTTCATCTCACGCAGCTTTGGCGAGTGGGTTGAAACTGTAATTTTCTTGGCATTAAGCCTAGTTCACATGCGAAATCTTGAAAAAATTGCAAAATGCTACATTTAGGAGTTCTGATGGTTTTTCAAAACAGGCCTTATCAACATTAAGCTTTGTTGACGCGTTAAATGAAAACTCTCGAGAACACCTCTGAAGAATGTCGTCTCACGCAGCTTTGGCAAGTGGGTTGAAACTGTAATTTTCTTGACATTAAGTCTAGTTCACATGCGAAATCTTGAAAAATTGTAAAAAGCTACATCTAAGAGTGCTGATGGTTTTTGAAAACAGGCCTTATCAACATAAAGCTTTGTTTATGCGTTAAATGAAAACTCTCGAAAACACCTCTGAAGAATTTCATCTCACGCAGCTTTGGCGAGTGGGTTGAAACTGTAATTTTCTTGGCATTAAGCCTAGTTTACATGCGAAATCTTGAAAAAATTGCAAAATGCTACATTTAGGAGTTCTGATGGTTTTTCAAAACAGGCCTTATCAACATTAAGCTTTGTTTACGCGTTAAAGGAAAACTCTTGAGAACACCTCTGAAGAATGTCGTCTCACGCAGCTTTGGCAAGTGGGTTGAAACTGTTATTTTCTTGACATTAAGTCTAGTTCACATGCGAAATCTTGAAAAAATTGTAAAAACTACATCTAAGAGTGCTGATGGTTTTTGAAAACAGGCCTTATCAACATAAAGCTTTGTTTACGCGTTAAATGAAAACTCTCGAGAACATCTCTGAAGAATATTCTCTCACGCAGCTTTGGCAAGTGGGTTGAAACTGTAATTTTCTTGGCATTAAGCCTAGTTCACATGCGAAATCTTGACAAAATTGCAAAAAGCTACATTTAGGATACCTGATGGTTTTTGAAAACAGTCCTTATCAACATAAAGCTTTGTTTACGCGTTGAATGAAAACTCTCGAGAACACGTCTGAAGAATGTCGTCTCACGCAGCTTTGCTTTGGCGAGTGGGTTGAAACTGTAATTTTCTTGGCATTAAGCCTACTCCACATGCCACATCTTGAAAAAACTGCAAAAATCACATGTTGAAATTCTGATGGTTGTATAGAAAACAGACCTTATCAACAATAAGCTTTGTTCATGCGTTAATTGAAAACTTCTAAGGCACTTCCAAATAATTTCGTCTCACGCAGCTTTGGCTAGTAGGTTAAAATTGTATTTTTTTGAAATAAAGCCTACTTCACATGCTAAATCTTGGAAAACTGCAAAAAATACATTTTGGAATGCTGATGGCTTCTGAAAAGCCAGACCTTATCACCATAAAGCTTTGTTTACGCGGTTATTGAAAACTTTCAAGAACACTTTTGAATAATTTCGTCTCACGCAGCTTTGGCGAGTGATTTAAAACTGTATTTCCTTGGAATAATGCCTACTTCACATGCCAGAAGATGTTGAAAAAACTGCAAAAAATACATTTTGGATTTCTGATGGTTTTCGAAAACATACCTTATTAGTATAAAGCTTTGTTCACGCGTTAATTGAGAACTTCCAAGAGCACTTCCAAAGAATCTCGTCTCATGCATCTTCAGCGAGTGGCTTAAAACTGTATTTCTTTGGAATATAGCCTACTTCACATTCCAAATCTTGAAAAACGCTAGAAAAATACATTGTGCAAGTCTGATGGCTTTAGAAAACAGACTTTATCATCGTTAAGCTTTGTTCACGCGTTAAGAATCAGATTATAACAACGCAGCAACCAACCCACAGAACATATTGTTACGAGCGGCGATTCCGTGCATCCTGGTAAACACGCGATCTTCCTAGTTTCTTCCATCCATTAGATCGCGGTGTAGATACAAGTATTACAAGTGCAGAGTTCTGGACGTTTCCAGCCTATACGTGATGGCTTGGTAATTGAAATACATGGAACCTTCAACGCTCGATCAAGACACATCTGTCCATTTTGGCGGAGGTGCAGACATTCCGGATTACACGGGAAGCACGCGAAAGGTGTGTGATTATTCAGGAGTCGTTTAGAATCCATATGCCGGATCACTATGGAAACTGCTGGAGAATGCACGGAACATTCCAGATGAATTGGTCGGACCTATATAAGGCATCGATCGTCGTCTCACGGGCAGTTATGAATTGGAATGCGAAGTACCTGCGATATTTCCAAGTAGATGATTATTGGCGTGTATTTATTGTAGTACGCAATAATAAACAGTGTGTGTTTTTAAACGATCGTGTCAATTATATTCGAACCCGTACGCGAAATACGTAAAAATATCTAAACTGAATATGTACTTGAATACTTATAAGAACACTTCCAGAATAATCGCGTCTCACGCACCCTTGACAAGTGGGTTAGAACTGTATTTCTTTGGAATAAAGCCTAGTTCACATGCCAAATCTTGGAGAAAAAAAAACTGCAAAAAATTACATTTCGGAATTTTATTTTTTTTTACTTAATCTTTGTATTTGTCATATTTATGCTTACTTTTTTTTATTATGCTCTATTTACTTGTTCGTTTCGTTGAATTCTATTCATATTCTTTTTTTACGCAGGTACAAGGATGGCAAGCCGTACCCCTGGCCGGCCGGTCCCGTGTCCCAGATGATCCTCTATCCAGAGAGCGCCAACCAGACGATTTACACCAATCAAGTCAAAGAAATGGATTCTGGGAACTACACGTGCGTGCTGAAAAACGACTCGATGGTCCATCAGTTCCACACGATCCAGCTGAAAGTTTTCGGTGAGTGCCCCTTGCTCCCTGTGCTGAAGCTCAGTTTCTGTGAATATTTCTGTATTCTACCGTGTAAATTCACGCAATTCCAGAGTGGGGAGACTGCGAGAGTCCCAGACCACTTTCAAGGTCACACCAGGTGTATGTTTGGTTGCATAACTTTTGTAGCGCTTCCAGATCGGTTCTAGAGAACCGGCGAGCTGTTCCAGAAAAAACCGGTCTGGAACCGCTGCAGAAGTTATGCAACCCAACATACGTCTAGTGAAAAATCGCCAGATCACCACCAAAAGTATGCAACCCACTAATTATCCTCACAAAAACCCACTTTAAATTCACCAAAAAAAAAAGTGCTCCTGAATGTCCTCCGCTGATTTAATGATTGGTAATGAATGAATGCATTACTGGATGCTGTCGAGTTGCGAAACGCAATGGCGAAACGTAACACCAGTGACTTATAACCGGAGAGCGGAATTGATGGCCGGGGCTCTTAGAAATGCATAAAAATTCAATTTATGCACACTTCACCGAGAGCGTTTAAGTATGCCGGGGCCCAACCCGACTCAGTGGGGGCGACCCACGAGCACGCGACCCACCAAGGCAGGTGCCCACGAATTATTATTCATGTCCGGTAGGGTGTATATGGGCAGATAGGCATTTTAAGTATACCTATACTTTTGCACCACACATTTCGTGGAAAGTCGTGCAAATTATGAACAAATAACGAAACAAAAAAATTGCGTGTTCCTAATTGCTTGACAGATGTTTTGCGTTTGTGTGTGTGTGTGCGCGAAATGTTATAATGGTACGTTTTTCGCTTCTCCCTTGTCGACCTGTTGATTGAGCCTCTGCGAAACCCTTGTCTTGTATGTGTAACAATAACAAACCTATAATTATCATCTAATTGGAAAAAACAAAAAAAAAACTGTAGCTTGCATAAGTGTTTTCTCGTATGTCTCAAGTCTCGATCAAATCAATAAGGACGGAATAAAAACAAGAAAGAGTTTTTGTCAGCAAGATTATTCTCAAAGAGTGCTGAGCAATTCCTAGGGATATTCTTACCGATGGCACCGCTGTTCACTGGGATAAAGAAAAACGAGGCTTTCTTGTGGGGAATTGCTTGAGTTCTTGTCAGCAAGGTAATTCTGAAAGAGTACCGAGCAATTTCTAGGGACATTCTTACCGTTGGCAGCACTGTTCACAGCGGTTTTTTTTTTGACGTGACAAATGACAGGCAGGTGTGCCAACTTATGTCATCAGAAATCATTCAGAGTCGCTTGCTTTGATCTGTAGTGCCAGTTTTCAAGCCGGCAACCTCCAGCAAACCACCACAGGCATTGCCCCGCTTCCCTTTTGCCGTGTGCACTGTAGATTTAACTAACTGAAACCTTCCTGGGTGGCGTCTCGCTTCCTCCCATGCAATTTCTCGCTCCTTGTCTTTCTAATTCGGCCTGGGTCAGCGAGTTTTATTCTAAAACGAAAGCGCCTGTTGTTGTATGCCGGCGCACGTTTCTGTGATGGCGAAAGCTCGCGTTTCAAACTCACCTTGTTGAAATTCCACGTATACCAACTTCAAAGTTTTAATATCCCCAAAAAGCTGAGCCGAACCGGGAGAATTTAAGCTCACGTTTGCGCTCGCGAATTCCACGAACTGAAGCTTAATGCGGGGCTTAAAGTGTCAGAAGGCAAATCGAGGGGGTGTTCGTGCGTCTTGTTGCATACTTTCTAATTACGCGTTTTATCATCCCGTCGACATTTTGATTATGCAAAATGTTTGGCAATATACTTATCATTTGAAACGCGCGCTTTCGGCATGTAGCGTAAATGTTTGATCTTTTAATTGGCGTTTGCCGAGCCGTAAACGCTTATCCATCGATCGGCGTCGAGCTTTCAGTTTTCAGCTTTCGAAATTTTCTTCCGGCGCTTTTCCCGTGCATTTCTTTTGTAACGTGTGGCAGGTGTTGAAAGAGAGCAAAGCGCAAACAAAAGCTCTTGTTCGAACGATATTCCGTTCCTACACACATCCGCTGAAAGTGGGCCGCATTGTTCCATATATTATAATGTTGTGCATTATTGCACTCGAAAGGTGGGCACGGGCATTTTTTTTCAATTATCGTATCTTTGGTCGCCCGTTGGAAATTTGCATGGGCGCACTTCAGCATGTCTGCATTCATTCATGATATTGTTCCGTCTTGTGTTTTAGCGTTGAATTATTCAGCGCACGATTGACATTATCCATGGCCACCCTCGGCGATATTCCAAGGCGGCTGTCGGCTGTCCGTATACCTCTTCTCCGGACCCGGTCGAAATTTGCATGCGAGATGAAAATAGCCCGACGGCCTCGCGACCGTTATTACCAAATATGAATAATGAAAGCAGAAAGCACCAGTCGATCATCCAGGCTTTCTGGTAGCACTGTTTTAAAACCGTTTCTAGAGGATTTTGTAACTGAGAAGTTGGTACCACTGCTTCGTTCAAGCTTCACTGTCAAGTGTCAAAACTATGACAAACCGTTGAGTATTGGTGTGAAAATGATCGACGTATCCGGTACGTCGTAAATCGGTAGCACTGCTTTGAAACCGTTTACAAGGAACTTTCTACCTGTTAAGTTGGTACCACTGCTTTGTTCAAGCTTTCCTATCAAGTGTCTCAACTGTGATAAACCATTGGATATTGGTGTGGAAATGAGCGACATATCCAAGGGGCTTTCTTTGCTTCAGCTGAATCAGTAACACTGCTCCGAGACTGTTCCTAGGGGATTACATAATTTTCAAATTGGCACTACTGCTTTTGCCATGATTTCATAATAATTGTCATAATATAAATCGTAACTTTTATTGGGTATTTGAAAATAAGCGACATATCTAGGGAAATTCTTGCCCCAATTGAATCGGTAGCACTGATTTGAAACCGTTCTTGAGGAATTTTTTAACTGTAAAATTGGCACTACTGCTTCTTTCACGATTTCTTACCTAATCTCGAAACTATATGAGAGCGTCACCGTTGAGTATTATTTGAAAATGACCGAAATATCTAGGGAAATTTTGGCTTGAATTGTATCGGTAACACTGCTTTGAAAACGTTCTTAGGGGACTTTTTAACGGTGAAATTGGCACTACTGCTTCTTTCATCTTTCGAATCCAGTTTAAATACTATGTGGCAGCGCAACCATTGGGTATTTTTTGAATTGGCGACGTATCTAGGGAATTTTTTTGTTTGAACTTAGTTGGTAACACTGCTTTTAAATCGTTCACAGGGAATTTTTTGACTATTGTGTTGGCAATAATGTTTCGTTCATGCTTAAGTATAGGAATTGATACCGCTTCGTTCATGCCTTTGTATCAAATGTCAAAACCATGCCAACGTAACCATTGGATTTTGTTTGAAAATGAACGACGTATCTAGGGGATTTCTTCGCGTAAACTGAATTCGCAACAGTCCTTCGAAACCGGTCCTAGGGGATTTCATCTTTGAAATTGGCAATACTGTTTCCATCATGCTTCCGGTATCGAACGTCAAATGTATGAAAGACAATTGGGTATTGTATGAAAATTAGCGACGTTAGGGGATTTCTTTGCGTTAACTGAATTCGTAACACTGCTTCAAAACTGGTCCTCGGATTTCTATCTGTGAAATTGGCAATACTGCTTCATTCATGCTTTCGTTTTAAATCACACAATTATTGCAGCGACAATTTTATTGTTTTAAAATTAACGATGAATCTAGGGAATTTTTTTGCGTAAACTGCGTAAGGGTAACAACTAACACTGCTTTGAAGCCGGTCCTTGGAGATTTTTTATCTATGAAATTGGCAATACTCCTTCTATCATGCTTTCGTATCAAACGTCAAATTTATGAAAGACAGTTGGTTATTGTTTCAAAATTAACGTTGAATCTAGGGGAATTCTTTACTTGAACTCAATTGGTAACACTGCTTAAAACCGATTCTATCGGTTTTCATATCGGTGGAATTGGCAATACTGCTCCGTTCATGCGTTCGTATCAAATGTCAAAATTACGGCAGACAGTTGGTTATCAAATCAAAAATCAAAATTTATTATTATTTTTTGTTATTTATTGTTATTGTTTCAAAATAGAACTGACTAGGCTAGAACTGAATTGGTAACACTGCTTTTTAACTGGTCCTGGAGGATTTTCTTACTGTGAAATTGGCACTACTGCTTCGTTCATGTTTCGCATCTCATCTCAAAACAGTCAAAACTCTATGACAACCTAGGAGGATATAAGAATAGGGAGGGAGGGTTCGTCATAAAAAGTGAAGCCATGGAAATGTCATATCCGCCATCTTTGTACGCCCAAAATTTTTATCACTTTACCATTGAAACTGAATATTGCCACGTCAAGTTCAGCGATCTGTCGCTCTTGTCAGTGTCAGTCTATGATGCTTTGTGCTGCACCAGATCCAGCCACATCCTTCCTAAATATGATCGTTGGATTACATAAAGGAATTTCATCACAGGTTTCACTTGCTTCTACTTATTAGCATTTTCGTCACTAACTTCGTGGTAGGTGATAGTCCGTAGCAGGATAGAAATTCCACCAAGATAGATACCTAGGTGGGTACTTTTCATTGTAATTTTGCCATGAACCTTGAAGTCTACACAGGCCTTAAAATTGGCTGATGATGGGGTTTCCAGAGTACCTACCTCCTATCACTGTTCAGTGTAGATCACAGAGTGTAGATCATCATTAGGTGTATTAACAATGCTGACCTCACAAATACGTGATAATCTAGGAGGAAAGAATCGAACTGCTCATTTTCTGCTCATTATTTTTGGAGTTTGCTGGTCATTCTCATCCTTGCCTAACATTCTACTGAAACATTAGGCGACCCCATACTACAGGTAGGTATCTTCCCTTCGGCAGCTCCGGCTCGCATTGATGGGATAGGTATTCTTTATACATGATATTGTATCCAGCGCCTCTGTCTTTCCCACACCTGGGAAAGTTGATCTATTCAGCTCCTATAGATGAAGCACCATCCAAACAAGATCCAGGCACAAAGATAAAAGATATCAGGCAGGACTCATTTTATGTCAATCAAAAAAATCTCACTAACCTCAAATAGTTTCAAATTATTTCAATAACGTCAATTAATTCACAAAAGTCAAAAGACTCCTGTAACTAGATGCAATATTTGGGCGTAGTTGCTACCTCACCCCTTACGTCTCCCGGCTTCATTTCCCCCCGCCCACAAGCTGGGTTATACTCCCTCCCTATTCTTATATCCTCCTAGATGACAACCCAAACATTGAGTATTATTTGAAAATTAGCGACGTATCTAAAAAATATTTTGGGTGAACTGAATTGGTAACACTGCTCTGAAATCATTCCCAGGGGATTTTTCAACTGTTGAATCGGCACTACTGTTTCGTTCTTCCTTTTGTGTAGGAATTGACATTACTGCTTCGTTCACGCCTTTGTATCAAATGTCAAAACTGCGCCAACGTAACCATTGGATTTTGTTTGAAAATAAATGACGCATCTAGCAGATTTCTTTGCGTAAACTGAATTGGTAACGCTGCTCTGAACCCGGTTCTAGGTGATTCTCTATCTGTGAAATTGGCAATACTGTTCCGTTTATCTTTTGGATCAAATGTCAAAGTTATGACAGACTACTGGGTATTGTTTGAAAATAAGCGGCGTACCTAGGGGAATTCTTGGCCTGAACCAAATCGGTAACACTGCTTTGAGCCGTTCTTGGGGGATTTTCTCTTGTAGAGTTGGCATTACTGCTTCTTCCGCGATTTCGTATCTGATCTCAAAACTATAATTTAACAGCATAACCATTGCTGCATAACCAACGATCTAGGGGAATTCTTTGCTCAAACTGAATTGGTAACACTTCTTTGTAACCGGTCCTTGGAGATTTTCTGTCTGTGAAATTGGCAATACTGCTTCGTTCATGCTATCGTATCAAATGTCAAAATGATGGCTGACAATTCTTTATTGTTATAAAATAACCGATGTATCTAGGGAAATTCCTTGCTCGAACTGGATTGGTAACACTGCTTCAGAACCGGTTCTATGGGATTTTCTATCTGTGAAATTGGCAATACTGCTTCGTTCATGCTTCCGTATCAATCGTGAAAATTTAGGAAGACAATTGGGTAATGTTTGAAAATAACCGACGTATCTAGGTGATTTCTTTCCGTAAACTGAATTGGTAGCACTGATTTGGAACCGGTCCTAGGGGATTTCATATCTGTGAGATTGGCAATACTGCTCCGTTTATCTTCGGATCAAATGTCAAAATTATGACAGACTATTGGGTATTGTTTGAAAATAAGAGGCTTATCTAGGGGATTTTTTGGTGTGAACTTAATCGATAACACTGCTTTGAACCGTTTTTAGGGGATTATCTCTGGTGAAATTGGCATTACTGTTTCTTTCGCGTTTTGTATCTGATATCAAAACTATATAATGACGGCATAACCATTGGGTATCATTTAAAAATTAGCGACATATCTGAGGAAATTCTTCGCGTGGACTGAATTGGTAGCACTGCTTTGAAACCGTTCCTAGGGAATTCTCTTACGGTTATATTGGCACTTCTGCTTCGTTTATGCTCTTGTATCGGAATTGGCACTACTGCTTTCTTGGTGCTTTTGTATAAAATGTCAAAACTGGTGACAGCGTGACCGCTCTAGATCATGTTTGAAAATAAATAACGATCTAGGGGAGTTCTTTGCTTAAACTGAATTAGTAACACTTCTTTGTAACCGGTCCTCGGGGATGTTCTATCTGTGAAATTGGCAGTACTGCTTTGTTCATGCTTCCGTATCAAATGTCAAAATTATGGCCGACAATTGTTCATTGTTATAAAATTAACGATGTATCTAGGGAAATCCCTTGCTCGAACTGGATTGGTAACACTGCTTTAGAACCGGTTCTATGGGATTTTCTCTCTGTGAAATTGGCAATACTGCGTGAAAATTCAGGAAGACAATTGGGTATTGTTTGAAAATTAACGACGTATCTAGGGGATTTCTTTCCGTAAACTGAATTGGTAGCACTGCTTTGAAACCGGTCCTGGGGGATTTCATATCTGTGAAATTGGCAACACTGCTCCGTTTATCTTTCGGATCAAATGTCAAAATTATGACAGACTATTGGGTATTGTTTGAAAATAAGAGGCTTATCTAGGGGACTTTTTGGTGTGAACTTAATCGATAACACTGCTTTGAACCGTTTTTAGGGGATTTTCTCTGGTGAAGTTGGCATTACTGCTTCTTTCGCGTTTTGTATCTGATCTCAAAACTATATAACCATTGGGTACCATTGGCATACAACAGCATAACCATTGGGTATAATTTGAAAATGAGCGAAATATCTGGGGAAATTCTTAGCGTGAATCGAATTGGTAGCACTGCTTTGAAACCGTTCCTAGGGAATTCTCTTACGGTTATATTGGCACTTCTGCTTCGTTTATGCTTTTGTATTGGAATTGGCACTAATGCTTTGTTGGTGCTTTTGTATAAAATGTCAAAACTGGTGACAGCGTGACCGCTCTAGATCATGTTTGAAAATAAACAACGATTTAGGGGATTTATTTGCGTAAACTGAATAGGTGATACTGCATTGAAACCGGTCCTGGGGAATTTTCTATCTGTGAAATTGGCAAAATTGCTCCGTTCATGCTTTTCGTATCAAATGTCAAAATTCTGACAAACCATTGGGTTATTGTTTCGAAATTAACGACGTATCTGGGGGAATTCTTTGTGCAAACTGAATTGGTACACTGCTTTGTAACCGGTTCTATGGGATTTTATCGCTGTGGAATTGGCAATACTGCTCCGTTTATGCTTTTGTTTCAAATGTCAAAATTCTGATGAACAATTGTTTATTGTCTCAAAATAACGACGTATCTAGGGGAATTCTTTGCGCAAACTGAATTGGTACACTGCTTTGTAACCGGTTCTATGGGATTTTATACCTGTGGAATTGGCAATACTGCTCCGTTTATGCTTTCGTATCAAATGTCAAAATTCTGATGAACAATTGTTTATTGTCTCAAAATAACGACGGATCTAGGAGAATTCTTTGCTTGAACTGAATTGGTAACACTTGTTTGTAACCGGTCCTGGAAGATTTTTATCTGTGAAATTGGCAATACTGCTTGGTTCATACTTTTGTATCAAGTTTCAAAATTCTGACAAACAATTGGTCATTGTTTCAAAATTGACGACAGATCTAGGGGAATTCTTTGCGTAAACTGATTTGGTAACACTGCTTTGTGACCGGTCCTGGGAATTTTTTATCTGTGAAATTGGCAGTACTGCTCCGTTCTTGCTTTCGTATCAAATGTCAAAATTCTGACAAACAATTGGTTGTTTTAAAATTAACGATGCTCCGTTCATGTTTCCGTATTAAGTTTCAAAATTGTTGCAGACAAATGGGTATTGCTTGATAATAAATATCTAGGGGAAGTTTTTGCGCGAACTGAACCGAACCAAAACACCAAGTTAGTACCATTGATCAGCCGTACCAACTTTATTCAATAATATTTTTCAACAATACGTTGCTACACGTCTAAATTGCCCTAATATTCCTAAACAAAATTTGAATGTTCCAAAATGGCTCTGAGGAGACTTTTTTTTCATTATTATTGGCAACATTGCTTGGGTGGAGTCATGTTACAATCATGTTATTCCCAAGAAAAAATGACATTCAGTAATGCCAACTTCAGAGTTTGAAATGGAAAAAAAAACCAGAAACCATTGCTGCTTATATAGGAGCATCGATAATTGTTACTGAAGGAATGTTTTTGAATTCGTCCAGTTTTCAGAACATCGGTTATTTTCGCATAAAAAATGACATTCAGAATGCCAGTTCAAGAGTTGACAGGTGAGAAATCCCCTAGAAAAGGTGACATTCAGTATTGGTAATAATTTCAAAGCCGATGATTTTTCTCAAGAAAGAATTGATATTACTGACATTGAGTAATGCCAATTTCAAATTTGATGGAAAGAAATTCAGCTTAGTTAGTTTGTTACTTCCAAGAAAAAATAACAAAACTGACATCCACTAATGCCAACTTCAAAATTATTACATAGTGAAAAATTATCTAGAAATAATTTTTATTAATCTAGAAGCATCAATACCTGTCGCTGAATGCTTTTAATATCGTCCATTCTTCATTCATGCCCCAGTCATTTGCGCATGAAAAGTGAAATCAGTAATGCCAATTTTAGAGTTGACAGGTGAGTAATCCCCCAGAAACTCTAGATGTTCGACTTGAAGCATCAGTTATTGTGTAATCGCCATTGAAGTCGTACATTTGCCAGATCGTGTTGCAGGTTACAGTTCTGCTCTCAAAACAGTGACATTCAGTCATACCAATTTCAAAGCTGATGGTCAAAAATCCCCTATAATTCATTGGTTCTTGAGCAGAACATAGATGAGCAAAAGCATCAGTTTTAATTGTCTTTGAAATCTAGCAGTCGTTGGATCATTTCAAAGTTATGCTCTCGAAAAAAGCGACACTCAGTAACGCCAGTTTCAGATTCAACTGTCCAAAAATTTCCAGAACTGCCTTTCGCTGCAATCCTGCCAATTAGTAAAATGAAAATTTAGTTTTGCTAATTGGTACAATGACACAGTGTTGCCAAATAATACATGCAGTGCCGCAGTGTTGCCAATTACTATACAGCCAGAATCAGTGTTGCCAATTACAGCGACAGCCAGTGTTGCCACTTGACGCAACGACAGTCACCGTTGCCAATTAACGCAACGACAATCGGGGCTGCCACCACACTGACTTGCAGTTATCGCACTCGAAGCACAATTTCCGATAATCTCGCGCGCGACTTTTCGAGTGCATCCGATAATTAGTCGAAAAGCAATAATTAAAATTCAACTACGCTTAAGGTTAAAACAAACAATACCGGAACCGCTAAAAAAGTTGTTCGTGCTGTCATGCTTTGTTTTGTTTTGCTAACGAATCTTTCGGCCTGAAAAACCGGAGTTGAAAGCTCCGCAGGACTGGAGCTTTCCAACTTTTCCGACGCTTCATCGTTAAAACTTCGCGTTCACGATTTCCCACACTTGAAAAAGAAGAACTTTTGCTTGAGTTTCCACACACCAAAAAAAGGATGAGAAACGAGTTTTCCTAACGATCAAAACTGGCTGGCGCATCTGACAACGAAAAGCAACAATTGTGTACGTTGATGATTACAAAACAGCATTTGAGGCGCTTAGAAGCCAAGGGGTGCAAGTGACAAAATATTCGTTTTAACGGCCCTTTATTAATTGAACTACCTGCTAATTTTTGTGTTTTCGTCATATCGAGATTCTGTTAACCAGATGAATCCCGCTTGGTTCTTCACGATTTCATGAATCAAAGTGGGCAGCAAGCAGTCCCAATTTATTCAAAAATCTACTTACATCCCTTGGCTTTTGAGCGCCTCAATTTTCATTTGTACATATTTGTATACTTGGTTTTCAGAGAAACGGTATGTCGCACGAACTGAATCGCAATTGAAAGTAAATACATACATTTTTATGTCTTTTATTGTCATGTTTCCAAGTACGGAGGTATACATGCTCACGCGTGCTGGTATAAAGTTTTTGAAGCCTTGAGCAAAAGTTCGAAATTGAATGAATGGGGGGCAACTTCTACACTTGAGCTTGCGAATCACACGCCCGGGGTGGAAACGGCGATGTGGTGTGCTTATTGGAATAACTCTTCTGCGTCCGGGAAATTTCCAGTAGGATGCATCCAAAGAAGCACGTTCCAGGACTGTTCCAGGATATGCTTCCTGGAACTGTAGTGTGCAACAGAACGCGTGGACTGAATTAAATCCGAACGGTAATTAAAATATGCGCACATAGAAGTAGGTGGTGGTGGTGTTGGCCGTCAGTGGGCGCTTTTGAATAACCAGCAGCGTATATTCCGGTTCATTATTGATGTAGGTGCTAAAGTTTTTGACACGATCTAAATTGAATCGATCCCAATCGAAATTACACCTCTGCGTTACGTGTTACACAATGCGTCTGTATGTAGATAAGCCGGCGATTTATAGGCCATTCCTGCTGGGGCCATAAATAATAGATAATTAACTATTATATAGGTGCCTGCCTACAGAGATCGTATACACAGCTTTTAGTACGTTACATCTGAAACAGCGGTGAGAGTGAATAATAGCTGCAAGAAGCTTTAAAATACATCTTTAAAAAAATGCATTGCAATGAGCTGCCAGACTTTGTTATGGCGAAAGCCACTGCGAAACACTCTCGTTCCGCGTTGCTATACTTTTTTTCTGACGCGTTTATAATCGGCGCACACTTAGTCACAAATTAGTACTTGTATAAAATACAATTGTCTTGCAGTTGGCTATGATGTACTCAGACGTGCGGAATGACATTATGAAAACACCAGTGCCAATTCCATGCTCAGAAAATCCACAGAAAAAAAAACTGCGAACCAATTTCCGCTATACTCAAAGTTGGCACCCCTGCCGCTTGACGTGTGCAGAATGACGTAGCGGCACTAATGCCAACATCGAGCTAATGAAATCCGCATCGTACAGTTGGACGATCGAGCCGACTGCGGACATGATTCGTAGTAAATTGAAATTAGTATTTCCGGGACTCGGTTCGATCATCGGGAAACAATCATCGACGGCCATCAGGCAGAGTATATGGTAAATTAGAGGCAAATGTATGGTGAATTACAAAAAGGAAAAGCCGCCGGCTGACCACACAAATCGAACGTACTGAACCGGGACGTTCACGTGAACTCCGACCATGCATGAATTCGATTCGAATGGAGCAAGAGGCTTTTTTTTTTCGCGTGACTATCAACCCGTGCCTGAACAAACCCGGATTTGAATCACACAGCCTGTTTAACCGCCAAAAAGCGACGTTTTTATGATTTTATGCGCCGAATTAGAATAATCATCTGCAGTAGTAGTAGAACGCTTCTCCAGTTCTCGTTTATTGTAGTCTCGTTCGTTCGTTTATTGAATCCAAACGGCAAGTTTCCAGGCAGTTTCTTTATGAGGTGCTTTTCAGAGACTTTTTTTTTGCAAAAACTTAATCTTAATTATCGATTGGAGAAAGCGGGAGTGGGACGCGTTGAGTGGGTGGAAGGCTACAAATAGAACGACAAAGCTCGCAAACGCTGCTCAAACTAACCTAACCAGTGTTGATTCAGCTAAAAGTTCTGAATTCAACTGCTTCGTTGACCATAACCTCAACATTTTCGAGATTTTGTAACTATCAGCTTTTGTACTGCAGGGTTGAGAAGGTAAAATGGGCGAATAGGGGCCCCTGCTTAGGTGATACCACTTTCAACAAATTCTAAATCCTGCAGACTGGAACAACGGATTTAGATAGCAATCTTAGCAATCTTTTGTTTATGTTTATATTAATCATATTAATAGAAAACAATAGCTGGAGAAACCGCAAGTTCGAATAAACAAAACCGTAGGTACTATTTTCTTGGTAAAGCAAATTTGAGTCGGTGTATTTCATCAGTATTATCTAGTCAATGCGTCTCCTGTAATTCGTAGAACTCATTCCAGCATTATCTAGAAGTTGAGCTATTCAAAAACAGTACTACCAACTTCATCAGCTTGTCTCGTTCATCTAGTGATATTTCCAAAAAAAAAGCAATCTCACTCCCAACTTGCCAATTGTAGCAGTTCTCCTCTACGTTGAGTATCTAGAAGTTACTCGAAAACAGTACTGCCAACCTTATCAGCTGCTCTCAATTATCCAGTGATATTTTTTATAGAAAAAACCCTAGAAAGTTTCCACTCCCAGTCTTATTGCCTTATGCAGCAGTTTCTCTTCACGCTATATCGAATTGCTTTCAAGCCAGTCATTAAAAAATATCTATAAGTCACTTGAAAACAGTACTGATAACTCCATCAGCTGCTGTCAATTATCTAGAGACATTTTCCAAAGAAAAAACCCTAGAAAGTCTCCATTTTCAGTCTTGCCACTTGCGGCAGTTTCTCTTTACGCTAACATCTGATTGCTTCCATGTAACTCATTGAAAATTATCTAGAAGCTACTCTGAAGCAGGACTGCCAACTCCATCAGCTGCTGTCAATTATCTAGTGACATTTTCCAAAGAAAAAAACCCTGGAAAGTTCCCATTTCCAGTCTTGCCACTTGCAGCAGTTTCTCTTTACGCTAATCTAATTGCTTCCATGTAACTCATTAAAAAATTATCTAGAAGCTACTCGAAATCAGTACTGCCAACTCCATCAGCTGCTCTGAATTATCTAGTGATATTTTCTGAAGAAAAAACCTAAAAAGCTCTCCCTCCCGATCTTGCCACTTGCAGCACTTTCTCTTTACGCTACAACGAATTGCTTTCATGCCACTCCTTGATAAATTATCTAGAAGTTATTCGAAAACAATACTGCCAACTCAAATAGCTGCTGCCAATGATCTAGTGATATTTTCTCTCGTATTTTCAAAAAAAAAACTTCAAACTGCTCTCACTCCCAGTCTTGCCATTTGCAGCAGTTTTTCTTTACGGTACCGTTGCGGACTTTTTAAAGTGGACGACAGTTGACAGATTTCTCGGGTTTTGGCCTGATTGTCGCATGACAGCAAGCCAACACGTTGACATTATTGTCCACTTTAATTTGGCCGCAATCGTACATCTAATTGCTCTCATGCCACTCATTAAAAAATTAATCTATAAGTTACTTGGAAACAGTACTGTCAACTCCGCTGCTGTCAATTGTCTAGTGATATTTTCCAAAGGGAAAAAAGCCCTAGAAATTTCTAACTTCCAGTCTTGCCCCTTGTATTAGTTTCTTTTCACGCTATATCTAACATCTAATTGCTGTCATGCCACGCATCAAAACCTATTCTAGAAATTTTTTGTAAACAGTACTGCCAACTCCATCTGCTGCTCTCAGTTATCTAGGGCTATTTTCTTGAGAAAAAAGCCCTAGAAAGATCCCACTCCCAGTCTTGCCACTTGCAGCAGTTATCCTCCACGCTACTTCTTATTGCTTTTGTGGCACTCGTTAAAAAATTATATAGAAGTTACTCAAAAACAGTACTGCCAACCGCATCAGCCGCTGTCAATTGTCTAGTGATATTTTCTTAGAAAAAAAGCCCTAGAAAGTTCCAACTTCCAGTCTTGCCACTTGCAGCAGTTTCTTTACACGCTAACATCTAATTGCTTCCATGGAAACTCATTAAAAAAATTATCTAGAATTTAATCAAAAACAGTACTGCCAACTGCATCAGCTGCTCTCAATTGTCTACTGATATTTTCCAAAGGAAAAAAAACCCTAGGAAGCTCCCATTCCCGATCTTGCCACTCGCAGCAGTTTCTCCTTACGCTACATCCAATTGCTTTTGTGGCACTCATCAAACAATTATCTAGAAGTTACTCGAAAACAGTACTGCCAACTGCATCAGCCGATGCCAATTATCCAGTGATATTTTCTCAAGAAAAAAGCCCTAGAAAGATCCCACTCCCAGTCTTGCAACTTGCAGCAGTTTACCTTCCACGCTACTTCTAATTGCGTTACCCGAAAAGAGTACTGCCAACTGCATCAGCTGCTGTCAATTATCTAGTGATAATTTCTAAAGAAAAAACCCTAGAAAGCTCCCATTTTCAGTCTTGCCACTTGCAGCAGTTTCTTTCCACGCTGACATCTAATTGCTTTCATGGAAACTCATTGGAAAATGTATCTAGAATTTACTCGAAAACAGTACTACCAACTCCATCAGCTGCTCTCAATTGTCTCGTATTATCTAGTGATATTCTTTATAATGAAAACATACTAGAAATGACAAAACCGTGGTGTCAGCTGCACCAGTTCCTTTCTTAGCTATCTAGTGATTTTCTTTGTAGAGAAAAAAAAAACCTAGATATAGTATAACATCGCTGCCAGCCCTACCAACTCTTGTCGCTATTATTTGGTGATTTTTTCTATAAAACCATAATAGAAATGACGAACCAGTGCTGTCAACCGCACCAGCTCCTATCGCAGTTATCTAGTGATCTTCTTTATAGAAAAAAGGCCCCAGATATAGTATAACATTGCTGCCAACCCTACCAGCTCTTATCGCTGTTATCAGGTAATATTTTTAAAATGAAAACATACTAGAAATAACAAAACAGTGCTGTCAACTGCACCAACTCCTTTCTCAGTTATCTAGTGATTTTTTTTATAGAGAAAAAACGATAAATATAGTATAACATTGCTGCCAACCTTACCAGCTCCTGTCCTATTATCTTGCGATATCCTTTTCAATAAAAACATACTAGTAATAATAAAACAATGCTGTCAACTGCACCAGCTGCTTTCTTAGTTATTTAGTGATTTTCTTCATGGAGAAAAAACCCTAAACATAGTAAAACATTGCTGCCAACCCTACCAGCTCTTATCGCTGTTATCAGGTGATATTCTTTAAAATAAAAACATACTAGAAATAACAAAACAGTGCTGTCAACTGCACCAACTTCTTTCTCAGTTATCTAGTGATTTTCTTTATAGAGAAAAAACGATAAATATAGTATAACATTGCTGCCAACCCTACCAACTCCTGTCCCTGTTATCTGGTGATATCCTTTTTAATAAAAACATACTAGTAATGATAAAACAATGCTGTCAGCTGCACCAGCTGCTTTCTTAGTTATTTAGTGATTTTCTTTATGGAGAAAAACCCTAAACATGGTAAAACATTGCTGCCAACCCTACCAGCTCTTATCGCTGTTATTAGGTGATATTCTTTAAAATGAAAACATACTAGAAATAACAAAACAGTGCTGTCAACTGCACCAACTCCTTTCTCAGTTATCTAGTGATTTTCTTTATAGAGAAAAAACTATAAATATAGTAAAACATTGCTGCCAACCCTACCATCTCCTGTCCCTGTTATCTGGTGATATCCTTTTTAATAAGTAAGTGAAAACATACTAGTAAAAACATACTAGTAATGATGAAACATTGCTGCCAACCCTACCAGCTCTTATCGCTGTTATTAGGTGATATTCTTTAAAATGAAAACATACTAGAAATAACAAAACAGTGCTGTCAACTGCACCAACTCCTTCCTCAGTTATCTAGTGATTTTCTGTATAGAGAAAAAACGATAAATATAGTAAAACATTGCTGCCAACCCTACCAGCTCCTGTCCCTGTTATCTGGTGATATCCTTTTTAATAAGTAAGTGAAAACATACTAGTAAAAACATACTAGTAATGATGAAACATTGCTGCCAACCCTACCAGCTCTTATCGCTGTTATTAGGTGATATTCTTTAAAATGAAAACATACTAGAAATAACAAAACAGTGCTGTCAACTGCACCAACTCCTTTCTCAGTTATCTAGTGATTTTCTGTATAGAGAAAAAACGATAAATATAGTAAAACATTGCTGCCAACCCTACCAGCTCCTGTCCCTGTTATCTGGTGATATCCTTTTTAATAAGTAACTGAAAACATACTAGTAAAAACATACTAGTAATGATGAAACATTGCTGCCAACCCTACCAGCTCTTATCGCTGTTATTAGGTGATATTCTTTAAAATGAAAACATACTAGAAATAACAAAACAGTGCTGTCAACTGCACCAACTCCTTTCTCAGTTATCTAGTGATTTTCTGTATAGAGAAAAAACGATAAATATAGTAAAACATTGCTGCCAACCCTACCAGCTCCTGTCCCTGTTATCTGGTGATATCCTTTTTAATAAGTAACTGAAAACATACTAGTAAAAACATACTAGTAATGATGAAACATTGCTGCCAACCCTACCAGCTCTTATCGCTGTTATTAGGTGATATTCTTTAAAATGAAAACATACTAGAAATAACAAAACAGTGCTGTCAACTGCACCAACTCCTTTCTCAGTTATCTAGTGATTTTCTTTATAGAGAAAAAACGATAAATATAGTATAACATTGCTGCCAACCTAACCAGCTCCTGTCCCTATTATCTGGTGATATCCTTTTTAATAAAAACATACTAGTAATTATAAAACAGTGCTGTCAACTGCATCAGCTGCTTTCTTAGTTATCTAGTGATTTTCTTTATGAAGAAAAAGCCCTAAACATAGTAAAACATTGCTGCCAACCCTACCAGCTCTTATCGCTGTTATTAGGTGATATTCTTTGAAATGAAAACATACTAGAAATAACAAAACAGTGCTGTCAACTGCACCAACTCTTTTCTCAGTTATCTAGTGATTTTCTTTATAGAGAAAAAACGATAAATATAGTATAACATTGCTGCCAACCCTACCAACTCCTGTCCCTGTTATCTGGTGATATCCTTTTTAATAAAAACATACTAGTAATTATAAAACAGTGCTGTCAACTGCATCAGCTGCTTTCTTAGTTATCTAGTGATTTTCTTTATGGAGAAAAAACCCTAAACATAGTAAAACATTGCTGCCAACCCTACCAGCTCTTATCGCTGTTATTAGGTGATATTCTTTGAAATGAAAACATACTAGAAATAACAAAACAGTGCTGTCAACTGCACCAACTCCTTTCTCAGTTATCTAGTGATTTTCTTTATAGAGAAAAAACGATAAATATAGTATAACATTGCTGCCAACCCTACCAACTCCTGTCCCTGTTATCTGGTGATATCCTTTTTAATAAAAACATACTAGTAATTATAAAACAGTGCTGTCAACTGCATCAGCTGCTTTCTTAGTTATCTAGTGATTTTCTTTATGAAGAAAAAACCCTAAACATAGTAAAACATTGCTGCCAACCCTACCAGCTCTTATCGCTGTTATTAGGTGATATTCTTTGAAATGAAAACATACTAGAAATAACAAAACAGTGCTGTCAACTGCACCAACTCTTTTCTCAGTTATCTAGTGATTTTCTTTATAGAGAAAAAACGATAAATATAGTATAACATTGCTGCCAACCCTACCAACTCCTGTCCCTGTTATCTGGTGATATCCTTTTTAATAAAAACATACTAGTAATTATAAAACAGTGCTGTCAACTGCATCAGCTGCTTTCTTAGTTATCTAGTGATTTTCTTTATGGAGAAAAAACCCTAAACATAGTAAAACATTGCTGCCAACCCTACCAGCTCTTATCGCTGTTATTAGGTGATATTCTTTGAAATGAAAACATACTAGAAATAACAAAACAGTGCTGTCAACTGCACCAACTTCTTTCTCAGTTATCTAGTGATTCTCTTTATAGAGAAAAAACGATAAATATAGTATAACATTGCTGCCAACCCTACCAACTCCTGTCCCTGTTATCTGGTGATATCCTTTTTAATAAAAACATACTAGTAATGATGAAACAATGCTGTCAACTGCATCAGCTGCTTTCTTAGTTATCTAGTGATTTTCTTTATGGAGAAAAAACCCTAAACATAGTAAAACATTGCTGCCAACCCTACCAGCTCTTATCGCTGTTGGCAGGTGATATTCTTTAAAATAAAAACATACTAGTAATAATAAAACAATGCTGTCAACTGCATCAGCTGCTTTCTTAGTTATTTAGTGATTTTCTTTATGGAGAAAAACCCCAAACATAGTAAAACATTGCTGCCAACCCTACCAGCTTTTCTCGCTATTATCTGGTGATATTCTTTTCAATTTAAACATAATTGAAATGACAACACAGTGCTACAAACTGCACCAGCTCCTTTCTCAGTTATTTAGTGATTCTCTTTATAAATACTTCATAGAGAAAAACCCTAAATATAGTATAACATTGCTGCCAACCCTACCAGCTCCTGTCGCTATTATCTGGTGATATTCTTCTTAATGAAATCATATTAGAAATGATAAAACAGTGCTGCCAACTGCACCAGCTCCTATCTGAGCTATCTTGTGATATTCCTCTACAAAGGGAACACTCTGGAAAATTCGTAATTGCTTGAATAGCACGTCGCCGGCTTACAAGAAGCCAACTCATCCCGGCGGGATCTGGGACACCGCCGGTAAACACGCGGAAGTTTGAATTGGCCCGTTACATAAGCCCTCCCGATACAATCTATACGAAATTCTCGGGAGTTGTTCGAGTACCTGGGACTTATACTTACTTTATGCCTCACTTGCAGCTCCAATATTTGGTTCATTTGCGTTCCCAAGCACACATTCAAGCGTACAATAATAATGAGCCATACGCGAACCGGATCTCGAGAAATGATATTCTCCCAGAGTCTTGCACATAGTATCCGTTCGGAACGACACAAAAGCTCTCTCCGTGTGACGGATCCGAAACATTCGAACTTCCAAGAACTCCTTCGCACCGGTAATACGTACACGGACGTGTTCAAAATCGACAGCCGTGCAGAATTATTATTGCGCGTGCATGTCGTGTGTGGAAAGGGCGGCCTTAAGGTGGACTGTGACCGTGTGCTCGTACACAGTCAAAATAAGAACGCTTTTGTGTATCGAAATTTCGAGATTATTGTGGCTGTCCAGCTGCGAATTCTCGGAGAAAAGCGATCAGCGCGCTTCCAGGAAGCGTCTGGCGGAGACATTGCGGCTTTTCTTGTTTTTGCGGCAAAGCAAACTGTAGCGCAAGTTATAATTGCCGATGTACAAATAGCATTTGGAGAGATTTGTTGTGGAGTGAGACACCGTTCCTGCCGCTGGAAGCTGGCGTCGGCCCCTGTACTCAGAAGCCTCCCGCTTGCTTCGCTTTTCGCGGAAAGGTGCATCGGCTTTTTGTACTCCCCACAGTTTGATGAAAATAACTCTATCAATATTTGGAAACGGGGTGCGCAATCAGCGTGTTCCATCAAGTATTTCCATCCTGGAACTGCACGAGGGCCTCCCGCTTAATTGCTCTGGAGCACTTCGTTCAAAGAGACCGCTCGCCGGTGTTTCCGACATCAAACAATTATCATTCAAATTGAGCTGTGCCCCACACGCATATCGACGAGAGCTTCCCTGAATTCCACTTCCAACACCCGGAATTCCCGGGAAGGTTACACGAGAGGAGGAATACAGGAAGTTTGCCAGGGGGTATAAAGGGTCCACAAGAAACGAGTACAGAACATGCTGCGTAATATGATTGTGTTCAACGTCTAAGCAGTATGTAAGCGTCCAATTTTTTTATTCCAATTTTTTTATTCCAATTTTTTGTTGGAGACAAAGAGAAATTTTGAGGCATTATTTCGCAGAAAATACAACAGCGCGGTTATTATCAAGTCCTGGGAAGACGGGGGTAGAGGGGGGGAGCAAGCAAACAGATGAGGCGGGCACCAAGCGCAAAATGAAATGATGGAATTTCTCGGTAAAGCAGGCGTTCGTTCGTAAACCAAGCACCAATTAAGGTAATTGAGTTTCAGATGTTGTGGAAATGGGATTTTTGGGGGTTAATTGGACGGGAATGTTTCAGAAAGGGCGGCGGTGGGAGGAGAAGGTCCATCAGCGTGGATTCTCTAATGCGTCGAAGGGTTATTGAAAGCTCACAAAGTGGTGTTGCGCCAGAATCATATACGCTTTGAAATGTATTAACGTAGAGCTTTTGTTCCAGATAAAGTACCTGATGATCCGAAAATCACCTTCGTGTCCCAGAACATGAGGGTGGCTTTGGGCGACAGCACCAGGCTATTTTGCGAAGCTTTTGCTGGTAAGTGCATTTTTTTCGGATTTTGTAGTAAGGAGATTGAATTTCAGATCGTAGTAGATGAATTGAATCAATTGACTTTGAAGTAGCTTATTCGAACTTCAAAATTCCCGCCGTTACGTGTAATTTTCAAGTTGGCATTGCTGCTTTGAAAACGTACAAAACGTCACTTTATCTGTCAGCAATTAAATCGCAGCGGTATCTACGTTTAAGAGGGAACTCATCATGAACTTACAGCGTAATATTCAAAACTCCCGCCGTATCATTGAAACATCAGAATTATTAAGTTGGTATAACCCTGTCTTGGAACCGTACAATCACTTTATCTGCCAGCAGTCAAATTACTGCAGCTTATTTCTTAGCCGCTTGCACCAGCTTGATTATGTTATATCTGGGGAGCTTCTTGTTATTGACATTGAGGTTGGTAACCTTGGATTGAAAATAGTCCACGAGTTTCTGGAAGAGATGTGAGAGTGTTTGAAATTCCCGCTCAATCGATCGAAATCTTTGGATTGTTCGGTTGGCATTACTGCTTAGAAATGCACTAAACGTCACTCCTGTCAGTAGTAAAATATTTGCGGTTTATTTGTTACAGCCAACTTGAGATTCTCCATTTAGATAACAGTGGGCTTTTTGAACACGCCTAGTGTGCTTTTGCATCGTTTGTTTTGATTTTCTGACAATTGACCTGTCAAATTTGTACCTACGTCAAATGTCATGACTTGTCAAATTTCGATTGCCAAATCTTGGGAGCCATCGCGATTTGTGGGGGTCGTTTTGTTTGAACGGTGGCGCCACTGGCTTCAAAACCCCAATAACAATTCCAACGCTAGCTCGATTGCGTCGTTCCATTGGTCCAGTTTTCTACATTGTCGGCACTGCTTCCCTCAAAACTAGGGTTGCACGATGTCAATTGACCGGTCAAATAAGCCGTCAATTGACCGGTCAATTGACCGGTCAAATACGAGCCTTCGGGCCTCGTTTGGCACGATTTATAATAATTTCAATTTGATAAAGTCTAAAAATAAAACCAAATACCTATTAGTTTTATTTTTGGAACATGTTATATCATATACCATATTTGTATGAGTACCTGAACTGAGTTAGTTGAGATGTTCGCGTACCTACCTATAATTACAAAAAATTATAATTGGAATATATTTTTATTCAAATTCATTTGTTTTGAAATGAAATGAAAAACAGAGTAAAATATAGTACCGTATAATCAAAAACTTTCCTCCTCTAGGCAGGCTGTGATCTGGCCATTGGCAGGCAAACAAGGCTGATTTTGGCCAGGTCACAGCCTGCCCAGAGGAGGAAAGTTTTTGATCATGCGGTACTTACTTAACGAAATATCCAAATTGTTGTCTAATTTCAATAAATAATGTTGACCCTGGGTTCCACAAAAAAAGATAATACGAGATCAGTTGATTCGCGATTTTTGTTTCTCATTTTGTAGCTTACAGATCAATGGAAATGCTGATTTATCTGTCAGTAATGAAAATATGATGGGTATAGTACAGATTTCAGGCATTTTTTGTGGTTAATCGTCTAGCATTCAGCAGAAAAATGTTCAGTTAATATGCAATCGCAGCTTTGATCGCTGATCATCTTTTTTGTGGAACTGACGGTGAATGATGGTAACACCTGTTTTTAGCGTATTTTTTTAATATTTGACCGATTTGACCGTCAATTGACCGGTCAATTGACCAAATCTTATTTGACCGGTCAAAATGCAACCCTACTCAAAACGTCGCTTCATTTGCAATGTTTTCAGCTTGTGGTAACACTGCCTTTGACATTGTATCGATATGTCAAGTAATGTGACGTTTCGTCAGGTCGTGTGGTCAGTAGTGCTAATGCAAAGAAATTTTGCGTGAAGTCGGCGTAGCAGTGAGTCCAACCTTGAGAAAGCATGAAATGGAACCGTAGCCATTATACGACTTTCGATAATGAATAAATGCAAATAGCCAACTTGACGGCAAAAGATAACTATGGAACTTAATTGTCAAATGAACTAAAAAGTGTTTCGAGCTTTGGAACCAGTTTTAGACACAGTGCAAACGGAGCTTTAGAAACAAGAGCTCGAGTTTCTCGACACGATTGCCTCCTACGACTATCTTTTCTAATGTAAAGCCTAGTTTAGAGTACAGAATGCTTTGATTGTAGCTCGTGTCGAGTTCAGCGGGTGTTCGTTGCCTTGGAACCAATTTTACATACTGTGCAAACGTAGCTTTAGGAACAAGAGCTAAGTTTTTCGACACGATTGCCTTCAACGGCTATTTTTTCTGGTATAAAGTCTAGTTTCGCGTACAGAATGCTTTGATTGTAGCTTGTGTCGAGTTCAGGGAGTGTTTATTGCTTTGAAACCAGTTTTAGACACAGAGCAGTGAACGGAGCTTTAAAAACAAGTGCACGTGTTTTCCGATACGATTGCCTCCTACGACTATTTTTTCTGATATAAAGCCTAGTTTAGAGTACAGAATCCTTTGATTGTAGCTCGTGTCGAGGTCAGCAAATGTTTCTTGCTTTGGAACCAGTTTTAGACACCGTGCAAACGGAACTATAGAAACAAGAGCTCTAGTTGCTTGGTACGATTGCCTTATATGACTATTTTTTTCAGTATAAAGCCTAATTTGGAGTACAGAATGCTTCAATTGTAGCTCGTGTCAAGTTCAGCGAATGTTCATTGGTAAAGAACCAGTGTTTTAGACACAGTGCAAACGGAGCTTTAGAAACAAGAGCTCAAGTTTTAGGATACGATTGCCTCCTACGACTATTTTATTTTGTATAAATCCTAGTTTAGAGTACAGAATCCTTCAAGTGTAGCTCGTGTCGAGTTCAGCGCGAGTGTTCATTTCTAGAGAACCGGTTTTAGACACAGTGCAAACGGAGCTTTAGGAACAAGAGCTCGATTTTTTCGATACGATTGCCTCCTACGACTATTTTTTCTAATATAAAGCTTAGTTTAGAGTACAGAATCTTTTAATTGTAGCTCGTGTCGAGTTCAGCGAATGTTCATTGCTAAAGAACCGGTTTTAGACACGGTGCAAACGGAGCTTTAGGAACAAGAGCTCGATTTTTTCGACACGATTGCCTCCTACGACCATTTTTTTAGTGTAAAGCCTAGTTTAGAGCACAAAATGCATTTATTGTAGCTCGTGTCGAGTTCAGCGAGTGTTCGTTGCTTTAGAACCTGTATTAGACACAGTGAAAACAGAGGTTTAGTAACAAAAGCTCGATTTTTTCGATACGATTGCCTCCTACGACTATTTTTTTTCTAATAAAAAGCCTAGTTTAGAGTACAGAATCCTTTAATTGTAGATCGTGTCGAGTTCAGCGAGTGTTCATTGCTAAAGAACCGGTTTTAGACACAGTGCAAACGGAGCTTTAGGAACAAGAGCTCGATTTTTTCGACACGATTGCCTCCTACGACCATTTTTCTAGTGTAAAGCCTCGTTTAGAGCACAGAATGCTTCTATTGTAGCTCGTGTCGAGTTCAGCGAGTGTTCGTTTCTTTGTAACCAGTTTTAGATACAGTGAAAACAGAGCTTTAGTAACAAAAGCTCGAGTTTTTCGATACGATTGCCTTCTACGACTATTTTTTCTAATATAAAGCTTAGTTTTAGAGTACAGAATCTTTTAATTGTAGCTCGTGTCGAGTTCAGCGAATGTTCATTGCTAAAGAACCGGTTTTAGACACGGTGCAAACGGAGCTTTAGGAACAAGAGCTCGATTTTTTCGACACGATTGCCTCCTACGACCATTTTTTTAGTGTAAAGCCTAGTTTAGAGCACAGAATGCATTTATTGTAGCTCGTGTCGAGTTCAGCGAGTGTTCGTTGCTTTAGAACCTGTATTAGACACAGTGAAAACAGAGGTTTAGTAACAAAAGCTCGATTTTTTCGATACGATTGCCTCCTACGACTATTTTTTTTCTAATAAAAAGCCTAGTTTAGAGTACAGAATCCTTTAATTGTAGCTCGTGTCGAGTTCAGCGAGTGTTCATTGCTAAAGAACCGGTTTTAAACACAGTGCAAACGGAGCTTTAGGAACAAGAGCTCGATTTTTTCGACACGATTGCCTCCTACGACCATTTTTTCTAGTGTAAAGCCTGGTTTAGAGCACAGAATGCTTCTATTGTAGCTCGTGTCGAGTTCAGCGAGTGTTCGTTTCTTTGTAACCAGTTTTAGATACAGTGAAAACAGAGCTTTAGTAACAAAAGCTCGAGTTTTTCGATACGATTGCCTCCTACTACTATTTTTTCTAATATAAAGCTTAGTTTAGAGTACAGAATCTTTTAATTGTAGCTCGTGTCGAGTTCAGCGAATGTTCATTGCTAAAGAACCGGTTTTAGACACGGTGCAAACGGAGCTTTAGGAACAAGAGCTCGATTTTTTCGACACGATTGCCTCCTACGACCATTTTTTTAGTGTAAAGCCTAGTTTAGAGCACAGAATGCATTTATTGTAGCTCGTGTCGAGTTCAGCGAGTGTTCGTAGAACCTGTATTAGACACAGTGAAAACAGAGGTTTAGTAACAAGAGCTCGATTTTTTCGACACGATTGCCTCCTACGACCATTTTTCTAGTGTAAAGCCTAGTTTAGAGCACAGAATCTTCTATTGTAGCTCGTATCGAGTTCATCGAGTGTTCGTTGCTTTGGAACCAGTTTTAGACACAGTGCAAACGGAGCTTTAGAAACAAGAGCTCAAGTTTTTCGATACGATTGCCTCCTACGACTATTTTTGTTCAGTATAAAGCCTAGTTTAGAGTACAAAATCCTTTAGTTGTAGCTCGTGTCGAGTTCAGCGAGTATTCGTTGCTTTGAGCCAGTTTTAGACACAGTGCAAACGAAGCTTTAGAAACAAGAGCTCAAGTTTTTCGATACGATTGCCTCCTACGCATAATTTTGTTTAGTTTAAAGCCTAGTTTAGAGCACAGAATCCTTTAATTGTAGCTCGTGTCGAGTTCAGCGAGTGTTCATTTCTAAAGAACCGGTTTTAGACACAGTGCAAACGGAGCTTTAGAAACAAGAGCTCGATTTTTTTAACACGATTGCCTCTTGGGACCATTTTTTCTAGTATAAAGCCTACTTTAGAGTACGAAATGCTTCAATTGTAGCTCGTGTCGAGTTCAGCAAGTGTTCATTCCTCTGGAACCAGTTTTAGACACAGCGCAAACGGTGCTTTCAAAACAAGAGCTCGAGTTTTTCGATACTATTGCCTCCCACGAGTAGTTTTTCTAGTGTAAAGCCTAGTTCAGAGTACAGAATGCTTTGATTGTAGCTTGTGTCGAGTTCAGCGAATGTACATGGCTTTAACACCAGTTTTCGAGACAATGCAGACGTAGCTTTAGGAACACAAGCTCAAGTTGTTAAATGCAGTTGCGTTTTTTCGACTATATGAAGTATAAAGCCTAGTTTAGAGCATAAAATTTTACAGTTTTAGTCTATGTTGTCGGCTTCAAAGAGTGGCTATGGCCCATAACATATTTTATACCTAGTGCAAATATAGCTTTAGAAACAACAGCTCGAGTTATTTAGTGCGATTATTTTTTACCTTACCAACCTTCAGAAATCGAATGTAACCATAGCCATAGGTGACTTATTGATGTTATTAGCCAACTTGACGCGGCAAGAAATAAACAATACTTGACTAAATAAATACTGACTTGAGTATCTATAAATTTTATCTTCGGTAAAAAGTAGCAAGTGGGAGTGGCTAATCAGCAGTTCTGCCAACATAAAAGTTTGCCAGCGCATACCTACCAAAATTAGGAATTGTAAGTAACTTCGATAACAACTAATCGAAAACAATTCGCTTGAAGTTGACGTAACAATGAGCCAACCTTGAGAAATTAAATGTAACCATAGCCTGAAGCGACTGTCAACGCTGTCAACAATAGATCAATGTTGATAGCCAACTTGACGCAGCAAAAAATCACTATACACTTACAGCTCGATTAAATACTTGAGTACCTACAAATTGTAAATTGAATCGGAAGTAGCCAGGCAATTTCGAACTTGACAGCCACCTATTCAGATATTCATTACACTTCAAGGTATAAGCTACCCATACAATTCTTTCCAAGGATCCACCGTCGCCAATTTCTTTCGCTGATGGCTGTAGAATTCTCACAAACTGCAATCATTATTTTTTCTTGTATCTCTCGACAATCACCGGTCATTAAAGTTTCGCGTATACTTACACAACTCCGGCAATTACCACACAACTCCGATATAATTACCTATCAGATCTCAGTTTTCGACAAGCCAGGTATAGAGAAAAACGGACTGTAACGCAAGACAGAATCCAAATGATTAAATGATGAGGCCGGGATGATTAATGACGTTTTATTGGTAGATATACCTACGTCCGAAAAAGGTAAAAACGAAACGACACTATAATAAAACCCAACAAAGGCTTTGTGTGAGGCAAGATGTACGGTTTCTTTTTAATATCGCGCACGACACCTACGACCTAGCCGTATATTGAGAAGCAATATATATTTTTATTGTTGTTGCGTGTATTGGTAGCTATAGTACGATCGCCTTAAGCACGATTCTAGCTGCTTCATCTGTTCCTCAACTTCCCAGAAATGTAGAAAATTACAAAAAAAATCCGGTTGGCAGCACTGGCGATATTCGGCAAGCAACATAACCTTACTTTTGCACAAGCCAGTTTCACATCGGGTAAAACCAATGCCGAACTAAAAAATTCGCCCAGCCAACTAAATAGAATCACACCTGAGGCAAACGTACTATAGCAGATGTGTAGTGCTAGATGTAATTGAAATGAATAAAAAAAAAATTATGTTTCTTTCTGTTTTCAAAAGGTCGTGTGGACCTTCCAGACGCCCACAACGAAGCCGTGTGGCGCAAAGAAGGACAGAATGGCACTCTGGAGGACATGGAGCCGCGCATTAGGCAGGAAAAAATTTCCAGGTAAGCTACTGATGATACTGAGTGCACATTTTAACCGTAATCCATAGATTTGGCCATGCATGAAGTCTCTATGTATGTTTTTATGCATAAAACTTCATACTACCCGTCAAAATAAGGCGAGTGTTTGAAATTTGCAAAAGTGGAGTCTTCAGATGCAAGAGAATGACCTTATGGGCCTTAAATATTGCGGAAAGAACTTCAGACCTGCATGATTAATGTTGAAATTGACTTATTAACCTTGCATTCGAAGTATTGGCGTGTTTCTGGAAGAGCTGTGAGAGTGTTTGGATATCCCGCCGTTCGATCGGGTATTTGTATTGTATTTATATTATATTTGTATTGTTTTTGTATTGTATTTGTACTGTATTTGTATTGCATTTGTATTTTGAACAAGTGTTGCTACAATATTAATTTATTATCAAAATGCACACGGCGCTTCATTGAATCGCAAAACACATGATCCCTCGTTCACACTACTTGCCTCAAGCGGCTGGAATGCCTCTAGTTCATGAATCCAGCAAGTTTTATTTTCAGTTTTAAATCCTTGTTTATTCCTACTGTAAGCGAATTATAATGACGTTGACGATTACAAATTCGATTGCAAACTGCGCTTCACTAGCACAAAACTGGGACTAAAGCTCAGCTTTTAGCAACTTGTAATAAAGTTAGTACAGGAACTAAGTGCAAACGATGCTTTATCACCTCTAAACATGGTCTAAAACTTTTTTATTCTTGCTTATTCTGAATGAGTGGGATTTCCGTCAGTTTCAAACTCAAAGTGCAATCGACGCTTTATGCACACGAAACTGGCATTGACGTTTTACTTCCCAAACTGGCACTAAAGCCTTGTTTATTCTTGCTTTGAAGCAAGTCGTGACAACGTTGGTTTATGTTTTCAAGTTCAAACGGTGCTTCACTGTCACAAAACTGGCACTAAAGCCTCATTTTCTTCAGCCCCAAGCAAGTGGTAACACCGTTCAATCATAAATTCAAGTGTAAACCATGCTTCTTTGTCACAAAAAGGGCACTGAATCTCAATTTATTCTTGCTCATTCCAAACGAGTATCAATGACGTTAGTTCTTAAATTCGAATGCAAATGACGCTTCATTATCCAACAACTGGCAATAAAGCCTCGTTTATTGTTGCCTCGAGCAAGTAGTTATAACGTTGATTTTTGAATTCCAGTACAAGTGACGCTTTATCATCACCAAACTGGCACTAAAGCTTCGTTTATTATAGCCTCAATTGAATGACATTTACGCTGAACTATGAATTCAAGTACAAACGACGCATTACTCTCACAGAACTGGCGCGGAAACTTCGTTTATGCTTGCTTATTTGAACTGAGTGGTCAGGATGCCAGTTCAAAAGTTGAAGTGAAAACGATGCTTTACTACCACAAAATTGGTACTAAAGCCTCGTTTATTCTTGCCTCGAGCAAGTAGTTGTAACGTTGATTTAGAATTCGAATGCAAACTACGCGTTACTGCCATAAAACTGGTAGTAAACGTTCATGCTTGCCCAAGCGAGAGTGGCAATGGTTCTGTTCATAAATTAATGGGCAGTAAAAATGGGCTTCAAAACTCAGCTTTATTAGTGAAAATGAAGCTGTAAACATAACTTAATGTAAAATATAGCCCTTCTTGCACAAGTGAGAAGAAACTCCAGTTTTGAGCTTAATTTTTCTGCACGCAGCAAGCGTTCAGTTTTCGCTTGAAGCCAGTAAATTGGGCTCAGAATGGCGCTTTATTGGTCAACGTGAACCTGTGAAGGTCTCGGTAAAGGTAGCTTCATCTTCATCACATCTACAATAAACGATTCCGTGCTGGTCCACTTCTTGTTCACGTTGGTCATGCTTTCACAATTCACTTGTAGTCAATGAATTTATATTCAAAACGGAGCTTTTTTTGCGAAGTGGAGGCTGTAAGCGTAGCTAAATCTACGCGTAATCCACTTGAACAACAATGCCAGCTGTAAACTCAGCTTCTCTGCATAGCAAACACTAACATTGCACTTGTGGCTAGTAAATTTGGCTTCAAGTGTCGGCTAATTAGCCAACATGAAGTGTGAAAGTGGCCTTATCACCATTACAATAAACTATTTTGGACTGTGCTCACCGTGCTGCTGTTCACCATTATTCGAGCTTTTCTTTTACTTGTAGCTAGTGAATTCGTTGTCAAAACGTGGCATTATTTGCAACGATTAGGCTCGTATCACGACTGAATTTATCACACATAACTCCGTTTGCACAATTGAAAAGTAATTTTAGCTTCAAACTGTATTGCAAGCTTTCTCTGTTTTCACTTGAAGCTATAGTAAATTTGAATCCATAAAGGTAGCCTTATTAAGGTAGCGTGACGTTTCTACGTTACGACAGTACGATTTCTGAAGGTTAATTCGTGCTGATCAAGCCAATCAAGTTTTCACGATTCACTTCACCCGACTCCCCCAAAATGCATTGCGGCAAGCCAAAGATAGATGGCGCCGCTCGAAATACCCGCTACGTAGGAGTCTCCAAGAATGTATAAATGTCTTGATCTTACTGCGGCGGCCCCGCGTCCCTAAAACGTTCCATTTTAACGTTTTGAAGAAGCCAATTTGATATCGGTAACGGTAACATCCCGTGAACGTCCAATAAGCGTCCGAGCGCAATCGATTCGGTACCTCAAAGACGTGCGAAACCATCGGCTCCAAAAAAATCACCATCAATGGAAGCATCAACCCTTCCAGCTAAAAAAAAATCCTGAAGTATTGGCAAAACAAGGATCTCCCTGGCGGTTTGTCGTGGGCGGCAGGATTTGTGTGCAAAAAGCTCAGTAATTCAAATTTAAAAAAAAGCAACCGCTCAATGCTGCTTATCAGACCGAAATTGATGTGAGTACATTTTATCATGCCGTTTCACTTCGAGTCGGTTCACGCGTGAGTTAGTCTATAATCGGGGCTCCGAATTTTTCTGCGTATTAAACAGTATTCAAACCTCGATCGCGCTTTTTTCAGCGAAAAACGAAAAGGTATGGGTGGTAATAACGGGTGTCCCCCCCCCCCGAGCTTTTGTAAATATCGGGTGTGCGAGTTCTCCTGGTGTTGCTGATAAGGACGAACAAAAACAAATGTTCAAATATGGAAAAAGCGACATCGCACCGTTCATGTTTGTATTGAAAACAAGAGAATTTCACTGGTAAATTAAATTCCATCAAGGTAGGCGAAACTATATGATGAGCAGCATAACCTCACTATTGTACAAGCCGGTTTCACACCAGGTAAAAAGGCGGCAAGCCAATGCTAAACTAGGAGATTTGTCTAGCCGACTACAATCACACTTGCGGTGAACGTACTCTTTATTAGTACTGTAATAAGGGTAATAATGAAGGCTTTCAATTCAGCACTTTCCTGGAAATTCCCACAATACCGGACTCGTGTATGGATGCTCGGTACATAATATGACCACTAGAGGATCATAAATTGGCCTAATAAAGGAATCAATATCAGCGCTTGGGTATTCATCTCTTGATTAGTTCTCCGTTGCGGTTTTGTTGCATGCACTGTATGGTGCCGGATTGCTGTTAACCCCCGTAATACTGTGCAGATAACGTGCCGATAATTACATGCAATAATTACACAGGTACAACACATCCAATTATTGTACCGATATTTGGTAATCTGCAACGTCAAAGCGCTAATAATAATCGGCCATTATTTAAGCTTCGCAGCTGGAATTGGATGTGGTTTTCAACCGAATTTAATCAGCTAGTTGGTAGATCGAAATGAATAGACAATAAATAGCCTTGATCGTAACAGCTACGTTCGGACGCGACAGGGTGGCTAGGTGCAATAATATGGTTACTCCGAGGTTACATGGTGAAACAGCAAAGCGTATTAACTATCTCATCTGCATTGTATTTGGAGAGCATCGAAAAAACTAAGAGATGCCGAGGCATTCGAACCAAAAAAGATAAAGCTCTGGAGATCAAGACATACAGTTTTGGGAGACACCTACGCAGCGAGTTTTTCGAGCGGCGCCATCTATCTTTGGCTTGCCGCAATGCATTGTGTAGGCATCAGGTGAAGTGAATCGTGAGAAAACTTGATTGGCTTGATCAGCACGGATTAACCTGTAAAAATAGTCTGTTGTAAAAGCAGCTACCTTTACAGATTCATGTTGCTCGATAAAGAAACATTTAGAGCTGAATTCACTGGCTTCCAGTGCATTGTGAATGCTTGCTATGTAGAGAAATTGCATTGGAGCTGGAATTGTCACCGACTTGCGCAAGCAAACTGCGCATAGATTACGCTCAACAGCCTGATCTTCGTAAATGAAGCGCCGTTACCAAGATAAATTCACTGGCTGCAGGTAAATTGTGGAAACTTGATCAAGGTACACGATGAGGTGAACCAACACGGAATCTTCACTGTAAAAAGTAATGAAGCTGTCTTTATGGCTTCAAATTTACTAGCTTCAAGTAAAAACAGAGAAAGCATGTGTAATAAATGCAGTCGTGTTTTAGTTTCATCTTCGTAAATAATTCGATTTTTTAGCAATTCACTAGCTACAAGTGAAATTTGTAAACGCTTGAATAATTGTAAACAGCACAACCCGAAACAGTTTATTATTGTAATGGTGGGAAGGCTACTTTCACACTCCATGTTGGCTACTGAGGCGAACATTTAAAGCCAAATTTACCAGCTACCAGTGCAATGTTAGTGTTTGCTGTGCAGAAAAGCTGTGTTTACAGCTGGAACTGCCGCTTGTACGAGTGAAATACGTTGATTTAGCTACGCTTACTGCCTCATCTTCGCAAATGTTTTAAAGAAAAGCCCCGTTTTAAAGATGAATTCACTGACTACAAGTGAATTGTGGAAGCTTGATCGACGTGAACCAGCACGAAATCGTTGATTGTAGAAGTGATGATGATAGAGCTACCTTTACAGGTTCATGTTGACCAATCTGATTAATTAAACTTATCCAAGTATCAAGAAGACGCCCACCTGTCCAACTCACCGCCGACGGCGATGTATGAAAGGGAGCTTGCCACTGGGCATTCTCCCACATGATTTTTACAAACATACAAATTACCTATTATCTAACAGATAGATTGTAATTATTTTGGGATTTCAAATAAAAAAAATAAAAAATGTTGACCAATAAAGCGCCATTCTGAGCCCAATTCACTGGCTTCGAGCGAAAACTGAATGCTTGCTACATGCAGAAAAACTGAGTTCAAAACTGAAATTACTTCTTGCTTGTGCAAGTAGAGCCATGTCTTAGATTAGGTCATGTTTACAGCTTCATTTCCACAAGTGAAGCTGCGTTTTGAAGGTAAATTCACTGCCCATTAATTTATAAAACAGAACCATTACCACTCTCGCTTGGACAAGAATAAACGTTTAATACCAGTTCTATGACAGTAATGCGTAGTGTGCATTTGAATTCTAAATCAGCGTTACAACTACTTGCTCAAGGCAAGAATAAAAGAGGCTTAGTACCAATTTTGTGGTAGTAAAGCAACGTTTTCACTTCAACTTTTGAACTGGCATCCTGACCACTCGGTTGAAATAAGCATGCATAAACGAAGTTTTTGTACCAGTTCTGTGAGAGTAATGCGTCGTTTGTACTTGAATTCATAATTCAGCGTAAATACCATTCAGTTAAGACTAGAATAAACGAAGCTTTATTTAGTGCCAGTTTGGTGATGAGAAAGCGTCATTTACACTGGAATTTACAAATCAACGTTATCACTACTTGCTTGAGGCAGTAATAAACGAAGCTTTATTGCCAGTTGTTGGATAATAAAACGTCATTTGCATTTGAATTCAAGAACAAACTTCATTGCTACTCGTTTGGAATGAGCAAAAATAAATAAAGTTTCAGTGCTCCTTTTGTGGCAGTAAAGCATGGTTTGTACTCGAATTCATGAATGAACGTTATTGCCACTTGCATGGGGCATAAGTAAATGAGGCTTTAGTGCCAGTTTTGTGACAGTTAAGCACCGTTTGCACTTGAATGCATGAAAAAACATTGTCACCATTTGCTCAAAACAAGAATAAACGAGACCTTAGTGCCAGTTTGAAAATGTAAAGCGTTATGGCAGTTTCGTGTGTATAAAACAACGTTCGCACTTTGGTTTTGAAACAAATGTCATTCCCACTCGTTTAGGATGACAGAATCGAAAGAACTAAGACAGTAAGACTTACACGTGCTTTGCCGCTTATTTGGTGCTCATCAGTGCAGAGGCATTCGAACCAAAACGCTCAAGGTCTGGAGATCAGGACATATACAGTTTTGGAGACACCTACGCAGCGAGTTTTTCGAGCGGCGCCATCTATCTTCGGCTTGCTGCAATGCATTTTGTAGGCATCAGGTGAAGTGAATCGTGAGGAAACTTGATTGGCTTGATCCCCACGGAATAACCTGCAAAAATAGTCTATTGTGAAAGTAGCTACCTTTACCGATTCATATTGCTCGATGAAGAAATATTTAGTGCTAAATTCACTAGCTTCCAGTGCAGCGCCGTTTCTAAGATAAATCCACTGGCTGCAAGTTAATTGTGGAAGCTTGATCAAGGTAGACGATGACGTGAACCAACACGGAATCTTAATTGTAAAAAGCAATGAAGCTGTCTTTACGGCTTCAAATTTACTAGCCTGAAGTGAAAACAGAGGCAATATGTGTAATAAATGCAGCCGTGTTTTAGCTTAATCTTCGCAAATAATTCAATGTTTTAGCAATTCACTAGCTACAAGTGAAATTTGTAAACGCTTGAATAATTGTAAACAGCACAGCTCGAAACAGTTAATTGTAATGGTGATAAGGCTACTTTCACACTCCATGTTGGCTAATGAGGCAAACATTCAAAGCCAAATTCACTTGCTCTCAGTGCAATGTTAGTGTTTTCTATGCAGAACAGCTGTGTTTACAGCTGGAATTGCCGCTTGTACGAGTGAATTACGTAGATTCAGCTACACTTACAGCCTCATCTTCGTAAATGAAGCTCCGTTTTGAAGATGAATTCACTGACAAGTGAACTGTGGAAGCTTGATCAACGTGAACCAGCACGAAATCGTTTATTGTAGAAGTGATGATGATAAGGCTACCTTTACAGGTTCATGTTGACCAATAAAACGCCACTCTGAGTCCAGTTCACTAGCTTCAAGCGAAAACTGAATGCTTGCTGCATGCAGAAAAACTAAGTTCAAAACTGGAATTACTTATTGCTTGTGCAAGTAGAGCCATGTCTTAGATTAAGTCATGTTTACAGCTTCATTTCCACAAGTAAAGCTGCGTTTTGAAGGTAAATTCACTGCCCATTAATTTATAAAACAGAACCATTACCACTCTCGCTTGGGCAAGAATAAACGTTTAATACCAGTTCTATGACAGTATTGCGTAGTTTGCATTTGAATTCTAAATCAACGTTACAACTACTTGCTCGAGGCAAGAATAAACGAGGCTTTAGTACCAATTTTGTGGTAGTAAAGCAACGTTTTCACTTCAACTTTTGGACTGGCATCCTGACCACTCGGTTGAAATAAGCATGCATAAACGAAGTTTTTGTACCAGTTCTGTGAGAGTAATGCGTCGTTTGTACTTGAATTCATAATTCAGCGTAAATACCATTCAGTTAAGACTAGAATAAACGAAGCTTTATTTAGTGCCAGTTTGGTGATGAGAAAGCGTCATTTACACTGGAATTTACAAATCAACGTTATCACTACTTGCTTGAGGCAGTAATAAACGAAGCTTTATTGCCAGTTGTTGGATAATAAAATGTCATTTGCATTCGAATTCAAGAACAAACGTCATTGCTACTCGTTTGGAATGAGCAAGAATAAATAAAGTTTCAGTGCTCCTTTTGTGACAGTGAAGCATGGTTTGTACTCGAATTCTTGAATGAACGGTATTGCCACTTGCATGGGGCATAAGTAAATGAGGCTTCAGTGCCAGTTTTGTGACAGTGAAGCACCGTTTGCACTTGAATGCATGAAGAAACATTGTTACCACTTGCTCAAAACAAGAATAAACGAGACCTTAGTGCCAGTTTGAAAAAGTAAAGCGTCATGGCAGTTTCGTGTGTATAAAACGACGTTTGCACTTTGATTTTGGAACAAATGTCATTCCCACTCGTTTAGAATAAGCAAGACAAAACAAGTTTTATAGCAAGTTTTGAGGTAATAAGGCATCGTTTGCACTTAGTTCCTGAACTAACTTCATTACAAGCGACAGGGTGGCAAGAATGCAGTAATATGGTCACCCCGATGTTACGTGGTAGAACAAGTCGAGCTAAATGTCGTCTTGTTGAAGAAGAGAATTCAATGTTGTCAAATTTATCTAACCTGCATTGTATTTGAACATAATCGGGAATATCTAACGACTGTACATGTTTCGCCGCTTATTGGGTACGCATCAGTGTAACGGGATTCGAACCAGAACCTCCGCCGATTAAGTGCTGAGGATCAAGACATAAACACACTTGGTGACTCCTACGTAGCGAGCATTCCGAGTGGCGCCATCTATCTCTGGCTTGCCCCAATGCATTTCGTAGACATCAGGTGAAGTGAATCGTGAAAACTTGATTGGATTGATCAAATAACGTGAAAAACTGCGGACATCGTCTATTGTAAAAGTAATAAAGCTACCTTCACAAGTTTCATGTTGCTCAATAAAGCTACATTTAAAGCTGAATTCACTAGCTTCAAGTGCATTGTGAATGCTTGCAATGAAGAGAAACCGTATTGAAGCTGGAATTGCCACTGACTTGCGCAAGCAAACTGCGCATAGATTCAGTTACGCTTTATAGCTTGATCCTCGCCAACGAAGCGCCGCGCCGTTACCAAGATAAATTCACTGGCTGCATGTAAATCGTGGAAACTTGATCAAGGTAGACGATGACGTGAACCAACACGGAATCTTCACTGTAAAAAGTAATAAAGCTGTCTTTACGGCTTCAAATTCACTAGCTTCAAGTGAAAACAAAGAAAGCTGGCAATATGTGTAATAAATGCAGTCGTGTTCTAGCTTAATTTTAGCAAATAATTCGATGTTTCATCAATTCACTGGCTACAAGTGGAATTTGTAAACGCTTGAATAATTGTAAACAGCACAACCCGAAACAGTTGATTGTAATGGTGATAAGGCTACTTTCACACTCCATGTTGGCTAATGGGGCGAACATTTAAAGCCAAATTCACTAGCTACCAGTGCAATGTTTGTGTTTTCTACACAGAAAAGCTGTGTTTACAGCTGGAATTGCCGCTTGTACGAGTGAATTACGTAGATTTAGCTACGCTTAAAGCCTTATCTTCGTAAATGAAGCTCCGTTTTAAAGATGAATCCACTGACTACAAGTGAATTGTGAAAGCTTGATCAACGTGAACCAGCACGAAATCGTTCATTGTAGAAGTGATAATGATAAAGCTACCTTTACAGGTTCATGTTGACCAATGAAGCGCCATTCTGAGCCCAATTCACTAGCTTCAAGCGAAAATTGAGCTCAAAACTGGAATCACTTTTTGCTTGTGCAAGGAGAGCTATGTCTTAGATTAAGTTACGCTTACAGCTTCATTTTCACAAATAAAGCTTTTTTTTAAGGTAAATTCACTGGCAATTGATTTATGGAATAAGCACTCTCGCTTGAGCAAGAGTGAACAAAGTTTCAGTACCAGTTCTATGACAGTAAAGCGTAGTTTGCATTTGAATTCTGAATCAACGTTATTACAGACACTTGCTCGAGGCAAGCATAAACGAGGCTTTAGTACAAATTTTGTGGTAGTAAAGCTTTGACTTCAACTTTTGAACTGGCATCCTGACCACTCGGTTGAAATAAGCAATCATAAACAAAGTTTTTGTACCAGTTCTAGAGTAATGCGTCGTCTGTACTTGAATTCATAATTCAGCGTAAATATCATTCACTTGAGGCTATAATAAACGAAGCTTTAGTGCCAGTTTGGTGATGATTAAGCGTCACTTACACTGGAATTCACAAATCAACGTTATAACTACTTTCTGGAGGCAGTAATAAACTGGGCTTTATTGCCAATTGTTGGATAATTAAGCGTCATTTGCATTCGAATTCAAGAACTGACGTCATTGCTGTGACTAGTCATTGCTGAACTTAGGTCAATGTTAGTGTTTGTTGTGCAGAAAAGCTGTGTTTACGGTTCGAATTGCAACTTGTACAAGTGAATGACGTAGATTCAGCTACGCTCACAGCTTATCTTCGCAAATGAAGCTCTGTTTTGAAGATAAATTCACTGACTGCCAGTGAATTGTGAAAGCTTGATCAACGTAAACAAGAAGTGAATCAGCACAAAATCGTTTATTGTAGATGTGATGAAGATGAAGCTACCTTCACAGGTTCATGTTGACCAATAAAGCGCCATTCTGAGCCCAATTCACTAGCTTCAAGCCAAGACTGAATGCTTGCTACATGCAGAAAAACTGAGTTCAAAACTGGAATCATTCTTCGCTTGTGCAAGTAAAGCTATGTCTTAGATTAAGTTACGTTTACAGCTTCATTTTCACAAATAAAGCTGCGCTTTGAAGGTAAATTCACTGGCAAATCATTTATGAAATAACCATTCTCGCTTAAGCAAGAATAAACATAGTTTCAGTACCAGTTCTATGACAGTAAAGCGTAGTTTGCATTTGAATTCCGAATCAACGTTACAATACAACTACTTGCTCGAGGCAAGACCAACGAGGCTTTAGTACAAATTTTGTGGTAGTAAAGCGTCGTTTTCTTCAACTTTTGAACTGGCATCCTGACCACTCGTTTGAAATAAGCAAGCATAAACGAAGTTTTCTGTACCAGTTCTGTGAGAGTAATGCGTCGTTTGTACTTGAATTCATAATTCAGCGTAAATACCATTCAAGTGAGGCTAGAATAAAGGAAGCTTTAGTGCCAGTTTGGTGACGATAAAGCCTCTTTGTACTGGAATTCACAAATAAACGTTATAACTACTTGCTTGAGGCAGTAATAAACGAGGCTTTATTGCCAGTTGTTGGATAATGAAACGTCATTTGCATTCGAATTCAAGAACAAACGTCATTGCTACTCGTTTGGAATGAGCAAGATAAATTGAGTTTCAGTGCCGTTTTTGTGTGGCAGTAAAGCATGGTTTATACTTGAATTCATGAATGAAGGTTATTGCCACTTGCATGGGGCATAAGTAAATGAGGCTTTAGTGCCAGTTTTGTGACAATGAAGCACCGTTTGCGCTTGAATGCAGTAAGAAACATTGTTACCACTTGCTCAAAACAAGAATAAACGAGACCTTAGTGCCTGTTTGGAAATGTAAAGCGTTATGGCAGTTTCGTGTATATAAAGCGACGTTTGCACTTTGATTTTGGAACAAATGTCATTCCCACTCGTTCAGAATAAGCAAGTTTTAGAGCAAGTTCTGAGGTAATAAGGCAGCGTTTGCACTTCGTTCCTGAACTAACTTTATTACAAGTTGCTAAAAGCTGAGCTTTAGCGCCTGTTTTGTGCTAGTAAAGCGCAGTTTGCACTCGAATTTGTAATCGTCAACGTCATTATAACTCGCTTGAAGTAAGAATAAACGAGGATTTGTGCCAGCGAGTAAAAATAAAACTTGCTAGATTCATAAGCTAGAGGCATTCTAGTCGCTTGAGGCAAGTAGTGTGAACGAGGAATCATGCGTTTTGTGATTTCCTTAAGCGTCATTTGCATTTGCACAATCAATCAACATTGTCGCACCACTTGCCCAAAATACAAATGCAATGCAAACACGATGCATATACAATACAAATGCAATACAAATACAATACAAATACAATACAAATACAATACAAATACAATACAAATACAATACAAATACAATACAAATGCAATACAAATGCAATACAAATGCAATACAAATGCAATACAAATACAATACAAATACAATACAAATACAATACAAATACAATACAAATACAATACAATGTTCAATTCCGAATGCAATATGATAAAGCTAGAATAAACGAGCCTTAAACGACAAATTGACAGCGGGTAGTTTACTCCAACGTCGCGAGATGGCTGGATTACTCCGATTCACCACAACGGAAGTTTTCTTCGGCAGTTTACGAATCATTCTATCGTTTTTATTCTGATCTTCGATCGGTATGTTTTCTGAATGAAGCAGTACATACATTAATGAATTACGAAATATAAAAAATGATGGATTAGTGGGAACAGACAGTGGATAACCACAACAACGGGAACAACAGAAAAAAACGGGCACACATCCAATCATACAGGACAGCCTTAATAATGCACATTGCATTCATTCACTGCTTGCTTTGTGCACAGCGTGGTGCATCCTGTCATTAAAACAATGCTTGCGTGACTGTGTCACCACCACAAAAATCCCGTCGCATGGATCATGTTTGCTCATTTTCCGAGAAGATACATAATAAATGAATTAGAAAAAAAAGCCAGCGATGTGTGTGACCGCAAACGTAATATCTTCACTCATTATTACCAGAACTGAACTACAAAGATTAGACTCGTTAAAAGGATAATATGTCTGTGTGTGCACCATGCGGTGCAGTGTATGATTAATTACAAGTCACGTGACCAATTTTAACGGCCCGTTTATAATTTAACCGTCGAATGAAAAACGCTTTCCCCTATTACCGAGAGCCGGGTTGGTTTTTCTGTTCGTTTTACGAAGTACTAATGAGGTATTTATCTCGCCGATACCTTGTGCATGATATGCATTTTACAACCGGCAAGTCTGCGAGAGTATATTGGAACATTATTCATCGAAACGAAACAATTATCTTGGGAGCAGCAGAGCGCCATTGTAAACGGAGCAGCATAACAAACAACAATTTGAAATTTCGGTTGTTTCTGAAGCAATGAGTGCAAAGAGGCGGGCCATTGGCACGCGATATTTTTCGCTTAATTGATGCTTTTCTGAGAAACAAAGTGTTCTGTGGAAGCAGTCGGTTGTTCGTTGATTTGGTCCGAAAGCGGATCAATTATAGGTTAGGCTGCAGTTGGTAAATTGGCCGATTAAGCTGTGCCTAATTAGCGAATAAAGAATCTGGCCGTAAATATGTACAAATTTATGGTATTTATTTGTATAGTCAATTTCAAACAGTGTTTGATTTATTTTTCGAAAAAAGTTCTAAAAATTCCTACATACAAGATTCTTGGGGACTTGTAAAGATTCTCACGGTTCATTACAGATTTCTGAGGATTTTCTTTCAAGTTTCCACTTTATTCCCTCTTTCGACCGAGTCTATTTTCAAGAATCTAGGAATTCCTGAAGATCTTTACGGGATTTTTTGAAGATGTCTAGAAGACTTCTAGGGATTTTTGAAGATTTCTACGGAATCTCTGGGAATTCCCGATGATTCGTATGAGATTTCTGAAAACTAATACTGTTATGAAATAACAATAACTTGTTTAGTCCGGCGGCTTAGTGGATGGATCATGCACTTTGTGCCGAAGCTTATTTTATTTTATTTTTGTGAAATATGGTTAAGAATGAAAGTTTTGAGGGGTGGAGCCATTCTCAATTTTTACCAGGGGGGGAGGGGGAGGGGGTTACTCTGGATTTTTGGGGGCTTTTTGGACCTTTTCTTTTGCACTAGATGTTGTGAGCGGAAGCATGGTGTTTTCTAGATCTGTGATATATCAGGATTTTTTCAAGTGGTGTGGGCACCCCCTTCTCCTCTTGGGAGGGGGCTGGGGGGCTCAAGTTAACACATGTGGCCGATTTCCCCTTTTCCTTTGATTTCGAACCAATATCGGCAAGTTTGGTATCGTTTCCGACTAAATCACATCTTCTGAACTCGACCATGACTCAAAAAAATCGATAGCGACAAGTTCAAACAAGTTGTGCAGAGAATATCATGTTTTTTTGTGCTCCTATTTGAAAACATTTTTTGGGGGTGTTTAAGACATTTGTGGTTGCATTCCATTCCAGGTCTATTATTTTGAACCTTTTTCGCGCCTAACGAACGTATTTTAGCAAAGTCATTTGTTTTTGTATGAAAATAAAAAAATAAATTTTTAAACTTGATTTGAGCAAAATTTTTCATAATTCAACAACGTCTGAAAGGTTATGAAAGTTCATAATTGTGGTCTGTAGTGTGCTTAAGGAGCTCTGTCGGGAACCTTGATGGGGGCGTAGAAACTGGGGAGCGGGAGGGGTGAAAATTTTCACTCAAAATTTATGAACGGACTAGAAACAATCTTTGTTCTGTTTTTCTGTTTCTGTTTTATTCCGCTAAAATTGATCTTAAACAAAACTTGAGGGAAGGGGGGGGAGAATCATTCAATTTTGGGCTTAGTGACTATTCAAAGATCGTTACTGCAGCAGCACTAGCGGTAGTAGCTTGAATTTTGCGTGGGTTTGCAAGGATGATTGGACATTTCCACTAGGTCTGGGCACCATCGAACCCTCGAGCAGGGAAGGAAGTGAAGAACCCTCAGATACGTGGTTCGGCCTTTTAGGCCTCATCAGTGAGGGAAGAATCTCCAAGCAAGGATGCTCGATTATGACGCGAGAATTAAACTCTGGATTAAAAAAAAACTGCCGAACTTCTCATCTGAACCTCTCACCTCTCCCAATCAATGAAGAATGGGAATGCCCCCCCCCCCTATCAAAATCCTCCTACTAGATTACATATCATTCAAACCTTTTGCCTCCTATGTTGATATATGTTACAGCAAAAGTAGCCATCAAGGTCGAAATCAGAAAATCTCTTCCCCTACTACCCCCCTTCAAGAAGATGAGAGTGATTACAACACAAACAGTTAGCAAGCCCAAAAGTAATCTCCTCCCCTTGAGATTGATGTGAGCCTAATTTCACTAACAATCATAAAATCAGAAATCATGAAAAAATTGTCTCTTCATAATTTGCCTGTTCATAAATTATGAGTTCCCTGGTTGAGCGTTCGATGGTGCACAGACCTGGTGGAAAAATGTCCCATCACCCTCGTAAAACTTGGGTTGCTGCTGTTGCAATAGTCATTTTGCAATAGTCACCAAGCCCAAAATTGAATTCTCCCTTTTGAGTTTGGTTTAAGACCAATTTCACAAAAATAAATAGGAACAGAAACCGTGAAAAGATTGTTTCTAGCCCGTTCCTAATTTATGAATAAAATATTCCACCCTCCCTCCCCCTAAGATTCTACACCCCCATCAAGGGCGGCTCTCGCCCTTTGGGATTACGGTTTCTTTCCACCCCCGCAAGACCCTTCAAGAAGACCACGGACCACAATTATAAACTTTCATAACCTTTCAGACGTTGTTGGTGAATTATCAAAAAATTTGCTCAAATCAAGTTTACAAAACATTTTTTTTAATTTTTTCCAAAACAAGAGACTGTGCTAAAATACGTTCCTTAGGCTCAAAATAGTTCAAAATAATAGACCTGAAATGAAATTCGACCACAAATGTCTAAAAAACCCCCAAAAAATGTTTTCAAATAGGAGCACAAAAAAACATGATATTCTCTCCTCAACTTGTTCAAACTTGTCGCCATCGATTTTTTTGAGTCATGGTTGAGTTCAGAAGATGTGATTTAGTCGGAAACGATACCAAACTTGCCGATATTGGTTCGAAATCAAAGAAAAAGTGAAAATCGACCACATGTGTCAACTTGAGCCCCCCAGCCCCCTCCCAAGAAGGGAAGGGGGTGGCTACACCACTTAAAAAAATCCAGATATATCACTGATCTAGAAGACACCTTGCTTTCGCTTACAACATCGAGTGCAAAAGAAAAGGTCAAAAAAGCCCTCAAAAAGCCAGAACAATCCCCTCCCCCTCCCCCCCCTGGTGAAAATTGAGAATGGCTCCACCCCTCAAAACTTTCATTCTTAATCATATTTCACAAAAATTAAATAAAATTGGCTTCGGCACAAAATGCAGAATTCATTTTAAATATGGCTTTAAGCCGCCGGACTAGTTATTTAAAGTAGCTTCATTAGCTACTGACCTCGGGTTCCACCAAAATTTTAAGAGCAGATTAAATCTATCACGCTGATAGTTGCTATGCACCAGCCAATAGGATGGCCAGTTGCTTAGTTACTATCAGAGTGATAAAGTTATCACGTTGATATAAGTTTGGTGGAACCCGAGGTGAGATTACTGCTTGATGAGCTACCGAAAAAAAACTTGGTACCAGACTTACCAGAGGAGCTGATGATGGAACGAGCTAACGAGCTATTAAACTCATAAGCTAATTAGCTCACGATCTGGTGAAATGAACGAAAAAAACTTGTTAACCACTTGATTAGCTACTGAAATAACAGCGTGATCAGCTAACGAAAACACTAACTACTAGAGCTAATGGATGGAACGAGCTAAAGAACTATTAAACTTACAAGCTAATTATTTTACGAACTTGTGAACTAACGAAAATATTTCCATTCACTGCTTCGTTAGGTACCGAAAAACTCATTACTAGAGGACCTAATGGATGAGACGAGCTGGCGAGTTGTTCAAGTCAAGAGCTAATTAATCAATGAACTCGTGAAACAACAATATCTTGTTCACTGCTTCATTAGCTACTGAAGTAACTACTTGATTAGCTACTGATATTACTGCTTCATGAGCTATCGAAAAAGACTTGGTACCAGAGGAGCTGATTATGGAACGAGCTAACGAGCTCGTTAAACTCACAAGCTAATTAGCTAACGAACTGGTAGAATGAACGAAAATAACTTGTAACTACTTGATTAGCTACTGAAATAACAGCGTGATTAGCTAACAAAAACACCAATTACTAGAGCTGATGGATGAAACGAGCTAATGAACTATTAAACTCACAAGCTAATTATCTAATGAACCTGTGAACTAACGAAATTATTCATTCACTGCTTCGTTAGGTATGGAACGAAAAATAATTATCAGAAGAGCTAATGAATGAGACAAGCTGGCGAGCTATTAAAGAAAAAAGCTCATTAATTAACGAACTCGTGAAATAACAAAACTTGTTCACTGTTTCATTAGCTACTGAAGTAACTTCTTGATTAGCTACTGAGATTACTGCTTGATACAGCTACCGAAAAAAATGTTGCACCACAGGAGCTGATTATGAAGCGAGCTAACGAGCTATTAAACTCGCAAGCTAATCAGCTGACGAACTGGTGAAATGATTGAAAATAACTTGTCGACTACTTGATTAGCTACTGAAATAACAGCTTCATTAGCTGCCGGAAAACTTATTTCTAGAAAAGCTAATGAAGTAAACAAGCTAATGAGCTATTCAACTCACGAGCTAACTGGCTAACAAGAACAAACTTGTGAAATCACGAAAATAACTTGTTCACTGCTTGATTAGCTACTTGAGAAAAACTGGAGAAACTAATGGATGAAACGAGCTGACGAGCTATCAAACTCACGAGCTGACCAGCTAATAAACTCACTAGGTAATCAGCTAACAAACTGGTGAAATAACGGAATATACTTGCTCACTGCTTGATTAGCTACTGGAGTAACTGCCTCAATGGCTACCTGGAACTCTAATTATCAGACGAAGTGATAGACGAATAGCTGAAACTTACCATTTCTACAAAATTTTCAAAGTTTTCTAAAGATTTTCACGGGGTTTGTAAAGATTTCGAAGAATTTTTTAGAATTTTTATGCAATTCTGGGATTAGAGATTTCAATGGGCCTATGGGCTAGAGTAAAGATTTTTATGGAATTTCTAGTGTTTTCAAGCTTGCTACGGCATGTTTGAAGAATTCTAGAGATTTCCGAGATGATTTATTCATTACTATTCGCTTTGGGGATTTCTGAAAAATCCTACATGATTCGTGGGAACTCCTCCTACGGGATTATGGGGATTTGTGAAGACTTTTCACGTGATTTGAGAATTATAGAGTTTTTACAAATGTTGTATATTCTCTGTCCTTGAATTCCTTTGTATATAAAATTCAAAAAATATAAAAATATAAAACTTTGTTGATAAAGTTACTGATGTTGTACTTCCATCTAACTACATATTAATCTCTTTGGATGTAGTAAATATCTTTATTCACTAATGTAACAGTAGAATTGATCCAATCAATAATTGAGAAATACTGGGAACTTATTTCTGAATTCACCAAAATTGATTTACAATTTTTTCAAAGATATAGGTAATCCAATATCTTTTTGATTCAAGCTCTTTTTATTACGACGGTAAATTTTACTCACAAGTTTTTGGAACTGCAATGGGTAATCCAGTTTCTCCAATTTTAGCAAATTTAGCTATGCATGATCTACTGACATCTGTTATTAAGAAACTACCATTTTCAGTTCAATTTCTATACTGTTATGTTGATGACATTTTTACAGCCATTCCGAATGATCAACAACAAACGACACTTGATATTTCCAATGAATATTATAATAGTTTGAAATTCACGATTGAAATTGAAAATGAAAATAAACTACCTTTTTTTGATACATTAGTCATTAAAAATAGTAACAATAGTTTAGTTACAGATTGGTATCATAAACCAATTGCTTCAAATAGATTACTTCATTTTCAATCGAATCATGATTTCAGACAAAAAATTAATATTATCAAAATGATGAAAACAACAATTAAAAAACCTAGTCATGAAAAATTTTGGTTGAAAAATTTCAATCTTATTAAAAATATTCTGAAAGAAAATGGCTATCCTGAGAGACTATTTAATCGAATTTTATATAATAATAGTAATATTAATAACGATATAAGGAGAGTTCAAACACCTAATACAATGGACACTTCTTATTTTTCAATAATCGGTGTTAATGATTCATCTTTTTATTTACGGAAAATTTTACAAAAGATGATTTGAAAATTACGTTTTATAACAAAAAAAACAATAAGTTCCAGTAAATTAAAAGACAAAATACAAGATTATGATAAATCAAGTTTGATATATAGAATCAATTATTGTTCTGATTGTACTAAATGTTATATTGGTCAAACCAAACAAAAACTTATTTAACGTATAAATAACCACAAAAATGATTGCAAAACACATAATTTACATAAAAATAATTTGACAGCTTTAGAGCGAACCATAAGAAAGATTTAGGCCATAATTTTGATTTTGAAAATGTCAAAATTTTAGACCAAGAGATTAATTATAAGAAAAGATTAGTTTCTGAAATGATTTTTTTCAAAAACATACTTTTCCTGTCAATTTTCAAACTGACACGCAAAATTTAAGTAATGTATATAAGAATTCAATCTTGAGAGGTGTTATGATTAGATCATAAAATTTTTTGTATTATACAGGGTGATTCACCACCAAATGGACATAGCCTAAGGGTAGGTCCAGTTTTACCAGGCGAACCAGGATCTGGCTTTGAAATTTTTCTAACACTGTTTGTTTCGAAGTTACAGAGTGATTCATGTATTTTGTCGAATTTTTTGACAAGCCGTATCTTCAGAACGACCGAATAGATTGGATTGAAATTTTGTAGGTTGATTCTTCTATTGATATCTGACACATCGCTCTATCAAACAGTTTGAAGTTTCCATGGCCGGCCTTGTAAAAAAAAACTTCAAAGCTTTTTTCAAAGAAATACATTCTGTATGCACATTTTCCAAATTCCATTTTCAAATTCGAAAACTACATCAAACATGCTAATAATAACGCGAAAAAAATTGGTTGGCACCATTGAGCTGTTGAGAAAATTTTGACAATCGTAATGATTTTTGAGGTTAGAATTTTTTCTAAATCAATATTTTCAAATATTTGCAAATGATCTATTATGGCCCTGAATTTCAGCCGTTTCGTCAGAAAAATGAAAATGACTATTTTCTCGTTTTCTCAGAATCAACAAAAAATTTCATCAGAATTTTCAAATTTTTTTTGATACGTTCCTCAATTTCAGCTCAAATTGGGATAGAAGTGAAGCTGAGGGACGTGACAATAATTTTTTGAAAATTCGGCTGAAACTTTTTGTTACTACTGAGAAAACGAGGAAAATGTCATTTTTACTTTTATGACGAAACGGCTGAAATTTGGGGTCATAATGAATCATTTGTGAATATTTGAAAATATTAATTTACAAAAAATCCCAACCTCAAAAATCATCAAGATCATCAATTTTCTTTTGACAGCTTGATGGTGCCAAGCAATTTTTTTTGCGATATTGATAGCATGTTTCATGTAGTTTTTGAATATGAGAATAAATTTTGAATAATATGCATACAGAGTGTCTTTTTTTAAAAAAGCTTTGAAATTTTTTTTTTCAAGGCCGGCCCTGGAAATTTTCAACTCTTTGATAAAGTGATGTGTCAGATATCAATAGAAGAATAAACCCATGAAATTTCAAACCAATCTGTTGGGTTGTTCCAAAGTTATGGCTTGTCAAAAAATTCTACGAAATACATGAATCACCCTGTAGCTTCGAAACGAACAGCGTTAGAAGAATTTCAAAACCAGATCCAGGTTCGCCTGGAAAAGCTGGACCTATCCTCAAGCTATGTCCATTTGGTGGTGAATCACCCTGTATAAAATCACCTTTATGCCTTATTATCAAGTATCCATCTTCATTTCATGACCATAGTAATTTTTCATTGTTAATCTTTAAATTATCTACAACTCCAACATTTTTTTGACATTTTACACATTTTTCAAGTTTTATACGTATTATCCGGTAAGCTCTCGTTAATTTGTTGTTTTATTTTTGTCCTTGTTTGGATTGATGTAGAAGGAGAATCTTGAGGTTTAGGACGAATCAGTGCTCTCAAATTTCTTTTCTGGCAACGTTTCGACGTAATTTACGTCTTCGTCGGGCCTGTATATTAAAAATTTGGTAGGTACAATGTACATTCAATAATATATAAACAGAACTTACCAAAAAAAAAAAGTAAAAGTAATATAAGAGCATATAAAATTCATAAAACAGAAAAAATGATTGTAAATCGACATTAATGTCAGTCAATATTTTTTTGTGACAGTGTACCAGTTGAAGAATGTGAACACCGTTTTAAATTTCATTGTTAGACCTTTATCTATGTGTCTCTACCTATGTGTAGGAGTGTATCATGTGTAGGTTACAAATGAATTTTGGTTATTAGATCTAAATACATATTACTTAAATTCCGGGTGTTGGTTCTAAAATTTAGACTGTTTTTGAACTTCTTAATAAAAATCATTTCAGATACTAAACGTTTTGACAAAATTGGTCCATAATCTAAAATTTCAATTTGATTGAATTGAAAAGAGTGTCCAGAAGTTTTAACATGATTACATAGGACAGTTTTCTCTTCTTCTTCATCTGTGGTGAAATTTATGTTTCTGCAGTCATTCTTGTGGGTATAAATTCTTTTCTTCAGTTTCTGTTTCGTTTGTCCTATGTAGCAACATATAGGACAAATATACAGGCCCGATGAAGACGTAAATTAACGTCGAAACGTTGCCAGAAAAGAAATTTGAGACCACTGATTCGTCCTAAACCTCAAGATTCTCCTTCTACAGCTCTCGTTAATGTTTATTGACTATTGTTTTAAATTAATTATATAATAAATTTTAGCCTGACGAAGCCGATGCTAATCGGCGAAACGTTGCGTAAAATATACAATTTCACTGTTTTTTACCATCCTGCCCAAACCCCCAGAAAAAGAATTTTATATACAGAGTTTTTACAAATTTCTAAGGGTTTCTGAAAATTTGTTTTGGATTTTCAAAAAATTTACAATATTTGTTCAAGATTTTCAGAGATTTCAAGAAATTTCTAAAAAGTTTGTATTGATTTTCAAAAATTCATAGAGATTTCTACGAATTTTCAAGGAAGAAGAAGATTTTTGGAGATTTTAGGATTTCCAGGGATTTATGGAAATTTAGAGAAGGAAAACTTCGGAGATCCAAGGATTTTTAAAATCTACGGGAATTCGAGGGATTCCTCAAGATTTTCAAGACGATTTCTGAGGATTTTCAGAGACTTCTATGAGATTTTCAAGAATTTTTATGGATATCTGCGATATTTTCAAATTTTTCTATGTGTTACAGGATTTCTAAGGATTTTTGTATGATGCTCTAGGGATTCTTGGAAATTTTTCACGGGATCTTCATAATTTGTATAGAATTTCTAAAAATGTTCTGACAATTTTTATGTATTTTTGGAGATTCCATCGGGATTTCATAGGATTTCTCAAAGATTCTGTAGGTATTTTTGAAGATTTTTGAGGATTTCTAAAAATGTTCGCCTTTCTGAAGATTTCTGCAGGATCTTGGGAATTTTCGAAGATTTGTATGAGATGAGATTTCGAGAGACTTTGGAAGATTACGAGAATTTTCTATGGATTTTTAAAGAAATTTTGTGAGATTTCTCAAATAGTCATTTCTGAGGATTCCTGTGAGAATTTCTACAGGAATTTCGAGTTATCCATACATCCACGTGCAAATTTTACATTTTTATAAATTACACGTAATATGTCACATCACTGCGTGATCATTGCAGTTCCCATTACAGTCGCCAGCCCTTGGTGAGAAATGACAGTTCTAACGCCTTTGCAGTTGGCGACCTCTGTTGAGCTTTGCCATAACTGGTGGTTTTGGAACCGAATTTCGCCAGATCCAAAGCCATCTTTCTTTACATTTTCATAGCCGAGATGTCTACCGATTATGCCTCGCACACACTCCTGCATACGAGCATAATGTACCTTATGTTGAGTAGAACTGACAAGCGTATAATCAGTGGAAATTATGAAACTGTAATCATATAACAGAGGTACTTACTCACGGTTTATAAACCACAAGGTATATACAATAACAAATAGTCGCGTTATTGTTACATGCATTGACCTAGGCTTTTTGAACAAATTACTGATGTCCACTCTGCAGAGGCAGGTTCAAAAGCTATTTACGTGATTGACACACAGGAAAAGCTATTTTCGAAAAGAATGCCGCTGAATTCTTAAAGTTTGAATAATGCCTGTGTGTGTGCACAATGACTGATGCAATTGTAATTATTCCTGTACAAAGCTATCGCATACCTGGACAGTGTAAAGCAAATTTCAGCTTCCCACAACATATAGGTATGTGCTGCACGATCATCACGCATACTTTTCAAAATTGACGCGTACGTGTTTACGACCCGAAAACACATAAAACCCGGAGCAATTCTCATAATGAAGGAATATGGTTAATAAAATCGCGCTTTTTTGTTGTCGGCATTCTCTCGGCATGCCTACCTACGTTCATTCAGTTATGATTGTAATGAACGTTATTATCACACGGCTTTGAATAATGCAGAATGCCCATTAAAAAATCTGTTGATTTGTAATGGTCTGGAATGTGCAGTGCCAAGTTGGACGCCAAGTATCGTATAGGTGGCGTTGTTCGCGATTTCAAAAGTCCGCTGCCCTCTAGTGGTTGAAAGCGAAGCTAGAGTTGAAGCAACCCCTAACACAGGCTATAGCAACCGGTAACAAAGGCCATAACAACCCGTAACATTGGCAACCCGTAACACATGCCCTAACAATTATAACCGGGCCCTATAAGTAAGTAACCGCTTTGTTCAAAAGAACAGCTTTCTGTGTGGTTGCAGGCAGAGGACAAGTGCCATGCACCGCAAGAATGGTAGAGGTACAGAATAATGTATAAAAGACAATGCGCGACACAAGACGAGACTTTCTCACGGAGACCATCATCATCGCGCTGCGTTTAACAACCGGTCTACTAGTGTTTTATATCCTCGATCGTGTTTTTGCCACCGACCGCCATTCTTGCGGGGATCGTTACCAATTACAAGTAATTACCGAGTTTTTCCTTATTCTTTCGAGAGCCGGTGCGCTCGGCCATTTGTGCTATACAGGATGTTCGATCCTTCTGCTTATTTGCAAAGCCATTTTTACCGGCTTCTGCCCATTCTTTCTAGACGTACATATTCAAATAGTTCTGCTGATGGTATCCATCGTGTTACGATTGGTTTCAATTCTGATCAGAGTATATTTTGCTACACGACGTTGGTTAGACTGGCGATTGGTAAAACTGGCCAAGTTTCGACAGATGGCTCATAAGTCTCGCAATGATGACTTGCAAAGAGTCAAGTGAAGAAATCTTGCATTTGGATGTCCAGAAATAACGTATTCAAGTGTTGCAGTATCTATACCTATAGGAAATGTATTTCGATCCACTCTGTAGACATGACCGTTACCGAGTCTTCACCTACTAATTAAAAATAACAATCGCGAAATACTTGCGTTGTCATAAAGCCGGACTAATTACCCTCAGACTCTGTCCAAGAGTCGAGTTTTTCTTTCGCTTGCGACCAATACTCTGCCGTTTTGTACGTATAGGGATCGTTTCTGGTTTGTTTGTATAAAGTTGACGACAAATCGGCCTTTCGAATTTAAAAGAAATACCTTCCGACTTCGAACAAACGATGCCGATTAAGGGCAGAACCGGCTTCTTGCGGGATTCCTGTTGGTGAAAAACCTTGCTTGCCCCCGTTGGTTAAGCAACTCGAAAATTATTATTATTTATTTAAAAAAATCCTACTTTGCTTTTATACACTTTCGCTTTTCTGACGCAAGTCTTTATTACTCTTCCAATAAATCCTGAAAATGCAACTGTAAGTTATGTTCAAGTACGCACTTTCAGAGAAAATGCGTACGATGATGAATCTGTTGATTCATCTTTAAAAACTAGAACACGGGCCCGAGTGCCTGACACAAATAAACAACAATAGATCCGACTATAATGGCCCGTATTTGCATAATAAACACAATAAAATCGTCATGAATACCACAAACATGCAACATTATGAAATAACGGCATTGTTTTTGGTGATTACAAGATTCTTCGAGTACACTTTTATTAATTCGCATTTTTCCATTGCAGAGAAGACGGCCAGACCTTCGGAACCTACCTGATAATCGAAGAAGTACGGAACCTCGACTATGGCGAGTACATCTGTAAAATCAGCAAGCCCGGCAGGAGCACCGAACAGCGGGTGTACTTGAGCGAAAAAAGTGAGTACGATTTGAAATTCCCGCGCGCCAACTGTCACCTGTCACTTTTCCATTGACAAGTGACAGTTGCCCGATTCAATGTGACAGCTGGAGGGCGATTGAGTTCCGAACATGGACGAGCTGCAAAAACCCATTCCAAAATATACTGTTCCGCACGATTAGAGCAACTTTTGCTGCATCGATGTAATGCGGGTTGCCTGAAACTCCCAGAGTTTTTCCTACAGTTTCAAGAACAGCGGCCATGGGCAATTGCTCCCGAGGCCGATCACGTCGCAGTTATAGCATGAACGTCCATAGATCTGTGGTCCATAGGGTCAACGTCAGCTGTCATATTATGTCCCTTCTGTCAACTGTCATCAACGTCAAAGTGTAACCGAAAGCGGATCACTTTCCCGCCCCCCCGACGAACACGGAAGGGAAAGTACTCTACTCAATTCTATTCGGTCTCAGTTTTACCCGTGAATTAAGCTTTATTCTAATGGGCATCGGCCTTTATTTTTAGTGGAAATCAAGCTTTATCAGCTTTTGGTTTTTTTAATGATCACGAAAACAAAGCAGTGCTGCTGCAAATCGAGCTTAAAAGTTATTTAGAAGGATTGCCGCCAGGTCGTTTCAGTTTTACCTGTAAATCAAGCTTTATTGTAGTGGAAATCGAGCTTCATCCTGGTGGAAATCAGGCTTTATTCTGGCGTTGATAAAGTTTAATTTTTTTAAATGCACGCAATCGAGCTTTATAGTTATTCAAAAGGATTGCCATCGCGTCGCCTCAGTTTTACCCGTAAGTCAAGCTTTATTGTAGTGGAAATCGAGCTTCATTCTGGTGGGAATCAGACTTTATCTAACGTAAATATAGTTGATGATTTTTTAAAGGCACGAAAGCGACGCAATGCAGATGCAAATCGAGCTTTATAGTTATTTGAAAGGATTCCCGCCGGTTCAGTTTTACCTGTGAATCTAGCTTCATTCTAATGGGAATGAGGCCTCATTCTAGTGAAAATCGAGCTTCATTCTGGTGGAAATCGGGCTTTATTTTAGAGTAAATGAAGTTTGATTTTTTGAAGGGCGAAAGCGACGCATTGCAGGTGCAAATCGAGCTTTATAGTTGTTTATAGAAGCATTGCCGCGGCTTGAGTTTCACCTGTAAATCAAGCTTCATTCTAATGGGAATCAGGCTTCATTCTAGTGGAAATCGAGCTTCATTCTGGTGGAAATCGGGGTTTATTCTAGTGTACATAGTTTGATTTTTTTCAAAAGCCCAAAAGCGACGCAATACAGCAAATCGAGCTTTATAGTTGCTAAAAGGCATTGCCGCGGTCTCAGTTTTACCCGTAAATCAAGCTTTATTCTAATATGCATCGGCCTTCATTTTCAGTGGAAATCAAGCTTCATTCTGGTGGAAATCAGGCTTTATTCTGGTGTAAATGAAGTATAATTTTTTTTATTGCACGCATTCGAGCTTTATAGTTATTCAAAAGGATTGCCGTCGCGTCGCTTTAGTTTTACCTGTAAGTCAAGCTTCATTGTAATAAAAATTGAGCTTCATTCTGGTAGAAATCAGACTTTATCTAGTGTGAATAAAGTTAATGATTCTTTTAAAGACACGAAAGCGACGCAATACAAGTGCAAATCAAGCTTAATAGATATTTAGAAGCATTGCCGCGGGTGCAGTTTTACCTGTAAATCAAGCTTCATTCTAATGAATGGGATGCGGGCTTCATTCTAGTAGAAATTTAGCTCATTTAGGTAGAAATCAGGCTTTATTCTGGTGTAAATCAAGTTTGATTTTTAAAGGCAAGAAAAACGACGCAATGCAGATGCAAATCGAGCTTTATAGTTATTTGAAAGCATTGCCACGGGCTCAATTCCATCTGTGAATCAGGTTTCATTCTAATAAGAATCGGGCCTCATTTCAGTGGAAATCAAGCTTTATTCTAGTGTAAATGAAGTTTGATTTTTTCAAGGCACAAAAGCGACGCAGTGCAAATGCAAATCGAGCTATATAGTTACTTAAAAGTATTGCCGCCGGCTCAGTTTTACCGGTAAATTAGGCTTAATTTTGATGGGGATCGGGCCTCATTCTAGTAGAAATCGAGCTTCATTCTGGTGGAAATCAGGCTTTGTTCTAGCGTGATTGAACTTTGATTTTTTTAAAGACACGAAAGCGACGCAATGCAGATGCAAATCGAGCTTTATAGTTATTTAAAAGGATTACCGCCAGTTCAGTTTAACCTGTAGATCTAGCTTCATTCTAATGGGAATCAGGCTTCATTCTAGTGAAAATCGAGCTTCACTCTGGTGGAAATCAGTCAAGGGCACGAAAGCGACTTTTTTCAAAGGCACGAAAGCGCCGCAATACAGGTACAAATCGAGCTTTATAGTAGTTGCTGAAAGGCATTGCCGCGGTCTCAGTTTTACCCGTAAATTAAGTTTCATTCTAATGGGCATCGGCCTTCATTTTCAGTGGAAATCAAGCTTTATTCTGGTGTGAATCAGGCTTCATTTTAGTGTAAATAACATTTGGTTTTTTTTCAATAAACACGAAAACGAAGCAATGCAGCTTTTAAATCGAGCTTTTAAGTCATTTAATTTAAAAGGATTGCCGCCGCGTCGTCTCAGTTTTACCTGTGAATCAAGCTTTATTGTAGTGGAAATTGGGCTTCATTCTGGTGGAAATCAGGCTTTATTCTGGTGTAAATGAAGTATAATTTCTTTTAATTGCACGCATTCGAGCTTTATAGTTATTTAAAAGGATTGCCGTCGCGTCGCTTTAGTTTTACCTGTAAGTCAAGCTTCATTGTAGTGGAAATTGAGCTTCATTCTGGTAGAAATCAGACTTTATCTAGTGTAAATAAAGTGATTGATTCTTTTAAAGGCACGAAAGCGACGCAATACAAGTGCAAATCAAGCTTAATAGATATTTAGAAGCATTGCCGCGGGTGCAGTTTTACCTGTAAATCAAGCTTCATTCTAATGAATGGGATGCGGGCTTCATTCTAGTAGAAATTTAGCTCATTTTGGTAGAAATCAGGCTTTATTCTGGTGTAAATCAAGTTTGATTTTTAAAGGCAAGAAAAACGACGCAATGCAGATGCAAATCGAGCTTTATAGTTATTTGAAAGCATTGCCACGGGCTCAATTCCATCTGTGAATCAGGTTTCATTCTAATGAGAATCAGGCCTCATTCTATTCTGGTGGAAATCAGGCTTTATTCTAATGTTCATGAAGTTTGTTCTTGCCGCGGTCTCAGTTTCACCCGTAAATTAAGCTTCATTCGAATGGGCATCGGCCTTCATTTTTAGTGGAAATCAAGCTTCATTCTTGTCTTAATCAGCCTTCATTCTAGTGTATATAATATTTGGTTTTTCTAATAAACACGAAAACGAAGCAATGCAGCTGCAAATCGAGCTTTAAAGTTATTTAAAAGGATTGCCGCCGCGTCGCCTCAGTTTTACCTGAAAGTCAAGCTTCATTGTAGTGGAAATCGAGCTTCATTCTGGTGGAAATCAGGCTTTATACTAGTCTAAATTAAGGTAACATCGAGCTTCATAGTTATTTGAAAGCATTGCCACGGGCTCAGTTCCACCTGTGAATCAGGCTTCATTATAATGAGAATCAGGCCTCATTTTAGTGGAAATCAAGCTTCAGTCTGGTGGAGATCACGCTTTATTCTAGTGTGAATGAAGTTTGATTTTTTGAAGGCACGAAAGCGACGCAGTGCAAATGCAAATCGGGCTTCATAGTTACTTAGAAGCATTGCCGCCGGCTCAAGTTTTACCGGTAAATCAAGCTTAATTTTAATGGAGATCGGGCTTCATTCTAGTAGAAATCAAGCTTCATTCTGGTAGAAATCAGGCTTTGTTCTAGCGTAAATGAATTTTGATTTTTTTAAAGGCACGAAAGCGGCGTAAAGCAGGTGAAAATCAAGCTTTATAGTAATTTAGAAGCATTGCCGCCTGCTCAGTTTTACTTGTAAATTAGGCATAATTCTATTGGGGATCAGGCTTCATTCTAGTAGAAATCTAGCTTCATTCTGATGGAAATCAGACTTTATTCTAATGTAAATAAAGTTTGATTTTTAAAAGGCACGAAAGCGACGCAGTGCAAATGCAAATCGAGCTTTATATATACTTGAAAGCATTGCCGCCGGCTCAGTTTTACCGGTAAATCAAGCTTGATATTAATGGGAATCGGGCTTCATTCTAGTAGAAATCGAGCTTTATTTTGGTGGAAATCAGGCTTTGTTCTAGCGTAAATGAACTTTGATTTTTTAAAGGCACGAAAGCGGCGTAAAGCAGGTGCAAATCAAGCTTTATAGTAATTTAGAAGCATTGCCGCCTGCTCAGTTTCACTTGTAAATTAGGCTCAATTCTTATGGAGATCAGGCTTCATTCTAGTAGAAATCGAGCTTCATTCTGATGGAAATCAGGCTTCATTCTAATGTAAGTAAAGTTTGATTTTTCAAAGGCACGAAAGCGACGCAGTGCAAGTGCAAATCGACTTTATAGTCACTTGAAAGCATTGCCGCCGACTCAGTTTCACCGGTAAATCAAGCTTGATTTTAATGGGAATCGGGCTTCATTCTAGTAGAAATCGAGCTTTATTTTGGTGGAAATCAGGCTTTGTTCTAGCGTAAATGAACTTTGATTTTTTAAAGGCACGAAAGCGGCGTAAAGCAGGTGCAAATCAAGCTTTATAGTAATTTAGAAGCATTGCCGCCTGCTCAGTTTCACTTGTAAATTAGGCTCAATTCTTATGGAGATCAGGCTTCATTCTAGTAAAAATCGAGCTTCATTCTGATGGAAATCAGGCTTCATTCCAATGTAAGTAAAGTTTGATTTTTCAAAGGCACGAAAGCGACGCAGTGCAAGTGCAAATCGAGCTTTATAGTCACTTAAAAGCATTGCCGCCGACTCAGTTTCACCGGTAAATCAAGCTTAAATTTAATGGGGGTTGGGGCTTCATTCTAGTAGAAATCGAGCTTCATTCTGGTGGAAATCAGGCTTTGTTCTAGCGTAGATGAACTTTGATTTTTTTAATGGCACGAAAGCGATGTAAAGCAGGTGCAAATCAAGCTTTATAGTAATTTAGAAGCATTGCCGCCTGCTCAGTTTTACTTGTAAATTAGGCTTAATTCCAATGGAGATCAGGCTTCATTCTAGTAGAAATCGAGCTTCATTCTGGTGGAAATCAGGCTTTATCAGTACTGCCCAGCTCTGGATGACATATGGCGTTTGATAAGGGCGATTTCAAGTAGGTTGTAAATAGCTTTGACACTAATGACATTTGGATATTGACACTACTGACATTAAAGTACCTTCTTTCCGATATTCGTTCTGGTTCACCAACCGCCTGAAAAGGTGAATATCGGAAGTAGTAGTACTGGCTTGCTGAAAAAGGTTGACCAGCTGTCAACCACAACGACCAGCTTCGGAGGCCGGTCAGGGAAGGTTAACCTAAACGTCAACTGTCGTTCCAATATCAAAAGTCACTCACTGAAAAATTGGTCGACTGGCTGGTTAACCGATTTGAATATCGGAACATACCTTTAAGACGCTGCTGACATTCATGCTTTACCGATACGCAATCGCCCTCTACCTGTAATCCTGGTCACGGCACCATTCTGTAATGATGTGCACATCAACTGCGCTTGTTGTTCTGTTTTATCTGTGGCCCTAACGATTTTTAACGCATTTGTTGTTTTTTCAGTTCCAGAAGTGACGTACCTGGACCCGAACCCGATGCCCTTCATCAAGATCGTCCTCATCATCTCGGCCGTCTGCTTTTTGGCGGCGTGCATCGTCCTTCTCAACTTTCACTACGGTCTGTCCCTGAAGGTGCGCTACAAGGACAAGTTCGGGTACGTGGAGGAAAACGACGGCAAGGAGTGGGACGCCCTCATCCTGCACTCGCCCAAGGACAGCGAGCTGGTCGACGGTGTGCTCCTGCCGACGCTCAAGTCGAAATTCAACTATCAGTGCTCTTCGAAGAGCCTGCCCCTCAACTATTTCACTTGTAAGTTACTATTGTAGACAAAAAAGCTGAACGACAGGTGAATGAGCTTTAGAAACAAGAGCTCTAGTTTTCTAGCATAAAGCCTAGTTTAGATTACAGCATGCCTTAATTGTAGCTTGTGTCGAGTTCAGCAGGTGTTTATTGCTTTGGAACCAGTTTTAGACACAGTGAAAACGGAGCTTTAGAAACAAGAGTTTGAGTTTTGTTATACAATTGCCTGCTACAACTATTTTTTTCTAGTGTAAAGCCTAGTTTAGGGTACAGACTGCTTTGATTGTAGCTCGTGTTGAGTTCAGTAAGTGTTCATTAGATAAAGCTTTAGAAACATGAGCTCGAGTTTTTTCAACACGATTGCCTCCTACGACTATTTTTCTTAGTATAAAGCCTAGTTTAGAGGACAGAATGCTTCAATTGTAGCTCATGTCAAGTTCAGTGACTGTTCATTGCTCTGGACCCAGTTTTAGACTAAGTGCAAACGGAGCTTTAGAAACAAGAGCTCAATTTTCTTGATACGATTGCCTCCTACGACCATTTATTCTAGTGTGAAGCCTAGTTTAGAGTACAGAATGCTTCAATTGTGAACATGTGAACGAGGAATTATGCGCTTTAAAATCAACGATGTAGCATAGCACCACTTGCTTGGAATTCAAATGCAATACAACTGCAATACAATTACAGTACAATTGCAGTACAATTACACCTATTACGATACAGTTACGATACAAATACATTAGGAATACAATGCAACATGCAATACCAAATGCAATGTAATAAAGCTAGAATAAACGAGTCTTTGGTGCCAGTTTTGAGATAAATGTGCGTCGTTTTCATTCGAATCTCTTCGTTGCTATAGCCTTGCATCTTTTGTACATCACCCCCATCTTTCACTGTACCTGTTCTGTTTTTTTTTCGTAACTAATGATCCCGGTCCTTGTTTCAGGGTACAGCCACCTGCACAAGGACGCCGACAAGAGCCGAAGGATCGTGGCCGTGATCTCGCCGGCGCTGCTGAACGACACGTGGCAGTCGAACGAGATCTACGAGATGCTGAAGCAGCTGCTCGGCTTCGGCAAGACGAAGCACCAGATGGCCGTCGTCACCCTGAAGAAGCTGCCGGCCGGCCCCAGGGAGCTGAAGAACTCGCAGGGCGAGACCCTCAGGTCCCTCTCGGAAGACCTGCAGGTGATCGAGTGGGAGCGTTCCAAGGACGACAGGTTCTGGCTGCAGCTGCGCCTGAAGCTGCCGCCGAAGAGGGACCGCTGCGCCGACCGGACGACGCACCAGCAGGGCGGCGGCGAGACTTATTCTTCAAGACTGAACAATTGCGACTCCGAGGAGAGCTTCGACGTGTAAATAATTTATTTCCGAAGTTGTATTGTAAAATGTATGATTTTAACCATATCATTTTCGTCGCGAGCTCCTGCTCGTCGTGTGATTGTCCTTTTTCTCGCATCAGCCAAAGAGACAAAGCGAGAGAAGGTATGATTATTAATTATTATTATTATTACTACTACTACTGTATAAAAAATATGTCTTTCGATGTGTCTCGCACACTCATAACGTGCGCATAAACATTTTTAAAGTGAAATTTATATATGTATGATATTACATATATATTTTAGGACGTAAGCGTGTAACTATTTGTATGTTCCAAACTATTATTATTATAATATATTTATGAGAAAGTGTATGCTTCGAAGTATTATTGTGATTTTTTTTAATACGTTGTTTTATTTTGTAATTTTTTATGTAAAGATAATAGAATAGGATTCTGAATTGAAAATAAAGCATAAACGTGTAAATAACACTTGATTTAATAATTTTGTGTACTATAACTCTCTACCGAGCTCTCTACCATAGTTTGACCATTCTCAATGCGGCATGAGGTTGAATTTTAGCAGGCTACAGTCCAGTAATACTCTTCAGATTGAGCAAGTATTGCGCTCTTCCATTCTTACGTTTAACCCGCAAAATCTGATGTGAACACTCGTTACACAAGGGCCAAATGACGCCTCTAATTGTGTTCCACTAGAAGACTAGAGATTGATTAAGTCGCCTTTTTGAAGTCAAAACTTTTGCCATAGTACCTATATAGCAAGGCAATATTTTGAAATTTTGAGTTTCTGATTTTATACAATAGCAGGTCGGCCGCTATTCTTGAATCGTGTGAGAAAAGTCCCTGGGAGTAAAATGCATTCCGCAGTACACTGATGTAGCGGATGTTGCCTAAAATCGTGGTTTTTGGGCAACTTTCGCTACAGAAGTGTAGTACGGATTATATAAAACTCCCAGGGACTTTTCTCACACGATTCAAGAAAAGCGGCCCAAAGTAGTATCTCCATTGAATAAGATTGATGTGACCACCAAAATATCCCAGCGTTGGCTTTTACCATTCCAAATGAATACTTGCCGACTATTATGTAGACGAGTGCTTCTAGAAAACCAGCTTAAAATAACTAAAGCCCGATTTGCTATACCAAATGCTATTTATTGTAAGAACTTACGTAATGATATCATGCTTTCTGCTAGTGGTTCAAAAGAACTCGTTCAAAGAACTAAAGCTTAATTTACGTTATAAACGATTACCTACCTGTTTTTTACACGAGGCTTGTAGAAAACCAGCTGGAACTAACTAAAGCACGATTTGCTATATACCAAAGAACTAAAGCTCAATTTACACTCTAAAAGACTATAATTTACACGAGTGCTTCTAGAAATACAGCTTGAAATTACTAAAGCCCGATTTACTTTACCAAAATAATGTTATTTATTGCAAGAACTTACGTAATTATCATGGTTTCTGCTAGTGCTCTGTAAGACCTCATTCAAAGAACTAAAGCTCAATTTACGCTATAAAAGACTATTATTTACAAGAGTACTTCTAGAAAACCAGCTTGAACTAACTAAAGCACGATTTACTAAGTCAAAGTATGTAGTTTTTATCTTGATAAGAACTCGCTTGGAGAACTTAGGCTTCATTCATTCTATAACAGACTATCAACTTACATGAGTTCCCCTAGAAGATTGGCCAATTAAAGCTTGATTAACTGTACCAAAAGCTTTCTATGTGTGTACGTACGTAGGTACTTTGTTCACTTTCTGCCAGTACTTTTAACAGAAGTCGCTCAAAAGAATAAGACTTCATTTACAGCCATTACAGACTACTAGTCATGGCACTAAAGCTACGCTTGCAGCTTAATTTCAGAAGTTGCGCCAGTTCTTTATCAGAGACGACACAAGACTAAAACTTTTAAATTTTAGTGTGAGCCTCCTGGCTCTATCCATACTCCGAAAAGGTTCGTTGTGTTGCCACTCACTATGATACTATAAAGCTACGCTTGTATTTTGATTCGAAAGTTGCGCCAGTCTTTTATCAGGCACGATACGGGAAGAAAACAATAAAATTCTAGTGTAAGCGTGGCTTTATCTGAAAAGATATTTGTTCAATTGCTGCTCCTCGCTGAAGATCTCAAAACACCAAGAAGTCGCACTATGAAGCTACGCTTGCATTTTAATTGCAAAATTGCGCCATCAGTCTTATCAGTGACAACACTGGACGAAAGTAATGAAATCGACCAGGAGCGGTGGTAGCCGAGTGGTACAGGTGATGGCAAGCCAAACCATTCGCGCTGCCCTGTGTGGGTTCGAATCCTACTTCATCCATGGATATTTTATTGCTGTCCCCGAGGTTGCATGGTAGAGCAGCTTATAGCTGAATGCCGCCTCGTAAAATAAGACAATCAAATAAATAAAAAATTCTAGTGTGAGCCTGGCTTTATTTAGATGAAACGGCTGGTTTGATTGTCACTCGCCCAAGATTTCAAAAGGAAAAGGTTCGTTGCGAGGTTCGTTGTGTTGTCACTCGTTTAGGATTTTCAAACATGAAGTTTTGACACTAAAGCTACGCTTGCATTTTGATTCTAAGGTCGTGTCTCCTTTATCAGAGGACGACTCAGGACGGAAACATTCCAATTTTATTGAGGGCCTGACTTTATTTGCATGAGAAGATGCGTTTATTACCACTTGGCTATAATAATTTCGAAACATCAAGCCGCCTTGACACTAAAGCTACGCTTGCACCTGAATTCGAAAGTTGCGCCAGTCTTAGACACGATACGGGATTACGGGAGAGAACAATAAAATTCTAGTGTGAGCGTAGCTTCATCTACATGGAAAAACTCGTGAAAAGATTTGTTCAATTGCTGCATGCTTCTCGCTAAAGAGCTCAAAAGACCAAGAAGTCGCACTAAAGCTACGCTTGCATTTTATTTCACAATAACACAGGGCGAAAGAACTAGAATTCTAGTGTGAGCCTGGCTTTATTTGGATAAAATGGTTCGTTTGACTGTTACTCTCTGAAGATTTCGAAATATCAAGCCGATGATGCCATAAAGCTACGCTTGCACTATCAAAGTTGCACCAGTCAGATCACCATACAGACCAAAAGCAATGAAATTCCAGTGTAAGCGTGGCTTTATTCACATCAAAAAAGGTTAGTTTTGTTGCCACTCGCTCAAGATTTCAAAACATATGGAGTCGTGGCACTGAAGCTACGCTTGCATTGCAACTCCAAAGTTGCGCCAGTCTTACATTAGGGATGACAGAAGATTGGAGTAATAAAATTCTAACGATATAAATCTTTGTTTACATACAAATCAAAGTGATATGACACTGATGGATGACTTGCGGTTAAACACCCTGATTGTGAAAGCAGAATTGGTCAAGTCGTAGGCGGAGCTTTAGTTATAAAAGTGAAATGAAAAGTGATAATATAAAGACCCGCTTGCAAACAAAACTGGATTTGGGCACAAGCCCTAATCGTACAGCTACTATATAACTATCTAATCGGCGACGCGTGAAGTCTGAGATTAGGCCGAGCCAAAGGCGATAGGCTTTACATAAAGCCATTTACAGTCAAAATATAAAGCTTCGGTTGCAATACAACTATAGCTTGACGGAGACTAGGCCGAGCCGAAGGTGAGACTTTAGTTATAACTGTTACAATATAAAGCTTCGGTTGCAATACAACTGTAGCTAGACCAGGCCGACTCGAAGGCGAGGCTTTAGCTGTAACCAACAATATAAAGCTTCGCTTGCGATGAGACAGTTTTTTTTCTGTGCTTTTTTGGCCTTGGAATGAAACAGTATCTAGACAGAGATTAGGCCGAGTCGAAGGTGAGGCGTTAGCTATAACAGTTACAATAAAAAGCCTCATTTGCAATACAACAGTAGCTAGACAGAGCCTAGGCAGGCGAGGCTTTAGCTATTATAGTTACTGTGTAAAGCCTCGTTTGCAATGAAACAGTAGCTAGACAGAAAGTAGGCCGAGCCGAAGGCGAGGCTTTAGCTGTAACTAACAACATAAAGCTTCGCTTGCAATGAAACAGTATCTAGACAGAGACTAGACCGAGCCGAAGACGAGGCTTTAGCTATAACAGTTCAATATAAAGCCACGTTTGCAATACAACAGTAGCTAGACAGAGCCTAGGCAGGCGAGGTTTTAGCTATTATATTTACTATGTAACGCCTCGTTTGCAATTAAAGAGTAGCTAGACAAAAAACTAGGCTGTTAGCCTGAACTGAAAAAAACTGTTAGCTGTAACTAACAATATAAAGCTTCGCTTGCAATGAAACAATATCCAGACTGAGACTAGGCCGAGCCGAAGGCGAATCTTAAGCTATAACAGTTACAATATAAACCCACGCTTACAATAAAACAGGCCGAGCCGAAGGCGAGGCTTTAGCTATAACTGTTACAATATAAAGACTCGGTTGCAATACAACTATAGCTAGACGGAGACTAGGCCGAGCCGAAGGCGAGGCTTTAGCTATAACAGTTACAATATAAAGCCTCGTTTGTAATACAACTGTATCTAGACAGAGACTTGGCCGAGCCGAAGGCGAGGCTTGAGCTATAACAGTTACAATATAAAGTCTCGCTTACAGTAAAACAGTAGCTAGACAGAGCCTGGACAGACGAGGCTTCAGCTATTATAGTTACTAAAGCCTCGTTGCAATGAAACAGTAGCTAGACAGGAATTGGGCCAAGCCGAATGCGAGGCTTTAGCTGTAACTAACAATATGAAACTTCGCTTGCAATGAAACGGTATCTAGACAGGGACTAGCTGCAATTGAAACAATGTAAAGCCTTACTTGCAATGGAACAGTAGCTGGACAGAGACCAGACCGAGCCGAAGGCGAGGCTTTAGCAATGATAGTTGCAATATAAAGCCTCGTTTGCAATACAACTATAGCTTGACGGAGACTATGCCGAGCCGAAGGCGAGGCTTTAGCTATAACTGTTTCAATATAAAGCCTCACTTGCAATAATTCAATATAACTGTTACAATACTGAAGCCACCCGCATTTGGCGGGCCGAAAATATTCCGGAGGAAAATAATTCAAAGCCGTGAAATCGAGGTATGAGAATGTGAATATTCAGAGTCAAGGCATCATTAAAAGATGTCGCTAGCTATTTAATTCATTCGTGTAAATCCCGCAAAGCTCTATAACATAATTTACTGGCCCATCATCGACATTCAGTAACCGTCCCTGCCTGACGTCCGATGAAATGGTGAATTGGTGCATATGAAGTAAAGCACCCGCACATCAACCAGTTAGTTGCTGCCGTACTCCTGCCGTGTTGACGTTCCGCCCGCCGCCCGCCCGCTACCATCCGATCCACACGTGTTGCCACCGCCGCGCCGGCCGCATTCTCCAGCGGCTTCTCAGATTACCTGAGCTGTCTATACACCGTTCGCGATCGTTTTGGATGCAATAAAATATTCCGAATTGCTGGGAATGGAGGATATCGCCGGAGATTGACCGTGGTACCTGGACCAATCCTCCTGGGCTGCCGTCCGCTCCCGACTTGTCACGTCCGTCGCCGAGTGCTTCTGCGGGCCTGTTAGCGAAGAGTTTTAGTCCCCTTCGAGGAAGCTGAGTTAGAACCCGTTTATGTTGCGTCGCGACCCTCCTAGAGGCCGAAGCGTCGAAGCCCCAATGATGAGTCCCAGCCCACTTGGAAAATGACGAGTCGATTTCCCCCGGCTGATGTGCCTTCAGCCCCCTTGAGAAAGTCGAGTTGGAACCCTTCGGAGTCGTGTTTTGGTCCCCTTGGGGGCACGCTGAGTCGAGAACCCTCCAGGTTGAGTTTTGACCCTCCGAGAGACTGATGAGTTGCTTCCCCCGTTGAGTTGCAACCCGTCTCTAGGATGTCGAGTCAGAGCCCTTGGACGTTGAGTCTTGATCCGCCTCCAGGTGTCGAGTCAGAGCCCTCCGACGACGAGTTCCAGCCCTTCTCCAGGTCGATGTGCCAAGGCCCTTCCGGTGTTGAGTTTCGACCCTTCTCCAAGTCGTAGAGTTGGGACCCGTTGACGAAGAGTTTCGAACCCCCTCCAGGATGCTGAGTCGCGTTCCCTCCACGATGAGTTCTAGCCCACCTCGAGGATGTCGAGTTGAAACCCCTAAATGAACCAGGCCCGATAGAAATGAGGTCTCTCGTTTCGGTATCTCGTGTGGCGGAGTGATGACCTCGACGAGCGGGAGGTTAGTCTTGGTGAGTTGGGATAGTTGCTTACGGTTAGGCTTTGTCGGGAAAATGTATGATGAGGCTCACGCGTGCGTTCTGAATCTGCCTGCACGTGCTGGTATCTGCGCTACTGTCTGCCGTCAGGTACAGCCACTTTCAAGCCTCGTCCTTTGTTGGATACCTTCATAGAAAGGTATTCGCGCTCTTGGGCCCTCTGGACTTGGCTTTGTGACTGCGGTACTCAGAGCACCGGACCTAGTGGGTTAGATCTGGAAACTCGCGGGTGAGCTTCCTCTGCGTTTCTGAAGCTCCTAGTTATTCGGAAAATGTAAATTTTGAGAACTACGTGAAAAATCAAGTAATTGGAAAAATAGCATCGCGTTGAGATCGGGGTTCGGACCCTGCCGTAGAGTCGTAATTGTTGATCGGATTGATGGACACCCCCCCCCCTCCTTGAAACTAATGATTTTGTTTTAGCGCCACGACAGTTCCGGATATTTCCATATAGAGCTTGTTACGGGAATGAAGACGTTCTTATTCGAAACTGATGAATTTAATCCGGTACCCAACGACGCCACCGTTCAGATAGGGACTTTGTAAAAATGAACTGTTATTAGGGCTCGATCAGAAATAGTGTAGACGGCGATTATTTCGTGTTAGGGCAAAGATTATTTCGACGCCTCTCCGCATCGGCTTCTCGACGAACACCCTGTATAGTCTATTCTCTGCGTTTTGTTTTTCCTGGCTGCGGCCTTCTCTCACAAATTGCTAAACAACAACAAACTAGCGCGTATACGGGGCGTGCTCAAAACGTTCTCCAAATTAAATTTGTATCTTGACTAGAGTAATTGTTTCGCGCTCACCATCGGTTCGAAAGTTTTTGGAAGGGTGAAATTCGGTTCAACATTTCCGGTTATAGACACGCGCGACCGCGGGAATCTTTCTAAGCGTTGGGGGCGACTCACGGTGAAAAAAGGGAATAGGCCCCCACAAAGGTAGCCATATCCAATCCCTTCCAAACGGGCAAAAGAGAACCATAGCCCAAAAAGAGCGTTAGCCTTTGAAAAGAGGCTCCACAAAAAGGGGGCTACCATACACACACCGGCCCACAAATCTTGGATAGCACTCGTGGCCGAAGTCACTCTTCTCTTTTCAGTGTCTAGAAGCCGGGCCTAACCCTAACATAACCTCTAACACTAACATAAATGTTGGATCTGATTTAACCACGGAAGGAACTTTGAACCGCGAGAGCCAGTCAGAATTAAATGTCGGTCAAGGTGTAGAGTCAGGTGTTTGTCGGAGGGTTGGGGTGTTGGGACGTCTGGAATAATTAGGGGAAAGTTATCTCTTCGGGAATAGGTTAGATCTTTTAGATAATTTAGCCTGCGATGTGAAGGTAGGACTAGGTATAGGAGCGAGCCATTATTTAAACATTTTGAATTGTACATAGAAGTCAATAGATTGATGTTACGTTAAAACTTTAACTGTGTCTTATTGCGTTCAAACTCGGAGTCAGACCTGTCTCAACAATCTCGAGAACTCTATAATCGAACAACAAGAAGAGAGGCACAACGGGATGTCGTCCTGATACTAGATGATCATCGGCCAAGCGGTTCCAAAAGCGGGAAAAGTGATTTAATTCAAATAAGTTGAATTAAATGCCAGTATAATGGGTTGCCTACCCATTCAGGGGACAAGACGATAGCTGGGGTCGTTTCAGTGGTGCCGTGACCAGGATAGAGTTTTTCTTGAGCTGAGAGATTGCTGACTTTGGGTTTGAAGGCAATGAGTTTTTAGGTGACTGGAATTAAGGAAGGCTGCGCGAAGAAGTTGAGGATGGTTCGAAATGGATTATACTCGGGAAAAGAGATGAGGTTTGTGGTGAAATTGCACTAATGATTTGTTTTAGATTGAGAAGCAATGGTAGTGGTCCAAACACTCTGGCGATGAAAAAAGATTGAGGTTGGTTATGAAATAGTTCGGTACTAATCTTTTGTTCTAGATGGCGACCACACTGATTTGATGAGGAATGGGAAAAGAAAGTTTGTTACTATGCAGCAACTAACTAATTGTTTTAGGACTAGGAGGAGAAGACAAAATGCAGGGTCTAGGAGGAGGAAGGTCTATTCAAAGTTTAGGAGGAGAAGGAAGAAGAGCTCTCTTGAGACTCATAATAGGTATCTAATTTGTCAAGTCCATTCGTAACTGTTGGTTTTAGATTTTCTTCCCACGAAGACAAGATGTAAAGTCTAGGAGGAGGAAGGTCTATCAAAGTTTAGGAGGAGAAGGAAGAAGAGTTCAAGATCCATAATAGGTATCTAATTTGTCAAGTCCGTTCCTCACTATCTGTTCTAGATTTTCTTTCCACGCCAAGTTATCTCTAGTTCTCCCTTGTCGTGGAAAAGGAGGAGACTGAAGCCACCCGCATTTGGCGGGCCGAAAATATTCCGGAGGAAAATAATTCAAAGCCGTGAAATCGAGGTATGAGAATGTGAATATTCAGAGTCAAGGCATCATTAAAAGATGTCGCTAGCTATTTAATTCATTCGTGTAAATCCCGCAAAGCTCTATAACATAATTTACTGGCCCATCATCGACATTCAGTAACCGTCCCTGCCTGACGTCCGATGAAATGGTGAATTGGTGCATATGAAGTAAAGCACCCGCACATCAACCAGTTAGTTGCTGCCGTACTCCTGCCGTGTTGACGTTCCGCCCGCCGCCCGCCCGCTACCATCCGATCCACACGTGTTGGCACCGCCGCGCCGGCCGCATTCTCCAGCGGCTTCTCAGATTACCTGAGCTGTCTATACACCGTTCGCGATCGTTTTGGATGCAATAAAATATTCCGAATTGCTGGGAATGGAGGATATCGCCGGAGATTGACCGTGGTACCTGGACCAATCCTCCTGGGCTGCCGTCCGCTCCCGACTTGTCACGTCCGTCGCCGAGTGCTTCTGCGGGCCTGTTAGCGAAGAGTTTTAGTCCCCTTCGAGGAAGCTGAGTTAGAACCCGTTTATGTTGCGTCGCGACCCTCCTAGAGGCCGAAGCGTCGAAGCCCCAATGATGAGTCCCAGCCCACTTGGAAAATGACGAGTCGATTTCCCCCGGCTGATGTGCCTTCAGCCCCCTTGAGAAAGTCGAGTTGGAACCCTTCGGAGTCGTGTTTTGGTCCCCTTGGGGGCACGCTGAGTCGAGAACCCTCCAGGTTGAGTTTTGACCCTCCGAGAGACTGATGAGTTGCTTCCCCCGTTGAGTTGCAACCCGTCTCTAGGATGTCGAGTCAGAGCCCTTGGACGTTGAGTCTTGATCCGCCTCCAGGTGTCGAGTCAGAGCCCTCCGACGACGAGTTCCAGCCCTTCTCCAGGTCGATGTGCCAAGGCCCTTCCGGTGTTGAGTTTCGACCCTTCTCCAAGTCGTAGAGTTGGGACCCGTTGACGAAGAGTTTCGAACCCCCTCCAGGATGCTGAGTCGCGTTCCCTCCACGATGAGTTCTAGCCCACCTCGAGGATGTCGAGTTGAAACCCCTAAATGAACCAGGCCCGATAGAAATGAGGTCTCTCGTTTCGGTATCTCGTGTGGCGGAGTGATGACCTCGACGAGCGGGAGGTTAGTCTTGGTGAGTTGGGATAGTTGCTTACGGTTAGGCTTTGTCGGGAAAATGTATGATGAGGCTCACGCGTGCGTTCTGAATCTGCCTGCACGTGCTGGTATCTGCGCTACTGTCTGCCGTCAGGTACAGCCACTTTCAAGCCTCGTCCTTTGTTGGATACCTTCATAGAAAGGTATTCGCGCTCTTGGGCCCTCTGGACTTGGCTTTGTGACTGCGGTACTCAGAGCACCGGACCTAGTGGGTTAGATCTGGAAACTCGCGGGTGAGCTTCCTCTGCGTTTCTGAAGCTCCTAGTTATTCGGAAAATGTAAATTTTGAGAACTACGTGAAAAATCAAGTAATTGGAAAAATAGCATCGCGTTGAGATCGGGGTTCGGACCCTGCCGTAGAGTCGTAATTGTTGATCGGATTGATGGACACCCCCCCCCCTCCTTGAAACTAATGATTTTGTTTTAGCGCCACGACAGTTCCGGATATTTCCATATAGAGCTTGTTACGGGAATGAAGACGTTCTTATTCGAAACTGATGAATTTAATCCGGTACCCAACGACGCCACCGTTCAGATAGGGACTTTGTAAAAATGAACTGTTATTAGGGCTCGATCAGAAATAGTGTAGACGGCGATTATTTCGTGTTAGGGCAAAGATTATTTCGACGCCTCTCCGCATCGGCTTCTCGACGAACACCCTGTATAGTCTATTCTCTGCGTTTTGTTTTTCCTGGCTGCGGCCTTCTCTCACAAATTGCTAAACAACCACAAACTAGCGCGTATACGGGGCGTGCTCAAAACGTTCTCCAAATTAAATTTGTATCTTGACTAGAGTAATTGTTTCGCGCTCACCATCGGTTCGAAAGTTTTTGGAAGGGTGAAATTCGGTTCAACATTTCCGGTTATAGACACGCGCGACCGCGGGAATCTTTCTAAACGTTGGGGGCGACTCACGGTGAAAAAAGGGAATAGGCCCCCACAAAGGTAGCCATATCCAATCCCTTCCAAACGGGCAAAAGAGAACCATAGCCCAAAAAGAGCGTTAGCCTTTGAAAAGAGGCTCCACAAAAAGGGGGCTACCATACACACACCGGCCCACAAATCTTGGATAGCACTCGTGGCCGAAGTCACTCTTCTCTTTTCAGTGTCTAGAAGCCGGGCCTAACCCTAACATAACCTCTAACACTAACATAAATGTTGGATCTGATTTAACCACGGAAGGAACTTTGAACCGCGAGAGCCAGTCAGAATTAAATGTCGGTCAAGGTGTAGAGTCAGGTGTTTGTCGGAGGGTTGGGGTGTTGGGACGTCTGGAATAATTAGGGGAAAGTTATCTCTTCGGGAATAGGTTAGATCTTTTAGATAATTTAGCTTGCGATGTGAAGGTAGGACTAGGTATAGGAGCGAGCCATTATTTAAACATTTTGAATTGTACATAGAAGTCAATAGATTGATGTTACGTTAAAACTTTAACTGTGTCTTATTGCGTTCAAACTCGGAGTCAGACCTGTCTCAACAATCTCGAGAACTCTATAATCGAACAACAAGAAGAGAGGCACAACGGGATGTCGTCCTGATACTAGATGATCATCGGCCAAGCGGTTCCAAAAGCGGGAAAAGTGATTTAATTCAAATAAGTTGAATTAAATGCCAGTATAATGGGTTGCCTACCCATTCAGGGGACAAGACGATAGCTGGGGTCGTTTCAATACAAAGCATCGTTTGCAATAAAACAGTGGCTAGACAGAGACTAGGCCGAGTTGAAGGCGAGGCTGTAGCTATAACAGTTGAAATATAAAGCTTCGCTTGCAATGAAACAATATCCAGACTGAGACTAGGCCGAGCCGAAGGCGAATCTTAAGCTATAACAGTTACAATATAAACCCACGCTTACAATAAAACAGTAACTAGACAGAGCCTAGGCAGGCAAGGCTTAAGCTACAGTTACAGTGTAAAGCCTCGTTTGCAATGAAACAGTAGCTAGACAAAAACTAGGCCGAACCGAAGGCAAGGCTTTAACTGTAACTGACAACATAAAGCTTCGCTTGCAATGAAACAGTATCTAGACAGAGACTAGGCCGAGCCGAAAGCGAGGCTTTAGCTACAACAGTTACAATGAAAAGCCTCGTTTGCAATACAACAGTAGCTAGACAAAGCCTAGGCAGGCGAGGTTTTAGCTATCATAGTTACTATGTAAAGCCTCGTTTGCAATAAAAGAGTAGCTAGACAAAAACTAGGCCGAGCCGAAGGTCAGTCTTTCAGTAACTGACAACATAAGGCTTCGCTTGCAATAAAACGGTATCCTAGGTAGAAACTAGGCCGAGCCGAAGGCGAGGCTTGAGCTATAACACTTACAATATAAATCCACGCTTACAATAAAACAGTAGCTGGACTGAGGCTAGGCAGGCGAGGCTTTAGTTATTGTAGTTACTATGTATAGCCTCGTTTGTCGTTTGCACAGTAGCTGGACAGAGGTTAGACAGGCGAGGCTTTAGCTTTTACAGATATAGTCACTATGTAAAGCCTCGTTTGATCAATGAAGCAGTAGCTAGACAGAAACTTAGAAACCGAGCCGAAGGCAAGACTTTAGCTGTGCTGTGCTGTAACTAACAATAAAAAGCTTCGCTTGCAATGAAACAGTATCTAGTCAGAGACTAGGCCGAGCCGAAGGCGAGGCTTAAGCTATAACAGTTACAATATGAAGTCACGCTTACGATAAAACTGTAACTAGACAAAGCCTAGGCAGGCGAGGCTTTAGCTATCACAGTTACTATGTAAATCCTCGTTTTTGCAAGAAAACAGTAGCTAGACAAAAACTAGGCCGAGCCGAAGGCGAGGCTTTAATTGTAACTGAATCAAGACAGAGACTAGGGCGAGCCGAAGGCGAGCCGAAGGCGAGGCTTAAGCTATAACAGTTACAATATAAAGTCACGTTTACAATAAAACTGTAACTAGACAGAGCCTAGGCAGGCGAGGCTTTAGCTATCACAGTTACTATGTAAATCCTCGTTTGCAGGGAAACAGTAGCTGACAAAAACTAGGCCGAGCCGAAGGCGAGGCGTAAACTATAACAGTTATAATATGAAGCCTCGCTCACAATAAAACAGTAGCTGATGGACAGAGGCTAGACAGGCGAGGCTTTAGCTATTATAGTTACTATGTAAAGCATTGTTTGCATCAATGAAACAGTAGCTAGATAGAAACTAGACCGAGCCGAAGGCGAGGCTTCAACTGTAATATAATAATAATAATATAATAATATTGTTTTCCTCCTTTTCGACTTACATTCGGCCATAGGAGTTTTGACACTTTATTTCAAATTTTCGTTACAACGGTTTTATTATCCACAATGATAATATTTCCTACAACACCATTATTTCAACGTTTTTAGCGGTGTTTGGCCCAGAAAAGTTTCTTCCGCCGGCTGGAATCGAACCTCGGTCTGAAAGGAAGCGTTGAAATATGGGTTGCGAGCGCGTTGGTTTATGCTTCTGAGCCACCCAGCCGACGGCTTCAACTGTAACTGACAAAGCTTCGCATAAAGCATAAAGCTTCGCTTGCAATGGAACAGTATCTAGACAGAGACTAGGGCGAGCCGAAGGCAAGGCTTAAGCTAAAACAGTTACAATATAAAGACTCGCTTACAATAAAACAGTAGCTGGATAGAGGCTAGACAGGGCTTCAGCTCTTATAGTTATCGTTTGCAATGAAACAGTTTAGCTATACAGAAACTAGGCCGAGCCGAAGGCGAGGCTTTAGCTATAACTAACGATATAAAGCTTCGCTTGCAATGAAGCAGTATCTAGACATGCAGAGACTAGGGCGAGCCGAACGCGAGGCTTGAGCTATAACAGTTACAATATAAAGCCTCACAATAAAACAGTAGTTACAGACAAAGCCGAGGACAAAGCAACCAACAATGACAGAACCTAGGCAGGCGAGGCTTTAAGTAGGTAGCTATTATTATAGTTACTATACCTATGTAAAGCCTCGTCTCAAGTCTCGGTTAAAATGTTTTTTTTAGGCAAATTCTAGATGCTAACCAGCCCAAATGAGGAAATAGGAATCTACACGTTACCCTGACTAGGGTTCAGTTTGTATTGTCGTTTCTAGCAGTTTCGAAAATTTTCAAATAAGAAATAACCAACCTAGTCTAACGGCAAGCATGCTCGCACAACGGTATTGCTGGTTGCCTACCGCCAGTGGCGTCGGAATTGCACTTTAGAGACTTTTTTGTTCTTTTGGTGGCACTAAGCTTCAAACCAATCCGTCAACGTCAAACAACTGTCAATCTGACAGCAAACGTCTAATCAGCTGTCAACAATAACAATCTCAAAAAATGTAAGAAGCCAAGCATTTTTTCACGCAAATTTGAGAGTTCCGTTCTCAAAAATCGCCGAGAATGGGCAGGTGATGCCGCCATGGAGTGCCTGAACGAGCTTTTGATGCACGCGATCGCACAGAACGACCTGAAATGCGTCAAAAACTACTTGAAGATAAGAAGTAAAGTGCGATCAATCTTTATCGATGATCCATCAATCTAATGGTGACTTTGCAGGCGTCAACATCAACAAGATATGCTCCAGCGGCATGACGCTGCTGGGCGTCGCGGCGCAGACCGGCAACCTGGCCCTGGTGCAGACGCTGATCGACCACTCCTCGAACAGCAGCGTGGACTTCGGTCTGAAGCACGAAATCACGGCCGCGAAGCCCAGCATACTGGACCTGAGCGGGAACGTGGAGAAGCCGCGTAACAAGAATATCGGGTACTTCGTGGTGCGCAGGGACGCCGACGAGAACGAGTTCGGAGACGGGCCAACACCCGAAGGCATGGAAGGCCTGGAATGGGACATGGAAATCAACCAGGACAACGTTGATGCCGGCAACAACGACAACCAGGACGGCGAAATGAACATTTACCAGTGGTACGCCAGCATCTTGAACCGCAGCTCGCTGGTCCTCAAAAGCCCGGACAACGATATAGCGAGGCTCGATAGCCACGGCAAGAATGTCTTGCACTACGCCGTTCGAAGCGGCAATTTGGAACTGGTGCGGTATCTTGTGGAGACTTTCAGTGAAATAAGCGTCAATCAAAGCGACGCAGCTTCTGTTAGCCCCCTGCACGTGGCAGCTTCGAAATGCCATTTACCTTTGGTTCGTTATTTGGTAAGTCCATTTTATACTTGAGCAATAAAAAAATTAATTGATTGGTTCTGCAGGTTGATAAAGGAGCGAACGTGAACAGTGCCTGTCGGGAAAGACGGACGCCTTTGCATCTGGCCGCCCAGCAAGGCTACGTGGAAGTGATGCAAGTTTTGCTGGACAACGAAGCGGATATCAACGTGTTCGACATGAAGGAGCGATCGCCGCTATCTCTGGCCGTGCTGGGGTCGAGGGAGGAGGCCGTGAGGTTGCTGCTGGAGCACGGGGCCAGGTTGAACCACGAGGACGCTGCCGGATACACGGCCCTCAGGAGGGCGGTTTTCAACGATTCCACGGCCATTGCTTTGATGTTGCTCAATGCCGGCGCCAGGTTAATCAACTCAAGATTTTATAGTTATTTATGGTAATAATGTAAAAACGGTTTGCAGAGTGGTCCAGTCGCATTATTTGCTGCATGGCGCCGCCAGGAGCAACAACGCTGAAATTGTTAGGGCTCTGCACGAAGCCGGAGCTTTGCTGAATATCAGAGACGATCAGGGCAACACTCCGTTGATGGTGGCGTGCTCCAGGAAGAACTTGACTGTCGCCAAGTATCTGCTCAGAAATGGTAAAGTTAGCCGCTTCTAATTTACTACAAAATAAAATCTGAACTAAGTTGGAGAGAGAGAAAAAAAGCGAAAAATCGCATGAGCGAGAGTGAGACACAGCTAATGGCCTTGAGTCGTTTTTGTGTGGCATCCAGGGCTATGTTAGTCTTTGTACTGATTGAAGAGGGAGTGTTTGCACTTCTACAAAGAAAATAGTATATTACTACACCCTGTATACTTATATTTGAACCACAATTTTTCTTGCGAATCCAGTGGCGTTTTTGAAAATTTCCTGCTGTGAAAAATAACAGTTTTAGAGCGTTTTGAAAATTGAACAAATCTTCTCAGTCTAAAATTAGGTGGCCCTGATCAAATGACAAAAATCTGACGTTTGAAGTTCGTTCATGTCAAAACTGGCTGTAGTAACGGTTTATGCTAGCAATCTAGTCTATTCTTCTTGGTCAAAAATCAAGCTGGCAACGCTTTCATCAGAGCGGCGGCTCTGGCTGTCAACAGTGTCAAAACAAAAATTCCATGCTGCAAACAAACAAATTTCGCAGTTGGCCTTGGAGAGCCTAATTTCCATTCGCAGTTGGTTTTGGATACAAAATTCTCATTTGGTGTCACAAGGTTCACTTGAATTTAGTTACAATTTATGATGTATAGCCTCGTTTGCATTGTCATAAAACTGGAAAAACTCAGTTACACCCGCTTTCGACACATGAATCTACGACTACGTGTAAACCTCGGTGTAAACTCTGCTTTAGACGTTTATATACTAAGTTGAAAACAGGAGTTCACCGAACCAAAAGCGAGGCTACAGATCTTGAAAGAAATGAAGTAAAGCCCCGTTTGCATTGTCATAAAACTGAGAAACTCATTAACACTCGCTTTTGATACATAAATCTACGGCTACTTGTAAACTCTGCTTTAGCCATTTACACATTAATTTTAAACAGGAGTTTGCCGGACTAAAATCGAGGCTACAGATATTGAAAGAAATGATGAAAGCCCTATTTGCATTGTAGGCCAAAGGCGACAAATGACTCTACGGCTACGTATAAACTCTGCATTAGTCATTTAGATATGTAAGCTGGAAACTGTAGCTCGCCGTGCCAAAGACGAGGCTACATACCTTAAAAGGAATAATGTAAAGCCGCGTTTGCATTGTTATATAACTGGAAAAGCCTCAAGGAAAAGCTTACTACTCGCCGTCGACACATGCTCTACGGCTACGTATGGACTCCGTTTTAGTCATTTACATAGGCAGGTGGAAAAGTGGTATTCGCCAAGCAGAATGCAAGGCTACAGGCTATTAGAGTAATGATGTAAAGCCTCGTTTGCCTTATATTAAAACTGGAAAAACTCAGTTATCCTCGCCTTCGATACATGACTCTACGGCTACGTGTAAACTCTGCTTTAGTCATTTACGTACTAAGTTGAAAACTAGTATGCCGAACAAAAAAGCGAGGCTACAGACCTTGAATGAAGTGAAGTAAAGCCCCGTTTGCATTGTTATAAAACTGGAAAAAGTCAATTACACCCGCCTTCTACACATGAATGTGTAATGCGACTACGTGTAAGTTCTGCTCAAGCCATTACACACTAATTTGAAAACTGGAGTTTGCCGTAGCAAAAGCGAGGCTACAGATCTTGAAAGAAATGAAGTAAAGCCCCGTTTGCATTGTCATAAAACTGGAAAAACTTAGTTACACTTGCCTTCGACACGACTCTACGGCTACGTGTAAACTCTCCTTCAGCCATTTACATAACTGAGTTGAAAACTAGAGTTTGCCGAACCAAAAGCGAGGCTACAGTTCTTGAAATAAATAAAGTAAAGCCCTGTTTGCATTGTCATAAAATTGGAAAAACTTACTCACACTTGCTTTCGACATATGAATCTACGGCTACGTGTAAACTCTGCTTTAGCCATTCACACATTAATTTTAAACAGGATTTGTCGATCTAAAAGCGAGGCTACAGGTCTTGTAAGAAATGATGTGAAGCCCAGTTTGCATTGTTCTAAAACTGAAAAAAAAACACTCACACTCGCCAAAGGCGACAAATGACTCTACGGCTACGTATAAACTCTGCATTAGTCATTTAGATATGTAAGCTGGAAATTGTAGCTCGCCGTGCCAAAGACGAGGCTACATACTTTAAAAGAAATAATGTAAAGCCCCGTTTGCATTGTTATTAAACTGAAAAGCTCACTCACACTTGCCTTCGACACATGACTCTAGGGCTACGTGTAGACTCTGTTTTAGTCATTTACATAGGAAAGTTGAAAACTGGTACTCGCCAAGCAGAATGCGAGGCTACAGACTATAAGAGTAACGATATGAAGCCTCGTTTGCCTTGTAATAAAACTGGAAAAACTCATTTACCCTCGCCTTCGACACATGACTTTACAACTACGTGTAAACTCTGCTTTAGCCATTTACACCCAAAATTGAAAACTGGAGTTTCCCGAACGAAAAGCGAGGCTACAGATCTTGAGAGAAATAGAGTAAAGCCCCGTTCGCATTGTCATAAAACTGGAAAAACTCATTTACACTCGCCTTCGACACATGTCTCTACGGCTACGTGTGAACTCTACCTTAGTCATTCAGATACTAAGTTGAAAACTGGAGTTTGCCGAACCAAAAGTGAGGCTACAGATCTTGAAAGAAATTGAGTAAAGCCCCATTTGCATTGTATAAACTGGAAAAACTGACTTACACTCGCCTTCGACACATGACTCTACGGCTACGTGTAAACTCTGCTTTAGCCATTTAACGAAAAGCGAGTCTAAGATCTTGAAAGAAATGAAGTAAAGCCCCGTTTGCATTGTAATCTAACTGGAAAAACTCAGTCACACTCGCCTTCGACACGACTCTACGGCTACGTGTAAACTCTCCTTCAGCCATTTACACACTAAGTTGAAAACAGGAGTTTGCTGAACGAAAAGCGAGGCTACAAATCTTGAAAGAAATGAAGTAAAGCCCTGTAAAACTGGAAAAACTCAGTTACACTCGCCTTCGACACATGTCTCTACGACTACGTGTAAACTCTGCCTTAGTCATTTACATACTAAGTTGAAAATTGGAGTTTGCCGAACCAAAAGTGAGGCTACAGATCTTGAAAGAAATTGATTTAACCCCCATTTGCATTGTATAAACTGGAAAAACTTACTTACACTCGCCTTCGACACATGAATCTGAAAACTGGTAAACTCGACACAAAGCAGAGTTTACACGTAGCGATAGGTGCGTGTAAACTCTGCTTTAGTCATTTACACACTTAATTGAAAACTGGAGTTTGCCGAACGAAAAGCGAGGCTTATAGCCCGTCCAGAATGATGTTAATGTTAACGTAATGTTATCCCCAATGGTAATGTTAGCATTTCAAAGCAACGAGCTTCAATGGGTAATGCTTACCATTGCCACTTACATGATTGTGAACGTTACCATTTGAAACTCATTGCCTTGTTTGCTAACATCACCATTGCCGGATAACATTACGTTCACATTAACATCATTGTGGATGGCCTATAAGATTTTGAAAGAAATGAAGTAAAGCCCTGTTTGCATTGCAATAAAACTGGAAAACTCAGTTACACTCGCATTCGACACATGACTCTACGGCTACGTGTAAACTCCGCTTCAACCATTTACATACTTAGTTGAAAACTGGAGTTTTGCCGAATAAATAGCAAGGCTACAGATCTTGAAAGAAATGAAGTAAAGCCCTGTTTGCATTGTCATAAAACTGGAAAAAACTCTATTCGACACATGCTCTACGGCTATGTGTAAACTCTGCTTTAGCCATTAACACATTAATTTTAAACAGGAGCACAGACCTACAGGAGTTTGCCGAACTAAGAGCGAGGCTACAGATTTTGAAAGAAATGATGTAAATCCCCGTTTGCATTGTCTTGAAACCGAATCAACCCACTCACACTCGCCAAATGCGACAAATGACTCTACGGCTACGTGTAAACTCTGCTTTAGTCATTCACATAACGCAAGTTAGAGACTGTAGCTCGCCGTGCCAAAGACGAGGCTACAGACCTTGAAAGAAGTAATGTAAAGCCCCGTTTGCATTGTCATGAAACTGGAATAGCTCACTCACACTCGCCTTCGACACATGATTCTACGGCTACGTGTGAACTCTATTTCAATCATTTATATAGGCAAGTTGAAAACTGGTATTCGCCAAGCCAAATGCGAGGCTAAAGACTATGGGAGTAATTATGTAAGGCCTCGTCTGTATGGTGATAAAACTGGAAAACTCAGTTACACTCGCCTTCGACACATGACCCTACGGCTACGTGTAAACTCTGCTTCAGCCATTTACACATTGAGTTGAAAACAGGAGTTTTTCGAACGAAAAGCGAGGCTACAAATCTTGAAAAAAATAAAGTAAAGCCCCGTTTGCATTGTAATAAAACTGGAGAAACCGAGTTACACTCGCCTTCCACACGACTCTACGGCTACGTGTGAACTCTGCTTCAGTCATTTACATAAGCAAGTTGGAAACTGGTATTCGCCAAGCCGAATTGAAGACTGCAGACCATGAAAGTAATCATGTAAAGCCTCGTTTGCAGTGTCATAAGACTGGAGAAATACAGGGGCACTCGCCGAATGTGACACGTAATCGTAAACTCTGCTTCAGTTATTCACGTAGCTGAGCTGCAAACAGGAGTTTTCCGAGCCGAAGGCGAGGCTATAAATTACAAAATTGATTATGTAAATCCTCGCTTGCATCATTATAAGACCGGAGAAATACACTGAAACTCGCCGATTTCTATCGCTAATGCTGGGTTTACACAAAATAATAACATCACTAATATTAAAGCATTGTTTGTCACTTTCGACACTTGTGACGAATGCCTCATCAAGTTTGATATCAAAGTGCAAGCATGCCTTCAACTCTGATGATTCGACTACGTAATGTTTTTTCATAAAATTTTTGTCTCTGAGGCTCGCCTCACGTGATCAATTTTTTTTATGAACGCTGCCGTTTTATGAAACAATTTATCTAATGCCGCCTTTACACGATCAATATCAATGAACGCTGTCTTTTGAGAACATTTCCATCGTTAAAGCTCGATTGACACGACGTATCAGTACAATAAACGCCTTGGTGTCACCACTGTATGTGTCACTTTCGAGGAGTGCCTTTAGTTTTAACAAGTTTGAATTTGAAGTGCAAGCGTGCCTTTAGCTTAAACGATTTGATCGCATCAACGCAGTTTTATTTTGTAAAACTTCCATCGGTGAAGCTCACTTCACACGATCCATATTGTTATACAGGGTGGTCCAGGTTATAGTAGCAATAATTCACCATTCGATAGTCCATCGAAAACCAGGTCGACATGCATAATTTAATTTTTTTTCTGAAACACTTCCCAAGAGAGATACAGCCCTTCAAAGTTCAGTTTTTAAAATCTTCTTCTCGCAATAACTCTCAAGTCATCAAAGCGATTTTGACCAAATTTGGTACAAATACTTACGAAATAAATACCCATCACTTGACGTAGATAACTTTTGTCAAAATTGTCCAGTGGCGTAGATACGGGGGAGTTGTTTTACTTTTCACGCCCTATTCTCTACGCCACTGAATATTTTTGGAAAACTATATTTTTTCGAATTCCTTGTTCAACTTAGAAAAAAAAGTTACTCTTGTAAAATTTTGATTAGAGGCTTGATTTTCGAGATATTTGGGTTTTAAACTTTGGAAAACATTTCGAAATCGCCACTTTCCAGAGCCCAAATTGTTTTTTTCTGTAAACGCCGCGTTTCTCAGCAAAAAATGGCAGTAAATCAACTTAAACAACCTGGAAAACTTATGCCAGTAAAGGAATCATGAGCTTTCTTGGATTTTAATTTTTAGGCCTTCAAAAGTCGCGATTTCGAAGCTTTTTCCAAAGTTTCAAACCCAAATATCTCGGATATGAAAAAAATCGCTTTGATGACTTGAGAGTTATTGCAAAATGATGATTTTAAAAACTGAACTTTGGAGGGCTTTATCTCCCTTAGAAAGCGTTTTGGAGAAAAATTAAATTATGCATGTCGACCTAGTTTTCGATGAACCATCGAATGGTGAGTTATTGCTACTATAACCTGGACCACCCTGTATAATGCGCTGGTTTTCAATTAGCATAGATTTCCATCGCTAAAGCTCGATTTACACGACGTATCAATACAATAAATGTCTGAACGACGAGTGCCATTAGTTACAACAAGTTTGAAATTAAAGTGCAAACGTGCCTTTAGCTTTAACGATTTGATAGCATCAGTGCCTTTTCATAAAATTTCAGGCCTAAAGCTCAATTTACACGACGTATCAATACAATAAACGCCTTGGTGGCACTTTCGACGAGTGCCATTAGTTTGAACAAGTTTGAAATCAACTTGCAAGTTTCAGTGCAAGTGTGGCTTCAGCCTCATACCTTTGATTGCAGTAATGCTTATTTCGTTGAAAAAAATAGCGCTAAAGCGCACTTCACATGATCAACTGTTTACTCTAAATGCCCGCAAGTGTCCTTGACAAATGCGAGTTCTTGAATCAAGTTTGATATTAAATTGTGTAAGAGTGGTCTATAAGCTTCGATGATTTCAACGCATTCAAACTGCTCTTTTTGATCACATTCTCATGTCTTAAGCTTGGTTTACATTAATATAAACGCGCTGTGCAATTATTTAGAAACTTTTGACGAGTGCTTAATCAGCTTTGGAATTGAAGTGCAAACGAGGCCATAGTTTAAATCGAATAATTTGGCCGTGTTTAACGAGGTTAGGCTCCAGTATAGAACATAGATGACAGGTGACACTTGACATATAGTATTAAGTTGTACCACCAAATCAGCGACGTAATCGCCTTCATGCACTCACCCTGTCCCATGATATCTCACTACTTTTTGATTAAAAATCCCACTTGGACTTGAGCATAAATGACAGTTGACAGATACTTGACAATTGACATTGACAGTCATGCCATAACAGCGACGCAATCCAATCATCCCCTACATGCAATAACTCTGCTACATGATACGTTAATATTCTTCGTGATTAAAAATCCCACTTGAGCATGAATGACAGTTGACAGGTAACGCCTGATATTTGACGTTGGCATTTTTGACACTTTTGCCATAACACCGAAGTAATCGCCTTCTGGATGCAATGACGTTGGTACATGATACTTCACTATTCTTCTTGATTAAAAACTCAATTGGACCTCAACATAGATGACAGTTGACAGCTGATAACACTTGACGTTTTACGTTGGCACTGTTGATATTCATGCCATAACAGCGATGTGATTGCCTTCTATATGTTATCACCTATCTTGCTTGACTATTTTTCTTCGAATAAAGTACCACTTAGACTACAGCATAGGTAACATTTGATACTTGACATTCGACGTTGGCACTATTGACATTTGTGCCATAACAGCGACGTTATCGCCCTCCTCACATGCGGTTGCTTCACTAGCTTCACTACTGTAAGAAAACCCTCCTTTCCCCAAGTAATTAGCTGTGAAATAAGAATTAACCCTTACGTTGTGTTTTGTCGGGCCGTAGATTTGTAATTACTCTTTACCTGAATCATTTAAATAAATTCCCAACTCCCTTAGTTCCCTGTCATGTTAGTACCCCAGGTTCATTTGGAAAAGAACGATTAAATAAAGATTGCAAAATAAACAAAGTCAATAAAACTACACCTCATCATTTATTACGAATCAATCAATAATCGCCAATTCAATTTTAATAATCTTAATTACTCCACTTGAATCAATTAATAATTTCAAACAATCACTTTCACCCCTTTTGAACAAGTATTATTTGATTACAATGGAAGATAGACTTGCCTTGATGCAGTATTCTCTCGTAAATGATGCACTACAATCATTAACAGTGGTTTTAGCACTATGATTAATTTATTCTGAACGAATGCTAATTTTCTCCTCTCACCCACCCGTTCGTGTCGAACTCCACTACACCAGTCCTCTTTCCCTCATCTCCTTTGTACTATTTCTTTCTCTCACAATATCGCCCGTAATCCTGATCTACTTATTCAGTAAAAAAAATTTCCCTTCTATGATTTCAAGCTGGCCATCACACTACATTTCACGGAATCGTACAAGCTGCAGAACTGATAATGATAATTAATATTATTGTTTTTATCAATCGAAATTTCAGGGGCGAACGTGAACGCCATCAACAACATCAACGGCATGAGCGCCCTGCACGTCTGCGTCCAGGACATCCGCGAGAAGCGCTGCCTGGAGCAGCTCATCGACCTGCTGGTGGCCCACGGCGCCGACATGAACGCCACCAGCTACCAGGGCACCGTCCTCTTCTACTCCATCATCCTGGAGAACCTGCACGGCGCCGCGACGCTCGTCCGACACGGCGTCGACGTCAACATGCGCGACGAACGCGCCTACTTCGACAACCTGAGCCTGGCCAAGCGCCACGGCAGCCTCGACCTGGTTAGGCTCATAGTGCTGGCCGGCTTCCGGTTTTCCAACATGGCCTTCGAGCTGGGCTCGCTGCGCAGCCAGCAGGAGGATCCGGTGCACGACTTTTTGGTCTGCGTCAAGTCCAATCCGCTGCTGTTGCGCGAGCAGTGCCGCATCGTGATCCGGAAGCAGCTCGGCAGGAACATGATGCAGAAGATCGGCCGGCTGCCGCTGCCGACGCTGCTGCATCGGTACCTGGCCCTCGAGATTTTGTAATAGATACGGTTTGATCTCGTCGAAAAAGAAAAGTTATCGAGTTTCCGTTTGCGCAGAGGGTAGGCGCTTGTAGAGGAACCACGAATTGAGCAGCAGCGACATGCGGTGCTGTTCTTGGCTAAAATAGGGGGCGTTGCAAAAGAATCGCGACCGAAATCGCGACAGTGCCATATTATGTCATAAATTACTGTTAGATGACTTTGAAGACATCCTGTATAAGCAGCAGCGGTTAGATGATGCTGGAAAGATATTAGGTGGGAGAACAAGTAATAGGTATAATTAATTAAACTGGTCCTCCTGAAAATTTCTTCTCACTTGTCAATAATTGAAGTGGAACAGCAAAAAAACTACCAACTTTGGGAACTTATAATTTTTCAACTGGATGACCAATTCTGATAATTCTTCCACTTTTGGTTTACCCACCTACCTACCTTTTTCGACAATGGACTTGTATCACTTGTATACCTAACCACTTCCTGAGATTTATCAAGTCCGTGGTATGCTTCCAATTAATTTAAAAATTCCTCCATTGCAGGAGGTCCCATGCGGGTTCAATGGGACTCATGCCAGGTAATATGGCCGGCCAAAACATACGCCTGATGTTCTGATGGTATAAAATAACATGCTCCAGTCCCTTATTCAAGTAGCGTAGGGCTAAAAAAAATCACTCCAGACCACTTCACATATTTCAAGATTGGAAAAAGTTGGAGCGAAAATTCAAATAAGAACCTGTAGCTCCAGCATGTCTTTATAAGACAAGATATAAAACATAATTACAGGGTTACCACAAAAGTAGAACGTACGGATTTAAGTTGAACCAAAAAACCACGCGTTACTATATCACTCTGTATAGAGCCCAAGAAGTAGCCAGGCATAAGAGTGATGCTACGAGTGCATTGTCAAAGAATGGGATAACCCAACAATTTTTAGAATCGATCATTCAAATGAAAAATTTGATAGCCCCCAAAGTTGGTGAATTTTTTATCGCCCTTCAATTGCCGACTAAATTTATTGAAAAAAAAAATTAATTGTAACATTTTCAAAGGCTTCATGCCTAGAAGGGCGCTCTATTGGTTTTGGCTACAAGCAGTGATGCAACATTACCGTAATTTATCATTTTGGTGATCAACCGAGGTGATTTAGCCGTTTTTATTACCATGTGTCGTACTTCCATTGATTGAGCGTATGAACCAAATTGAAAAACAAAACAAAAAAACTCGACCAGATAACGAAAAACTGATGTTACGGCTGAAATTTCATTTGGGGTTTGTTCACTTCTGGGTGACCTTCGTTGTCCTCAGCGATTAAAATTTGCGTTCAAACAGCTGATTGAACAATACCTGGGAGCGATGACCACGCATCTTATTCGTCTTCGACGCTGGCCCTTTAGGCGGAACGAAGAGAACCGTATGCGGCAAGAAATAGGTGCGAGTGTGCTATCATGCCTTCTCCTACAATAGTCGGTAGGTACCAACTTCCGCACCTCTTCGTTTGAGCGGCGATGGACTTCCCCTCTCGTAATTACCACGTGTAATTGGAAAATATCGGTAATCCAGAGTCATCCAGGGTTGATCGGGGTTTTCATCCCCCTGAAACGGTTGGTTGTATCGTTTTTTCTCGTTTACTGTGTGTTGCCTCGTATATTTTTGTTGTTTAGTCCGTCCATTTTTGGATATTTCTAAAGGTGGGCGTTGTCTTTGATTTGAAATGGACGTTGGAGAGGGGAATTTGATAAGAGAAACATTATTATTTCTGTCGAGTAATCAAGTGGTGTGTGCTGAAAATTTTGGAAAAGCGCTAATCGCGGATTTAATCAGCCACCACTTTCCGATTAAAAGATCATCGCAGATTTATTTATTATTCTTTGAGGCCACACAACAACCGTCGTAAGTTTGTTTTTGATGATTTCTCTGAATAGCCTCTCATGATTATTTTCTTCAGGGCCTCCATTTCTTCATCCGTCCAGTTATCCATTTCGGATGCTTTGAATGTTTTTCTTGATCCGTCCCAACATCTTCTACATCGGATAAATTGTGCTTCTTCACTGGTGTGGATTCCTCAGCTGCTCCGTAAATCTATCAATAGCTGCATCTGTGACTTCACCGCCACTTTTTGTGCTTTCATCAAACCTCGTGCTGTCTGGAGAGAAGTGCCCAGTCTTGTGTTTCTGGTACAGCCTCACCCAGTGTCTGTCTGTCCAGTCTGGAAGAACCCTCGATGGGAACCCGAGGCGAAAGTTAGGTGGTAGAATAAGTTGTCGGTTGATGTCTAGATTATGGAAATTGCCAAAATACAGCACGTCGCAAACTTATAATTGTGAATTGTGAAACTTATTATTATTGTGAATTTCATAGCCTTCAGCTCTAAAAGCATTTAGCCTTCTCAATTTTTATTATTATTTTTCTCCCGTAATTCAAATACCAAATTCTTTATCATTCCTTATCTCCATTTGTTAGTTTTTTTTCTCAACTGGACAACTCATGAGCTGTGCAGCTGAACAGGTGAACAAGCAAGGAAATTCCGTGAGTTCACTAGTTAACGAACTATGAACTGAAGAACTCATGAGTTAATTAGCTCGTGAGATCAAAAGTTGGATTAGCTAGTAAAATCAATAGCTAATTTGACTGAATATACGCTAACGGGTTGAACGAGCTATCAAATCTCACAAGTCAATTAGCCAACGAACTATCAATTAGAGAACTCACGAGCTAATTAGCTAATAGCTCGTGAAATCAAAAGTTGATTAACTGGTGAAACCAAGAGCTTATTTGACGAATTATGCGCTAACGGGTTGAGCGAACTAGCAAATCTCGCGAGCTTACTGGGTCATGAACTATCAACTGAAGAACTCGTGAGCTAATTAGCTCGTTAAATCAAAAGTTGATTAGCTAGTAATATCGAGAGCTAATTGGACTGAATATGCGCTTACGGGTTGAACGAGCTAGCAAATCTCGCGAGCTAATTAGCTAACGAACTATCGACTAGAGAACTCACGAGCTAATTAGCTAATAGATCGTGAAATCAAAAGTTGATTAACTGGTGGAACCAAGAGCTGATTTGACTAATTATGCGCTAACGGGTTGAACGAACTAGCAAATCTCGCTTACTGGGTCATGAACTATCAACTGAAGAACTCGTGAGCTAATTAGCTCGTGTAATCAAAAGTTGATTAGTTAGTAATATCGAGAGCTAATTGGACTGAATACGCCCTAACGGGTTGAACGAGCTAGGAAATCTTGTGAGCTAATTAGCCAACCAACTATCAACTAGAGAACTCACGACCTAATTAGCTAATAGCTCGTGAAATCAAAAGTTGATTAGCTGGTGAAATCAAGAGCTGATTTGACGAATTATGCGCTAACGGGTTGAACAAGCTAGCAAATCTCGCGAGCTAATTAGCTAACGAACTATCAACTGGACAACTCATGAGCTGTGCAGCTGAACAGGTGAACAAGCAAGGAAATTCCGTGAGTTTACTAGTTAACGAACTATGAACTGAAGAACTCATGAGTTAATTAGCTCGTTAAATCAAAAGTTGATTAGCTAGTAAAATCAATAGCTACTTTGACTGAATATACGCTAGCGGGTTAAACGAGCTATCAAATCTCACAAGCTAATTAGCCAACGAACTATCATTTAGAGAACTCACGAGCTAATTAGCTAATAGCTCGTGAAATCAAAAGTTGATTAGCTGGTGAAACCAAGAGCTGATTTGACGATTTATGCGCTAACAGGTTGAACGAACTAGCAAATCTCGCGAGCTTACTGGGTCACGAACTATCAACTGAAGAACTTGTGAGCTAATTAGCTCGTGTAATCAAAAGTTGATTAGCTAGTAATTCGAGAGCTAATTTGACTGAATATGCGCTAACGGGTTGAACGAGCCAGGAAATCTCGCGAGCTAATTAGTCAACGAACTATCAACTGGACAACTCACGAGCTAATTAGCCAACAAAATCGATAGTTGCTTTCACGAATTATGCATGAGAAAGTAGAACGAGCCAATAAATCTCGCGAGCTTACTAGTCAACAAGCTATCAGCTAAAGAACTCATGAGCTAATTAGCTTGTGTGATCAAAAGTGGTTTAGCTAGTAAAATCAATAGGTCGTTGGACTGAATATGCGCTAACGGGTTGAACGAGCTAACAAATGTCTCCAGCTGATTAGCCAACGAACTATCAACCGAAGAACTCACGAGCTAATTAGCTAACAAAATCGACAGCTACTTTACGAATTATGCGCGAACAGGTTGAACGAGTTAGCAAATCTCGCGAACCAACTAGCCAACAAACTATCAACCAAAGGCCACATTAGCCAGCTTTAATCAGCAATTGCTTAATGGCTGATTAAAGCTACTGAAATAACTGTCTGATAACAGAAAATAACCATGAAAATAGCTGACTGATTACTAGAAGCTAACGGGTTGAACGAGCTGACTTAGACCGAGCTGACGAGCTAATTAGCTAACAACCTTGTGGAATAACGAAAAGGCACTGTTAACTGCTTGATTACCTACTGAAATAACACTTCGATTTGCTATCGCGATAATTAATTACTAGCGAAGCTAATGGGTGAAACGAGCTGACGGGCTGGTCAAATTACGAGCTGATGAGCCAACAAAATCGAGAGGTTATTTGACAAATTATGAGCTAACAGGTTCAACTAGCTACCAGTTTTACGAACTTAGAAAATAAATGACAAAACTAGAAGCTATCGGATTGAACCGAGCTGACAAGCTGGTTAACTTATGAGCTAATCGGCTAGTAAAATCGGTAGCCAATGAAAGCTCTTGTATCGAAGTAGTTGATAGTAATTTAATAATTTTCTTCAGCAGCCACCACTGCCTAACAGCATTAGCGTGATAGAATTTTGATACAAGAGTGCGTTTCGAGGACCGAAGCCGTGTTTGCCATCATGAAGCGTATCCGAATGCTGCAAAAGAGCTTGAGGGCCTGTGAACACGCTCTTGTATCAAAATTCTATTTCGCTAATGCTGTTAGGCAGTGGTGGCTACTGAAGAAAATTACTCGAATTTCTTGTAAATTTTGACACTACTGTGACAAATGTCAAGCTAGATCCATAGGCTGCAAAACTTATATTTTTGATTGTGTATTATTTAGCACATTATGCACCTATCCATGGAACGATTACGAAGAATCGTACATATTCTGAAATTAATGACAAACATCAAAAATTTAAACTTTGCAAAAAATGACACATTTCTTCAAAAATTAAATTAGGGCGACAAGTCTAACAAAAAATTTGACTTTCTGATACAGCCTTTCTAAAAATGGCAGAAGAAAAATCAAGATCTTTTTTATGAAAGATTTATATGTTTGGTATGGAATTTTTTGACACACTTTTAGTTGTCACCCTGTATATCCAGCATAATATCAGTGACCACCCAACATGGTGCTTTGTAGCCAACAGAACGCGCTTTTAGCCTTCACCAAAATTTTTGAAATCCGTCATCTATTATTTTGATTATATGCCCATTTGAAGTGAGAAGAAATTTTAGGGTGGGCCAGTTCAATTATTTGATCACGTGTTTATAATCAGTTTCACGTTTGTTTTTTTAAATACAGTAATGACTTTCACTAATGCTGTTAGGTAGTGGTGGTCACTAAACAAAATGAGGCCCAAGCGCGGCGGTACTGAAGAAAAAGGAATGAAAATGCTCATGTTACATTATTATTAACTAGCTTCCAAGACATTGGCACGAAGTTAACGAATACTCTTTAACTGGCCTCATTCCTGAGCGTTGTTCCTCTACGAGTGCATGCTCTTGGCTTTAAGCTTATCTTAAATTACAAAAAAAAAGATAGTGGACCATTGATGTTTTTAGAAGGAAATTGTTGTCTAAAGAGTTACCAAAATTAGAGTATTATTCGTCTTTTTTTTCTGTTTCACATTCCAGATACTACATACACACACACACAAAAATCTAGTCAATTCGGTATTTGCACACATGAATTTTAATTTGTGATATAGATTTAGTTATACAGACGATTTTTATATTAATAATAATAATTGAACAAAAATTATTCCTATTCAAAATGTATTTAACCCTTAGACCCACAAACGTTTCTAACTTTTACAAGATTTAGTGATATAGTCTGTAATATAAAAAAAAAATCGTGCAAAATAAACAAACGTATTATTTTTCTAGTTTTAGTCTCTAGTCCCCAGTCTCTTGAGCTTCTAGTCTCGCAAGACCATTTCCAGAGTGATTGCAATCTTCTGTGATAACTGCCGAGCCGTTGATCCGCTTGAAATTTGGTATGTTATGGCGTTAACAATTAGGGTTTCAACTTCTAATGTGGGTGATTGTAAGTAAATGAAACAAAATATGACAACTAACATTAAAATTTATTGACGAGTATCAAGTGACTGCTACATGAACAATTGAAATTTAACACGGGCATACAGAGGGGATTCGATCTGAGGTAAAATGCACCAGTACAAAAATAGGCACCCACTAGGTGTAAGTAAAGACTGATTTATGCTAAGTTAGTAGTTATTATTGCAGTGTTTTCCAGGAGAGGATTGCCCATTGGATAATTCTTATTCCAGCAGTTCGGTTAGGGTGCGGCTGGAGACGTAGGCTATTGGCTGGCGGCCGTGCATGTCCTTTTCGTGCTTCAGGCCCGGCTCCAGTCCGACGAGGCGCCTGCAGATTTCCAAGTGACCGTTCTGGGCGGCCCTGTGCAGGGCCGTCTTCCCGTCGGCGTCTTTGAGCAGGGCGTTTGCCTTTCTCGCCAGCAGGAGCTCTACTATTTCGGATTTTCCTGCAAAAATCGGCAGTCAAAAATCAACTTGCGAACAACAAAAATTTGAAGGTAAGTATAATAAAATTGTAGGCTTTTTTTTCAATTAGAGCTATGCAGGAAATGTGTTGTGTTGGTACGAATGCTACGAAGCTAACGTCTTAGCATCTAGCTGTCTAAATTTGCTGTATCTCTTTCTTCATACCGGCTTACTGCTTCAATATTGGTAAGCTAAATTTGGTAATACTCACCACTTGGTGATGAGCATCATTAGCTATCTAGGCACTGAGTATTTGCATTCCATTTTATTCAGTACCGCCGCGCTTGAGCATCATTTTCTTCGGTGGCCACCGCTACCTAACAGCATTAGCGAAAAGCCCACCAACTACTAAATACGATTTTCGCTACGCCATCTGACACATTACGTCGCTAGTGACAGCTGTTATGAATAGCACATCTATCAAGACGTTAGCATGCCACCATTCATACCAACACAAACCATTTTTCTATAGCTCACTCTAATGAAAAAAGCCGTGAAACTATAGGCGATAGGAGTAAGTAATAGTACCTACAGCAGCAGCTCTGTGCAAAGGCGTGGCCTTGCCCTGATGGGTGACGGCGTCGACGTAAGCCCCACGGTCCAGGAGGAGACGGCAGAGGGCCAGGTGGCCGTTCCTGGCCGCGTAATGGAGCGCCGTATATCCAGCTGCGTCCCTTTCGTCCACTTCGCAGCCCTATGAACAATTCATTCAATTATTACTGCTAACTGGAGACTATATTACCTATACCAACTAGAGACAAGATTACTAACTGAAAATTACAGACTTGATTGAGAAAAACCAATTACTTTGTTCAGAAGGTAGAGAGCCCTTTCCTCATCGCCGTACTGAGCCGCGAACCAGAGTCCCCGCTGAAAGTCCAGCTCGTCCAGGGATTGGGCCACGGCCGAAGGACCTTTCGACGTCGTTCCTCCACAGTCGCACATTTCCTGCAAAATTAATTTTATCTTTTCAATTTAATTATTGTTACTGGGTACGTCAGACGAGCTAATTAGCTGGCTATCAAAAGCTCAATTGATGAACTATGCGCTAACGGCTCAAAGAGCTAGCAAATATCGCGAGCTAACTAGCCAAAGAACTATCAACTAAAGAACTCGCGAACTCATTACCTAGCAAAATCAAGAGCCAGTCCGGCAAATTATGCGTAAACGGGTTAAACGAGCTAGCAGTTTGGTGAGCTTTCTAGACAACGAACTTTTGACTGAAGAACTCATGAGCTAATTAGCTAGTGAATTCAAAAGTAGTTCAGCTAGTAAAATCAAGAGCTAATTTGACAATTACAGCGCTGTGTGACAACACTGATTTCTAAAGCTAATGGATGAAACGAGCTAAGAACTATTAAACTCACAAGCTAACTAACGTAAATATTCATTCATTGCTTCATTAGATACCGAAAAAACTAATTACTAGAGGAGCTAATGAATGAGACGAGCTGGTGAGCTATTAAAATCAAGAGCTAATTAATTAACGAACTCATGAAATAATAACTTGTTTACTGCTTCATTAGCTACTGAAATAACTTCTTGATTAGCTACTGAGATTACTGCTTGATGAGCTACCGAAAAAACTTGGCACCAGAGGAGCTGATTATGAAACGAGCTAATAAGCTATCAAACTCACAAGTTAATTAGCTGACGAACTGGTGAAATGAACGAAAATAACTTGTTAGCTACTTGATTAGCTCTGAAATAACAGCGTGATTAGTTAACGAAAACACTAACTAGAGCTAATGGATGAAACGAGCTAAGGAACTATTGAACTCACAAGCTAATAATCTAATAAGCATGTAAACTAACGAAAATATTCATTCACTGCTTCATTACGTACCGAAAAAAACTAATTACCAGAAAAACTAATGAATGAGACGAGCTAGCGAGCTATTGAAGTCAAGAGCTAATTAATTAAAGAACTAATGAAGTAACAATAGCTTGTTTACTGCTTCAGCTACTGATGAGCTACTAAAAAAACTTGGTACCAGAAGAGCTGATTATGAAACGAGCTAACATGCTATTAAACTCACAAGCTAATTATGTAATGGACTTGTGAATTAACGAAAATATTCATTTACTGCTTCGTTAGGTACCGAAACAAAAAACTCATTACTTAAGGAGCTAATGAATGAGACGAGCTGGCGAGCTATTAAACTCACAAGCTAATCAGCTGACGAACTGGTGAAATGAACGAAAATAACTTGTTAACTACTTGATCAGCTACTGAAATAACAGCCTGTTTAGCTACCGGAAAACTGATTATTAGAGAAGCTAATGAAGTTAACAAGCTGATGAGCTATTTAACTCATGAGCTATTCAACACACGAGCTAACTGGCTAACAAAAACGAACTTGTGAAATCATGAATATAACTTGTTCACTGTTTGATTAGCTACCTAAGAAAAACTAGAGTAACTAATGTATTAAACGAACTGACGAGCTATCAAACACAAGAGCTGACGAGCTATTAAACACACTAGAGTAACTAATGGATTAAACGAACTGACGAGCTATCAAACACAAGAGCTGACGAGCTATTAAACACAAGAGCTGACCGGCTAATAAACTCACGAGCTAATCAGCTAACCAACTTCTGAAATAACGGAAATTACTTGCTCACTGCTTGATTAGTTACTGCAAAAATTGCCTACATAATACTCTAATTATTAGACGAACTAATGAACGACATGACGAGCTAGTAAACCCACAAATCATTAAGCTAGAGCAACCAAGAGCTAATTAGTTAAAAGTATCAAGAGAAAATTTGACGAATAATTTGCTAACGGGTTGAACGAGCTGATGAGCTAGTGAACTCGTAAATTATTTTGCTAGAGAAATAAAGATCTAGTTAGCTGATAAAATCAAGAGCTAATTTGACGACTAATCTGCTAAATTATTTAGCTAGAGAAATAAAGATCTAGTTAGCTAATAAAATCAAGAGCTAATTTGACGAATAATCTGCTAACAGGTTGAACGAGCTATCAATCTTGCGAGCTAGCTAGCTAACGAGCTATTAACTGAAGAACTCACGAGCTCATCAGCTAGCGAAATCGAAAGGTTACTTGACGAATAAAAAGTCAGCTGTCTCATGATCTGTCTAGCTAACATACAATAATTAGCTAACTAGCTATTAAACTCAAGAGCTGACCAGCTAAGAAACTTACGAGCTAATCAGCCAACCAGTGAAATAACGGAAATTACTTGCTCACTGTTTGATTAGTTACTGCAATAATTGCCTACATAATACTCTAATTATTAGACGAACTAATGGACGAGCTGACGAGTTAGTGAACTTACAAATCATTTAGCTAGAGTAACCAAGAGCTAATTAGTTAAGAGTACCAAGAGAAAATTTGACGAATAATTTGCTAATGGGTTGAACGAGCTATCAATCTTGCCAGCTAACTAGCTAACGAACTATTGAGTGAGGAACTCACGAGCTAATCAGCTAGCGAAATCGAAATCTTACTCGACGAATAAAAAGTCAGCAGTCTCATGATCTATCTAGCTAACATACAATTAGCTACAGAACTGTTTGAATAGCGGGTTATACTGAACTAACAAACTTGCTAACTCACTGCTTCGACCACCTTGTAGGTAAACGCAAAAAAGTTTTGATCAAATTGACGACTAGTACAATTATCCTTTGAAGTTTGTACATGATTCAAATCACCCTGTATAAGCTGGTGTATATGCAGGAGTAAAACGCTCCTTTCGGTCGCATAGAAGCATTTTTTACCTACTTTTTTACGACCTGATCACCCTGATACCCCTACTCAGCCCTGCCTATAACCCACCTACTCTTATACCACACCTGGTCGTAATCTAGCCAGATTTTATTGTCGCGTAATCATTTTTTATAGACCGGCCCGTATCGATCCGTTCCTCTCTGCGGTTTCTAAACATAGAACTTTCCGAGAGCCCATTACAGAAACAGAAAGAGCTAATTTCTGTTTCGTTCTCCGGTTTGCGCAAATATTTGCCGATGTCACTCAAGCCTCTCTAAACGTCTCTTTTGATAATAAAAGGTGTGCTGGTGTGTTTGCTTGCGATAATGGATTTCTTAAAGAGGACAGTAGTTAACACCGTTTCGATAGATACTTGAGAGATAACTCAAGAAGTAAACAAACATTGCGTCAGTAGTTATTTTTGGTTCGAAACGCGCAGTTAGTTGGCGTTCAAAATGCAGTTGAAACCCGTGTTTTTCATCAAGCACCTATGCAGGTGTATCTACCTGTTGAAGTTATATTTTATCATAGTTTTTTTTTTATCTTGAAACTTATCATTTTTTATCGCGACGCGATACTTTTGGTCGTTTTGATAAAACAAGCGTGTTTGGCTACGAGTGTACTTAGTAATGATAAAATGTATTTCCAAATTGAATCCATTTCGAAAGCAAAACTGGTTTTGGATATTTGAAAAAGCCGGCTAGCAGTAGGTAAATTAGGTCTCTGTTACGTCATCTGTCAATGTCAATTCGAAAAAATGTTCGTGCTGGAGGTGTTACAAATCCATTAATCCGAAAATTGAAAACAAAGCTGGTCCACAGCAGATACAGGGCATACATACCGCAATGAGCTGTTCAATTAGTTCAACTAGATAAAAAAAATAGGATCGAAATGAACGATCAAAAGGCAAGAAACGGTAAAACAGGTCACTGCAATTATTATTATGTAAGGTTTGACGTAGAGTGACAGTTGTTACGTCGATCTGTCAGTTTTCGGTCTGCCAATTTCGGACAGAACGTATTCATACAGAGTGATAGAGGTTTTTGAATAGAAACATTTCCACAGAGGTTTTTTTTAGATATTTACCCAACAATGAACCCTTGCACTTGACAATTAGATAAAGGAAATAAGCAATTCTTTAGATAAAACCGTTATCACTTTTACTGGTATTTAAAAAAAACTGCGACTAAAATAAGTAAACCATTGATTTACCTTGTTCAGATTACACTGAAGATTTTGAGCTTTGAGGCGAAGCTCCAATCCAGGCGAAGCTCTAAACCAAAGCTGACACCATAGACACCACACATCAATCAAAACTGTCATGGGATTGTTAACTTTGAAGAAAAGTGGTCGCTTTGTTGAGTTTTTTGAACGCCATGAAATCAGTCGTCAGTTATACAGGATGTCCCGTTTACAAGTGAATCTTTTCCCCCATCTACTTTACTACCATGTTTTACTTCATGCTTATCATCAGGTTATATGAACGGCTACGGGCCAGTCCAAAAAAGCCACTTTATACACTTAACTCATGTTGTTTATAATGGCACCTTGCTCACGTATAATATACCTACGATGTTTTATCTCAGTAGCGGCTCAAGCTTGGGCAAGGTCAAATGATATTTTGAAAACAAGCAATAGTCAATTTGATCATGAAAGGTGCGCATAATGACTCATTTTACTACTTGTGGATAATAGCCCACTTTAGTCACTAAAAACGAATGTATTATGGAGTCCATTATACACTATCATAAGATAAAGAGACAATCAACAAACGGCCCACTCACCAGTATATTTATATATCACAAAAGTCTCGCTGGCGCGCAAAAACACAATGTCTTGTCTTTAGAGCAAAAAAGTTTTTCTTGGCGTTTTCTTTTTCGTTCAGATATCGCGCTGCAGGGTCCACACGACTTCGGCCTCGCCGGTAGTGGCCACGACCCTGTACCCGAGCTGCCCCAGCGCGTTGATGACTTCCACGGGATTGGCCTTGAGCAGAATGCCGTTGACCACTTCCTTCTGGTAGTTGTCGAACCTCTTCACCAGCGCAACCGTTTCGTCCTTGTTCAGTCCGAACACTTGGCTGTCGAAGGCGTGCAGGCTGGCTTTCACGGCCACGTAGGCGAACGTTCCGGAGGACATCAGCAGGCTGGCGGGAATTTCCATGTCTCGATTCAACCAGAGTTTGAACTGCACTGCTGCCACGGAATAAGCTCTGTCTGTCGGTATGCTATCGCAGCGGCTGCTATTAATCGTCTTTGACGGGCACGGCGCCGGCAGCAGGACCCGTGGCGGTGGGAGAGACGGTTCTGTTATCGCCGGTGGCGGAGGGGAGGATGACGGCGACGGGTTCGGGTTCGGAAAACTCCTTTCGCATCGTCCACATGTACTCGTTGTAGTCCTGCTTGACGGAGGTGGAGGACGAAGCGACGACTCTGTAGCCGAGGACTTCGAGGGCGGTCAGGATGACGCAGGGATGTTGCATGTAGACGATGGTGCAGTCATCGCAGTAGCCGCCTGAAGCGAACCTGTAAACGTTAGAAAATAAATAGCTAAAATAGTGTTGTTTTCTTGAGATGGAGATAGATGAATACTCAAAAGTCCATTGCAAAACGCTAAACAATTATCTAATGAGTAATTGAATGAGGTAAGTGGAGTAGTGAACAGCAAGAATAAGCAGGCTTTCTGCGGGGTTGAAACGCGTTCCTGACCAAAAAAATGTGGGCTGATGGCCAAGCAGCTCGAAGAAATTATTACTTGTTTTTATCATTTTGGATTCTATATTGTTCAAGAACAAAAAAATAGAACGGTTGACTTGAACGTGGACAGCCGGAAGAGAATCGCTCGCTGCAGGTGATGAGCCAGTAACATGGCTGGCAGTCACTTTCTGGATGGGTGGCTTCGCCGCGAGCGTGATTGATAACGCTTGGACGGACATCTAGAAAACTGGTCTCTATGCACATACTCTCGCCGATGAGATATTGGGCAAGGCCTTCTGGGTTATCACCTGCCCCGAGGTTACAGGGTGGAACAGCAAAACGTACAAGCTAAGCTGAATGTCGTTTCGGCCAGGAGGAGAAATTATTACCAAATGTTATGATATTCGATGTATTCTGTTGAGGTAAGATTGAAAGGGAAGCGGCCGAGCCGTACCTTTGGAAATTATCATTGTTACATTGCAAGTAAGGCTTTACATTGTTACAATTGCAGCTAGTCTCTGTCTAAATACCGTTTCATTGCAAGCGAGGCTTTATATTGTTAATCACAGCTAAAGCCTCGCCTTCGGCTTGGCCTAATTTCTGTATAGCTACTGTTTCATTGCAAACGAGGCTTTACATAGTAACTATAATAGCTAAAGCCTCGCCTGTCTAGGCTCTGCCTAGCTACTGTTTTACGGTAAGCGAGACTTTATACTGTAACTGTTATAGCTCAAGCCTCGCCTTCGGCTCGGCCAAGTCTTTGTCTAGATACAGTTGTATTACAAACGAGGCTTTATATTGTATCTCGAGAGGTTAACCACTTGGCAATTTTGATGTACAGCCGTGAGCGGATTTCTGGCAATTGTGGCAATTTTCTAGCAATTGTGTGTCATTATTGTAGAAAGTTAAAAAGATTAATTTAATTTAATTTAATTTAATTTAATACATTTAATGGTTCAAAAGAAGATGTCGTCGATTTCCTCAATTTTTTAAACAATATACATCCAAATATAAAATTCACAGTAGAATTCAGCGAACATAACAAAATTTCTTATTTAGACAATTACATTAGTTTAATAAATAATGAATTTTCTTTTTCAATATATCACAAACCAACTTTCACCGATTCTATTATTCCATACCATTCAGCACACCCATTTTCTCACAAACTTGCATTTTTTCATTCAAGTTTTCATCGTTTATTCATCACCCCTTTAAATAGTTCCGACTTCAACCATGAATTGAATCTAATAAAACAAATAGCAATAAATAATCAATTTCCTATAAAATTAATAAATTCATTATACCATAAAAAACTTTCAAAATTCCATCTTTCACAAGTTACTACACTAAATTCAAATCAAAATAATAACTCTCAGAAAACTTACATATCGTTACCATATTTTCCTAAAATATCAGAAAAAATATCAAAAATTTTCAAATCTCAAAATTTGACGATATCTTTTTCAGTACCCCATCCCTTAAAATCTTCCTTGGTGAAAAACAAATCTATTATTCCTATTTTCGAACAAAGTGGCGTTTATAAACTAACATGTGACTGTGGTAAATCTTATATCGGCAGAACATACAGAAATTTCAACGTAAGAATCAAAGAACACATGCGAGCTCTCAATACACAAAATTTAGATCAGTCTGCATTTGCTTCTCATATTTCTTTTTGCAATTCATTCAGTAATCAAAATTTTAAATCTATTCTACATACCACATCAGACAAAATGTTATGTAATTATCTTGAGGAGTTAGAAATTAGAAAATTAAGTAAGAGCAATCCAAATTTATGTTTAAATGAACAAATACATTTCAATTCATCGATTTTACTCCCTTTTTTGTTTCCGTCAAGTAATCGAAATTATCCACAATAAATACCTATACAAAGTACCAGCCATGTCTCTATCGTTATTTAATTGTTATCATAATTTTGTCAGATATTTCAAATTCTGACATTTACTCATGACTTTTTACATTTTATATCTATTCACCATTTACTTGCTCTTGAGAATGAGACTATAAATAAGAGTCTCGAAACGCGTAGAGCAAAATAAAAAATATTATACAAGTGAAGAGACATTTTTAACTTTCTACAATAATTTACAAAGACTTCACATAGTTATATTATGGAGAACTTCATCAGAAGATATAATTGTGTGTCAATTTTCTAGCAATTGTGTGTCAATTTTCTGGCAATTGTGGCAATTTTCTAGCAATTGTGTGGCAATTTTCTGGCAATTGTGGCAATTTTCTGGCAATTGTACAGATTTTTCTCAGGTGGTCAACCCCTCGTTGTATCTGTTATAGCTAAAGCCTCGCCTTCGGCTCGGCCTAGTCTCTGTCTAGTTACTGTCTTATTGTAAGCGAGGCTTTATATTGTAACTATTATTGCTAAAGCCTCGCCTTCAGTTCGGCCTAGTCTCCGTCTAGCTATAGTTAGTTGTATTGCAAACGAGGCTTTATATTGTAACTGTTGTAGCTAAAGCCTCGCGTTCAGCCCGGCCTAGGCTCTATCTACTTGTTCTATTGCGAGCAAGGCTTTATATTGTAACAGTTATATCTAAAGCCTCGCCTTCGGCTCGGCCTAGTCTCTGTCTACCTACTGTTTGATTGTAAACGAGGCTTTATATTGTAACTCGCCTTCGGCCCGGCCTAGTCTCTAGCTACTGTTTTATTGCAAACGAGGCTTTATGTTGTAACTGTTATAGCTAAAGCCTCGCCTTCGGCTCGGCTTAGTCTCTGTCTAGTTACTGTCTTATTGTAAGCGAGGCTTTATATTGTAAGTTGTAACTATTATTGCTAAAGCCTCGCCTTCAGCTCGGTCTAGTCTCCGTCTAGCTATAGTTAGTTGTATTGCAAACGAGGCTTTATATTGCAACAGTTATAGCTGAAGCCTCGCCTTCGGCTCGGCCTAGTCTCTAGCTACTGTTGCATTGCAAACGAGGCTTTATATAATAACTGTTTTAGCTAAAGCCTCGCCTTCGACCCGGCCTAGTCTCAGCCTAGGCTCTATCTACTTGTTCTATTGCAAGCAAGGCTTTATATTGTAACAGATATAGCTAAAGCCTCGCCTTCGGCTCTGCCTAACCTCAGTCTAGCTACTGTTTAATTGCAAGCAAAATGCTTTATATTCTCCTGGCTTTAAAATGGCTAATGAAGCGTTTATACGTCAACCTATTCACGCGTCGCCGATTAGTAGGAGATTTGGAAGTATTCGCGTATCTTTTACAGCGTAAATAAAGCTTTAGTTCTTTTAAGTTCTTTCAAAGCCCTAGCATAAGGCGTGATATTTACGAAATTTTTTGCAATACCCTTTGATATAGTAAATTGTGCTTTAGCTAGTTTTAGCTAATCTTTTACAGAGGTCTAGAGGTACTCGCGTAACTTTTACGTTGTGACACTAAAGCTACGCTTGCATTTTGATTCTAAAGTTGTTTCAGTCTTTTATCAGAGACGACTCAGGACGGCAAAGCCTAGGCTCTATCTACTTGTTCTATTGCAAGCGAGGCTTTATATTGTAACAGTAATAGCTGAAGTCTCGCCTTCGGCTCGACCTAGTCTCTGTCTAGCTACTGTTTTATTGTAAAAGAGGCTTTATATTGTAACTCGCCTTAGGCTGGGCCTAGTCTCTAGCTACTGTTTTATTGCAAAGAAGGCTTTATATTGTAACTGTTATAGCTGAAGCCTCGCCTTCGGCTCGGCCTAGTCTCTAGCTACTGTTGCATTGCAAACGAGGCTTTATATAATAACTGTTTTAGCTAAAGCCTCGCCTTCGGCTCGGCCTAGTCTCAGCCTGGGCTCTATCTACTTGTTCTATTGCAAGCGAGGCTTTATATTGTAACAGTTATAGCTAAAACCTCGCCTTCGGCTCGGCCGAACCTCAGTCTAGCAACTGTTTTACTGCAAGCGTTGCTTCATATTCTCCTGGCTTTAAAATGTCTAAAGAAGCGTTTATACGTAAACATATTCACGCGTCGCCGATTAGGTAGAGATCTAGAAATATTCGCGTAACTTTTACAGCGTAAATAAAGCTTTAGTTCTTCTAAGTTCTTTCAAAGCACTAGCATAAGGTGTGATAATTACGTAATTTTTCGCAATAGATACAGTAAATCGTGCTTCAGCTAGTTTTAGCTAGTCTTTTACAGATGTCTAGAGGTACTCGCGTAACTTTTACGTTGTGACACTAAAGCTACGCTTGCATTTTGTTTCTGAAGTTGTGTCAGTCTTTTATCAGAGACGACTCAGGACGGCAAAGCCTAGGCTCTATCTACTTGTTCTATTGCAAGCGAGGCTTTATATTGAAACAGTTATAGCTGAAGCCTCGCCTTCAGCTCGGCCTAGTCTCCGTCTAGCTATAGTTAGTTGTATTGCAAACGAGGCTTTATATTGTAACTGTTGTAGCTAAAGCCTCGCGTTCAGCTCGGTCTAAGCTCTATCTACTTGTTCTATTGCGAGCGAGGCTTTATATTGTAACATTAATATCTAAAGCCTCACCTTCGGCTCGGCCTGGTCTCTGTCTAGCTACTGTTTGACTGTAAACAAGGCTATATATTGTAACTCGTATTCGGCTCGCCTAGTCTCTAGCTACTGTTTAATTGCAAACTAGGCTTAATATTGTAACTGTTATAGCTGAAGCCTCGCCTTCGGCTCGGCCTAGTTTCTAGCTACTGTTGCATTGCAAACGAGGCTTTAAATAATAACTGTTTTAGCTAAAGCCTCGCCTTCGGCTCGGCCTAGTCTCAGCCTAGGCTCTATCTACTTGTTCTATTGCAAGCGAGGCTTTATATTGTAACAGTTATAGCAAAAGCCTCGCCCTCGGCTCGGCCAAACCTCAGTCTAGCTACTGTTTTATTGCAAGCGTTGCTTTATATTCTCCTGGCTTTAAAATGACTAAAGAAACGTTTATACGTAAACATATTCACGCGTCGCCGATTAGGTAGAGATCTAAAAGTATTCGCGTAACTTTTACAGCGTAAATAAAGCTTTAGTTCTTCTAAGTTCTTCCAAAGCACTAGCATAAGGCGTGATAATTACGTAATTTTTCACAATATCCTTTGATATAGTAAATCGTGCTTTAGCTAGTTTTAGCTAGTCTTTTACAGAGGTCTAGAGGTACTCGCGTAACTTTTACGTTGTGACACTAAAGCTACGCTTGCATTTTGTTTCTGAAGTTGTGTCAGTCTTTTATCAGAGACGACTCAGGACGGCAAAGCCTAGGCTCTATCTACTTGTTCTATTGCAAGCGAGGCTTTATATTGAAACAGTTATAGCTGAAGCCTCGCCTTCAGCTCGGCCTAGTCTCCGTCTAGCTATAGTTAGTTGTATTGCAAACGAGGCTTTATATTGTAACTGTTGTAGCTAAAGCCTCGCGTTCAGCTCGGTCTAAGCTCTATCTACTTGTTCTATTGCGAGCGAGGCTTTATATTGTAACATTAATATCTAAAGCCTCACCTTCGGCTCGGCCTGGTCTCTGTCTAGCTACTGTTTGACTGTAAACAAGGCTATATATTGTAACTCGTATTCGGCTCGCCTAGTCTCTAGCTACTGTTTAATTGCAAACTAGGCTTAATATTGTAACTGTTATAGCTGAAGCCTCGCCTTCGGCTCGGCCTAGTTTCTAGCTACTGTTGCATTGCAAACGAGGCTTTAAATAATAACTGTTTTAGCTAAAGCCTCGCCTTCGGCTCGGCCTAGTCTCAGCCTAGGCTCTATCTACTTGTTCTATTGCAAGCGAGGCTTTATATTGTAACAGTTATAGCAAAAGCCTCGCCCTCGGCTCGGCCAAACCTCAGTCTAGCTACTGTTTTATTGCAAGCGTTGCTTTATATTCTCCTGGCTTTAAAATGACTAAAGAAACGTTCATACGTAAACATATTCACGCGTCGCCGATTAGGTAGAGATCTAAAAGTATTCGCGTAACTTTTACAGCGTAAATAAAGCTTTAGTTCTTCTAAGTTCTTCCAAAGCACTAGCATAAGGCGTGATAATTACGTAATTTTTCACAATATCCTTTGATATAGTAAATCGTGCTTTAGCTAGTTTTAGCTAGTCTTTTACAGAGGTCTAGAGGTACTCGCGTAACTTTTACGTTGTGACACTAAAGCTACGCTTGCATTTTGTTTCTAAAGTCGTGTCAGTCTTTTATCAGAGACGACTCAATACAGCAAAGCCTAGGCTCTATCTACTTGTTCTATTGCAAGCGAGGCTTTATATTGTAACATTTATAGCTGAAGCCTCGTCTTCAGCTCGGCCTAGTCTCCGTCTAGCTATAGTTACTTGTATTGCAAACGAGGCTCTATATTGTAACTGTTGTAGCTAAAGCCTCGTGTTCAGCTCGGCCTAGGCTCTATCTACTTGTTCTATTGCAAGCGAGGCTTTATATTGTAACAGTTACAGCTAAAGCCTCGCCTTCGGCTCGGCCGAACCTCAGTCTAGCTACTGTTTTATTGCAAGCGTTGCTTTATATTCTCCTGGCTTTCAAATGCATAAATAAGCGTTTATACGTGAATCTATTCACGCGTCGCCGATTAGGTAGAGATCTAGAAGTATTCGCGTAACTTTTACAGCGTAAATAAAGCTTTAGTTCTTCTAAGTTCTTTCAAAGCACTAGCATAAGGCGTGATAATCACGTAATTTTTCGCAATAGACTTTGATACAGTGAATCGTGCTTCAGCTAGTTTTAGCTAGTCTTTTACAGAGGTCTAGAGGTACTCGCGTAACTTTTACGTTGTGACACTGAAGCTACGCTTGCATTTTGTTTCTAAAGTTGTGTCAGTCTTTTATCAGAGACGACTCAGGATGGCAAAGCCTAGGCTCTATCTACTTGTTCTATTGCAAGCGAGGCTTTATATTGTAACAGTTATAGCTGAAGTCTCGCCTTCGGCTTGACCTAATCTCTGTCTAGCTACTGTTTTATTGTAAACGAGGCTTTATATTGTAACTCGCCTTCGGCTGGGCCTAGTCTCTAGCTACTGTTGCATTGCAAACGAGGCTTTATATAATGATTGTTTTAGCTAAAACCTCGCCTTCGGCTCGGCCTAGTCTTCTCCTGGCTTTCAAATGCCTAAATAAGCGTTTATACGTGAATCTATTCACGCGTCGCCGATTAGGTGGAGATCTAGAAGTATTCGCGTAACTTTTACAGCGTAAATAAAGCTTTAGTTCTTCTAAGTTCTTTAGAAGCACTAGCATAAGGCGTGATATCTACGTAATTTTTTGCAATAGCCTTTGATTTAGTAGATCGTGCTTTAGCTAGTTTTAGCTAGTCTTTTACAGAGGTCTAGAGGTACTCGCGTAACTTTTACGTTGTGACACTAAAGCTACGCTTGCATTTTGATTCTAAAGTTGTGTCAGTCTTTTATCAGAGGCTTTATATTGTAACTGTTGTAGCTAAAGCCTCGCGTTCAGCTCGGCCTAGGCTCTATCTACTTGTTCTATTGCAAGCGAGGCTTTATATTGTAACAGTTATAGCTAAAGCCTCGCCTTCAGCTCGGCCTAACCTCAGTCTAGCTACTGTTCTATCGCAAGCAATGCTTTATATTCTCCTGGCTTTCAAATGCCTAAAGAAGCGTTTATACGTACACCTATTCACGCGTCGCCGATTAGGCAGAGATCTAGAAGTATTCGCGTAACTTTTACAGCGTAAATAAAGCTTTAGTACTTCTGAGTTCTTTCAAAGCACTAGCATAAGGCGTGATAATTACGTAATTTTTCACAATATCCTTTGATATAGTAAATCGTGCTTTAGCTAGTTTTAGCTAGTCTTTTACAGAGGTCTAGAGGTACTCGCGTAACTTTTACGTTGTGACACTAAAGCTACGCTTGCATTTTGTTTCTAAAGTCGTGTCAGTCTTTTATCAGAGACGACTCAATACAGCAAAGCCTAGGCTCTATCTACTTGTTCTATTGCAAGCGAGGCTTTATATTGCAACAGTTATAGCTAAAGCTTCGCCTTCGGTTCGGCCTAACCTCAGTCTAGCTACTGTTTTATTGCAAGCGATGCTTTATATTCTCCTGGCTTTGAAATACCTAAAGCGGCGTTTATACGTAAACATATTCATGTGTCGCCGATTAGGTAGAGATCTAGAAATATTCGCGTAACTTTTACAGCGTAAATTAGGCTTTTAATCTTTCTAAGTTCTTTCAAAGCACTAGCATAAGGCGTGATATTCACGTAGTTTTTTGCAATAGCCTTTGATTTAGTAAATCGTGCTTTAGCTAGTTTTAGCTAGTCATTTACAGAGGTCTAGAGGTACTTGCGTAACTTTTACGTTGTGACACTAAAGCTACGCTTGCATTTTGATTCCAAAGTTGTGTCAGTCTTTTATCAGAGACGACTCAGGACGGCAAAGCCTAGGCTCTATCTACTTGTTCTATTGCAAGCGAGGCTTTATATTGTAACAGTCATAGCTAAAGCCTCGCCTTCGGTTCGGCCTAACCTCAGTCTAGCTACTGTTGTGTTGCAAGCGATGCTTTATATTCTCCTGGCTTTAAAATGCCTAAAGCGACGTTTATATGTAAACCTATTCACGCGTCGCCGATTATTAGGAGATTTGGAAGTATTCGCGTAACTTTTACAGCGTAAATAAAGCTTTAGTTCTTCTAAGTTCTTTCAAAGCACTAGCATAAGGCGTGATAATTACATAATTTTTCGCAATATCCTTTGATATAGTAAATCGTACCTGAGCTAGTTTAGCTAGTCTTTTACAGAGGTCTAGAGGTACTCGCGTAACTTTTACGTTGTGACACTAAAGCTACGCTTGCGTTTTGATTCTAAAGTTGTGTCAGTCTTTTATCAGAGACGACTCAGGACGGCAAAGTCTAGGCTCTATCTACTTGTTCTATTGCAAGCGAGGCTTTATATTGCAACAGTTATAGCTAAAGCTTCGCCTTCGGTTCGGCCTAACCTCAGTCTAGCACTGTTTTATTGCAAGCGATGCTTTATATTCTCCTGGCTTTAAAATACCTAAAGCGACGTTTATACGTAAACCTATTCATGCGTCGCCGATTAGGTAGAGATCTAGAAATATTCGCGTAACTTTTACAGCGTAAATTAGGCTTTAAATCTTTCTAAGTTCTTTCAAAGCACTAGCATAAGGCGTGATATTCACGTAATTTTTTGCAATAGCCTTTGATTCAGTAAATCGTGCTTTAGCTAGTTTGAGCTAGTCTTTCACAGAGGTCTAGAGGTACTCGCGTAACTTTTACGTTGTGACACTCAAGCTACGCTTGCATTTTGATTCTAAAGTTGTGTCAGTCCTTTATCAGAGACGACTCAGGACGGAAACATTCCGATTCTATTGTAAGCCTGACTTTATCTGCATCAAAAAATGCGTTTTATTACCACTTGGCAAATCATTTCGAAACATCAACCACCTTGACATTCAAGCTACGCTTGCACTTGAATTCGAAAGTTGCGCCAATCTCTTATCAGGCACGGATACGGGAAGAAAACAATAAAATTCAAGTGTAAGCGTGGCTTTATCTACATGGAAAGATTTGTTCGATTGCTGCTTCTCGCTGAAGAGCTCAAAACACCAAAAAGCCGCACTAAAGCTACACTTGCATTTTGATTCCAAAGCTGCGCCAGTCTTATCAGTGACAACACAGGACGAAAGTGATAAAATTCTAGAGTGAGCCTGGTTTTATTCAGATGAAACGGCTCGTTTGATTGTCACTCGCCAAAGATTTCGAAATATTAAGCCGATGCCATAAAGCTACGCTTGCACTACCAGAGTTGCACCAGTCAGGTCACCATGCAGACCAAAAACAATGAAATTCCAGTGTGAGCGCGGCTTTATTCACATTTTCAAAGGTTAGTTTTGTTGCCACTAGCTCAAGATTTCAAAACATGGAGTTGTGGCACTAGGGCTACGCTTGCATTGCAGCTCCAAAGTTGCGCCAGTCTTACATTAGGGTTGACAGAAGACTAAAGTAATCAAAATCTAACGATATGTATTAAACGCCCTGATTGTGAAAGCAGAATTGGCCAAGTCGTAGGCGAAGCTTTACCTATAAAAGTGATAATATCAAGACCCGCTTGTAAGAAAACCGGACCTTGGTACAAGCTCTAATCCTCGCTCTAATCGTACAGCTAGCTACTACCTAATCGGCGACGCGTAAATAGGTTTACGTATAAACGCCTCTTTAGGCATTTCAAGGCCAGGCGAATATGAAGCATCGCTTGCAATAAAACTATTACTAGACGGAGACTAGGCCGAGTCGAAAGTGAGGCTTTACTTACAACAGTTACAATACAGGGTGTTTCAGTTTTAATCGAGCAAACTTCGGGATAAAATTCTCCTCATCCTCCTGATTCAGAAAAATATAACATACATGCCTTTCACTCGTTTCCTAAGAAAGATACAGGGTGTCAAAGTTAATTTTTTTCGGTTTTCAAAATTTTGGAACTTGAGAACCGTTCAACCATAGTAGCTGAAATTTAGCATAGACTGGTTTGTCGGAACCGTCTACCTACCTGCCAAATTTTGGAAGAATTCAACCAGTGGCGTAGAAGCTATGGGAGGTCATTATTTTGGAAGCATTTGTAGAACCTTGATAAATAATGACCCCCCATAACTCCTACGCTACTGACTGGATTCTTTCAAAATTTGGCAGGTAGGTAGACGGTTCCGACAAACCCGCCTATGCTGAATTTCAGCTACTATGGTTAAACAGTTCTCAAGTTACAAAATTTTGAAAACCGAAAAAAATTAACTCTGACACCCTGTATCTTTCTTAGGAAACGAGTGAAAGGCATGTATGTTATATTTTTCTGAATCAGGAGGATGCGGAGAATTTTATCTCAAAGTTTGCTCGATTAAAACTGAAACACCCTGTATATAAAGCCTTGTTTGCAATACAACTGTAACTAGACAAAGATCAGGCCGGCTCGAAGGCGAGACTTTAGCATAACAGTTGAAATATAAAGCCTCGCTTGCAATAAAACAGTAGTTCGGCGAGATTAGGCCGTGCCGAAGGCGAGGTTTTAGCTCGGGTTTTAGCTATAAGTGTAACAATATAAAGCCTCGCTTGCGATAAAACAACCCAACTATAGCTAGACGGAGACTATGCCGAGCCAAAGGCGAGGCTTTAGCTATAACAGTTTCGTGCTTTAGCGAATTTGAGCTAGTCTTTTACAGGGGTCTAGATGTGCTCGCGTAACTTTTACAGCGTAAATGTAGCTTTAGTTTTTCAAGTGATTTTTTTTGAAAGCAGTAGCATAAAGCGTGATGATTACCTGAATTATAGCAACAGCCTTTGATATGGTAAACCGTGCTTTAGCACGTTTTGTCTATAATAAATCGTTATTTGGCGAGTTTCGGCTATAGCGAATCTTGCTTCACGAGTTTGAACTAGTCGTTTAGAGACATTCATATACGTCATAGTCTTTTACAGCTTCAATGAAGCTCAAGTTTTTCAAGCGAGTTCTTCGAAACCTTCAACAGGCGTGATAAATACATAAGTCGGTGAGTTTATAAAATAGATTTTCGTATTGTTACAAGTGCCGATTCTCTTGTGCATTCGAGAGCACACGCGGTCCTTCTAGAGCGTTGGATCGTCGTGTTACGAGTTGCGAAGCTCTAGGCATTCGAGAACATACGCGATCATTTTGACCATTCAATTTACATGGAGATATCAACAGGCGGTCAAGATGCGTCAGCCAAATTGGCGGAGGCGCCGTTCGAGGAGACGCTGGTAATGCACGCAAAAGGTGTATTGTTCAAGAGTAGCCTCGAAGGCATATGCCGCAGTCAATGTGGAATTTGCTAGAGAACCGGTGGAAGTTCCAGAATACCAGTCGGAGGTATATAAAAACCGATGTATCGGCCGACAGATCAGTCTTAAATTCAAAGCGATAACAGCGAGTAGGAATCGGCGATAAACGCGATGATTTATTGACGTGTATTTATAATATAGTATGCAATTCAAAACTGGTGTGTCGGTCAGCCCATATATACAGGGTGTTTCAGTTTCAACCGATCAAACTTTGGGATGAAATTCTCCTCATCCTTTTGATTCAGAAAAATATAACATATGTGCCTCTCACTCGCTTCCTAAGAAAGATACAGGGTGTCAAAGTTCATTTTTTTCGGTTTTCAAAAATTTATAACTCGAGAACTATCCAACCAAATTAGCTTAAATTTAGCATAGACTGATTTGTTGGAATCGTCTACCCATCTGCCAAATTTCGAACGAATCCAACCAGTGGCGTAGAAGCTATGGGAGGTCATCATTTTGGAAGCATCTGTAGAACCTTGATAAATAATGACCCCCCATAACTCCTACGCCACTGATTGGATTCTTTCAAAATTTGGCAGGTAGGTAGACAGTTCCGACAAACCAGCCTATGCTAAATTTCAGCTACTATGGTTGAACGGTTCCCAAGTTACAAAATTTTGAAAACCGAAATAAATGAACTTTGACACCCTGTATCTTTCTTAGGAAACGAGTGAAAGGCATGTATGTTATATTTTTCTGAATCAGGAGGATGAGGAGAATTTTATCTCAAAGTTTGCTCGATTAAAACTGAAACACCCTGTATATGTATATATATATATTTATTGAAACTTTTCTTCGTTTTTGTAGCAAATTCCACATTTATCGCGGCATGTGGCTTTCGAACAGTCCAACACTTTCGTGTGTAGGTATTACCAGCGTGTTCTGGAAGCGGCACCTCCGCCAATTGGGCAGATGTGCTCTACTCGCACATTGGGGTCTCCGTGTTATTTCAAACGGTCCAGAACCTTCGCGTATGTTCTCGAATGCACTAGAATTGCACGAGAGTTTCGCATCTCGTAATGATACGTAGGTGGGTAAGTTTATGCAATAGACTTTGGTATAGTGAATGGTGCTTAGCTAGCTTGAGCTAGTTTTTTCAAAGGTCTTCCAGATGCGTTCATGTATAAAATAGTATCTTATAGTGCACCTAAACAAACGACGTTTATGTTTACCTTTAGATGTTTATCTACGTCATTGTTTCCTGTATACCCTGCATACACCTGTCCTCTAGCTTTATCAAAGCCAATTTAAAAATTAAGGCCGGTCGTCACAATGAATGAAAATTAAATTAATTTTTACGGCCGAATTTATGACGGCATTTAAAAGACCGATACGGCTATAAATTACTTGAATTAACAGCTGGCGCTCTTGAATTAATTCAATATTAATTGCAAGATGTTTTTGTGCTTAAATTTAGACAATGAGTAGCCCCGAAATAAGTCATGTGATGCAAGAATTTAGAATAACAAGGAATTAAAATTTACGAGTAGGTAAATTTACACCTCTATAGGTATGTACCAATATTATATTGCAATATATTGCTGATGTAATCTATCAACAATTCAAAGCTTTTTTGAACCGTTGCTGTTTCTGGATGCGTTTCTCGAAAATGGGCGTGGCGTTTGGAACTTGCTTCTCAAGATTTTTACCACCATAAAATGAACTTTGAAAGTAGAAAGCTCATGGTTTATTGAACTATTCAGTAATGGCTACAATAAGTGCCAATTAATGTCTATTGTATAAGCATTATTGTATTTATGGCTTCTATGGTATTGGTATCAATTTGAAATGGTATCGAGAAAAGAATGTTTTTATTTGGGAAAAGAAAGAAAAGAATCGGTAGGCACCGCACCTGTTCAACTGTTCGATATCCGCCGCCTTCAGACCGGAAACTAGCACTCTCCAAGGGTAGCGCTGACCGTAGGCCGCTAGATTGCCTCGCACCAGGATGTAGGGCATCTGCTCTGCCACTTCCTGCCCTTTGCTTCCGACTCCAATTTTTTTCTTTTCGAAATTTTCTCGCTTTCTTCAATCGGTCGATTGGTTCTGCGATTGCTGATTCCGGTTCCGCAGGCGGGTAATCGCTATTTTATCACACGATAACAGGATTTTAAATTGATATCGATTTTCCACATCAGGCAGGTATAATAATCCACACACACACACACAACGCAGAATGTGACGGGAACTGGGAGAGGCAAGAGGACTACGTGTGGAAGCGCACAAACGCGAAGTTCAAGCCAGCCGTGTATCCGCTGTCGCACTACCTGAAAGACCAACACACGGACAACAACTGACGAGTGACAATAAAAACGAAACGGCGTGCGGTCAGAGTGGCAGTTGAAAGTTGAAGAAGGAGGCGTGTGGCGCCCCGGACTGGTTTGTTGTCGGGACGCATAATAACACAGCCAGGAGGGGATTCAGGACGATTTGCTATTTTATTCCTCTCATGATATGAGGCGCTAGCGTTTTTTTTAAACCTGACTGACATAACATAAAATTGACACATCATAATTGTAACACCCAGTACACAGTTGAAGCTTTCTTCTCAACGGCGACAATAAAATAGCGACATTCCTGAATAATCAAGCTACAATACAAAAAAGAAAGCAACTAAATCGGGTGGGTGGTTCGGAAGAAAATTTATTTTCAAACTAGGAGGTTGAAATTTGGGTGCTGCTTGTGTATTCTTGGTTGCATACCTGCCAGGCTGAAATCGAAAATCGGCCTAGGCTCTGTCCAGGTATATAGTCCGGATGTTAGGAGCCAACCACCTTGCATTAAATGATTAAGCAGTGCCGTTTGGTACGAATGTTGTACATACCCATGCCCTTATTTTAAGAGGTGTTGCCAGGATGTCAGTCCGTGCAGACGCCGTATACAGGGTGATCAAAAATGCAAAAATTCCAACTCATGAACCAAAAAAATTGGACTCATGAAAATCACCATGTAGATCCACAACTAAATGCTCATCAAGTTAAAACAAGCCGTGTTTGAATATTTTCAGCCGTTTTTGAAATATTTTGAATTCAGTGGTCGGTTTCATGGGAATGGACATTTTGCAATAATCCAGTGATTTTCCAAGATATTTGGATGAATCTTTGTACTTCCACAAAGAATGACCTTATCAATGAAATGTGATGTGTTACCGCCTACTATTTTTGAAAATATGACAGTCGACTGCTTTTTTTCCTCATGGCCGCCATTTTGAATTCTCCCATTATGGAATAAGTGAGAAATTAATTGAAACTAGTAGTAATGGTCTGGGGCAATAATCTGAATGCAAAAATAACCTTCTCAGTGAGTAACTCTTTGTAATTGGCCATAAGGAAATGTTAAGCCATTTTTACGAGTTTTACAACACTTCAGCGCTTACCACGACCTTATTGACAATTGTGGAGATGACTATGGGGTATTAAATCAATCCAATATCTTGGTCGAGATGAATTACGGAACCATTTTGATTTTTCATTGTTCATTCCCAAAATATACTGAAAATATATTGAAAAAATGGGGCAAGTTTTGGAAATACGTTTATTTGATAAATTTCTCGTATTTGACTCGCCGTTTTTTTGTCGGTGGGTCATTTTTTGTATTACAATTTTTTTTCGGATATGCACAATTGGCAAACAGACCAAACAAGATGATGGATTGGGTCCAAACTCCATTTTCATCTTTACAATGGTCATTTTGGTCGTGTTAAGCGCCGAAGTGCTATAAAACTCGTGAAAATGGGTTTAACATTTCCAAGTGGCCAATTACAAAAAGTTACTCTCCAAGAACGGTTACTTTTGCATTTATATTATTGAGTATGACCATTACTGCTAGTACCAGTTGATTCTCTACTTATTCCATAATGGGCGAGTTCAAGATGGCGGCTATAAGAGAAAAAGGAGTCGACTGTCATATTTTCGAAAATAGTAGGCGGAGACGGTGGCAACACATTACATTTAATGATTGAGGTCATTTTTTGTCGACGTACAAAGTTTTGTCCAAATATCTTGGAAAATCACTGATTTTTTGTAAAATGTCCATTTCCATGAAATCGACCACTAAACTATAAATAATTCGGAAACGGCTGAAAATATTTAGACGCGGTTTGTTTCAGCCTAATAAGTATTGAATTGTGAATCTACATGCTAATTTTCATGACTCCAACTTTTTTGTTTCATGAGTTGTAATTTTTATATTTTTGACCACCCTGTATACGGCGTCTGGACGGACGGCCATCTTGGCAACACCTCTTAAAATTAAGGCACGGGTATGTACAACATTCGTACCAAACGGCACTGCTTAATCATTAAAGGCAAGGTGATGGTGATGGTTTTATGGCTCTTAACATCCGGACTAATAGTATTATTGCAAGCGAGGCTTTATATTGTAACTGTTATAGATAAAGCCTCGCCTTCGGCTCAGCCTAGACTCTATCTAGTTGTTTTATTGCAAGCAAGGCTTTATATTGTAACTTTTATAGCTTAAACCTCACCTTCGGCTTGGGATCGTCCTATCTAGCTACTGTTTTACTGCAAACAAGGCTATATATTTTAACTGTTATAGCTAAAGCCTCGCCTTCGGCTCGGCCTAGTCTTTGTCTAGCTATTGTTTTATTGCAAGCGAGGCTTTATATAGTAACTTTTATAACTAAGACCTCGATTTGGCTCGGCCTAGTATATGTCTAGCTACTGTTTTATTGCAAACGAGGCTTTACATTGTAACTGTTATAGCTAAGGCCTCGTTAGGGGCCTTGCCTTTGGCTCGGACTAGTCTCTATCTAGCTACAGTTGTATTACGAACAAGGCTTTATAATTCAAGTCTTACAGCGAAAGCCTCGCCTTTAGCTCGGCCTAGTTTCTGTCTAGCTACGGTTTCATTGCAAGCGAGGCTTTATAATGTAACTGTTATAGATAATAAAGCCTCGCCTTCGGCTCGGCCTAGTATTTGTCTAGCTACTATTTTATTGCAAACGAGGCTTTATATTATAACTATTACAGCTAAAGCCTCGCCTTCGGCCCGGCCTAGTCTTTGTCTAGTTGCTGTTTTATTGCAAGCAAGGCTTTATATTGTAACTCTTGAAGCTAAAGCCTCGCCTTCGGCTCGGCCTGATTTCAATCTAGCTACTCTGTTCCATTGCAAGCGATGCTTCATATTCACCTAGCTTTAAAATGCCTAATGCGGCGTTTATACGTGAACCTATTCACGCGTTGCCGATTAGGTAGGAGCTGTACGATTAGGGCTTGTGCCCAGGTCCAGTTTTATTTGCAAGCAGGTCTTCATATTATTACTTTTATAGCTAAAGCTTCGCCTACGACTTGGTCAATTCTGCTTTCACAATCAGGGCGTTTAAGCGCAAGTCATCCAGTGTCATGTTACTTTGGTTTGTATGTAAACGAAGCTTCATGTCGTTAGATTTTGATTACTTCAGTATTCTGTCATCCCTAGTGTAAGACTGGCGCAACTTTGGAGCTGCAATGCAAGCGTAGCATTAGTGTCACAACTCCACGTTTTGAAATCTTGAGCGAGCGGCAACAAAACTAACCGTTTTTTTTTAATGTGAATAAAGCCACGCTTACATTGGAATTTCATTGTTTTTGGTCTGAATGGTGATCTGACTGGTGCAACTTTGGTAGTGCAAGCGTAGCTTTATGGCAATGGCTCAATATTTCGAAATCTTTGGCGAGTGACAATCAAACGAGACGTTCTATCTGAATAAAGCCAGGCACACACTAGAATTTTATTACTTTCGTCCTGTGTTGTCATTGATAAGACTGGCGCAACTTTGGAATGAAGATGCAAGCGTAGCTTTAGTGCGACTTTTTGGTGTTTTGAGCTCTTCAGCAAGAAGCAGTAATTGAACCAATTTTTTCATGTAGATAAAGCCACGCTTGCACTAGACATTTATTGTTTTCTTCCCGGATCGTGCCTGATAAAATTCTGGCGTAACTTCCGAATCCAAGTGCAAGCGTAGCTTTAGTGTCAAGGTGGCTTGACGTTTCGAAATGATTGACCAAGTGGTGATAAAAAGCATCTTTTGATGCAGATAAAGTCAGGCTTACACAGAATTGGAATGTTTCCGTCCTGAGTCGTCTCTGATAAAGGACTTGACACAACCTTAGGATCAAAACGCAAGCGTAGCTTTGGTGTCACAACTTCATGTTTGAAAATCCTAAACGAGTGGCAACACAACGAACCTTTTGCGAGTAGATAGAGCCAGGCTCACACTAAAATTAGAAAGTTTTCGTCCTGTGTCATCTCTGATGAACGAAAGGACTGGCGCTACTTTTGAAATTTAACTGCAAGTGTAGCTTTAGTGCTATGACTAGTAGTCTGAAATGGTATAATTGAAGTCTTATTCTTTCGAGCGACTTCTGTAAAAGTACTGGCAGAAAGTGAACTATTACAGACTTACACACATACAAAGCTTTTGGTACAGTTAAGTTAATCAAGCTTTAATTGGGCCAATCTTCTAAAGGAACTCATGTAAGTGATAGTCTGTGATACCGTAAATGAAGCCTTAGTTCTCCAAGCGCGTTCTTTCAAGATAAGAACTACATACTTTGACTTAGTAAATCGTGCTTTAGTTAGTTCAAGCTGGTTTTCTAGAAGCACTCGTGTAAATAATGTTTTTATAGCGTAAATGAGGCTTTAGTTCTTTGAATGAGCTCTTTTCAAGCACTAGCATGATAATTTTGTGAGCTGTCGTCAGAATAAATAGAATTTGGTTTAGTGAATCAGGCTTTCGTTAGTTCAAGCTGGTTTTCTAGAAGCACTGGTGTGAATAGTAGTTTTTTATATCGTGAATGAAGCTTTAGTTCTTTCAACAAGTTTTTTTAGAGCACTAGCAGAAACCATGATATAATTATCTAAGTTCTTACAGTAAATAACATTTGGTATAATAAATCGGGCTTTAGTTATTCCAAGCTGTATTCCTAGAAGCACTCATGTAAATAGTAGTCTTTTGGAGTTCAAATTAAGCTTTATAGTTCTTCGAACGAATTCTTTTGAGGCACTAGCAGAATCATGATAATTGGTACTTCTTACAATAAATAACATTTGGTATAGTAAATCGTGCTTTAGTTAGTTCCAGCTGGTTTTCTACAAACACTCGTGTACAAAATAATCGTTTATTTTATAGCATAAATGAAGCTTTAGTTTTTTGAACGAGTTCTTTCGAACCACTAGCAGAAAGCATGATAATTACGTAAGTTCTTACAATAGATAGCGTTTGGTATAGTAAATCGGGTTTTACTTATTTTAAGCTGGTAAATAATGTAGTCTTCTGTACCGTGAATAAAGCTTTAGTTTTTTGAACGAGCTCTCTTTCAATTTTAATTTAACCACGTAAGTTCTTACAATAAATAGCATTTGGTACAGTAAATCATGCTTTATCGACACATCATCATTGTAATACCCAGTTGTATATGCACCCAGTACACAACTGAAGCTTTCTTCTCAACGGCGACGATAAAATAGCGACATTTCTGAATAATCAAGCTGCAATACAAAAAAGAATAGTATATTATTCAACAAGCGGGTAATGATTGCTTCTTACCCATGAGGATGCAGTTCGCCGACACGAGCCTTGGCGAGTGTCGTAAAGCATCCGAATGAGTAATAGCCATTACCCGCGAGTAGAATACTATGCTCCATTATCCAGTCTTACTGAAAAATGCAGGCATGTATGCGCGTGATAATGCGTGCATTATTCAATAGGATTGGATAAAGCATCTAAATCGGGTGAGTGGTCGGGAGAAAATTTATTTTGTGCTTGTGTATTCTTGGTTGCATACTTGCCAGGCTGAAATCCAAAGTAGAGGCTAAACTAGGGTTTTGGAGCAGACAAAACAAGTGCCCAGGAAACAAGGCTTGAACTCGTGAAAGAGGTTAGTTGCCTACTCTTTAACCAAAGATTAGTGTTGAAGTTGAACTGGGCAATCGGGCTAAAATACTACTCCTACTACAGCTCCTGTAGCTTTGGCAAAAACAAGTAAGCTGCTGCACTGCAAGCTCTGAAAGAAAACCATTTTCTTCAGCTCGTATTTCCACATTTCCAAAGCTAATCATTCTTGACTTCCACAGCAAATCCGTAAAATTCATGAACCGTTAAAAGTTTGAGGTTAGAATCGAATTGCAACTTGAAAAATGCAACTTGTTGCAATAATTTCAGAAGCGGAAATCAACTTACCCCACTTCAGAGCTTCATTGGACTCAAGTACAGACATTTTTCTAGGTGATTTATCTAATTCTAAACAGGTAAATCGTAAAACAGCAGGTAAATAACGGACCAAACTTGATTATGGCCAAACTTCAATTCGCTTGTCACTGTCACTTGTCACTCGAAATGTCATTTTTGACAGTCGGACCACCAACCGCAACCTTCAACCAACCAGGGTAGCTATTAGCTATTTTTAGCGCACTTCTCCAAACGGGAAGGCGCTTTTGTCCTCGCTTTGTCCGTCCGTCCGTCCGTCCGTCCGTCCGTCCGTCCCCGCCTCTAGTCCTAGACGAAAAGGTTTTTGCGAAAAATTTTTACTCATTGGGTAGCTCATGACCTTGTATCCCGAACCAAGAAAAATCTTGACGAAATAATAATAAACAATGACAATAATAACAATTTAGTGTGACGCGGCATCGCCGTTGAATGCTGCATTTCAGAAGCCGGCCTGATCTCGAAAGTTATCACATGCGAGGAAGTACCCGATCTTATCATTTTACCATAATACATATGCGGAGTTATATTTAGAGGATGATTTGAACTTTATTTTAATGAAAATTTCACATCGGTGCGAGGTGCCGATTAGTAGTTATTAATTTTTGAAAATGACTCCGAAACTACGGCTCGGCCGCAAATGATTTATTCGTTGCTTGCTGGTGCTTGATATCCTTTCCTCCGAACAAAACGAAATTCAATACAGAAAATATTTCAACTCGAATGGGTAGCTCATGGCCTTGGTACGCGAATCAAGAAAAATTTTGCCGAAATAATCATGAACAATTACAAAAATAACATTTTGGTGTAGGGCGGCTTCGCCGATCAAGTGCTGGCATTCGCGGTAAGATGTAGAAAGTTGCGATATGCAGGCAACTACAATTTCTTAATGAAATACATCACTGCATGTACGGCATTATATTTAGAGAACAATTTGAACTTTCTTTTGACAAAAACCCCACTTCGATCCGACCGTTGGGTCAATTGTTATCGATTTTTGAAAACGACCGCAAAGCCACGGCTCGGCGGCGCATATTACACTACCCTACAAATTTAAAATCAGACGTGCCGAAATAGTAATTGAACATTTTGAAATAGTCAATACTAGGTACCTGAAGGATTATGGCACTCAAATTACGAAAGATGTTCGCTCAATAACAAAAAAAAAGTAGGTAGGTATCACTAAAAATCATGTGACAAGGCTACCATTTTGTCGGTTTTTCGATAAAAAAGAAATGTTCCAATTCAAAAGTGAACCCGATATTAGTGTTCAGGAGGTCGAAATCAGTTGGAGAACATTTTTTTATATAAGTAACAGAATGACGCTTATGTGGCCGGTTTGTCTGTCTGTCTGTCTGTCTGTCTGTCTGTCTGTCCGAGTCCGTGCAGAAATTAAGACGCTGTACTCCTTCTCGAGAATTGAAACAAGAGTCTTGGAACTTTTTTCCGATTAATAGCTGATGTCTCCAAGGGTGGCCAATGGGCACTATTTTTGTTATCCATACATCGTTATCATTATTCTCAAAAAACAGAGATCTCCTGTGCACTTCGATGAAGTTGATGAACTTCTCCTCGGGAAATAAAGCTACAGCCGTTGAAGATTGAACTTTATCCGGTGGATAGCTTAGGTCCTCAAAGACCAAATAGGCAGGTTGGCTTTCATAATTCGGCCGCCATCTTGGCTGCCATATTGAAATTTCTTATTAGTGGAACGATTGTCATGAAACTTGAAACTCACCCTTGTCTAGTATGATCATTCTTATTTTCAAGCCAAATTTTATGATTGCCCCACCATCTTGGCCGCCATATTGAAATCTCTTATAAGTGGAAAGATTTTCATAAAACTTGAGAGTTACGCTTGTCTCGTACGATCATTCCTATTTTCAAGCTGAGTTTCATAATTCTGCCGCCATCTTGGCCGCCATATTGAAATCTCTTGTTAGTGGAACGATTTTCATGAAACTTGGAACTTACCCTTGTCTAGTACGATCATTTTGATTTTCAAGCCGAATTTCATGATTCTGTCGATATTTTGGCCGCCATATTGCAATTTTTTGCCCAAGACGGTAGAACCCTAATCACTTAACATCTTGCGTTCACTAATCCTCCAAAAAGGAAGTGCGCTACTGAGCCTCATGCCCATGAGGCATATTCGCTTGTTGGAAGTGTGTGGGAGGAACTCTCTGGGAATAAAATACATTTCGCAGTACATTGATGTAGCAAATGTTGCCTGAAATCTATAAAAATCTATAAAAATCTTTCGCTATAACAGTGTAGTACGGTTACGGTTACGGATACTAATATATTCGGATATATAAAACTTCCAAGGAGTTTCTTCCACAGTTTCAAGAATAGCTACCCTGTTCATCAAATGCTCGTTTTATTGAACCGGCCCGGCATTTTGTTGAACCGCTTTTCAACCAGTAGTAAACAATTTATTGCTAATAGAAAGTAGGCGAACGTCACTAACGTCAGTAGTTGCGAAATGTCACTTGTCAAACATTTCTGTTTTTAGCCGCTAGAATTTTCTATACCACACTAGTTCAATAAGGCGTATATTGTCACAATCCTTCTTTTCTTCTTCCTTATTGTCGTGACCCAAAAGTCAAAACCGATCGTGTGACAAACTGACAACAGTGACGACAACTCTACGTCTCATACAAATTCACTTATTCTCTGGTATTTTCTCGGGTATTTTCTAGTTTTGCAGTTGGCTTCACTGCTTATGACCTGAGAGAAATGACAAATGACAGGGATGTATATGTTCATGGTTTATGTAAAGAGAGACCTCCTTGGGAAATAATGAGACATCAGGCGCTTTCTTTCTATTACAAAATCCACTGATCTGAATTCTGACCTGACCTAAGTTAGAGAGAGAGAGAGAAAGCGAGAAATCACATGAGCGAAATAAGCAAGACAACACTACTTACTAATTTAGGTGGCAAAAGAAAAGCACCTCTTATATTTAATTTTATAAATTATGTTATTCACGTTATTAGAGAGGAAGGGTGTGTCCTTCAATTGTCAGGGAAGGCCTTAAAACTAATTTCGATAGCGTAATCGCTGCCACCACCGCGAGATCTGTTTCACTCCCTTATCGCGGGTCGGGAGGAGGGTGGATAACAGTTGGGCACACGGGGGTAGTTCGTGGTAGACGTGCTCTGTAATTCCCTTCAAAATGGAGGCATAAAAAAAGGGTTGGGTCCGTGTCCAATTGTCCAAGCAACCTAATGGCAGGTACATAGTGTAAACTTTCTTGTGAAATGCTGATGGGGTATTTATGTCGTTTTAAATCAAAGACATTTGGGCTTGGTATATACTTCATATTTATCGAGTAAATTTGGGAATGCCCTTGAAATAATAACAATAACCAATAACCCGTGGTCACCCAAGCTATAGGTTACATCACTGTGAAGCATGTGACGTCAACCCACCAGAAAAAATCAACTGTAGCAAATACGATCATTTCGTGCACTGAGAAGTGATTCCTGTGATTATCTCATAGGAATATATTTTATGGTTGAAAATTCAAAGGGGCATTATTTCATGTTTCTACGAGGGAGAATTACAGCAGAGAGCGGTTCGAACGGCGAGTGAGAGTCGTGGCAATTATTCTATCAAGAGAGAGATGACACAGCGACTTATTTTATGTGATATATTTATATTCGCGCTATGTGGATAACAGACCCTACCTGTTAGATGGTCATCCCACTAAAACATGACTTGATATTTCAGCAATCCACCAGAATGTAGTTACGTAGCTGCTTATGGAACATTCCTTGAAAAAGGAATCATTGAGCGTTATTGTAAGTAAAATAAAGGCTGTTCCATCTATCAATTACCTCTCTTGGTTTCAAGTGGATTTTTAATGTTGGTCATCAAAACTTTACGTGGTGAATATTTTAAAAATTATTATGAATCCTAAATGAGCAATTTGCACATAGGGGCAAGTAGGGCAATTGGGTATACTTGCTTTGCTACACAATCATGAGTCGTTAGTCGGCTATCCCCACCAATAAATAAAAGGGCTGATAAATGGCAGGAAGGAACTTTCATGCATATGTGAATAATTAATGAGCACCTATAGTTCTTGGTTTATTGCGGTAAACTACCAAACCAAACTTTACTTGTAGCTTTCACTGTCACTAACGCTCGAATGTCACTTTTGACAGTTTTTATATTCGGACTACCAACGTTAGTTGGAAGATAAAGCTGTACTAAATCTACGTTCCGATATTCGTTTTGGTGAGTCAGAATCTTGAATCGTTTTACCCGGTCTCTCCACCAATGGGAGGGCACTGGGGGTAATAAGAACAAGAGCACTATTCCAAAGACACTGGGTACTGGGTGTATCTTCAAAAGGAAAGGCCGAAAGGATGCTGGAATTACGCTTTGAAAAACCTAATTTTGTGATAGCTTCGCTTGTTTCTCTACATTTCAGATCAAGAGCTCGGAGTTTTTATTCTGGATAACCTCAGAAGTGACTAGTGAGAACCAGCACTATTCCTGGGATTTTTGGAGTGTATTCTTGGTTGCATAATTTCAGAGGTATCATTTGCAACTTACTGTTCCAATAAAAACCTTCATAGGTCAGATTTTACAAGCTGAATAGATTTCATCCTCACTTTTGTCATAAAATGAACTATTATTAAATCATAGAGTGAATAGATTTTCATAATTATTATCTTTACCCTTATCGTGTAAGATGAACTATTGAATATCAGAGCACCAGACTTATCTATCTCTCTGTTAGAAGATAATCTTGATGGTATGATTTTAGATTAGTTCATGTCAAATATGCTTGAAATAACCAGAAAATTATTGCAGCAAAGAATGGGGAACTATAGGCAAAACGGATTGTAGAGGGCGACGTGTTCCATGCACCCATATTGACACTCTTGACAGTTATCGTACATAACCTCCCCTCAAAGAAATGTACGGAAAGGGGAAAAGTGCTAATGCTCAAAGAAGAGTCGAGGCGGGAAGGTGCCCCACTGAGAGGAAAAAAAGAGCTGGTGCAAAGGTGCAGCCTGGACATAACACGGCACTATTTTTTTTTTCACCGCTTTTTTTCGCTTGTCGACTTTTCGACTTTTCTCTGCTTTTTAACTCACGAAGTGACGCAAACCGCTGGTTATATGCTGAGTGCTGACAAATGAAAATGAAATTACACTTCCAAAGTTGAGGTTATGTACGCTTAAAATGACAGTTATGATAGCTAGGGTGCATGGAACACGAGCGCCATTACTTCGGGCGTTTGCCACTATAGTTCCCCATTAGGTCAAAAGATTCTTCAGTCCGGCCCTGTCCGGCTTTCCCCCACCACCATCACCGAAACGTCAAGTTCAAACGTCAAATTTAAACGCAAACAACAGCATTTCCACAAGAATCCAGCATTCATCATTGTTTTCTCCGATCATAAATCTTCCCGCGAATCCCTGCTGCTTGCTCCCGTGTCGTTTATGTGGCTTGGACTCACGAAAATCTCGTATTTTGCCAAAAGCTCGCACGATTGACGTTTACCTGACATCTCTCTCTCTCTCCGCGATGACAATCAGCTGCTTGCTGTCACCAGTGACAGAAGTGTCAATATCGAAATCTTGGTAATTTTTGGGTTTTCCCTGGAATTCTCTCTCGTCTGGCGAATGTCATCCGCACACGCATCGATGGTGGTGGTCAAAGTACTCCGAGCTTCGAGTGTGTGAACGACGGATCCGAGATAAATCGATTAGGTAGTTCAAATTTCGTTGTTATGACTGATTAGGGGGTTATTTCGAGGCGCACCGAGCAGAGACACGAAATTCGAAATGCAGAACGTGATCAATAGCGTCAAGGGCACCGCTTTAGGGGTGGCCGAGTACCTCACCCCCGTTCTCAAGGTATTTATTTCGATGTTTTTATTATAATTACGGAAGTAATCAGTCTGTAGTTTATATAGACGCCTGCCCATTTCAAGAACTAATCCATTGGATTTCTCTGAAAAACTTGATTTCTTCTTGCTGTAATTTCACACAGACCTTCGTTTCTATTCAAAGCTGATCCTCTACAATGCTCACCCTTCTGGCATTTCGCAGAGGCTTCCATTCTCCTCAAGTTTATTCCCACACCAACATACCAAAATGTTGCACTGATGAGCTCTCAAAAAAGGACGAAAACGTTCAAATTTTTTCACAATTCTCTTGATGCCTTGCTCCAATAAAATTTGTTGTTGTTGTCGTCAGGAATCAAAGTTCAGAGAAACGGGAGTCTTGACGCCCGAGGAGTTTGTGGCGGCCGGAGACCACCTGGTGCACCACTGCCCCACGTGGCAGTGGGCTGCCGGGGACGAATCGAAAACCAAGCCCTATTTACCGAAAGAAAAGCAATTTTTGATTACGAGAAATGTTCCCTGCACTCGTCGGTACACCCAGTTGGAGTATTCGGAAGATCTGGAAATGGTCATCGAATCGGACGACGCCGACAACGGATGGGTCGACACGCATCATTACGACCAGGGTGGCTCTCTGGAGGACAAAGTGTCCGAGATGAACCTCAGCTGTACCAAGGTATAAAATCGATATTTTAATTTTTCATTCCCGGATGAGTTCCAAGGATGAGAAGCTGAATAAAAAGCTGTTGAAAACATGAATGTTTAACAAATAAGTCTTTATTTATCCCAATTTTTTTCATTATCATTATCTTGCATGCTTCTTATTGTTTTTATGGTATAAATATAGTTTCAATTCTAGGTATAGAGGTCATTGTTTTATAAACGTGCTTTGATGAATTTCTACTTGGCATTTGTAAACGCTAAAAAGTGGTCAAAATTTCAATCCAGTTCTTATTTTTATCATAGTTATTGTATACTGATCAATTTAAAATCAAAACGTTAGAAAGGTAAACATTTTTAGGCTTTAACCAGTTTTTTTTAAAGAAAATAATCAATTTCTGCTTCTCAATTCTTCAGATATTAAGCTTCTCTTTCTATATTAGTATAATTTTTTTTTTCCTGATGAGTCGTGTCAAGAGCTTTAGCGTATTTCACACTATAGGAATGCTGAACAAAAGTAAGCAAAGAAATAATCTTTGATTGTAACTGTCCACTGTTGCTGATACCCCCCCCTCACAGGATGCCCTAAACTTTATGAAAAACAGCATCACTATTGTAACACCCAGTATACAGTTGAAACTTATTTTAGACGAAAACTATTGTAATAGTTTTATTCCTGAAGAATCAAGCTGTACTTTTAAAAAAAAAATTACCAAATTGGGCGGCTGGTTTGGGAGAAAATTGACTTCAAACTTGAACCAAATTTTTGTTATGATCTGTGTGTATTCTTGGTTGCCTACCTTTAAGGCTGAAATCAAAACGGGCTGGGAAAACTAGCTATTTTAGGACAAAGGTGTCAGAGATATGGCTTGGTTCAAACTTGGAAGGTTGTATTGCCATTGGCGAGCTCTGTATATCAGTTGTGCCAAAAACTAAAGCTTGCTTTGCGCTGTAAATGCTTTAATAGTCGATAATGTCTTCCGCGAAACTTTTCAGACATCTCGCCTAGAGAAATGAAGCTTGATTTACATTAGAATAACTGTAATAGCCTGGTGTCGCCATTAACTAGTATCTGCCGAATAGTTGAGTTGAAAGCTAATGCTTGCTTTACGGTTTTAAAGCTGGTTTGGCGTTATAAAAGCTTTGATAGTCAATAATGATGTACGCAAAAAATTTCAGACAGCTTGCATGGAAAAATAAAGCTTAATTCACATCAGAATAACTGTAATTGCCTGGTGACGCCATAAGCGAGTATCTGCCGATTAGTTGGGTTGAAAACTAATGCTTGCTTTACGGTTTTAAAGCTGGTTTTGCGCTATAAAAGCTTCAATAGTCAATAATGATTTACGCAAAAATTTTCAGATAGCTTGCATGGGAAAATAGAGCTTGATTTACATTAGACTAACTGTAACAGCCTGGTTTTGCCATTAGCCAGCATCTGCTGATTAGTTGCTTGAAAACTAATGCTTGCTTTACGGTTTTAAAGCTGGTTTGGCGTTATAAAAGCTTTAATAGTCAATAATGATTTTCGCAAAAATTTTCAGACAGCTTGCATGGAAAAATAAAGCTTGATTCACATTAGAATAACTGTAATAGCCTGGTTTTGCCATTAGCGAGTATCTGCCGATTAGTTGGGTTGAAAACTAATGCTTGCTTTACGATTTTAAAGCTGGTTTGGCGTTATTAAGGCTTTAATAGTCAATAATGATTTACGCAAAAATTTTCAGACAGCTTACATTGAAAAACAAAGCTTGATTCACATTTGAATAACCGTAATAGCCTGGTGTCGCCATTAGCCAGCATCTGCCGATTAGTTGGTTGAAAACTTATGCTTGCTTTACGGTTTTAAAGCTGGTTTGGCCTTATAAAAGCTTCAATAGTCAATAAAGATTTACGCAAAAATTTTCCGACAGCTTGCATGGAAAAATTGAGCTTGATTCACATCAGAATAACTGCAATAGCCTGGTGTCGCCATTAGCTAGTATCTGCCGATTAGTTGGGTTGAAAGCTAATGCTTGCTTTACGGTTTTAAAGCTGGTTTGGCGTTATAAAAGCTTTGATAGTCAATAATGATGTACGCAAAAATTTTCAGACAGCTTGCATGGAAAAATAAAGCTTGATTCACATCAGAATAACTGTAATTGCCTGGTGTCGCCATTAGCGAGTATCTGCCGATTAGTTGGGTGGAAAACTAATGCTTGCTTTACGGTTTTAAAGCTGGTTTGGCGTTATAAAAGCTTCAATAGTCAATAATGATCTACGCACAAATTTTCAGACAGCTTACACGGAAGAATAAAGCTTGATTCACATTAGAATAACTGCAATAGCCTGGTGTCGCCATTAGCTAGTATCTGCCGATTAGTTGGGTTGAAAACTAATGCTTGCTTTACGGTTTTAAAGCAGGTTTGGCGGTATAAAAGCTTTAATGGTCAATGTTGATTCACGCAAAAATTCTCAGACAGCTTGCATTGAAAAATAAAGCTTGATTCACATCAGAATAACTGTAATAGGCTCTGTCGATTAGTTGGTTCGGGAAATAATGCTTGCTTCACGGTTTTAAAGCTGGTTTGGCGTTATAAAAGCTTTAATAGTCAATAATGATTTACGCAAAAATTTTCAGACAGCTTACATGGAAGAATAAAGCTCGATTCACATTAGAATAACCGTAACAGCCTGGTTTCGCCATTAGCCAGCATCTGCCGATTAGTTGGTTGAAAACTTATGCTTGCTTCACGGTTTTAAAGCTGGTTTGGCGTTATAAAAACTTGATAGTCAATAATGATTTACGCAAAAAATTTCAAACAGCTTGCATGGAAAAATAAAGCTTGATTCACATTAAAATAACTGTAATAGCCTGGTGTCGCTACAAGCGAGTATCTGCCGATTAGTTGGGTTGAAAGCTAATGCTTGCGTTACGGTCCAAAGGCTGGTTCCACGTTGTGAAAGCTTTAATAGTCGACAATGCTTTCCAGGAGTGTTTCCAGACAACTTGCATAGAAAAATAAAGCCTAATTCACATTAGAATAATTGTGACAGCATTGTGTCGCTTTCTGCGAGTATTTACCGACTAGTTGTGTTGACAACTAATGCTTGCTTCACGTTATAAAGGCTTGTTTCACGTTATAAAAACTATAATAATAATAATGTCACTAATGCTTTCCGCGAAGGTTCTCGGGCGAATCGCTCAGAAAAATGGAGCTTGATTCACATTAGAATTTAGCATTGTTTTGCATTCTGCGAGTATTTACCGTCAAATTGTGTTAAAAACTAAAGCTCGGTTTACGGTATAAAGGCTGGTTTTACGTTATGAAAGCTTTAACAGTCGATGATACCTTTCGCGAAGGTTGTCAGACAACTCGCGTAGAAAAATAAAGCTTGATTCACATTAGAATAATTGTTATAGCATCGTGTCGCTTTATGCGAGTAATTACCGACGAGTTGTGTTGAAACTGATGCTTGCTTTACGGTATAAAGGTTGGTTTCACGTTACCGCGACTGTTTTCAGACAACTCACATAGAAACTTTAAGCTTGATTCACATTAGAGTAACTATAATGGTCTTGTGTCGCCTTTTGCGCGTATTTACCGACAAGTTGTGTTGAAAACTAATGCTTGCTTCACGGTATAAAGACTGGTTTGACGTTATAAAATCTTAAATAGTCGATAATGCCTTCCGCGTGTTTCCAGACAACTCGTTTAGAAACATGAAGCTTCATTCACAGAAGAATAATTGTAATAGCCTCGTGACGCATTTTCGAGTATTCAGCGATGAGTTCTGTTGAAAACTAAGGCTTGCTTTACAGCATGAAGGCTGATTTTACGTTATGAAAGCTTCAACAGTCGATAATGCTTTCCGCGAAGGCTTTCAGACATCTCGCTTATAAACATAAAGCTTGATTCACATTCTAATAATTGTGATAGAATCGTTTCGCATTCTGCGAGTATTTACCGAGGAGTTGTGTCAAAAACTAGTGTTTGCTTTACGGTTTAACAGCTTGTTTCACCTTATAAAAGCTTTAGTTGTCAATAATGCTTTCCGCGAGTGTTTTTAGACAATTCGCATAGAAAAATAAAGCTTAATTTACATTAAAACGACTGATATAGTCTTGTGTCGCATTCTGCGATTATTTACCGACGAGTTCTTAAAACTAATGTTTGCTTCACGGCCTAAAGGCTGGTTTCACGTTGTGAAAGCTTCCTCAGAAACATTAAGCTTGATTCACATTAGAGTTACTGTAATACCCTCGTGTCGCCTTCTGCGGGTATTTACCGACAAGTTGTGTTGAAAACTAATGCTTGCTTTACGGTACAAAGGCTTGTTTTACGTTATGAAAGCTTTCATAGACGATAATGCTGCCCGCCAAGGTTTTCAAACAACTCGCTTAGAAACATAAAGCTTGATTCACATTGGAATAATTGTGATGGCATCGTGTCGTATTCTGCGAGTTTTTACCGACGAGTTGTGTCGAGAACTAATGCTTGCTTTACGGTATTGAGACTGGTTTGACGTTATAAAATCTTAAATAGCCGATAATGCCTTCCGCGTGTTTCTAGACAACTCGTTTAGAAACATAAAGCTTCATTCACAGAAGAACAATTGTGATAGTCTCGTGACGCATTTTCGAGTATTTAGCGATGAGTTGTGTTGAAAACTAAGGCTTGCTTCACAGCATGAAGGCTGATTTTACGTTATGAAAGCTTTTAACAGTCGATAATGCTTTCCGCGAAGGCTTTCAGACAACTCGCTTATAAACATAAAGCTTGATTCACATTCTAATAATTGTGATAGCATCGTTTCGCATTCTGCGAGTATTTACTGAGGAGTTGTGTCAAAAACTAATGCTTGCTTTACGGTTTAACAGCTTGTTTCGCGTTATAAAAGCTTTAGTTGTCAATAATGCTTTCCGCGAGTGTTTTTAGACAAAGTCTTGTGTCGCATTCTGCGAGTATTTACCGACGAGTTCTCAAAACTAATGCTTGCTTCACGGCCTAAAGGCTGGTTTCACGTTGTGAAAGCTTCCTCAGAAACATTAAGCTTGATTCACATTAGAATAATTGTTATAGCCTCGTGTCGCTTTCTGCGAGTATTTGCCGACGAGTTGTGTTGAAAACGAATGCTTGCTTTACGGTATAAAGGTTGGTTTCACGTTGCCGCGACTGTTTTCAGACAAGTCGCATAGAAACATTGAGCTTGATTCACATTAGAGTAACTGTAATAGCCTCGTGTTGCCTTCTGCGCGTATTTACCGACAAGTTGTGTTGAAAACTAATGCTTGCTTTACGGTAGAAAGGCTGGTTTTACATTATGAAAGCTTTCATAGACGATAATCTTGTCCGCGAAAATTTTCAGACAACTCGCTTAGAAACATAAAGCTTGATTCACATTAGAATAATTGTGATAGCACCGTGTGGCATTCTGCGAGTATTTACCGAGGAGTTGTGTTGAAAACTGATGCTTGCTTTACGGTTTAACAGCTTGTTTCACTTTATAAAAGCTTTAGTTGTCAATAATGCTTTCCGCGAGTGTTTTCAGACAACGCGCATAGAAAAATAAAGCTTAATTTACATTAAAATGACTGTGATACTCTTGTGTCGCATTCTGCGAGTATTTACCGACGAGTTATTCTAAAACTAATGCGTGCTTCACGGGATAAAGACTGGTTTCACGTTATAAAAGCTTCCCCAGAAACATGAAGCTTGATTCACATTAGAATAATTGTTATAGCCTCGTGTCGCTTTCTGCGGGTATTTGCCGACGAGTTGTGTTGAAAACTAATGCTTGCCTTACGGTATAAAGGTTGGTTTCACGTTACTGCGACTGTTTCCAGACAACTCGCATAGAAACATAAAGCTTGATTCACGTTATAGAATAGAGTGACTGTAAGTACATAGCCTCGTATCGCCTTCTGTGCGTTTTTACCGACAAGTTGTGTTAAAAACTAATGCTTGTTTTACGGTATAAAGGCTGGTTGTCCGTTACGAAAGCTTCAACAGTCGATAATGCTTTCCGCGAAGGCTTTCAGACACTCGCTTAGAAACATAAAGCTTGATTCACAATAAAATAATTGTGATCGCATCGTGTCGCATTCTGCGAGTATTTACCGACGAGTTGTGTTGAGAACTAATGCTTGCTTTACGGTACAAAGGCTGATTTTACGTTGTAAAAGCTTCATTAGTCAATAATGCATTCCACGGGTGTTTCCAAACAACTTGCATGGGAAAATAAAGCTTTATTTACATTAGAATAACTATAATAATCTCGTTGCGCCTTTTGCGAGTATATGCCAACGAGTTGTGTTGAAAACTAATGCTTGCTTTACGGCATATTAGCTATAATTGCCTGCCGCGAGAGCTTACAGCCGGCTGGCGTAAAAGAATGAAGCTTGATTTATATCGTTAAAAGCTGTAATAGTCGATTAGTCGAGTCGTGTATCTCCTTTGACGAGTCTGTAGAGTAGACGACTTGTAGAGACTGTAGAGTCTGTAGACTCGTCATATCTAGAACTAAAGCTCGTTTTACACCATAACAGCTATGATTTTAATAAATTCTATTTTACGGGGGCCTTCAGATAGCTCGCGTCAAAACTAATGCTTGATTCACACCAACAAAGCTGTATGAGTCGTATATCTCCTTTGACAAGGCTTGGTAGACTCGTATCAAAGATTAAAGGTCGTTTTACACTATAAAATATAAAAGCTACAACAGAAGTAAATTCCCGAGTGAATGCCTTCTCGCAAGAGCCTTTAGACTACTCGCATTCAAAAATAATGCCTGATTTGAGCTAATATAGGCTATATTAGTTCTACATCGTTTTTTGCGAGTCTCTACTCATATTAAGAAGTAAAGCTTGTTTTACACTATATATACCGTGATAGCAGTACAGTTTTGTTCGCCAGGACCTTTAGACGACTCGCGTTGGAACGTAATGCTTGATTTAAACTAACAAAAGCTGTGTTAGTCGTGAATATTTTCTTTGGCGAGTAACCGTCTGTAGACTCGTATCAATAAGTAAAGCTCATTTTACACTATAGTGGCAGTGAATTCTATTTCGCGAGGGCATTCAGACAACTCGCGTTAGAAAATAAGGCTTGATTTACGTTAATGAATTCTGTATCAGTCGTGTATTTTCTTCCACAAGTTCCTGTACATTCCTGTCAAGAACTAAAGCTCGTTTTACACCATACATTTTGCAATAACAGTACCTTCTTGTTCGCCAGGGCCCTTTAGACGACCCGCGTTGAAAAATAATGCTTGATTTACATCAATTATAACCGTCTTATCCGTGTATTTTCTTTGATGAATCTCTGTAGACTCATTGTATCAATAACTAAAGCTCATTTTACGGTGTAAAGGTAATAAATTCTTCTTCGCAAGGGCCTTTGGACGGCTCGCGTTGTAAAGTAAGGCCTGATTTATACTAAGGAAACCTGTTTTAGTCGTTTCTGTCTTTTTGCGAGTCTTTGTAGATTCGTATCAACAACTAAAGCTTATTTTGCGCTATAAAAGCTCAGCAGAAGTGAATTATTTTTCGCGAGGGCCTTTGAACGACTCGTGTTGAAAAATAATGTTTGATTTACTATAATTGAAACCGTCTTATCTGTGTATTTTCTTTGATGAATCTCTGTAGACTTGTCTTATCAGCAACTAAAGCGCGTTCCACACAATAAAAGCTCGGTAGTGAATTCTTTTTCTTGAGGACGTTTAGACTTGTGTTGTAAAGTAATGCTCAATTTACATCAATAAAAACTGTGTTATCCGTGTATCTTCTTTGATGAATTTCTCTGTAGACTCGCTGACTCGTATCAGTTACTAAAGCTCATTTTACACGATAAAAGCTGTAATGCTAATACATTTTTTCGTCAGGAACTTAAGATGACTCGCGTTGAAAAATAAAGCTTGGTTACTAACAGGTTACTAACAGAACCTGTTTTAGTCTTGTTATATATTTTTGCGAGTCTCTGCAGACTCACATAAAGAACTAAAGCTCGTTTTACACTTCAAAAGCTTAGCAGAAGTGAAAGAAGCCTTCTCGCCGGCTTTTAGACGACTCGTGAAAACCGTCTTATCATTGTATTTTCTTTGAAGATGAAGAATCTATGTTGAAGACTCGGCGTATCAGTAACTTAAGCTCATTTCACACTATCAAAGCTGTACCTAACGGTAGTAGATCATTTTTCGCGAGGGCCTTTAGACAACTCGTGTTAAAAAGTAAGGCTTGATTTACACTAGGGAAACCTGTTTTAATCGTTTCTGTCTTTTTGAGTCTTAAATTCGTATCAAGAACTAAAGGTAGTTTCACACTGTAATGGCTTAACAGAATTAAATTCCTATTCGCAAGGGCCTTTAGACGACTCGTGTTGAAAAATTATGCTTGATTTACAATAATTGAAACTGAGTTACCCGTTGTATTTTCTTCGGTGAATCTCTGCACACTCATCGTATCAGTAACTAAAGCTCATTTTACACTATTAAACTATTGCAATGGTAGTAAATTCCATTTTGCGAGTGCCTTTAGACAACTCGCTCTATTAGTCGCGTATCTTATTTAGCTAGTCTTTGTAGACTCGTCGTATCAACTAAAGCTCATTTTGCACTATTATAAAAGTTTCAATGTAAACAAATTATTATTTGATAGGGCCTTTAAATGACTCACTTCGAAAAATAAGGCTTGATTTACTCTAGTAAAATCTGTATTGGTCATGCACCCTCTTTGGCGAGTATCTGCATGACTCGTCTTACCATGAACTGAAGCTCGTTTTACACTATAAAAGCAGTGATTTGGCCGAGGATTTGGCACTAGAAATCACTCCAACAGCTCCCCGAAATAACCTCCAATATTGACACGCAGGGAGGATTTTCTGCTTATTTGATAATAATTATAAAATTGTAGCCCATTTCATTTTTCTTCATCATTTTCATGTCAACAGTATTTTTTAGTTTTTAGTTGCGTAGTAAATCTTAGATTCTTATTGCAGGCCGCGAGCATGGAAGATGCGATTTTAAATGACGAACACAATGACGATTGTTCTGACAACGAGGGTGGCGACGATGATGATGATGGAGAAGCGGCCGACATGGACGATTTTGAAGAAAGCGGAATGCTTGAAGACGAAAATGTAAATTAAATTTTTTCCTCTTTTTCTTATGATCTATTTTAGATAGTGGGTATGTTTACTGATTTGTGTCTAAATGGGTGACTTGATAAGACATGGGTGCCTGAGCAGAGCTAGCAGGCTGTGCAGATTTCTTTTGATAAGGCTTCAGGCTGTACGCGTTTCTGGAATTTGCGATTCAACCTTTTCCCGCCACAAGATGGCTGCCACAAGCGGCACGCAATGATTGGTTGCCGTTGTTATGTCACTTGTCATTGGCAGTTCGGCTGTCACTGCTCATGTCAATCCGCATTTGGCAGCCATCTTGCGGCGGGAAAAATTAATTCGAATAGTGCTTGTATCTGCTAGTCGTTTTAAGCTACAAATCCTCGATTCAAGATAAACAAGCCGAAGCTAGCATGTCTGATTCTGACTCTGACAATTTCAGGCAACACAAGTGATACAGCCCAAAGCTCAGCCGGAAGCTGCCAAAGAGGACGGCGACGGTGAAATCATCCACACTCGCACGTACGATTTGCACATAACTTACGACAAGTATTACCAAACGCCCAGGCTGTGGCTGACTGGATACGACGAGGTAATTGAATGATCAATTCTAATGAGCTACAAATAACTGTAATCAATTGCAATGAACTGTAACGTTATTATAATTCCAGCACCATAAACCTTTGACTGTCAAAGAGCTGTACCAGGATATCAGCAAAGATTATGCCATGAAAACGGTGACGATGGAGACGCATCCGCATCTGAGCGTCAGCAAAATGGCATCCGTTCATCCTTGCAGGTAAACCAAATTTGGAGCTGTCTTTCCTGTCAAAATGTTCAGTGATTTGGCCAATCAGGTCGCTCCATGCTTTTGACGTCACGTTGTCTAACAGCAGCCTATTAGAGAAGTGATTGCTACGCAACCTCATAGGCCCCTCCCCAATAACCTCACGTTGCTAGGCAATTGCTACGCAACCTCATAGACCCCTCCCTTATAACGTCTGTTGCTACGCAACCTCATAGGCCCCTCCCTTATAACGATCACGTTGCTACGCAACCTCATAGGCCCCTCCCCAATACCGTCACGTTTCTAGGCAACCACCTCTTTGATAGGCTGCTGCTAGGCAACGTGACGCGCAGAATTCTACTAATAGCGCCTTCCCCCCGAACTGTTGATTGATGCAAGTTTAATTCCAGGCACGCCGAGGTGATGAAGAGCATCATAGAGACGGTGACGGAAGGCGGTGGTGAGCTGGGCGTCCACAAATACCTGATAATATTCCTCAAGTTCATGCAGTCGGTCATACCCACCATCGAATACGATTACACTCAAAATTTTCAAATGTAATTTTATCGCGCTTTGATATCATAATTTTGCGGTTCTTTCTACCTACCCGGCCGGCAAAAGGTCGTTTTTATCGTGCATGTCTATATTTTTTTAATCAAAAGCTTGTGTAATTTTTTAATGACACTGTAGGTGACAACTTGTATCAAGCCCAATTAAATTTTTACACGCATTTTGTTTGTGTTCTCGAGTTTCGACCTTCTTGCTTGTTGAGTTGATGACTGGAGATTTGATAGTGATACCACTGGATCTACAAACTCATCCAGTCCGAAGAGGACGGAGGCGGCAGCTTGCAGCGCGACGAGCTAGAGGGCACCACCGCACTAACCTATAAATACATCAATCGTTGAATTTACATTATTTACAATATTTACACGAAATTAGACAACATGGCTAGACGCTATCCTTTCTGCGTCAGGACTTGAAACTCGTACTGAAGCGTGCCTATTTCAAAAGAAACTGAACAACAACTGGCGTCGTCTTTTTTCAGATTAGAACACATTTATTTATATTTGCTTAAACTTATGCACATAAAAGGAACGATCACGATACAAAAAAAAATATAATTGGAAACTAAAAAACAAGTGGGAGAATCACAGTTTCACCGCTAACAGACACACGAAACCGAAAGACGGCAGCCCCCTGAGGCAAGCCGAAATAGCGACGAATCATCTGTGCCTGGCCTTCTTGTTGTTCTTCTTGGCGTTCGACGACGAAGCACCGAAACTCTTTTGCTTCGCCGGCACGCCGCCCTCCCTGTTCGTCGGACTGGACCGATGATCGAGACCGTTGTGGCTGCTGCTGTTGTTTGCAAAAGAATTGGTCGAATGTTTTCCGGCGGTTTTCACGCCTCCTCCTCCTCCTCCTCCTCCTCCACCACCTCCTCCTTGGCCCTGCCCGTCCACGTTATTCGGCGTGGGTCCGACGTTGTTGGCATCACTGGAATCTCCGTTCTGCGATTCAGATTCGCTGTTGTGATTGGCCTCCACTATGGACATAAATTTTGTCAACTTGCTTCGTGAGCAACTTGATCGTTATTCACTGAGTACAATACCTGTACAGAAAAAGCTGTATGTGGACTCATGTTTGCACACATTCTATTTTTCTAGTCTGCTAAAACACACGGTGCTTTGTTAGATAAGACAACTTAAAAACGACAATTTTCTGTTGAGGTATTCACATACAATCGATAGGTTCCACAAAGTAGAAAGAGAAACTAACAGAAGCCACATGAGTGTATAATAAAATGGAAATAAGAATAAAAAAACTGAGCGACTACAACAAATTGTTTATTACACATTCAAATAATAAAAAAAAAGATGCGGTAAATTACACATGTTTTGCGATTGATATTCGAGAGAGAGAAAAATAGACGTATGTGTGAAAAATGTAAGCTTAAAAAAACCCTTGACATGCTAAACCCCACATTTAGTTCAGTCAGCGTGAGCTGAAAACGAGATTATGAGCGAAAGAAATGAAACAAATCGTAGGATACCACAGCAACCAAATGTGGTAGCTAAGCAATCAAATATCGTTGCTTAGCAACCTAGTGTCGTTGCTAAGTAACCAAGTTCCGTTGCTTGGTAACCAACTGTCGTTGCTTGGTAACCAAATGTTGCTTGGTAACCTACTCGTTGCTTAGTAAACAAATGTCGTTGCTTGGTAACCAAATGCCGATTGTATAACCGATAGAAATTTGACTGGGTTGAATTTTTGTACTGGCCGCACAGTGACTGAGCTAACATGAATATGCAAGCGAAAGGATGAGAGAAGCACTAAGAACTATAAAAATAAATTAACAATTTGAAAAAAAAAATCAACTACACAAGTCATCTACTGCCGTACACATTATGTGAGTTATTTTTAACGTCATATTTACTTTTTTCCTGGTTCTGATCCACTATTCCGCTAACCGCCTGCAAACAAACAAAATTCATCATTAGTATTAAGAGGTTAGGACTAAGGACCAATTTAACAACAATAATAGCGGTGGTGGCTATTCGCTAATGCTGTTAGGTATTAGTGGCTACTGAAGAAAATGGAATGAAAATGCCCACTATTCAGAGGCACCATCTGCTGATGTTCCTCACTAGATAATGCATCAAGTTAGCGTCGTGCGTACTAATCGTACCAACACATTTTTCTAAAGCTTAGTCTAAAGAAAAAACTCGTGAAACTGATAATACCAACAAGAGCTTTTGCCGGGATTTTTACCGCAATTGTAAAACTGGACCTTGAATCGATCTTCGATAGAATTGAATTTGAAGATTAATTTATTGGTTTTCAAAGAATTCAAGAGCTAAAGGTTCATTTACACTGAAAAATCAAATTATAGTGTGTGTAAGAAGAGGTCTTTTGACGAACGTCTAAAGGACTAAAGCTCAATTTGCGCAACAAATGGGCACCTAAAGTTTAGTTAGTGTGTCTGAGAGTTTTTGTGATAAAGCACATGTGGAACTAAAGCTTCATTTACATTAGAAAATTGACCGCCAGGGGCTCGTCGATAACGACATTGTTGTATTAGTTTTCTCAAATGTAAATCAAGCTCAGTTTTTCAAATGTAAATTAGGATTTATTTTCAATGCGAGTAGTCTGAAAGCCGCCACGGAAGGAAGGCATTATCAACTGCTGACGCTTTCACAGCGTGAAACAAGCTTTAGTTTTTGACACAATTCGTCTGCAATGAGCGGGGATAAGCTACACAAGACTATTACAACTTTTCTAATGTAAATCAAGCTTTATTTTTCAACGCGAGTCGTCTAACAGCCTTAGTTTTATAGCGTGAAGTAGGCTTCAGTTTTTGACACAGCTTGTCTACAAAGTGCGTTCATTACAGCTTTGAAAGTGTAAATCGCCCTTTATTATCAACGGGAGTCGCCCAAAGGACGTCGCGGAAGGTGACTGAAGATTATTTATTATTGGACCAAAAACTAAAGCTTGGTTCACACTTGAAGAAAAGTCTTGAAGGAGTGTCTGATATCTCTTGCGTGGCCTCTTGACAAGACCCAGCAAGAATTGAAGCTTACTTTACACTACAAAAACAAAGGTTGCGGCCTTCGACGAGAGCGTTTAGACATGTCATGCCAAGAACTAAAGCTCGCTTTACACCTGAAAAAACCAGATATGTTTGGGATGGGAGGGCTTCTCAACAAAAAGCATCGAGAGCTAAAGCTTTATTCACAATGAAAAACTTTTGGAAGCATGTGGGAGAGGGTCTTTGAACAAAGTCATGATGAACTAAAGCTTCATTTACACTGATCAAATCATAGTAGTCGTGTGTCGCCTTCGGCGAGTGCCTTTAGGCGAAACAAGTTGAGAACGAAAGCTTGAATTACACTAGAAAATCTAAAATAGATCGATGTGAGAGTGCTTTTAGAAATTTCGGGTCAAAAACTAAAGCTTGATTCACAACAACAAAAAATTGAATTAATAAAATTTATATTATTGGTCGTATCGCATTCGCCAAGTTAGTACCTTTAGGCGGAACAGGGTAAGAACTAAAGCTTGATTTACACTAGAAAATCTTGAATCGTTCCATGCAAAGGTGCTCTTGAAAATCCCGAGTCAAAAAGTAAAGCTTGATTTACAAAAACAAAAATTTAAAGTGGGTGTGAGAGGGCTTCTTCACGGAACGCATCAAGGACTAAAGTTTGGTTTACACTGGAGAAGCCACAATTGTCTTGTGCTTCTTCAGGCGAGTGTTTTCAGACGACACAAATAGAGAAGTGAAGCCTGATGTACACCAGTGAATTTTAAATATCATGTTTCGCATCTGGTATTCAAGTGGCTTTAAATGACGTCAGTCAAAAACTAATGGTTGGTTTACACTAGAAAAGCCTTATAGGTCATGTCGGCCTTGGACGAGTACCTTTAGACGAGATGTGTCGTGAATTAAAGCTTGATTTACACTGTAAAATTCGAGATACAATTTATATTATATTGGTCGTATCGCCTCCGCCGAGTACCTTTAGGCGGAACAGAGTGAAGACTAAAACTTGATTTACACTAGAAAATCTGAAATTTTCCGATGTGAAGATGCTCTTAGAAATCTCGAGTCAAAAAATTGAGTTGATTTACTAGAACAGAAATCAAAAGTGTGTGTGAAAGAGTTTCTTGACGAAACGCATCAAGAACTAAAGCTTGGTCTACACCTGAAAAGCCGTAACGGTCGTGTGTTATCTCTAGCGAGTGTTTTCAAACGACTCGAATCAAAAAGTAAAGCTAGATTTACACCAGCGAATTTAAGATATCATGTTTCGCACCTGGTCCTCAAGTGCCTTTGGATGATGTCAGTTGAAAACTAATGCTGGGTTTACACTAGAAAAACCATGCTGATCTTATGTAACCGTCAGCAAGTGTTTTTAAACGACTCGAATCGAGAAGTAAAGCTTAATTTACACCAGTAAATTCAAAGTAAGTCTTGTGCCGCCTCTGGCAGGTGCTTCTAAATGACGTCAGTCAAAAACTAATGCTTGGTTTACACTAGAAAAGCCATAATGGTCAAGTGTTATCTCTAGCGAAGGTTTTTAGACGATTCGAATCAAGAAGTAAAGCTCAATTTACACCAGTAAATTTACAATAGTCTTGTGCTGCCTCTGGCGAGTGCTTCTTGATGACGTCAGTCAAAAACTAATGCTTGGTTTACACTAGAAAAACCATGCTGATCTTATGTAACCGTCAGCAAGTGTTTTTAGACGACTCGAATCAAGAAGTATAAAGCTTAATTTACACCAGTAAATTTAAAGTAGGTCTTGTGCCGCCTCTGGCATGTGCTTCTAGATGACGTCAGTCAAAAACTAATGCTTGGTTTACACTAGAAAAGCCATAATGGTCGCGTATAATCTCTAGCGAAGGTTTTTAGACGACTCGAATCAAGAAGTAAAGCTTGATTTACACCAACATATTCGAAATTAGTCTTGTGCAGCCTCTGGCAAGTGCCTTTAAATGACGTCAATCGAAAATTAATGCTTGGTTTACACTAGAAAAGCCTTAATGGTCGTGCATAACATTCAGCAAGTGATATAAAGACGACTCGGATCAAGAAGTAAATCTTGGTTTACACCATTGAACTTATGTCATGTTTCGCACCTGGCAAGTGCCTTTAAATGATGTCAATTGTAAATTAATGCTTGGTTTACAGTAGAAAAGGCTGAAATAGTCCGACGCAAAAGTGCTTTTGGAACTTCCAAGTCCAAACCTAAAGCTTGATTTACAGAAAACAAATTTAAAGTGCTTGAGAGATTTTTTTTCAAAAACAGATCCAAAATTAAGGCTCGATTTACACTGGAAAACTTTGAATAATCCGATGCAAAAGTGCTTTTAGAAAACCTAAGTCAAAACCTAAGGCTTGATTTACAACAAAACAAACTGAAACAGCGTTGAGATGACTTCCTGAGAAAACGCATCAAGAACTAAAGCTTGGTTTATGCCAGAATAGCTATACTGGTCGTGTCGACCTTCGGCGAGTGCATTTAAACGAAATGTGCTATGAAATAGAGCTTGATTTGTACTAGAAAATCTAAAATGGCCCGATGTGAGGGTACTCTTGAAAACCATGAGTCAAAAACTAAAGATTGATTCACAACAAAACAAATTGAGACAGCGTTAAGAGGGCTTTTGAGATAGCGTATCAATAACTAAAGCTTGGGTTACAAAAGAAAAGTTATAATGGTCGTGTCGGCCTTCGGCAAGTGCATATAGAGCAAATGTGTCATGAAATAAAGCTTGATTTACGCTAGAAAATCTAAAATAGTCCGATGCTAGAGTGTCTTCAAAAATCCCTAATCAAATAAAAAGTCTAAACAGTTTGATTTACTACAAAACAAATTCAAAGTGCTTGTGAGAGTTTTTTTTTTTAATAAAACACGTCAAGAAATACAGCTTGGTTTATACTACAAAAGCCGTGATGGTCGTGTGTTATCTCCAGCGAGTACTTTTAAACGACTCGAATCAAGAAGTAAAGCTAGATTTACACCAGTGAATTTTAAATGTCATGTTTCGCACCTGGTCCTCAAGTGACTTTGACTGACGTCAGTCAAAAACTAATGCTTGGTTTACATTGGAAAAACCATGTCGATTTTATGTTACCTTCAGCAAGTGTTTAAGCCGAATTGAATCGAGTAGTGAAGCACAATTTACGCCAGTAGTGCCGCCTCTGGCAAGTGCTTCTAAATGACGTCAGTCAAAAGCTTATGCTTGATTTACACTAGAAAAACCATATTGATCTTATGTTACCTTCGGCAAAAGTTTTGAAACGAATCGAATCAAGAAGTAAAGCTCAATTTACACCAGGAAATTCAAAGTGAGTATTGTGCCGCCTCTTGCAAGTGCTTCTAGCTGACGTCAGTCAAAAACTAATGCTTGGTTTACACTAGAAAAAGCAAACTAGTCGTCTGTTATCTCTAGCGAGTGTTTTAAGACGACTCAAATCAAGAAGTAAAGCATGATTCACACTAGTATAGACAATACAAATAGAGAAGACCATATGGTATCACCACCGTCGTCACGGATATTGGGGCATCAAAAATCAGCCAACCTTTTTTTGAATGATGGACTCACCTGGTTCCTACGCAACCGTAAAAATCCGTGACGACATGTGTCTTTTCTATTTGTATTGTCTATAAATTTAAAATGTGATCTTTTGTACTTGGTACTGAAGTGCCTTCAAATGACGTCAATCAAAAACTAATGCTTTGTTCACACTAAAAAAGCCTTGAAGGTCATTGTGTTATCTTCAGCAAGTGTTTTTAGACGACTCGAATCATGAGATAAACTTGATTTAATCAAAAACTAAAGCCTGATTTGCACTATAAAACTGTGATGGTTAGGCAATTTTCCACCAGTCTCAAGAAATGAAGCTTGATTCACAGTAATAAAAGGTATCCTAATTTTTGGGGGAGATTTAGGCTGCTTATATTATCAAGTGAATCAGATTCATGCAAAATGAGCCCTGCCGGAGCGCCACCACACAACTCCCACCGAGCAACCAATCGAATTCGACAAATTCCAATTTTGACCAATTACGTGACTCCGTTATATTTATCCAGCGGTTATTTGATATGAACTTGGCTATTATTGCTGCGTAATGTATAGCTAGCCGTCTGGTTATAGATTTTAGTATGAACAATGAGCTGTCGTTTTTTGCACGACTTTGCCGATAAACCTACCGCCATGGACGTGATCGAGGACTTGGAAAACAGCCGTTCGGCCTCCTTGAACTTGCGGTTCCTCTTGTCCGCCTTCGAGTTGGTCGTCTTGTTGCTCGACAGGTACCTGTCCCAGCCACGGATGATGTTGCCGTAAAGCTGCGTGTCCTCCAGGTACGAGCCCTCGAAGGCGTAGATCTGTCTCTCGAGATTGGCCAGGGTCTCCTGCAAGCACAGAGACACGTGGAAAACTGAAGGCACTTGAAATGGAGGCATATAGGACTCACCCCAATGTCGGCTTTTTTCTTGACGAGATCGGCCAGCTCGACGCGTGCATCGGGGCCGCTCTGGTTGTCCTTGTCCTTTTTGGAAGACATTTTCTACAATTTCACGCCAATATCCGCGGATTCGTGAATAAACAACGCTGGACGATGCCAGAAACAAGCAACAAACAACAAGCCAGTTTGGCAGTGAAAGTTGACAGATCACTGACAGCAGGGTGACGGCTTGACGTCGCCAACGTCAAAACGCACTAGTGCCAACGGCATGACGAAAAAAAATTGAACTTTCAAAATCAACTGCACGATTAAATCTATCTATTATAAATGAGAAACGGTTCAATTTGCATTGATTACTCATATTGGCAAGGCTTCTGAATGAGCAATGCTAGAAAATGATGAAATTAGCGGTTTCTATTGACAGATAAACAATAGAAACGTCAGTATGCAGTAGTACCAATAGGACCAAGCGAAGCAATTTGACATAAAAAAATTGATAAAAATTGATTATTGGCGATTATTGAACGGTAAGTAAACGCTATATTTGATAATAATAACTGGTATCGGCAGAGTTTCTTGATTAACAATGCTGGAAATTGGCATTTTTTCTTATGACAGTTGTTTCAGAAACGTCAAAATGCTCCAGTGCCAATATCACGGAATGAAATACACCAGACTTCAAAGTCAGCTGCGACAGCTGTCAGTGAGACAATAACAATAGCAGATAAATATAATTAAAAAACAGTTAATTTGTATCGATAATGGTACAAATAAGTCAAACTGTTTGTTTATGTTGTGATTCAGCTTGTGATAGTAGCAATAAATCGGCTGAAATGCAATTTAGTTGATCGAAATGAAAAACCTAACCTCAAACTTGTTATTATTGTTAATTTTAATCATTCCTTCGATTGCTGGGTATTGTCCATCTCTAATATGCAAGCGTAACGGTTAATGATGGCTTTTTTGCAGACAAGACGTGCCAGAATCGAACTGTACCCTTGTCCGGGATGCTTTTGCAAATTCCACTTCGCAGTTCATTTCCTGCGCCATTCAGAACGCTCGTCCGGTGACGCTGTGCGAAAACTGCGTCCAGCAATACATAGATGTGGAAAGTAGTTACAAAGACCTGAACGATTTCGCAGACAACGGCACCAAGTGCATCGATAACTTCGTGAACCTCGACCGGCTCGGGATCGTCGAGATGCTGCGCGAAAACAGCCGGCACCTTTGGAACAAAGCCAAATGCTACGGTACTGAGCCTGAATACCAGTTTCAAGCTTTTCAGCCATAAGTTTACTAGTTGAAATCTAGCTTAAAGTTTTACTTTCCAGAATGCTTCCAGTTCGTAAACGGCTCGCTGTCGCCGAACCGGTCGATTGAAACAGCAACTTTCAACAGGTACTACCAGGATTTGATGAATTGCGTCAACAGAACCGATCTGAACGACACGACTCTCTGCCCGGCTTGCATGGATTCGTATCTGGTACTGAACGAGTACTATTTGAAAATTACAAACATGGACGAGCAGATCGGGATGTGCATGGACATGGTCGATTTGATGAACAACACCTGGTCGTTTTGGAGCGACAAGTGCTGCAAGTACCGCCAGCACGACGAGTACATGTTCATTACCTGCACGGTGGGCGTCCTGGTGACCACTTTGCTGTTCTACCTGCTCGCTTACACTTGCTCGGTCAAAAAGACGCCCACAATTTTACAACGTGAGTAGAGTCGATTCGGATCTTGCTGTAGTAGTATTGACAAGCTTTGAATCTTGTTACAGAAAGAAGATTTGCTGAATCATTGAACCAAATCACCAATGCGGAAGATGACTAGGACACAGAAGACTAACCAAAGGTAAACAAAACCTATATATTTATTGAAATATCAGCGATAACGATAATAAAAACTTTGTACATTGTTTAAAATAAAAATATATCTTAGTTTACATAACAACCACCCTTTCACACATAACATTCGGGTTCCTGTGTTCGCATACCGGACACTCGAATCGTGAATCTGCTTCTTGACTCCCCTGCAATAGAATGAAAAATTAGCAAAACTGAGCTTTAAATGCTTTCAATAACTGGAGCTTTAAAAAATTCGAGAAGAGCTTTAAAGAAAGACGTTGAACAGAGTTGAATAAACATTAGTAACTCACCTTCAAACAAACGTAACAAAATATGTGAGCGCAGCCCATGTGGTGGGGTAAAATGGGCGTTTCGCCACAGTGAGCACATTTCGAGTGCATATTCATCGATCTGTTGTCCAGAACCACGTAAGAATTCGCTTTCTTACGCAACGGGTTATAATTCTTTACCATCCTCTTGATTTTATGGTAATTAATCAATGGGAGAACATTCACTATGATTTCCTGAAAATTACAAGCTATTAATACTTGAAAAACTCAACTGTTGGAAACTTTTAAATGAGTGAACAAGTGGTACAAGAACGTTATCAAAAAATATTTACCGGAACGCAATTTTTCCGCCATCATTATGATTAATTAGCTTTTTGGTTTTTGAAAACTTCGACTTCATGAAAAAGTCGTTTAGTTCGTCAATTAGCTTATTATTTCGTCAATTATCTTGTTAGCTCGCCAGTTAGCTCAGTAGCTCACTATTCCGTAAGTTCTTTCCAAGTTCCGTTAAATTCGTGAGCATTGGCCGTCAGTTCGTTGGATTACTCGCGTTGTAGTTTAATGATCAATTTGCTTCTTGGTTCATAAAAATGTCGTTTAGTTCGTCAATTAGCTTGTTATTTCGTCAGTTGCCTTGTTAGTTCGCCAGTTAACTCACTATCTCACTATTCCGTGAGTTCTTTCCAAGTTCCGTTGAATTCGTGAGCATTGGCCGTCAGTTCGTTGGAATACTCGCGTTGTAGTTTAATGATTAATTAGCGTTTTGGTTCATCAAAAAGTCGTTCAGTTCGTCAACTAGCTTGTTATTTCGTCAGTTATCTTGTCAGCTCGCCAGTTAGCTCACTAGCTCACTATTTCGTAAGTTCTTTTTTTCAAGTTCCGTTAAATGCGTGAGCATTGGCTGTTAGTTCGTTGGAATACTCGCGTTGTAGTTTTATGATGAATTAGCTCTTTGGTTCATGAAAAATTTGTTTAGTTCGTCAATTGGTCGTTTCGTTCATGATATAGTTTGTTGTTTCGTCAGTTATTTTGTCAGCTCGCCAGTTAGCTCACTAGCTCACTATTTCGGTAGTTCTTTTCTTCAAGTTCCGTTAAATTCGTGAGCATTGGTCGTTAGTTCGTTGGAATACTCGCGTTGTAGTTTGATGATTAATTAGCTTTTTGGTTCATAAAAAAGTAGTTTAGTTCGTCAATTAGCTTGTTATTTTGTCAGTTATCTTGTCAGCTCGCCAGTTAGCTCACTAGCTCACTATTTCGTAAGTTCTTTTCTCCAAGTTTCGTTAAATTCGTGAGCATTGGCCGTTAGTTCGTTAGAATACTCGCGTTGTAGTTTGATGATTAATTAGCTTTTTGGTTCATAAAAAAGTCGTTTAGTTCGTCAATTAGCTTGTTATTTCGTCAGTTATCTTGTCAGCTCGCCAGTTAGCTCACTAGCTCACTATTTCGTAAGTTCTTTTTTTCAAGTTCCGTTAAATTCGTGAGCATTGGCCGTTAGTTCGTTGGAATACTCGCGTTATAGTTTAATGATCATTAGCTTTTTGGTTCATAAAATAGTCATTTAGTTCGTCAATTATCTTGTTATTTCGTCAGTTATCTTGTCAGCTCGCCAGTTAGCTCACTAGCTCACTATTTCGTAAGTTCTTTTCTCCAAGTTCCGTTAAATTCGTGAGCATTGGCCGTTAGTTCGTTGGAATACTCGCGTTGTAGTTTAATGATTAATTAGCTTTTTGGTTCATAAAAAAGTCGTTTAGTTCATGAATTAGCTTGTTGTTTCGTCAGTCATCTTGTCAGCTCGCCAGTTAGCTCACTAGCTCACTATTTCGGTAGTTCTTTCCAAGTTCCGTTAAATTCGTGAGCATTGGCCGTCAGTTCGTTGGATTACTCGCGTTGTAGTTTAATGATCAATTAGCTTCTTGGTTCATAAAAATGTCGTTTAGTTCGTCAATCAGCTTATTTCGTCAGTTATCTTGTCAGCTCGCCAGTTAGCTCACTAGCTCACTATTTCGTAAGTTCTTTTCAAGTTTCGTTAAATTCGTGAACATTGGCCGTTAGTTCGTTGGATTACTCGCGCTGTAGTTCAATGATCAATTAGCATGTTGGTTCATCAGTAAATCCGTTTACTTGGTCAATTAGCTCTTTATTTCGTCAATTATCTTGTTAGCTCGCCAGTTAGCTCAGTAGCTCACTATTCCGTAAGTTCTTTTCAAGTTCCGCTAAATTCGTGAGCATTGGCCGTTAGTTCGTTGGAATACTCGCGTTGTAGTTTAATGATCAATAAGCATTTTGGTTCATCGGTAAATTCGTTTACTTGGTCAATTAGCTCTTTATTTCGTCAATTATCTTGTTAGCTCGCCAGTTAGCTCAGTAGCTCACTATTCCGTAAGTTCTTTTCAAGTTCCGCTAAATTCGTGAGCATTGGCCGTTAGTTCGTTGGAATACTCGCGTTGTAGTTTAATGATCAATAAGCATTTTGGTTCATCGGTAAATTCGTTTACTTGGTCAATTAGCACTTTATTTCGTCAATTATCTTGTTAGCTCGCCAGTTAGCTCAGTAGCTCACTATTCCGTAAGTTCTTTCCAAGTTCCGTTAAATTCGTGAGCATTGGCCGTCAGTTCGTTGGATTACTCGCGTTGTAGTTTAATGATCAATTTGCTTCTTGGTTCATAAAAATGCCGTTCGGCCTCCTTGAACTTGCGGTTCCTCTTGTCCGCCTTCGAGTTGGTCGTCTTGTTGCTCGACAGGTACCTGTCCCAGCCACGGATGATGTTGCCGTAAAGCTGCGTGTCCTCCAGGTACGAGCCCTCGAAGGCGTAGATCTGTCTCTCGAGATTGGCCAGGGTCTCCTGCAAGCACAGAGACACGTGGAAAACTGAAGGCACTTGAAATGGAGGCATATAGGACTCACCCCAATGTCGGCTTTTTTCTTGACGAGATCGGCCAGCTCGACGCGTGCATCGGGGCCGCTCTGGTTGTCCTTGTCCTTTTTGGAAGACATTTTCTACAATTTCACGCCAATATCCGCGGATTCGTGAATAAACAACGCTGGACGATGCCAGAAACAAGCAACAAACAACAAGCCAGTTTGGCAGTGAAAGTTGACAGATCACTGACAGCAGGGTGACGGCTTGACGTCGCCAACGTCAAAACGCACTAGTGCCAACGGCATGACGAAAAAAAATTGAACTTTCAAAATCAACTGCACGATTAAATCTATCTATTATAAATGAGAAACGGTTCAATTTGCATTGATTACTCATATTGGCAAGGCTTCTGAATGAGCAATGCTAGAAAATGATGAAATTAGCGGTTTCTATTGACAGATAAACAATAGAAACGTCAGTATGCAGTAGTACCAATAGGACCAAGCGAAGCAATTTGACATAAAAAAATTGATAAAAATTGATTATTGGCGATTATTGAACGGTAAGTAAACGCTATATTTGATAATAATAACTGGTATCGGCAGAGTTTCTTGATTAACAATGCTGGAAATTGGCATTTTTTCTTATGACAGTTGTTTCAGAAACGTCAAAATGCTCCAGTGCCAATATCACGGAATGAAATACACCAGACTTCAAAGTCAGCTGCGACAGCTGTCAGTGAGACAATAACAATAGCAGATAAATATAATTAAAAAACAGTTAATTTGTATCGATAATGGTACAAATAAGTCAAACTGTTTGTTTATGTTGTGATTCAGCTTGTGATAGTAGCAATAAATCGGCTGAAATGCAATTTAGTTGATCGAAATGAAAAACCTAACCTCAAACTTGTTATTATTGTTAATTTTAATCATTCCTTCGATTGCTGGGTATTGTCCATCTCTAATATGCAAGCGTAACGGTTAATGATGGCTTTTTTGCAGACAAGACGTGCCAGAATCGAACTGTACCCTTGTCCGGGATGCTTTTGCAAATTCCACTTCGCAGTTCATTTCCTGCGCCATTCAGAACGCTCGTCCGGTGACGCTGTGCGAAAACTGCGTCCAGCAATACATAGATGTGGAAAGTAGTTACAAAGACCTGAACGATTTCGCAGACAACGGCACCAAGTGCATCGATAACTTCGTGAACCTCGACCGGCTCGGGATCGTCGAGATGCTGCGCGAAAACAGCCGGCACCTTTGGAACAAAGCCAAATGCTACGGTACTGAGCCTGAATACCAGTTTCAAGCTTTTCAGCCATAAGTTTACTAGTTGAAATCTAGCTTAAAGTTTTACTTTCCAGAATGCTTCCAGTTCGTAAACGGCTCGCTGTCGCCGAACCGGTCGATTGAAACAGCAACTTTCAACAGGTACTACCAGGATTTGATGAATTGCGTCAACAGAACCGATCTGAACGACACGACTCTCTGCCCGGCTTGCATGGATTCGTATCTGGTACTGAACGAGTACTATTTGAAAATTACAAACATGGACGAGCAGATCGGGATGTGCATGGACATGGTCGATTTGATGAACAACACCTGGTCGTTTTGGAGCGACAAGTGCTGCAAGTACCGCCAGCACGACGAGTACATGTTCATTACCTGCACGGTGGGCGTCCTGGTGACCACTTTGCTGTTCTACCTGCTCGCTTACACTTGCTCGGTCAAAAAGACGCCCACAATTTTACAACGTGAGTAGAGTCGATTCGGATCTTGCTGTAGTAGTATTGACAAGCTTTGAATCTTGTTACAGAAAGAAGATTTGCTGAATCATTGAACCAAATCACCAATGCGGAAGATGACTAGGACACAGAAGACTAACCAAAGGTAAACAAAACCTATATATTTATTGAAATATCAGCGATAACGATAATAAAAACTTTGTACATTGTTTAAAATAAAAATATATCTTAGTTTACATAACAACCACCCTTTCACACATAACATTCGGGTTCCTGTGTTCGCATACCGGACACTCGAATCGTGAATCTGCTTCTTGACTCCCCTGCAATAGAATGAAAAATTAGCAAAACTGAGCTTTAAATGCTTTCAATAACTGGAGCTTTAAAAAATTCGAGAAGAGCTTTAAAGAAAGACGTTGAACAGAGTTGAATAAACATTAGTAACTCACCTTCAAACAAACGTAACAAAATATGTGAGCGCAGCCCATGTGGTGGGGTAAAATGGGCGTTTCGCCACAGTGAGCACATTTCGAGTGCATATTCATCGATCTGTTGTCCAGAACCACGTAAGAATTCGCTTTCTTACGCAACGGGTTATAATTCTTTACCATCCTCTTGATTTTATGGTAATTAATCAATGGGAGAACATTCACTATGATTTCCTGAAAATTACAAGCTATTAATACTTGAAAAACTCAACTGTTGGAAACTTTTAAATGAGTGAACAAGTGGTACAAGAACGTTATCAAAAAATATTTACCGGAACGCAATTTTTCCGCCATCATTATGATTAATTAGCTTTTTGGTTTTTGAAAACTTCGACTTCATGAAAAAGTCGTTTAGTTCGTCAATTAGCTTATTATTTCGTCAATTATCTTGTTAGCTCGCCAGTTAGCTCAGTAGCTCACTATTCCGTAAGTTCTTTCCAAGTTCCGTTAAATTCGTGAGCATTGGCCGTCAGTTCGTTGGATTACTCGCGTTGTAGTTTAATGATCAATTTGCTTCTTGGTTCATAAAAATGTCGTTTAGTTCGTCAATTAGCTTGTTATTTCGTCAGTTGCCTTGTTAGTTCGCCAGTTAACTCACTATCTCACTATTCCGTGAGTTCTTTCCAAGTTCCGTTGAATTCGTGAGCATTGGCCGTCAGTTCGTTGGAATACTCGCGTTGTAGTTTAATGATTAATTAGCGTTTTGGTTCATCAAAAAGTCGTTCAGTTCGTCAACTAGCTTGTTATTTCGTCAGTTATCTTGTCAGCTCGCCAGTTAGCTCACTAGCTCACTATTTCGTAAGTTCTTTTTTTCAAGTTCCGTTAAATGCGTGAGCATTGGCTGTTAGTTCGTTGGAATACTCGCGTTGTAGTTTTATGATGAATTAGCTCTTTGGTTCATGAAAAATTTGTTTAGTTCGTCAATTGGTCGTTTCGTTCATGATATAGTTTGTTGTTTCGTCAGTTATTTTGTCAGCTCGCCAGTTAGCTCACTAGCTCACTATTTCGGTAGTTCTTTTCTTCAAGTTCCGTTAAATTCGTGAGCATTGGTCGTTAGTTCGTTGGAATACTCGCGTTGTAGTTTGATGATTAATTAGCTTTTTGGTTCATAAAAAAGTAGTTTAGTTCGTCAATTAGCTTGTTATTTTGTCAGTTATCTTGTCAGCTCGCCAGTTAGCTCACTAGCTCACTATTTCGTAAGTTCTTTTCTCCAAGTTTCGTTAAATTCGTGAGCATTGGCCGTTAGTTCGTTAGAATACTCGCGTTGTAGTTTGATGATTAATTAGCTTTTTGGTTCATAAAAAAGTCGTTTAGTTCGTCAATTAGCTTGTTATTTCGTCAGTTATCTTGTCAGCTCGCCAGTTAGCTCACTAGCTCACTATTTCGTAAGTTCTTTTTTTCAAGTTCCGTTAAATTCGTGAGCATTGGCCGTTAGTTCGTTGGAATACTCGCGTTATAGTTTAATGATCATTAGCTTTTTGGTTCATAAAATAGTCATTTAGTTCGTCAATTATCTTGTTATTTCGTCAGTTATCTTGTCAGCTCGCCAGTTAGCTCACTAGCTCACTATTTCGTAAGTTCTTTTCTCCAAGTTCCGTTAAATTCGTGAGCATTGGCCGTTAGTTCGTTGGAATACTCGCGTTGTAGTTTAATGATTAATTAGCTTTTTGGTTCATAAAAAAGTCGTTTAGTTCATGAATTAGCTTGTTGTTTCGTCAGTCATCTTGTCAGCTCGCCAGTTAGCTCACTAGCTCACTATTTCGGTAGTTCTTTCCAAGTTCCGTTAAATTCGTGAGCATTGGCCGTCAGTTCGTTGGATTACTCGCGTTGTAGTTTAATGATCAATTAGCTTCTTGGTTCATAAAAATGTCGTTTAGTTCGTCAATCAGCTTATTTCGTCAGTTATCTTGTCAGCTCGCCAGTTAGCTCACTAGCTCACTATTTCGTAAGTTCTTTTCAAGTTTCGTTAAATTCGTGAACATTGGCCGTTAGTTCGTTGGATTACTCGCGCTGTAGTTCAATGATCAATTAGCATGTTGGTTCATCAGTAAATCCGTTTACTTGGTCAATTAGCTCTTTATTTCGTCAATTATCTTGTTAGCTCGCCAGTTAGCTCAGTAGCTCACTATTCCGTAAGTTCTTTTCAAGTTCCGCTAAATTCGTGAGCATTGGCCGTTAGTTCGTTGGAATACTCGCGTTGTAGTTTAATGATCAATAAGCATTTTGGTTCATCGGTAAATTCGTTTACTTGGTCAATTAGCTCTTTATTTCGTCAATTATCTTGTTAGCTCGCCAGTTAGCTCAGTAGCTCACTATTCCGTAAGTTCTTTTCAAGTTCCGCTAAATTCGTGAGCATTGGCCGTTAGTTCGTTGGAATACTCGCGTTGTAGTTTAATGATCAATAAGCATTTTGGTTCATCGGTAAATTCGTTTACTTGGTCAATTAGCACTTTATTTCGTCAATTATCTTGTTAGCTCGCCAGTTAGCTCAGTAGCTCACTATTCCGTAAGTTCTTTCCAAGTTCCGTTAAATTCGTGAGCATTGGCCGTCAGTTCGTTGGATTACTCGCGTTGTAGTTTAATGATCAATTTGCTTCTTGGTTCATAAAAATGTCGTTTAGTTCGTCAATTAGCTTGTTATTTCGTCAGTTGTCTTGTTAGTTCGCCAGTTAACTCACTATCTCACTATTCCGTGAGTTCTTTCCAAGTTCCGTTGAATTCGTGAGCATTGGCCGTCAGTTCGTTGGAATACTCGCGTTGTAGTTTAATGATTAATTAGCGTTTTGGTTCATCAAAAAGTCGTTCAGTTCGTCAACTAGCTTGTTATTTCGTCAGTTATCTTGTCAGCTCGCCAGTTAGCTCACTAGCTCACTATTTCGTAAGTTCTTTTTTTCAAGTTCCGTTAAATTCGTGAGCATTGGCTGTTAGTTCGTTGGAATACTCGCGTTGTAGTTTTATGATGAATTAGCTCTTTGGTTCATGAAAAATTTGTTTAGTTCGTCAATTAGCTTGTTATTTCGTCAGTGATCTTGTCAGCTCGCCAGTTAGCTCACTAGCTCACTATTTCGAAAGTTCTTTTCTTCAAGTTCCGTTAAATTCGTGAGCATTGGCCGTTAATTCGTTGGAATACTCGCGTTGTAGTTTAATGATTAATTAGCTTTTTGGTTCATAAAAAAGTCGTTTCGTTCATGAATTGGCTTGTTGTTTCGTCAGTTATCTTGTCAGCTCGCCAGTTAGCTCACTAGCTCACTATTTCGTAAGTTCTTTTCTTCAAGTTCCGTTAAATTCGTGAGCATTGGCCGTTAGTTTGTTGGAATACTCGCGTTGTAGTTTTATGATTAATTAGCTTTTTGGTTCATGAAAAAGTCGTTTAGTTCATGAATTAGCTTGTTGTTTCGTCAGTCATCTTGTCAGCTCGCCAGTTAGCTCACTAGCTCACTATTTCGGTAGTTCTTTCCAAGTTCCGTTAAATTCGTGAGCATTGGCCGTCAGTTCGTTGGATTACTCGCGTTGTAGTTTAATGATCAATTAGCTTCTTGGTTCATAAAAATGTCGTTTAGTTCGTCAATCAGCTTATTTCGTCAGTTATCTTGTCAGCTCGCCAGTTAGCTCACTAGCTCACTATTTCGTAAGTTCTTTTCAAGTTTCGTTAAATTCGTGAACATTGACCGTTAGTTCGTTGGATTACTCGCGCTGTAGTTCAATGATCAATTAGCATGTTGGTTCATCAGTAAATCCGTTTACTTGGTCAATTAGCTCTTTATTTCGTCAATTATCTTGTTAGCTCGCCAGTTAGCTCAGTAGCTCACTATTCCGTAAGTTCTTTTCAAGTTCCGCTAAATTCGTGAGCATTGGCCGTTAGTTCGTTGGAATACTCGCGTTGTAGTTTAATGATCAATAAGCATTTTGGTTCATCGGTAAATTCGTTTACTTGGTCAATTAGCACTTTATTTCGTCAATTATCTTGTTAGCTCGCCAGTTAGCTCAGTAGCTCACTATTCCGTAAGTTCTTTCCAAGTTCCGTTAAATTCGTGAGCATTGGCCGTCAGTTCGTTGGATTACTCGCGTTGTAGTTTAATGATCAATTTGCTTCTTGGTTCATAAAAATGTCGTTTAGTTCGTCAATTAGCTTGTTATTTCGTCAGTTGTCTTGTTAGTTCGCCAGTTAACTCACTATCTCACTATTCCGTGAGTTCTTTCCAAGTTCCGTTGAATTCGTGAGCATTGGCCGTCAGTTCGTTGGAATACTCGCGTTGTAGTTTAATGATTAATTAGCGTTTTGGTTCATCAAAAAGTCGTTCAGTTCGTCAACTAGCTTGTTATTTCGTCAGTTATCTTGTCAGCTCGCCAGTTAGCTCACTAGCTCACTATTTCGTAAGTTCTTTTTTTCAAGTTCCGTTAAATTCGTGAGCATTGGCCGTTAATTCGTTGGAATACTCGCGTTGTAGTTTAATGATTAATTAGCTTTTTGGTTCATAAAAAAGTCGTTTCGTTCATGAATTGGCTTGTTGTTTCGTCAGTTATCTTGTCAGCTCGCCAGTTAGCTCACTAGCTCACTATTTCGTAAGTTCTTTTCTTCAAGTTCCGTTAAATTCGTGAGCATTGGCCGTTAGTTTGTTGGAATACTCGCGTTGTAGTTTTATGATTAATTAGCTTTTTGGTTCATGAAAAAGTCGTTTAGTTCATGAATTAGCTTGTTGTTTCGTCAGTCATCTTGTCAGCTCGCCAGTTAGCTCACTAGCTCACTATTTCGGTAGTTCTTTCCAAGTTCCGTTAAATTCGTGAGCATTGGCCGTCAGTTCGTTGGATTACTCGCGTTGTAGTTTAATGATCAATTAGCTTCTTGGTTCATGAAAATGTCGTTTAGTTCGTCAATCAGCTTATTTCGTCAGTTATCTTGTCAGCTCGCCAGTTAGCTCACTAGCTCACTATTTCGTAAGTTCTTTTCAAGTTTCGTTAAATTCGTGAACATTGACCGTTAGTTCGTTGGATTACTCGCGCTGTAGTTCAATGATCAATTAGCATGTTGGTTCATCAGTAAATTCGTTTACTTGGTCAATTAGCTCTTTATTTCGTCAATTATCTTGTTAGCTTGCCAGTTAGCTCAGTAGCTCACTATTCCGTAAGTTCTTTTCAAGTTCCGCTAAATTCGTGAGCATTGGCCGTTAGTTCGTTGGAATACTCGCGTTGTAGTTTAATGATCAATAAGCATTTTGGTTCATCGGTAAATTCGTTTACTTGGTCAATTAGCACTTTATTTCGTCAATTATCTTGTTAGCTCGCCAGTTAGCTCAGTAGCTCACTATTCCGTAAGTTCTTTCCAAGTTCCGTTAAATTCGTGAGCATTGGCCGTCAGTTCGTTGGATTACTCGCGTTGTAGTTTAATGATCAATTTGCTTCTTGGTTCATAAAAATGTCGTTTAGTTCGTCAATTAGCTTGTTATTTCGTCAGTTGTCTTGTTAGTTCGCCAGTTAACTCACTATCTCACTATTCCGTGAGTTCTTTCCAAGTTCCGTTGAATTCGTGAGCATTGGCCGTCAGTTCGTTGGAATACTCGCGTTGTAGTTTAATGATTAATTAGCGTTTTGGTTCATCAAAAAGTCGTTCAGTTCGTCAACTAGCTTGTTATTTCGTCAGTTATCTTGTCAGCTCGCCAGTTAGCTCACTAGCTCACTATTTCGTAAGTTCTTTTTTTCAAGTTCCGTTAAATTCGTGAGCATTGGCCGTTAATTCGTTGGAATACTCGCGTTGTAGTTTAATGATTAATTAGCTTTTTGGTTCATAAAAAAGTCGTTTCGTTCATGAATTGGCTTGTTGTTTCGTCAGTTATCTTGTCAGCTCGCCAGTTAGCTCACTAGCTCACTATTTCGTAAGTTCTTTTCTTCAAGTTCCGTTAAATTCGTGAGCATTGGCCGTTAGTTTGTTGGAATACTCGCGTTGTAGTTTTATGATTAATTAGCTTTTTGGTTCATGAAAAAGTCGTTTAGTTCATGAATTAGCTTGTTGTTTCGTCAGTCATCTTGTCAGCTCGCCAGTTAGCTCACTAGCTCACTATTTCGGTAGTTCTTTCCAAGTTCCGTTAAATTCGTGAGCATTGGCCGTCAGTTCGTTGGATTACTCGCGTTGTAGTTTAATGATCAATTAGCTTCTTGGTTCATGAAAATGTCGTTTAGTTCGTCAATCAGCTTATTTCGTCAGTTATCTTGTCAGCTCGCCAGTTAGCTCACTAGCTCACTATTTCGTAAGTTCTTTTCAAGTTTCGTTAAATTCGTGAACATTGACCGTTAGTTCGTTGGATTACTCGCGCTGTAGTTCAATGATCAATTAGCATGTTGGTTCATCAGTAAATTCGTTTACTTGGTCAATTAGCTCTTTATTTCGTCAATTATCTTGTTAGCTTGCCAGTTAGCTCAGTAGCTCACTATTCCGTAAGTTCTTTTCAAGTTCCGCTAAATTCGTGAGCATTGGCCGTTAGTTCGTTGGAATACTCGCGTTGTAGTTTAATGATCAATAAGCATTTTGGTTCATCGGTAAATTCGTTTACTTGGTCAATTAGCACTTTATTTCGTCAATTATCTTGTTAGCTCGCCAGTTAGCTCAGTAGCTCACTATTCCGTAAGTTCTTTCCAAGTTCCGTTAAATTCGTGAGCATTGGCCGTCAGTTCGTTGGATTACTCGCGTTGTAGTTTAATGATCAATTTGCTTCTTGGTTCATAAAAATGTCGTTTAGTTCGTCAATTAGCTTGTTATTTCGTCAGTTGTCTTGTTAGTTCGCCAGTTAACTCACTATCTCACTATTCCGTGAGTTCTTTCCAAGTTCCGTTGAATTCGTGAGCATTGGCCGTCAGTTCGTTGGAATACTCGCGTTGTAGTTTAATGATTAATTAGCGTTTTGGTTCATCAAAAAGTCGTTCAGTTCGTCAACTAGCTTGTTATTTCGTCAGTTATCTTGTCAGCTCGCCAGTTAGCTCACTAGCTCACTATTTCGTAAGTTCTTTTTTTCAAGTTCCGTTAAATTCGTGAGCATTGGCCGTTAATTCGTTGGAATACTCGCGTTGTAGTTTAATGATTAATTAGCTTTTTGGTTCATAAAAAAGTCGTTTCGTTCATGAATTGGCTTGTTGTTTCGTCAGTTATCTTGTCAGCTCGCCAGTTAGCTCACTAGCTCACTATTTCGTAAGTTCTTTTCTTCAAGTTCCGTTAAATTCGTGAGCATTGGCCGTTAGTTTGTTGGAATACTCGCGTTGTAGTTTTATGATTAATTAGCTTTTTGGTTCATGAAAAAGTCGTTTAGTTCATGAATTAGCTTGTTGTTTCGTCAGTCATCTTGTCAGCTCGCCAGTTAGCTCACTAGCTCACTATTTCGGTAGTTCTTTCCAAGTTCCGTTAAATTCGTGAGCATTGGCCGTCAGTTCGTTGGATTACTCGCGTTGTAGTTTAATGATCAATTAGCTTCTTGGTTCATGAAAATGTCGTTTAGTTCGTCAATCAGCTTATTTCGTCAGTTATCTTGTCAGCTCGCCAGTTAGCTCACTAGCTCACTATTTCGTAAGTTCTTTTCAAGTTTCGTTAAATTCGTGAACATTGACCGTTAGTTCGTTGGATTACTCGCGCTGTAGTTCAATGATCAATTAGCATGTTGGTTCATCAGTAAATTCGTTTACTTGGTCAATTAGCTCTTTATTTCGTCAATTATCTTGTTAGCTTGCCAGTTAGCTCAGTAGCTCACTATTCCGTAAGTTCTTTTCAAGTTCCGCTAAATTCGTGAGCATTGGCCGTTAGTTCGTTGGAATACTCGCGTTGTAGTTTAATGATCAATAAGCATTTTGGTTCATCGGTAAATTCGTTTACTTGGTCAATTAGCACTTTATTTCGTCAATTATCTTGTTAGCTCGCCAGTTAGCTCAGTAGCTCACTATTCCGTAAGTTCTTTCCAAGTTCCGTTAAATTCGTGAGCATTGGCCGTCAGTTCGTTGGATTACTCGCGTTGTAGTTTAATGATCAATTTGCTTCTTGGTTCATAAAAATGTCGTTTAGTTCGTCAATTAGCTTGTTATTTCGTCAGTTGTCTTGTTAGTTCGCCAGTTAACTCACTATCTCACTATTCCGTGAGTTCTTTCCAAGTTCCGTTGAATTCGTGAGCATTGGCCGTCAGTTCGTTGGAATACTCGCGTTGTAGTTTAATGATTAATTAGCGTTTTGGTTCATCAAAAAGTCGTTCAGTTCGTCAACTAGCTTGTTATTTCGTCAGTTATCTTGTCAGCTCGCCAGTTAGCTCACTAGCTCACTATTTCGTAAGTTCTTTTTTTCAAGTTCCGTTAAATTCGTGAGCATTGGCCGTTAATTCGTTGGAATACTCGCGTTGTAGTTTAATGATTAATTAGCTTTTTGGTTCATAAAAAAGTCGTTTCGTTCATGAATTGGCTTGTTGTTTCGTCAGTTATCTTGTCAGCTCGCCAGTTAGCTCACTAGCTCACTATTTCGTAAGTTCTTTTCTTCAAGTTCCGTTAAATTCGTGAGCATTGGCCGTTAGTTTGTTGGAATACTCGCGTTGTAGTTTTATGATTAATTAGCTTTTTGGTTCATGAAAAAGTCGTTTAGTTCATGAATTAGCTTGTTGTTTCGTCAGTCATCTTGTCAGCTCGCCAGTTAGCTCACTAGCTCACTATTTCGGTAGTTCTTTCCAAGTTCCGTTAAATTCGTGAGCATTGGCCGTCAGTTCGTTGGATTACTCGCGTTGTAGTTTAATGATCAATTAGCTTCTTGGTTCATGAAAATGTCGTTTAGTTCGTCAATCAGCTTATTTCGTCAGTTATCTTGTCAGCTCGCCAGTTAGCTCACTAGCTCACTATTTCGTAAGTTCTTTTCAAGTTTCGTTAAATTCGTGAACATTGACCGTTAGTTCGTTGGATTACTCGCGCTGTAGTTCAATGATCAATTAGCATGTTGGTTCATCAGTAAATTCGTTTACTTGGTCAATTAGCTCTTTATTTCGTCAATTATCTTGTTAGCTTGCCAGTTAGCTCAGTAGCTCACTATTCCGTAAGTTCTTTTCAAGTTCCGCTAAATTCGTGAGCATTGGCCGTTAGTTCGTTGGAATACTCGCGTTGTAGTTTAATGATCAATAAGCATTTTGGTTCATCGGTAAATTCGTTTACTTGGTCAATTAGCACTTTATTTCGTCAATTATCTTGTTAGCTCGCCAGTTAGCTCAGTAGCTCACTATTCCGTAAGTTCTTTCCAAGTTCCGTTAAATTCGTGAGCATTGGCCGTCAGTTCGTTGGATTACTCGCGTTGTAGTTTAATGATCAATTTGCTTCTTGGTTCATAAAAATGTCGTTTAGTTCGTCAATTAGCTTGTTATTTCGTCAGTTGTCTTGTTAGTTCGCCAGTTAACTCACTATCTCACTATTCCGTGAGTTCTTTCCAAGTTCCGTTGAATTCGTGAGCATTGGCCGTCAGTTCGTTGGACTACACGCGTTGTAGTTTAATGATCAATTAGCTTTTTGGTTCATCAGTAAATCCGTTTAGTTAGTCAATTAGCTTGTTATTTCGTCAGTTGTCTTGTCAGCTCGCCAGTTAGCTCAGTAGCTCACTATTCCGTAAGTTATTTTCAAGTTCCGCTAAATTCGTGAGCATTGGCCGTTAGTTCGTTGGAATACTCGCGTTGTAGTTTAATGATCAATTAGCTTTTTGGTTCATAAAAGAATCGTTTAGTTCGTCAATTAGCTTGTTTTTCGTCAGTTATCTTGTCAGCTCGCCAGTTAGCTCACTAGCTCATTATTTCGTAAGTTCTTTTCTTCAAGCTCCGTCAAATTCGTGAGCATTGGCCGTTAGTTCGTTGGAATACTCGCGTTGTAGTTTATTGATCAATTAGCTTGTTGGTTCATGAAAGTCATTTAGTTCGTCAATTAGCTTGTTATTTCGTCAGTTATCTTGTTAGTTCGCCAGTTAGCTCACTAGCTCACTATTTCGTAAGTTCTCAAATTCGTGAGCATTGGCCGTTAGTTCGTTGGATTATTTGCGTTGTTGTTCAATGATCAGTTAGCTTTTTGGTTCATCAGTTAGGTCTTTTAGTTTGTCAATTAGCTTGTTATTCCATCAGGTATCTTGATAGTTCGCCAGTTAGCTCACTAGCTCATTATTCCGCAAGTTCTAATAACATCGTCAACTCAAGAGTTCGTTGGTTCGTTCCTCTACAAGCCCATTACCTAAACAACTCGTTAGCTCGTTCGCTAATTTTCAAGTTTTCTTAAATTGGAACAATCTGAGCAATGAAAACTCACAATAAATCCGTACCAGAGCAGCTCGCGGCTCAGGTACTGTGACTGAAAGTGCCGCCTGCCGCCCTCGCTGGCGAACACCTGCTCCAAACCCAAGACCCTCTCGATGAGCTGCGGCTTGGAACCGTTCCTCAGAAACACCGAAACATTCACCACTTGCAGCACCAGGATCCAAAAGTGCAGCCTGCCGAGCGTCCTGTTCAGGCCGTGCGACGGCCTCCAGAACTCCAGCTTGTCCTTGCCGTACGCCAGGCAGTGGCTGGCCACGTACAGCACCTTCTGCGTCGTGCTCATCCGCTCGTACCTTATCGACAACAGCTGCTGCCCGAACGTGGCTCCGTGCTTCCACACCGAATTGTGCAACACGACCAGCTTGACCAGCAGGGCGATTTCATGCTCGAAATGCGCCGTGAATCCCGGCTGGAAACCGAAAAAGAATGGGTGAAAAAGGGGGCCCGATTTGAGGTCACCGGAAGCTTACGGGCAAGTATCTGGTGCAAGATTGAATTATGGCCTGCAGCGCCTTGTAGATTTCGTTGTCCAAGAAGATGGCGTTCATCTGCGTGATGCGCAGCAATTTGTTGGCCCCCGACATGCCTCTGGGGCGGCTGGAAACGAGAAAAGGCAAAAGTTAACCTCACTTTATCGTGAGCTGTCAGAATGTGACGTTGACGTTTACTCGCAATTCAAAAGTCCCTAGATGCTTGAGGAAATCACTAAATCGAGTGGGGCTGGTCAGGGCCGTCTCAGCCCGAATGGTAATTAAAGATATGCGATCAATAAGTCCATAAATCTATTATTTTTGCAGAATTTCGACTTCAAACGCAAAAACCTTTTATCTTGAAACTCCGACTTTTACTTCAAAATTCTTACTTAACGTAAATGCTCTATTAGTTTGATTTTAATCTCAATAAAATATCGACTTTAAACATGAAATTTATTCGACTTCACTCACAAAAGATTACAACTTTGATCTGGAAATTTTGACTTGAAATACGAAAAACTTTGACTTTTATTTGGAAACTTTTACTTTGGGAACACAGGAAAAGCTCAGACAACTTGAAATTTTGAATTGAAAATGGACTAACAACTTCGACTCTTATTGCAAAAATTTGACTTCAATTACGCAAAACTTGAAACTCCAAACATGAAAATTTTATTTCAAACAGAAAATAACCTCGACTTTTATTTCGAAATTTTGACTTCGCAACGTAAAATACTTCGACTTGCTCAGAATTTCAACTTTGAACGTGAAAAACTTCGACTTTTATCTCAGAATTTCGACTTCAAACGCGAAAACCTTTCACTTAAATCTTGAAATTTTGACTTTTGCCAAACGAAACTTTTTTGAATTTCAAATTGCCGACTTTGAACATGAAATTTCGACTTCAAAACAAAAGATTTCAATTTTGATCGCGAAATTGTGACTTGCGGTACGAAAAACTTCGACCTTCATCTCAAAATCTCGACGTAAAACACGAAAAACTTCGACTTGTATCTGGAAATTTCGACTTCGGACACGAAAAACTCGGACTTTCAACTTGAAGTTTCGACTTGAAAAACGACAAACTCCGACTTTTACGACAAAAATGTGACTACACAGTTACAAAAAACGTTGACAGCAAACAAAAATTCTACTTCAGTTCAAACAAGAAAAAATTGACTTCATCATCGCGAAATTTGACATTCAAAACCTTCTACTTTTATTTTGAAATTTCAACACTGAAAACTTAACCTTCATCTCGAAACTTCGACTTGAACACAAAATTTCGTATTTGAACATGAAAAACTCCGACTTCAAACAAGAAAAGTTGACTTTTATCTCGACTTTTCGACTCAACTTTGACTCTCAAATCTTGGAAATTTGACGTGAACCAGAAAATTTCGAATTAAAACACAAGAAACTTCGTTTTTGGACTCGAAAGCTCTAACACGAAAAAACTTGATTGTTAGGTAACTTGGAATTTCGACTTCAAACGCAAGAACCTTTCACTTTCATCTTGAAATTTTGACTTTCGACTGAAAAAACATCGTCACTCCAAACATGGAAAATTTGAACTTGAACTAATATACAGGGTGAATCAGCAGTGAGCAAAAACACTGGACTTGTATCTCGAAATTTCGATTTTCATCACGAAGAACTTATTCCGACTCCAAACAAGAAACTTTGCTTTCAACACGAAACTTCGACTTGAAAATCGACAAACTTCGACTCCTATCGCGAAAGTTAGATCTAAACACGAAATTTCAAGTGTGATAGTGAAATACTTCGACTCTCCAAGTCATAGATGGAATACTTCGGCTTTTATTTCGACATTCCGACTTCAAATAAAAAATTTCGACTCCACAGAAAAATTCCACGTTAAACTCAAAATTCAGACTAAATCAACAAACTTCGACATTTTTAGACGAAATTCTCACCCTCAACACGAAAAACTTGACATAAATTTCAAAAATTTGACTTCAAACACAAAATTTTGACTCTGAACATGAAAGATTCAACACGAAACAATACGACTTCTCGGAATTTCGAATTCATACGTAAAACTCTGAACTTTTAACTTGAAATTTTCACATTGTATACGAAAAACTTCGACTTTTACTTCACTACAACTTTTTACTTGGAGAAAGAAAACTCCGACTTTTATACCGAAACTTCGACTTAACGACATGAAAGACTGCGACATCAGACCAGTAAAACTTCGACTATTACCTCAAAAGTTTGACTTCAACAACAAAATTTCGACTTGAACAAGAAACATTTGGACTTTTTTTTCAAAATCTTGACATCAATGTAAGTACACGAAAAACCAGGAATTTGAACAAGAAAACTCGGATACCAAACACGAAAAATGTTTACTTTTTTTTGGGTACCTAAAAAAATTTGAACCTTTACTTCGAAGTAGTAACTTTGAACATGACAATCTTTGATTCTGATATCGAAATTCCGACGTTGACCACGAAATTTCGACTTCATACACGAAAGACTTCGACTTCAATTTCGACATTCCGACTTCAATCACGAAAATTCGACTCCACACACAAAAACCTCGGACTTTTTATCCCGAGAGTCGATTTGAATATATCACGAGTAACTTCCGACTTCAAACAAGAAAAATTTCACATTGAACCATAGTATTCTATGATTGAACTCAAAATTTCATCCTAAAAACCGACGAATTTTGACTTTTTTTACGAATTTTCACTTCGAACACGAAAACTTGACAAACTTTCGACTTTGAACACGAAAGATCTAACGCAAAATATTATGACTTCTCGGAATTTCGACTTCAAACACAAAAATGTTAATTTCTATCTTGAAATACGAAAAACTCCTTCTTTCACTTCAAAATTTTTACTTTGAACATGAAAACTTCGATTTAAATCTCAAAAATGTCGACTTTGAACACAAAATTTTTACTTCCAAGGCGAAAGATCTCTCGAAATTTCGAGTGGAAATACGGAAATCTTCGACTTCAATCTGCTAACTTTGAGTTTAAACTCGTTAAATTTGGATTTCGTATACTTCGACTTTTATTTAGAAATGTTGACTTGAAACGCGGAAAACTCAGACTTTTAAATTGAAATTTCGACTTGAAAAACGACAAATTTCGACTTTTATGGCAAAATTTTGACTTCAATTTCAATTACGAAAAGCTTTGACTTCAAACATACAAATTCTACTCCAAACAAAACTTCAAAACTGCGACTTTTATTTCAGAATTTTGGCTTCAAACGCAAAAATCTTTGACTTCTATGTCAAAATTTTAATTAACTTTGAACGCGAAAAACTTGACGCTTATCGATCTTTTGACTTTGAACACGAAATATGGACTCTGAACATGAAAAAACTTCGACTTGAAACAAGAACAGTTGACTTTTACGACTCTTTGACTAAATTTCGACGCTCATGTCTCGAAATTTTTACTTGAATCAGGAAATTTCAACTTAAAACCCAAGAAACTTCGACTCTGGACACAAAAGATCCAACACGAAAAATTTTGGCTTCTACCTCGAAATTTCGACTTCAAACGCAAGAGCTTCCATTATTTCCTCTTTACACTTTTACACTTTTTTTACTTTTATCTTGAAATTTCGATTTCTGACAGGAAAGAAAGCCTTTTCTTCAAAATTTTCACTTCTCAATAAACTTGGAAACTTCGATTTCAAATTGATATTGTTACGAGCGGCGATCCAGTGCATTCGGGTAAACACGCGATCTTTCTGGATTCTTCCACCCATCATGTAGCGGTGTAGATACAAGAGCGGTGCTCTGGACGTTTCCAGAATTATACGCGATGGCTTGGCATTGGGAACCTTCAACGCTCGATCAAGGCACATCTGTCCATTTTGGCGGAGGTGCAGACATTCCGGAGCACACGGGAAACACGCGGAAGGTGTGTGATTATTCAGGAGTGGTCTAGAATCCATATGCCGGCTCACTATGGAAACTGCTGGAGAATGCATGAAACATTTGAGATGAATTGGTCGGACCTATATGAGGCATCAATTGTCGTCCCACGACCAGTATTGAATTTGGAAGCGAACGAGTGCGAAACAAGCGAAGTAGTACCTGCGATATAATTCCAAGTAGATCATTGTTGGCGTGTATTTATTGTAGTACGCAGTAATAAACAGAGTGTGTTTTAAAAACGATCGTCTCAATTATATTCGAACCCGTACGCGAAATACGTAAAATATACAGGATGAGTCAATAGTGAAAGAGATCGATACACTACTACGTTTTAACTCTTCAAGACAAAAATGTGATTCAAACGCCCCTCAATATCGTTTTCATTTTGTATCACCTCAGCTTTATGAGGAAGATATACAGTTCTTCAAATTTTGAAATAAATAATCGTTTTTCTCACGTAACTTTTGAACCGTTCAACCAATTTTGTTCAATTTGAACCATAGCTTACTAAAATCAATCTCTATTGAACAGTAAGTAATAACGCGTTCAACCGAAACTATGGTTTATGGCTTTTCGCTAATAATGCTGTCAGACTTTAGGCAACCACCCAAGAAAATGCATACCGAAGATCGGCAGTGCTAAAGAAAATGGAATGAAAATGTCCACTGCATGCCCGGTGGCCCCGGTGAGGTTGATGAAACATTTTTAGATGAACATTAATTTATGGAATTGTACACGGCCACTTGTTACCTTCGTATAAAAAGGGCGGTGTGCCGATCATAAATGGCGCTGCACGGAAGCTCACTTGTGAGCACTCTGCAGAGATAGTGATATACAGGGTGTTTCATGGTAAGGTCGACATAGAGTGTACACAAGTAACGTTTTCCAGAGCGAATCGGGAACCAGCTTTGAAATTTTTCCAACGCTCTTCGCTTCGAAGTTACAGGGTGATTCATGTATTGTATCGACTATTTGATCGGCAATATCTTTTGGACGAATTCATAGAATGGAAAAACATTGGCAGGTACTTTCTACTGCAGACACTTGATCCATTGCACCATCGATCAGTTCGAAAATTCCAGGGCCGGGCTTTATCTCTCTTGAGTGATTATTTTTTCTTGCCGCACAGATCAAATAAAATTTATTAGGCGAAATACTCAAAGTCATTAATTTTTCCTTGGCACAGTTCAATGGTGCCAAAGATGTTTAGCCGGAGTCATACCTTTTTTTATGTAGTTTTTGAATGTGAAACTGGTGAAATTTTTGACAAACTCGAAAGGAAGAAAAATAAAGTCTGGTCCTGGAATTTTCGAACTGATCGATAGTATCAAGTGTCGGTAGTAGAACGTGCCTGCTATTTACTTGGGTAAATAAGTACCAACACCTCTTTTCAAAAATTTGTAGAGGCAGATGCCTGTGATGAGAGAGGTCCCGCAGCAGTCTTGACAACGATTTTTTCTATTGAAAAACAGTAGTGCACGACTTTGTATACCTCTCGGTATACCTACATTATTGTTCTACAACAGGAAAAACCCATTCGTCCAAAAATTCAGGCCTTGTGCTGTATTATTGGTTGCCTATATGTCGGAACAATGCAAGTTTATTTGCCGAGACTATGCCGAGACTCCAGTAAAGAATTTGTCGAGGAATTCTGAAAATCTTCTAATTGTACCTACTCTGGCACATTTTGCGACTTGGAAAATGACAGTGCATGAATTGGTATGCCTTTACAACTGAAAAGAAATCCTTTTATAAAATAACCTGAGCTTGTGGTGTATTATTGGTTGCCTATATGCCGGCAAAATTGAAATTCATTTGCTGAAAACTGGCGGTGCTCGAGGTGGGAGGTTGATATTTGTCGGGTTGATGCTGGCAGCCATTCCAGTACTTCTTGACAAAAAAAATTGGCGTTTTGTTGCAGGAACTTACCCGTAAAAATTACCGTTAAAATATAAAATTGAAATATTTAATTATTTTAAAATTATTCTGAATGTACACACGCACATTTTTCGCACGCAAGCATATTACACAAAGCACATGAAACTGAGGATTACTGAAAAGAGTGAAAAGACCCCTAGTTCAAAATTTGGAACTTGTGATGTATTGTTGGTTGCCTATATGGCGGCAAAATTTAAGTTCATTTGCCAAAAACTGCCTGTGTATTGAGGGTATGAAGTTTATTTTTGGTGAGTCGATGTTGGCAACTGCAGTACTTCATCCTGACTAAAAACTAGCTTTTTGCTGCAGAAACTTACCCGCAAAATTTACCGGGGAAAAATATGCAATTGTATTTCCTAAGCAGTCCCAAAAAAGCTCTTGAAAAAAATTACCGAGAGAATTTGAAAAAAAATCTGATTGTACACAGGCATTTGGCATAAAATAGAACAATAATTTATGTGAATAGTCAGTTTCTAGTGCAGCGAGCAAGGAATGATGCCCATTTCTTCACTGGCATGATATTTGCAGCATGAACCGTGTCCGTAAGCTGACGAAAATCAAAACAATAACGACAATAATAACATCAACAGTTGGTTAAGAAAATGAATGCCAGACCGGACCGGAATAACTAAAGATATCGAGGAAAATATACTTAGGTACGTAGACTTACTTACCTATACTTTATACCTTGAGGAGGGAACCAATTTTTCAGTCAGCTTATAAAATCGTTAGATAGGAAGATAGGCACCTGTGTAAATCTCATTACAGCTCTTTTTACTTTTCGTAAACTCTACGAACTAGGTAGGTACATGAATAATAATAAAGAATCTGCGGAATTAAAAGCGAGTAACAGGTAGCAGATTAAAATGTAATTACGCGCCTAAATCTAACTGTGACCATTTTTTATTTTGATTCGGAAGCACACAAAACCAATTTGTTAAAGTACAAAAACCAAACAATAACGCGAGAACTTTCCTCTCTGTACCTAGGCAGGTACCTAACTACCTCCCAGCTGGTGCTCCTTTCGCATTAAAGAATACAGTTGACACTGCTGTATAGGTAGGTACTCGTAGGTAAGTATAGTACCGATCCTAGAGCAATTTTTTCGGTCTAATGGTAAGAGCTGTTAGTGCTGTTACTTAACTATTCCTCGACTACGACTTGCGACTTGCTATTACAGAAGTCCTCCACTTCTTCAGTCGGTAGTTGCACGGAGCGGTAGTTGTCGGCTGTCGGTTCGGGGTTCAGCAGCGGATGAGGATGCGGTGGTCTGGGTTTTATTCTTCCTTCGTTTATAGTGTCGTTATTGCTTTAATTGCGTTGCTCGTTACAGTCGAAGGTAAAAAAAAAATATTACTACGTACTTATAGTCTTTGCTCTAACTAGCCAGGTACCTACTTTACTATAGTAATAGTTTTTCTTTGAGTAGGTACTACCAGTTTGTAGATGGTTTTCATTAACATGGTTTTAATCAAGAAAAATTGGTTGTTCTTCAGGTGAAGCTGAAGGAGAGCAATGCACGAAGCAGTCGGAAAATTGCGGAAGTGGAAAAAGTGGAAAATGGTTGATCCAAGCTAGCGACGGAGTCCTTAGTAAGTTTATTTAAACTTTTAACTCTACTTTGAAACTTTCAAATGTAGATACCTGTTTACGTACTTACTTAACAAAAATAGTAGCTACACTGTACTGCCTACTAAACACTCGGACATTTTTGTAAATATTTAGTATATTGTAACAGTCGTCAAGATCAGCTATGTGAATATGAGCTTCCTTGGAGTGAGAATTTTCTGCGGTCCATAAGGAACACCTTCTCAACTGGTTGGTGACTCTTCGCTAGTGCTGTTGATTTTTGGCGACCACTGCAAAAATGCTGCCCAAACTCGGCAGTATTGAAGAAAATGGAATGAAAATGCCCACTGCCCAGAAGCATAATCTTCTGATGCTCATCACTGAGTAGTGAGTTACAACTGACACTGACTCTAACTTCCACTAAAACAGTAAACAGGCATGAAAAATGAAATACATAAAGAAAATGGACAGGTTTCATGTTGAGAAAACCTAGCTGCAGTGTATTGTCTCGCCCCGTGCAGTCCAACTTCATGAATTGATGTCCATCTAAAAAAGTTTTCTCAACTTTGCTAGGGCCACTGGGCATGCATTTCCATGTCCATTCCCAGAAAATGCATTTTCATTGCATTTTCTTTAGTACTGTCGATCTTCGGTATCATTTACTTCGGTGGTTGCCAAAAATCTAAGAGCATCATAGCGAAGAACCACCAACCAGTAGAGATAATTATCCCTTTCAATATACTGCGGGGATATACAGGGTGCCTCAGAACTCGCGCCTCAGAGTCTAAGAAAGTTCAGGAGAATGCTTCAAACTCAAAAAATCGGTTGTGTCACCCCAAAACTTCCCCGACGAGTAGTAAAGAACGGATGGAAATTTTATTATGAGACGTCCCTTCGGGTGGGAAGTTAGAATTTGGGAGAAAGATTGAAGAATTGAGATATTTTCTCTAATAAGGGCTCCATCATTTGAGTCCGGTCTCCATAAGCCAGGCCGGTTACTCATTTTTGAAGTGGAAAACTCTCGGAAAACTTGGAGAATTTCAAGAGAAATTGCCTAAAAATGTTCAAGAATCACTTACCCTTTGTTTAGAAGAAGCTGGCATAAATATGTTCACAAGCTTATAAGTTATAGAAATTTGCAGTTTTTCACAAGAAACCAAAATTATGTAGAAAGAAGAGCGAGTGAGGCAGTCAGACGCATTGGATGGTACATGGATGAAGGTGAACGATCTGGAACTGGCATCACAGAAAAGAATGAAAATAATTTGAAGGAAATTGGAAATTTTGAAAATTCGAATTTTCCAGAAAAACCTGAAATTTTTTTCCAAATCATCTTATTGTTCAGATCGTCAATTACGGCTTCACTTTAAGCTCCATCATTCAAATCCGGTATCGATAACCCAGGCCTGTTTTACATTTTCAACAGGGACATTCCCGGGAAATTGAGAAGAAAATTATTGGAAAATGTTCAAGAGCCAGTAACCCCTTGTTTGGAAAAAAAATGGTGAAAATCTGTTCACGGGATAAAAAGTTGGAAAATTTGCGGTTTTTCTAGAGATGAAAACTCGGAAACCGTGAGTCCGATTTCGAAAATTTTATTTCCAAAAATTAATTTGATCTTTTCTACAACTTTCATTGTCAGCATGTCTGCACCTAAAATGAATATTTCGTGGAGCTCACCGCATGTCAAAGTTGGCATTGTAGTTTTTTCAAATTCACGGAATATACAAATTTTATTTTGAAAAAATTACCGTCAGAAAACCGGAACCGTGCCGATTTTGAAAATTGGTGTACACGACGCCCAATCCAATATACTTTCGATATCAGTGTGACTTTTTCGAAAAAAGTTGATCGCCGAGCAGTAATGAATTTTTGAGTTGAGTTCTGCATCAAAGGCGAGTCGTTCTGGTCAAAATTCGGGCGAGAGGCCCTCTCGGGTGGCAACGACTAGGAGAAATTTTGAAAATTCATACCGCTAGACTGGAAAATGGTGGAAGATTGCAACTCCAGACTTGATTTGACTCTTTTGTTTTGTTGCTTGCTGCCAAATTCGGTCCCAATCCATCTGATAGATTTTGAATAATTAGGTGGTAAAGTTTTGAACTATGACATTTTTTATTATTTGACAAATGACAGATAGGGGAAAACTTTCAATTGTCATGAATATAGTTTTTTATGGGCTCTCAAATGGTATATTGCAAGTCAAGTTCCGTGATGTATAACATCTTTCATTCCTTGATAGTGGCGTTTCCGTTTGACAGATGAGAGCCAAAAACTAATGGGCTCATTTCAGGGACCAACAATGTCCGCATGCCGAATTTCAAGTCGATCGGATCAACGCTGCGTAATCGTAGAAGGTTACAGACAGACACACAGACACTGTGTTTTATAATTTAAAATCGAAACTTTCTTTATTTGGAGTAAAAGTCAAAGTTTTTCTTGTCAAAAGCTAAAATTCCAAGATGAAAGTGCAAAGTTTTTGCGTTTGAAGTCCGAGAATCCGAAATAAAAGTCGGAAGTTTTTCGTGTTGGATCTTTACACAGTCAAAATTTTGACATGAAGTTGAACATTTTTGTTTGAACTAGATTTTTCTTTGTTTGAAATCAATGGTTTTTTCAATTGAAGTCAAGTTTTCGCAATAAAAGTCGAAGTTCTTTGTCATTTTTCGAGTGGAAATTTCAAGTTGAAAGTCTGAGTTGTTTGAGTTCCAACTTCCAACCAAAACAAGATTGAAGTTAAATTTTTTCTGAAGTCGAAATTTCGTGTGCAAGGTCGACATTTTGAGATTGAAATCAAAGTTTTCATGTTTGAAGTGAAACTCGTTGAAGTGAAAAATTTGTCGTATTCAAATTCAAGATTTTGAGATAAAAACAAAGGTTTTTACTTTGAGGTCGGAATTCCGAAAAAGTCGTCTGATACCTTTTATGTCCAAAGCCGAAATCTTGTCTCTGAAGTCTGAAGTCAAATCTTCGATAATTATGTCTATTTTTAATTTAAAAATTTCGTAATAAAAGTCGAAGTTTGTGGGTTTTTAAGGCTTTTTTATGTTTGAAGTGGAAGTTTTTCCTATTTTAAGTCACAATTTCGCAAAAAAAGTTGATGTTCCTGGCTTAAGTCGAAATTTCGAGACTTGCGAGTAGAAGTTTTTCATGCTAACAGTCGTAATTTCGTGTTTGAGGTAAAATTATATATATTTAAATCAAGTTTTCCGTGTGTTCTGTCAAACTCTCGAGATAAAAAGTCGAGGTTGGTCGATTTTCAAGTTGAAAATCCAAGTTTTCCTTTTTAGAGCCGGAAGTTTTTTATGATGCAAATCGAAATTTCGAGATACATAGTCAAAGCTTTCTGCATCTGAAGTCAAAGTTTTGAAATAAAAGTCGGGAGTTTTTGTCCGAAGTAGAATTTTATGTTTGAAGTCAAAGTTTTTTGTAATTAGAGTCAAATTTTCGCAATTAAAGTCAATGTTATGTGTCGCTTCTCGAGTCCAAGTTTCAAGTTGAAAGTCTGATCTTTCCGTGTTCAAAGTCGAAATTCCCTGGTTGAAGTCGAACTTTGAGATAAAAGTCGGAGTTTTACTTGAAGTTTCACTTGTTTGATGTCGCAGTTTTTCATTTGATGAAGTCGAGAAATTTTGAGATAAAAATCGATGTTTTTCGTATTCCTAGTCGATTTCGAGATCAATGTCGGAATCTTCCGTGTTTGAAGTCGAAATTTTGCATTCGAAGTCAACAATTTGATATTAAAGAGGCGATTGATAGAGAATCGAAAATTGAGGGTACTTTCTCCAAAGAACAGATTTCGAAAATGCCTTATGATAAGTTATAACGTAATGTTCCGATACCCACTATTGACTCACCCTGTGTAATAATTTAAAATCGATTTTTCAAATCCACGCTAATCGATAATTTAAAATCCACGCTTGAAGTAAAAGTAAAAGTGTTTCCCACCAAAAGTCAAAATTTGAGATTTTTTGCGTTCGAAGTCGAAATCCCGAGATAAAAGTCGAAGTTTCTTGTGTTTAACGTCAAAATTCCCTATTTAGGTCAAAATTTCGAGACTTGAGAGTTGAAGTTGAGTCGAACAGTCGAGGTAAAAGTCAACTTTTCTTATTTGAAGTCGAAGTTTTCCATGTTCGGAGTCTTAATTTCGTGTTTTAAGTCGAAATTTCCACGTCAAGGTCAAGTTTTTCATGTTTCGAGTTCAAATTTCGAGACGGGAGTCGAAGGTTTTTGCGTCTGTAGTCAACATTTCGAAATGAATTTGAAGTTTTTTGTTTGAAGTGGAATTTTCATATTCGAAGTCCAAGTTTTTCGTAATTTAAGTCAAATTTTCGCAATGAAAGTCGAAGTTATTTGTCGTTTTTCAAGTTGAAATTTCAACTTGAAACACTAGAGTTTTTCGTGTTCCCAGTCGAGATTTTTAGATAAAGGTCAAAATTTAGCTTTCAAAGTCGACATTATGAGACTGTAATCAAAAATTTCATGTTAAGAGTAAGAAGTTCGAGGTGAAAGTTCAGGTTTTTTGTATTCAAAATCAAAAGTTCAAGATAAAAGTCAAGGCTTTTGTGTTTGAAGTCGGCATTCCGGAAGTCGTATTGTTTTGTATTCGATCTTTCATGTTCAAAGTATACATTTTATCGGTTTTTATATCGAAATTTTGGATTGAATGTGACATTTTTCTTGTTTGAAGTCGGTAGTTTTACGTGACAGAAATCAAATCTCAAGCTGAAAAGTCTGAAACGTTTTTGCGTGCGGAGTCGAAATTTCGTGGTTGAAGTCGGAATGTCGGAATACAAGTCGAAGTCTTCCGTGTATGAAGTCGAAATTTAGTGTTCAAGGTCGAAATTTCGATATCACAGTTCAAGGTTGTCAAGATCAAAGTCACTATTTCGAAGTGAAAGTTCAAATTCGAAATTTTGAAGAAAAGCCCAAGTTTTCTTGTGTCCAAAGTCGGAATTTCGTGGTTGAAGTCGAACTTTCAAGATAATGGTCGGAGTTTACTTGTTTGATGTCGCAGTTTTCGTATTGAAGTCGAAAAATTTCGAAATGAAGGTCGGTATTTTCTTGTTTGAAGCAAAAGTTTCTATGTTTGAAGTCGAAGTTTCCCATACGTAAACTCACAACATCGCAATGAGAGTTAATGTTCCTATTCCAAATTTCGAAACTTGAGAGTCAAAGTTTTTCATGTTCACAGTTGAAATTTTACGTTTGGAGTCGAGTTTTCGGGATTTAAGTCAAGTTTCTTGTGTTTCAAGTCAAACTTTCTCAAATAAAATCTAAGGTTGTCGATTTTGAGTCAAATTTTTGAGTTTAAATCGAGGTTTCTTTTTTGAAGTCTGAAGTTTTTCATGATAAAAACCGAAATTTCAAAATTCAAGTCCAGTCTTTCTGTACACTATTGACTGACCCTGTACATTAATTTAGAATTAATTTTTCTCTGTTTGAAATCAAACAGAAAAGAATCAATTATTGTTATGTCAAGTTTTTCGTGTTCTAAGTAAAAAATTTCGTAAAAATTGTCGAAGTTTGTTGTTTTTCAAGTCAAATTTCAAGTTTGATGTCGAAATGTTGGAATCAAAGCGGAAGTCTTTACTCTTTCGTGTACGAAGTCGAAATTTCGTGTACAAGGTCGAAAATTTTACATCACAAGCGTCAAAGGTCAAAGTCACAATTTTCAAAAGTTCAACTTTTTTAGGGTGAAAGACGAAATTTTTCGTATTTGAATAAAAGTTTTCTTGTTAAAATCCGTAGTTTTTTGTGTTCATTGAGTCCAAATTCCGAGAAGAAGTCCAAATTTTTCGTGTTCACTGTCGAGATTTCGTTGTTGAAGTCGAACTTTTGAGATAATAGTGGGAGTTTTATTTGTTTAATGTCGCAGTTTTGCGTGTCGATGAAGCCGCAATTTCGAGTTTAGAGAGTTAGAGTTGAAGTTTTTCTTATTTCAAGTCAAAATTGTTCAGTAAAAGTCGAAGTTTTTTGTATTCAAGTCAAAATTTCAAGATAATTGTTTATACAGACTTTTGCGTTCGAAGTTGGAATTCCAAGAAGTTGTTTTGTTTTGTGTTAGATCTTCCGTTCTTCAAGTCGAAGTTTTCACGTTCAAAGTCAAAATTTCGTGTTTGAAGTCAAATTTTCGAGATTTATGTTAAGTTTTCGGCGTGTTCAAAGTGGAAACTTTCTATTAATTGTCGAAATTCGTTGGTTTTTCATTCGAAATTTTGAGTTGAATGTGGAATTTTTCTGTGTGGAGTCAAAATTTTGTTTTTGAGGTTTGACTAAAAGTCGTAATCTTTCGCGAATGAAGTCAAAATTTTGAGCTGGAAGACGAAAATTTTACATCACAGTCGTTCAAAGTCACTATTTCGAAGTAAAAGTTTGAGTTTTCAGTGGTAGAAGTCAAAATTTCTTGTTTGTAATCGAAGTTGTCTTGTTGAAAGTCGTAGTTTTTTGTGTTTATCGAAGTCGAAATATCGATAAAAAGTCCAAATTTTTCGTGTTCAAAGTCGAAATCTCGTGGTTGAAGTCGAACTTCTGAGATAGTAGTCGAAGTTTCACTGTTAAAAGTTCGTGTTTTCTGTCGAAATTTGTTTGTTTTGAAATCGAAATTTTGTGTATCAAGTTGGAATGTCGGAATAAAAACCGGAGTCTTTCATGTATGAAGTCTAAATTTCGTAGTTAGGGTTGAAAATTCGACATCACAATCGTTCAATGTCACTATTTAGAAGTATAATTTCAACTTGTTTTGTGATAGCGTATACTTCTGGAAATGTCCGGAGTTCCGCGCTTGTATCTACACCGCGTCCTAATGGATAAAAGAATCTAGAAAGATCGCGTGTTCACCAGAATGCACGGGATCGCCGCTCTTTACAATAGGTCGAAGTTTTTTGTATGTCAAGTCATAATTTCGCAATAAAAAATAATGTTCCTGACTTGATTTCGAGATTCGACAGTCGAAGTTTCAATGTTCACAGTCAAAATTTCGCGTTTGAAGTCAAATTTTTCGATATTGAAGTCAAGTTTTTTTGTGTTTCAAGTCAAACTTTCACAATAAAATGATTTTCAAGTCAAGATTTCTTGTTTGAAGTCGAAATTCTGAGACTATAAGGTCAAATGTTTCGTGTTCAAAGCTAGAATTTTGAGTTAGCACTCCAAGTTTTTTGCGCTTGAAGTCGAAGCTTAGAAATAAAAAACGAAGCTTCTTATTTGAAGTAGAATTTTCATGTTTGAAGTCATAGTTTTCGTGTTTAAAAAGTCCAGATTCCGCGTTTGAAGTCGAATTTCCCAGATAAAAATCGAACTTTTTCGTATTTCAAGTCGAAACTGTGGGATCACCTTGCTCTGACACTTTAATTTCGGTAAACTTTGAAGCTACATGACCTAATTCAACTTCAACAATTCAACTTTTTACAACTTTTCGAACCGTTATATTTTTCCCAGAAGCATACCTAGGTGGTTATTTCGAATTTCCTGAAAGATGCATCACAGATCTCATCGGCGCTATCAGCTTAGCGTGCCATGAAAAACAAAAGCATGTGATGCAACTTTGGCATGTCAGAATTTATCAGACTGTATTGTTTTCCATGGCACGCTCAGTTGATGTCGATGAGCATATTATTCTATTCTGCTGGGTACCTATTTCGAATTCATTTCATTCCATTTCGAGTTCGTGCGAACTCGGCGCCTCCGCCTGAATTGTGATCGAATTTTGGCGGAGGCGCCGCAGGATTCGAACTGCACCCGTGCTCTAGCGTTTGAATCTCCCGATCGGGCGTGTTTGAATTGGTTTGAATACCGCGCCATTGCCAACACACACGCATCGTCAATTAAAATTCCCCTAGCTGGAAGCTTCGGTCCACTCTTCTCTTCCACCACACTCTTCCAGTGCCATAATAATCGTCATGGTGGTGGGTTGTGTTAAGATTTTCTCATAAATTATCGTCAAGTTCAACAATGTTTCTCCACATTTCCCTCATTATCGCAATAATAGCCGCTGTCATTGGTGAAAAAGAACCAGGTAAGAAGCGATTAGATTGTGGAGGTTAGAGACGCGGTTTTGTTTACCTATTAGAATTTTTGTTTATTATATTGGCACCTGCCGGGCAATGCCTCCCAGGTACCTATAATTCGAGCTTTCGAATATTTCTTTTTTATTTTTATTGGTAAATTGGCTTTTTTCCGGTTTTTTCAATTAATAATGATTAAATCGAGTTGCGTACCAGCAGCAGTCACGTACGCTTATAGATTTTACATGTTTGCGTACATGATGTCATTGTCCTATATTGGATCTTTATGGGATGCGGAAGCTGCTGTGTTTTTAATTGTTTTCAGTGGGTTGCGGGCCAGATTTATTTCCAGCTTTCGATTTTTCTAATAGAAAAATTGAAAAATTATACAATGATTGTTTCTGACTCGTTGATTCGGATTTGGGAAATAAATTACAGCATAAATTCTTATTTTTGTAGGTACCTATTTGATGTGATGCAAGAAACAGATGTGCGGGTATTTCAATTGGATTTCCATCTGGTTGCGTTTGCTTGTGTTTGTTTAGTTTAGTGTTTACAATTAACGAAGTGGAAGAAAATTCTGAAGATGAGAGAACCAGGGATATGAATTCATACTAGTGAAGCTAGTAGCTACTAGTGGGGTAGATGCTTTATTTAATATAATTGACTTCTTATAGTCCTCTTGTAACTTTTTTCCAAACCGGAATTCAAAAATCACTAAAATAAATTGGAACGGCACTAGAACATAGCTGAGTATGTCAAAATATAATTGGAAGTAACCAAGTATATTTATAAAAGTGAAGATACAGTTCATGAGTATATTATAAATATATATATATATATATATATATATATATATATATATATATGTGTGTAAAACTAAGGAATACGTAAAATATAATAAATTTCGTCGTATGATTTTTGTGGAGGCAGGGTTGCCAAAATTGAAGATGCATTTCCCCTCTGAATGGCAATGCTTATTCTTTGTTTGAAGAATTGGAAGTAACTGACATTTTTCAAAATAGCTTTTCAAGCTCTACGTCAGTGCTTTTATTGACGGTACAGTATCACTGAAAATATTACCTATAACAGTTAAAACGTTTCTGAAATATACTACAGAAATCCAGCTAACAAATTCGATCAGCTACTTAATAAAAATGTGCGACATAAAAACTATTTGAAATCTTTATAACCCTGACAAAATTATAAAATATAGGGAACCGCTCCCCAATCTGTGAAAATGATTATTTCACACCACTCAAATGTGTCTGAATGGTATTTCAAATAAATCAAATGTGTCAAAATATCATTCGAATATCAGTAAAAGCTGTTGAAATATCAGTGGAAGATGCCAAAGTCTGTCAAATGATTTCAAATTACTAGAATTTGTGTCAGTAGGTATCACATGATCGGAAGTCACCGAAACCATTTATTGGATATAATGTCAGAATATATCACTCCAAACAATTTAAATTTGTTCAAAAATCATTCTTGAATCATTCAACTATGTCAGAACATTTCAAATAGCTGAAATTCGTGTTAGTAGATTACATTTGGATAGGCTATATTCTATCACAATAATTCAAGCGACTAAAATCTATTCCAACATCATTTCAAAATCAGTCACGATATCATTATTGAGAAGGCGTCAAAATCTGTCAAAACTTTTTAAATCACCAAAATTCTTCGCAGTAAGTATCATTCAAAAAAATGTTAGATTCCATCAAAATTAGCAATTGCAACTGTTCGAAGTTGTCAAAATATCCCTTCTTCAAGAGATCGAAATCGCTTCATTTGAAGATCACTTGAATCTCTTACAATATCACCGGAAGACGCTGAAATCTGCCAAAACATCATTTCAAATCGCTGAGACTCGTGAGAAAGGTTATCACTTGAGAAACGCTAATTTTATCAAAATTAGAATCTAAAACTATTCGAAACGATCAAAATTCCATTTCAAGCGAACACAATCATTTGAAAACCACAAGAATCTGTTCTAATATAACTGGAAGACACCATAATCTGCCAGAACATCATTTTAAATAACCAAAATTCCACAAAACATCAGTTAAGATCACTTGACTTTGTGGCAGTAAATATCACTTGATGAAAACGCAATTTTTTTTACCAAAATTAGCATCTAAAGTCATTCGAATTAGTCAAAATATCACTTCAAAACACTCAAACTTGTGGCAGTACCTGGCAGTGGTAGCGCAAGATTTTATTAAAATTGAAGTCTGGAATCAATAGAATTTAAGATGTATTGATCGGTTGTTTTGGTCAGCTGACAGCTGATTATTGATCAGGTGAAATATAAGTTGAAACGGGTAAAATCTGTTTCAATATGATTCAAAAATCATCAAAATTTGTCAAAATATTATTGGTAGAGGCCACAATCTGTCAAAACATCGTAGATATCATTTGATAACGGTGGATGTTATCAAAATTTGCAATTAGAATCATTCAAAAGTGTCAAAATATAACTGGAAACGAAGAAAGTAAGTTTGGATACCATTTCAAGCCACCAAAAATCTGTCAAAATATCGCCGGAGATTGCAAAAAATTGTCAAATCATCAATTGTGTAGATAAACAATTGTGTAGATTGTGTGACAGAGAGTATCATTTGAAATTCTATCAAAGTCAGAAATTAGAATCATTCGAAACTGTCAAAAAAATCATCTGTAGCAAAAAACCTCATTTTGGATCACAAGCATACGCAGCAAATACAATCTTTTTTTTATCCGAAACTCACTAAAATCTGTCAAAGTATCACTGAATGACGTCAAAATGTGTCTAAACATCATTTTGAATCATAAACTTTCGCGGCGGTAGGTATCATTCAAAAACAATCGAAAACATTCAAAACAATCAAAATATCACTTCAGGCAACTGGAAAAAATCATCTGTTTATGTTTGAAAATCATTGAATTCTGTCAATGTATTACTGAATGACGCCAAAATATGTCAAATCCTCGTTTTGGATCACAAAAATCCGCGGTAGTGGGTATCATTCAAAAAAGCTTTAAATTGTGTTGAAATTAGCGATCAAAATCATTTGAACCAGTCAAAATATCACTTCAAGCGACAAGAATTGGTTGGAATATCATTTGAAAATCACTCAAATTCGCCAGAATATCACTGAAAGAATCCAAATCAATAAAATTAGTGGCGTCATTTGAAAACGCAAACCTCTAATCAAAATCGGTAATTAAAGCTATCTACCCGAACTGTCAAAAAAAATCATTCCAAGTCACTAAAATTCGTATCAGCATCATTTCAAACAGGCTGAAATCTGTTTATATTCGAAAATTACTGAAATTTGTCAAAATATCACCGAAAGACACCAAGATATGTCAAAACCTCATTTTGGATAACAAAAATTTGCGGTAATAGGTATCATTCGAAAACGCTCAAGTTCTGTTGAAATTAGCAATCGATAACATTCCAATCAGTCAGAATATCACTTCAGGCGAATAAAAAAATCTGGTTTCATTCGAAAATCAGTAAAATTTGTCAAATATCACCGAATGGCGCCAAAATATGTCAAAACCTCATTTTAGATCACAATATTCGCGGTAGTAGGTATCATCTAAAAACGCTTCAAATTATGTTGAAACTAGCAATTGAAACCATCCAAATTTGAAAAATATCACTTCAGGCGACTAAAAAAAAATCTGTCAATATTTAAAATAAATATCGATGTTCTTCTGTCTATACACTACTTTATAAAATACCAATCTATATTTCGAGCTTATGGCGCTCATCTTCAGGGTTTTTTTGCTACAAATAAATATATAAATGGTATGAACATACAGAAACCAAAATTCAAAATAACTCACTTTTTAGATTTTTGAAAAAAGTTTCATGTCAGGATGGAAAATTGTCAGTTTGAATTTTGGTAATTGTTAACAATAATTGCTTAATTGTCATACTGACAATTTTCCATCCTGACATAAAACTTTTTTCAAAAATCTAAAAAGTGAGTTATTTTGAATTTTGGTTTCTGTATGTTCATACCATTTATATATTTATTTGTAGCAAAAAAAACCCTGAAGATGAGCGCCATAAGCTCGAAATATATATTGGTCAAAAAATAGACAACGATTTTATAAAGTAGTGTATAGACAGAAGAACATCGATATTTATTAAGAAACACACTACAGATATGGAAGAATTCCTGTGGAAAATATTTAAAATCACTGAAATCTGTCAGGATATCAGTGAACGACACCAAAATATGAGAAAACCTTATTTTGGTTCACAAAAATTCGCGACAGTAGGCATCATTTAAAAACGCTATAAATTTTGTCACAGTCAATGAAAAAACATTTAGGCGACTGAAAAAAATTGTTTTCATTGGAAAATCGCTAAAATTAGTCAAAAATACCACGAATGATGCCAAACTATGTCAATAGGTACATCGTTTTGGATTACAAAAATTCGCGGTAGTAGGTATCATTAAAAACCGATGTGAATTCTGTTAAAATTAGCAATCAGAAACATTCAAATTGGTCAAAATATCACTTCAAGCGACAAAAATCTGTTCAGATATCAATTAATAGTTACAAAAAATTGCCAGAGCATCACTGAAAGTCCCCAAATCACTAAAATTAGTGGCATCATTTGAAAAAGCAAAACTCAACAAAATCGGCAATTGAAGTATCCGAGCTGTAAAAAAACATCCCAAATCATTTAAAGTCGTGTCAGCGGGTATCATTTCAAACAGGCTGAAATCTGTTGTTATTCGAAAATCACTAAAATCTGTCAAAATATCACTGAAAGACATCAAAATATGTCAAAACCTATTCTGTTGAAATTAGCAATCAATAATATTCCAATCGTCACAATATCACTTCAGGCGACTGAACCAAAATCTGGTTTTAATCGAAAATTGGTAAAGTTTGTCAAAATATCACTGAATGGTGCCAAAATATGTCAAAATATCATTTTGAATCATAACCCTTCGCGGCAGTGGGTATCATTCAAAAACAATCAAAAACATTCCAATCAGTCAAAATATCACTTCAGGTGACTAAAAAAAGAGTTCATTCTAGAAATCACTGAAATTTGTCAGATTATCAACCGACTGAAAGACGCCAAAATATGTCAAAACATCATTTTGAATAATAAACCTTCACAGCAGTGGGTATTATTCAAAAACAATCAAAAACATTCAAATTAGTCAAAATATCATTTCAGATACCATTGAAAGTCCAACCAGAATGCCATTTTAGTTATGTTGAATTGTTGAGAACGTGCCAGGTCTGTAGTATTTGAAACCGCTCAAACCCTGAGGAAATATTAACAAAACCATACTCTCGCTAGTCTGTCATTCTGTCAAAATGGCATTTCAAACTACTCAAACTTATTAAATTGTCATTTGAAGAACAGTAAAATGAGTTTGGAAGTCAATAAAGTGGAGTCTATCAAAACTTCACCGGATAATATCAAAATCTCTTTTTAATTTTCGGCCTTCAATTTTTGAGGTTAGGATTTTTTTGTAAATTGATATTCTCGAATATTTGCAAATGATCTGTTATGGCCTTTAATTTCAGCTGTTTCGTGAAAAAAATCACGTTTCTGCAGTAGCAACAAAAAGTTTAATCAGAATTTTCAAAACATTTTTATTACCTACGTCCCACTGTTTTTGTAATTTTTTGACGAAACGGCTGAAACTCAGGGCCATGATGGATGATTTGTAAATATTCGATAATATTACTTTACAAAAAATCCTTACCTCAAAAATCATTACGATTATCAAAATTTACTTGACAGCTCAATGGTGCCAAGCAATTTTTTGCGATTTTATAAGCATGTTTTATGTAGTTTCTGAATTTCAAAATGAATTTCAAAAATATGCACACAGAATGTCTTTTTTTTGAAAAAAGCTTTGCATTTTTTGTAAAGGCCGGCCCTGGAAATTTCAAACTGCTTGATAAGGCGATGTGTCAGCTATCAATAGGATAATAACCCACAAAATCCAAATCGAATCCATTGGATCATTCCAAAGATCTCCATTCTGAAGAGATCTTCTAAAGATCTTTATTAAAAAATTCGACAAAATACATTAATCAGTAATCACCCTGTAACTTCGAAACGAACAGCGTTAGGAAAACTTCGATCCTGGTTCGCCTGGCAAAACTGGACATACCCTTGGGCTATGTCCATTTGGTGGTGAATCACCCTGTAGTATCTGTATCTCTTATACAGGGTGATCCTCCTTTCATGTCATTAAATTTAAGGATCAATAGAAAATGAAAAATGAAGGGGACTTTCTTCAGAAAACATATTTGAGGAATGCCTAATAACAGAGATACAGCCCTTCAAAGTTGGAAATAAATAATCGTTTTTTCCACATAACTTTTGAACCGTTCAACCGATTTCATTCAAAATAGAACCAAAGGTTCACTGAAGTTGACCCCTGTCGAACAATCATAGCATGTTCCATAAAAAAGTTTCAGGAGTGTAGATATCAGGGGGTGTTCCTACCCCCCCCCCCCCCTATTTCTCGCTCACCAGTTATTTTTTAAAACTGTTTATAATTTTGAATTCTACGTTCAATTTTGAAGAAAAAGTCACTCTTGCAAAATTTAGATTAGAAGCTTCGTTTAGGAGATATTCGAGTTTGAAACTTTGGAAAACATTCCGAAATCGCCACTTTCCAGGACCCAAATTGTTTTTTTCCTAAAAATTTCCCGTGTTTTGGAAAAAATGGTGGTTTATCAACTTAGAAATTCTAGAAAACCTATTTTAGCTGAGAAATCATGAGTTTCTTTGGATTTTAATTTTTAGACCTTTGAAAGTGGCGATTTCGGGATGTTTCCCAAAGTTTCAATTTAGAAGAAAAAGTCACTCTTGCAAAATTTTGATTAGAAGCTTCGTTTAGGAGATATTCGAGTTTGAAACTTTGGAAAACATCCCGAAATCGCCACTTTCCAGGACCCAAATTGTTTTTTTCCTAAAAATTTCCCGTGTTTTGGAAAAAATGGTGGTTTATCAACTTAGAAATTCTAGAAAACCTATTTCAGCTAAGAAATCATGAGTTTCTTTGGATTTTGATTTTTAGACCTTTGAAAGTGGCGATTTCGGGATGTTTCCCAAAGTTTCAAACCCAAATATCTCCTGAACGAAGCTTCTAATCAAAATTTTGCAACAGTGATTTTCTCTTCAAAATTGAACTTAGAATTCAAAATTATGAACAGTTTCCAAAAATAACTAGGGGGTGAAAAATAGGGGGGGAAAAGTAGGGTCACCCCCTAATGTCTAAACCCCTGAAACTTTTTTATGGAACATGTTATGATTGTTCGACAGGGGATAATTTCAGTGAACCTTTGGCTCTATTTATAATCAAATCGGTGGAACGGTTCAAAAGTTATGCGAAAAAAACGATTCTTTATTTCCAACTTTGAAGGGCTGTATCTCTGTTATTAGGCATTTCTCAAATATGTTTTCTGAAGAAAGTCCCCTTTATTTTCCATTCTCTATCGATCCTTGAATTTAATGACATAAAAGTCGGACCACCCTGTACCGGGTGGGCCATAAAAAACCGTACTGTTTTATTTTCCTTGCTGATTTTTTGTTTCTTGACGGATCTTGACAAGCTTGGTATCATTGTGTAGCTAATTGAAAAGACTACCAGAACCATTTACAAAAGATTCCTAAATGTCAAAATTCAACAAGGCGGAAACGACTGAAAATAGACCTTCTTTCGCAGTTGTTTATTTTATATAAAATTTGACAGAATAACCAAACTTAAGAGGATTTCTGAAAGAATTAACTATTTTCTACATTTTGAGACCACAACTAGCTCAACTGGTTCATTCGTTGGGGCGATGTGGCAAATTGAAAAAAAGCTTATTTGCCACTGTTTCAATCTAAAATGAATAACAAAAAATATTGTTTTGCCTGTCAATTTTTTTCTTCTAGAGCGATTTTGACAGACTTAGTATCATTGTGAAAACAATTGAATAGGCTTCAAGTGTCATATACGAATATGATCGAAATGTCAAAATTCAAAATGGCGGACACAACTGAAAATGAGCCTTCTTTCGCATTCGTTTTTTGAATTGAAATTTGACAGAATGACAGAGTTAGAAGCGTTTTTTGAAAGAACAAACTGTTTTTCACATTTTGACACCACAACTAGCTCAATTGGTCCTTTTTTTGAGGAGATATAGCAAATTGAAAAAAAGCTTATTTGCCATTGTTTCAATCCAAAATGAATAATAAAAAATATTGTTTTGTCTGTAAAATTTTTGTTTTTGAAGCCATTACGATAGGTTTGATGTCATTGTGTAGCCAATTAAATAGGCTACAAGTGTCATATACGAATGTGATCAAAATGTCAAAATTCAAAATAGCGGACACAACTGAAAACAAGCCTCCTTTTGCAGTTTTTTTTTCATTGAAATTTGACAGAATTACAGAATTGAAGGGGCTTTTTGAAAAAAATGATGTGCAAATGTTGTGGAAAAGACTATAAGATTATTTTTCTACCATCAATAAAATTAAAACCTATCTTACACGTCTATTTTAAGGCTAACAATGAATTCAGGTAATCAACAACAACTTTGACCAACACAAATACAAAATAGGATAGTCCTCAAATGTTTGCATCCAGAGAGTCTGCGTCCATAGATAGGAACGTACCTAGTGAACACCCTGTAAAATAATTTTCAATTATATTTTGAGAAATGGTGATTATATGTCAGGCACCCACCCCTTGAATAAATTTCACGGACAAAATTAGTGATATTTTTTATTATTCGTTTTGGATTGAAACAATGGCGGATAAGGTTTTTTCAATTTGCCATATCTCCTCAACGAATAAACCAATTGAGCTAGTTGTGGTGTCAAAATGTGAAAAACAGTTTGTTCTTTCATAAAACGCTTCTAGCTCTGTCATTCTGTCAAATTTCAATTTGAAAAAACGACTGCGAGAGAAAGCTCATTTTCAGTTGTGTCCGCCATTTTGAATTTTGACATTTCGATCATATTCGTATGTGACACTTGAAGCCTATTTAATTGGTTACATAATGATACTAAACCCGTCAAAATCGCTCCAGAAACAAAAATTTGGCAGAAGAAAAAATATTTTTCATTATTCATTTTGGATTGAAACAATGGAAAATAAGCTTTTTTTCGATTTGCCACATCTCCCCAACAAATGAACCAATTGAGCTGGTTGTGGTCTCAAAATGTAGAAAATAGTTCATTCTTTCAGAAAACGTCTTTAGTTCGTTTATTCTGTCAAATTTTAATTCAAAAAAACGACTGCAAAAGAAAGCCTATTTTCAGTTGTTTCCGCCATTTTAAATTTTGACACTTAGGAATCATTTGTATATGGCTCTGGTAGCCTCTTCAATTAGCTACACAATGATACTAAGCTCGTCAAAATCGGTCAAGAAACAAAAAATCGGCGAGGAAAATAAAACAGTACGGTTTTTTATGGCCCACCCGGTATATCCTGTACACTTTTTATTTTCAGTAGAATGATTTTTTGGAGCAAAATTAAAGCTGGAACGCTAGGAGGATAGGTACGGCTGATGGCCGCTGATAGTTTCGCACCAAAACTTTGCAGGTGCCATCAGCATCAGCCCTAGCCGTAGCCCCCCAGCTTGTCACTTTATTTTTGCTTCAAAGTCATTCTACTGAATTTAAAACGTGAACGGCATATAAATATGTGCGTTGAAAACGAGGTTGAAAACCAAAAACAAACATCATCAATCAGTTTTCTATTATTCTTCTCCGCTCACACACTTGAATTGCTTTTATCGTTTCAAATTCTCATAGTTCTCTGCTCTCATAACTCCTTTTTTTCCACCCGGAATTTCGTGGTTGGAAATTTTTACACTCTCGCGTGAATTTTTGGTTCATTTAATTTCTAAATGCTCGAATAAGAATCGATTGAATTTAACGCCTGATTGATTCCCACAGCTCATAGTTTTCTCTCATTTTTTGTGACTGCTGTTATTTACATAACAGTGACTATAACAATTTGTTGTTGCATTTCCGTTTAGTCTAGGCAAACTACTTATTAGTGCACTTAGAACAGATTGACATAACGTTTCATTCTTTTTTCTTCCAGCGGAAAAACTCAAACTGGCGTGACCAATTTTCACAGTTAATTTCCGTATTTTATGGGCTCACTTTGTGGTAATGTGTGACAACAAAATCGCGTTATTAAAATAATAATAATAATCATATAAGTATACAGTCATTATTCATGTAATAGAAATCCTTAATAATCAATCTGACGGTTTTTTAACAGATGAAATTCTTTATTTCTGCAAGTAACTGGCTTACTTATTGTTAAACTTGTAATAAGGATAATGGTCGTGATTTATCTTCTAAGAAGTTCATGATCTTGATACATTCAAACGTGTGAGATTCTTTGGCATTGAATTTCACTTCTGTCAGATGAACCAGTAGTTCTCATATTCAAAGCAAGGTGCACCGACCTAGGTAATTGTTTCATACAGGTACTTACCTACTCGTACCTACCTAAAAGAATACTTTCCGGTCAGAAAACCGGAACCGTGTCGATTTTGAAAATGGGTCTACACGACGGCCAATTCAATATACTTTCGATGTCACTTTGTTTTATTAAAAAAGAGTCGATCCCCAAGCAGGAACGAATTTTTGAGTGGAGTCTTGCATCAAAAGCGAGTCGTCCTGGTCAAAACACGGGCGAGAGGCCCTCTCGAGTGGCAACAGCTGGGAGAAATTTCGAAAATTCATAACGCCCGGCTGGAAAACGGTGGAAAATTGCAACTGCAGACCCAATTTGCCTCTTTTGTTGTGTTGCTTCCTGCCAAATTTGGTTCCAATCCATCGGATAAATTTTCAATAAAGTGTTCTGAAAGAGTTCTGAACTTGAAGGCTCTGATTGCCTGACGTCATCAACAATATTTTAACTAAACATTCCACTCATGCACCAAGTTTCATTAAAATCTGTGGAAGTTTTCTCAGCTGAGTTCACTATTGTTATGGTCGCGACTCAAAATAATTGAGAGTGACTCATGCTTTAACCCTTTTGAATGAAAAAAACGGGCAAAATGTAAAAATGCCGAACAATAAAATTTAAGTCATTAATTCAGTCATTATTCATCAGGCACTAGTCACTCTCGGCTATTTTGAATTCCGACCATGGGTTGATAGACATTTAATTAAACCATGACTTATTGAACGGCAGACCAGCAAAGTAAGAGTTTATCTCGTGCTCGTGGTATTTTTAAACAAACAGTTCTTTCTAATATAAACAAACAGATGTCGTCGGTTTCATTGAGAGATAATGGTCGTCAACTTAATTTTAGCGAGCGGTACAATCTGTGCACTTCCTGAACTTTTAATCTCTTCAAATTACGTTATCATCATCTTTTTGTCTCTTTAACTGGAACACTGTTACATCATTTTGTGTCATATACCAGCGAGCTAGTGGTTTATTCTTATGATAAATTGTAGCACGTTTCCAATTTTTTCAATTATCTGCTCCAGTTTTAATTTTCATGCTTTATTTCGTGAACTCTTTCTTGTGCCTGTGTTTTATGTATTTGATTTGCAAAAAAGTAACGAAAAGTACGTTTCGTAGCCAATATTCGATTTTTCTCGATAAAACAGTACGTTTGTCCTTGAGGACTCCTACGTTTGCCAACATGATGAAGAAAAAATCACCAGACTCGACTTGAGATCTATTGACAGTTATTTGACGTTGACATCCGAACTGTAGTAGTATAGTATGTTCACTTGTACCGTGATTCTAGTCGGCTGTGAGATTTTGTTTTTAAGTTTCCGAATATGAAATATAGAAAATCCCCAAAACTTTGCGGTTGGCTGCTCTGGCTTCATTTGGCGTTCGTTGTTCGAACCATTTTTGGAACACATTTTTCACGCATTTCCTCTGCAGATAGACGGAACATTTTTGCGGGACGTGATGTCTGACGCTTCTTCCATTTTATTGGAAAATGTAGTAGTTAATTTTTCTACCTGTTTTTAATTTTCGTCAATGAACAAACAAATCAAAGCAGCTTTGACATTTGACAGGTGTCAAAAATATTTCTAACCTCTCGAAGCCGGTTCAACTTTACGATCATTCAAACTAAAAAATACTAGTCCTTCGTCCAAAAAAGGGGTCCCATGGAATCATCGATCCTTTCACCTCTTCCACTCGAAAAGATACGCCGAACCATGAAGAACTATTGGCAAGACAAGAAACATCCCTGCAGGCCTGCTGTTGCAGCAGGATTTACGTGTAAAAAATCAATTCAACAGAATTTCAAAAAAAAACAGCCGCTCAAAGTTGCGTATCGGACCGAAATTCATGTAAGTACCTTCAGTTTTCAATTTGCTTTCGTTTTGAACCTTGGCGGAACGAATTTTTGTCGGCCTTGAATGGCCGCCGTCAAGATGACTTGAATTGAAGGCGGTCCCGTAGGGTTCTAGTGTCTAAATGACGGTAATACAGCTCTGCGCCTCTGGTTGCATTTCCACGTATGACAAGGTCAGTTTCTCAAGATTTTCATATCAATTTGATAAGAATATAACTTCACTACTAGAGAAGTCAGTTTTACACCAGGTAAAAAGGCGGCAAGCCTACAATGCTGAAGCAGAAAATTTACCCAGCCAACTAGAGTCACAGTACAAGTGAACCTACTTTAGTATTCGAACTGTCAAAATCCTACCAGAGCTATGGTACAATTTAAATGAAATGACATCTCGGGCGGCTGTGAAGTTTTGAGCTTTCATTGCAAACTCGATTCACGTTAGAGAACGCTGATTGATTTCTAGCGCAAATGTCAAATTTCACAGCCGCCCTGAGTGTCATTTTGTTTGAATTCGACTACCTATAATGAAGTGTCTTGATGAGAAGTGATGTTTTGACAGATGTTTGGCGTCTTACAGTGAAATTTTGACACAGATTTAAGCGATTTTCAAACGATTTTAGTCGCTTGAAGTGATATTTTGATAGTTTCGAATGGTTTCAATTGACAATTTTGATAGAATGAGGCGGTTTCAAATTTTATCCTTTGTCACACATTTTGTCAATTTCACATGACGTTTTGGCAGATTTTGATTTCTTTCAGTTATCATTTGACATATTTGAATGATTTCCAAATGATAGTTTCACATATTTCAGCCGCTTGAAGTGATATTTTGATAGTTTCGAATAGTTCCTGTTGATAATTTTGATAGAATATAGCGATTTCAAATTATACCCTCTGTCACATATTTTGTTAATTTCAAATGATGTTTTGACAGATTTCGGTTTCTTTCAGTTATCATTTGACAGATTGTAGTCATTTTCAAATAATAATTTCATAGATTGTAGTCGCTTGAAGTGATATTTTGACAGTTGTTTAATTTTGTACAATATAGCGATTTCAAATGATACTCTCTGTCATAAGGTTTTATAATTTCAAATGATGTTTTGACAGACTTTGGTGTTTTTTAGTGATTATTTGACAGATTCTAATGATTATAAAATGACAACTTCACGTATTTTATTTGCTTGAAGCGATAATTTCAGTTAGTTTTTAATGGTTTCAATTGCTTATTTTGATAGATTTTGGCGATTTCGAATGTCAACTTTGTCTCAAATTGTATTATTTCAAAATGATATTTTGAGATATTTTAGTGTCTTACAGTGATCATTTGACAGATTTCAGTAATTTTCAAATGATAATTTCTGATTTTATTCGCTTTAAGTTATATTTCGACAGTTTCGAATGGTTTCAATTGCCAATTTTTATAGAATGTAGCGATTTGGAATGATCACCGTCTGTCACAAATATTATCAATTTGAAGTGACGTTTTGGCAAATTTTGTTGTTTTTCAGTGATTATTTGACATGATAAAACAAGACAAGATTATTTGAAGTGATGATTAGAAGTTTTGAATGGTTTCAGTTGCTGATTATCATAAAATTATCATTTGAAAATGATACTTTTGACGTCTTCCAGCGATATTTTGACAGGTTTGAGTGATTTTCAAATGACATTTGAACGGATTTTAGCAGCTTGAGATGATATTTTGATAGTTTCGATTTATTCCAATTTTCAATTGTGATAGGATTTACCTAGTGTTCTCAAATTGCTCATTTTTTTAGTCAACTTGTCACAACTTAGATGTTCAAATGATAATTTAATGAATTTTTGCGTCTTTCAGCGGTGTTTTGGCAAATTTGGACTCTATTGATACAAAGTTTTAGTGATTTCGAATGATGTTTTGACAGATTAAAGCGTCGTAAGATTGATAATTTTGGAGTTTGATAATTTCAAGCTTTTGACAAATTTGAATGATATTCGAATGATTTTCAACAGATGAGATTTGCTCAGGGTGATTTTCTGCAGGATTTGAGTGATTTCTATCAATTTCTTGTGTGATATCCACTGTAACGATTCAAGCGATTTGAAATGTTTCCAACAAATTTGAATAATTTTTGAGCCGATTTATATTATTTGGAGCGAAATTCTGACATATTCGAGTGGTTTCTTTCAATTTGAATCGTGTGATACCCACTGATCCGAATTTCAGTGATTTGAATTTATTTTTTTGACTATTTGAATAATTTTCAAATGATTTTTGAACAGATTTGGGTGGTTTTTAAAATTTTTGAATGATTTTCAAATTATTGTCGAACAAGTTCAAAGGTTTTGAGTGATATTCTGTCAGATTGAAATATTTTCTGTCGATTTCAATTTTGTGATATCTGCTGACACGAATTTCAGTTGTTTGATATGTTTCATCAGATCTGAATGATGTTTGAATATTTTTTGAGCCGAATCAAGTTATTTGGAGTGATACTCTGACAGATTCAAGTGGTCTCTAGTTATTTTAATTGTGTGATGCCTACTGATACGAATTACAGTGATAAATGTTTTGACATATTTGACTGGTTTTCAAATGATGTTCTAGCAAATTTGAGCATTTTTCAGTTCTATTTTGAGAGATTCAAGTGATCTTAAAATGATATTGAACGCGATTCCAGTCTCTTTGAGGGATGATTTGACAGTTTTGATTGGTTCAAATTGCTTATTTCAATGAAATGAGCATTTTGAAATGATACATGCCTACAGTAAAGAACTGTAGTGATTTGATAAGTGTTGACAGATTTTGGCATTTTTCAATTGATGATATTGTGACTGATTCAAGTGATTTTCAAATGATGTCAAAGCAGATTTTAGTCGCTTGGATTCTTGACATAAAATAGACCGTTGTTAAATGATACTTGCTTTTACGAATTTCAGTGAAATGCTCTGGCATATTTGAATGATTTTTAAATGATTTTTGAACAGATTTGCGTTGTTGGGAGTGCTATTTTGACAGATTCAAATGGTTTCTGTTAGTTTCAATTGTGTGATATCTACTGTCATGATTTTTAGTGATTTGACATAGTAACGATTTTCAAATGACTTTGGAAAAAATTTAGTTCTTTGGAGTGTCTGACAGATACAAGTGGTCTCTGTTAATTTTATTTGTGTGATACCTACTGATACTAATTTCAGTAATTTTAGATATTTTGACAAATTTGAATGGTTTTTGAATGATTTTTGAACAGATGTCGGTTGTTTGGAGTGATATCTTGACAGAGTCAGAAGGTTTTAATTACTTCAATTGTGTGATACTCACCTATACTGATACAGAGTTGAGTGATTTTTGATGTTTTGTCAAATTTGAATGATTGTCAAATGTTTTTTAAACCAAATCAAGTGGTTTGGAGTGATATTTTGACAGTGATTTCTTCCCATTTTATTTGTTTGATGCCTACTTATCCAGGCTATAGTGATTTGAAATTTTTCGATAAATGTGGATGATTTTCGAATTATCTTTGAACAGGTTTGAGCTGTTGGTATTGATATTTGCACAGCTACAGTTTTTTTTTTATTATGATTGTGTAAAGCCTACTGATACGGATTGTAGTGTTTTGGAATGTTTTGACCAATTTGAATAATTTCTGATTGATTTTTAAAAAGATTTTTAAATGATTTTTGAATGATTTTCAACAGATTTGAGTGATTTAGAGTGATACTTTTACAGATTTAGGTTGTTCGACGAGATATTTTGCGAAACAAGTTTTGTGAATCGGAATGTTTTGAAAAATTTGAATGATTTTCAAATGATATTTGAACAGATCCAAACTGTTTAGATGTGCTATTTTGGCAGTTTCAAGTGGTTTCTTGTGATTTCAATTGTGTGATACGTACTGACACAAATTTCGGAGATTTGCAATATTTTGATATCTTTGAATAACGTGATGCTTACTAACTGGCACATATTGTAGTGTTTTGAAATGTTTTGATCAATTTGAATGATTTTCATCAGATTCAAGTTTTTTATTTCGTATAACAATACAAGAATAATGATTAAGTAGGTATGTATAGTGCTTGAAAAACTCATAATTCAATGTCCAGATGTCTTAAATATTGGACTGCCTCAGGGGTAGCTGTATGCAGAGGGGGGAGGCCAGGGACAAATTTCCGTATAGGGCATTCGGATTTTCATTATTATTTCACACATTCATTATTTCACAGATTCGAGTCGTATGAAGTGATATTGCTCGACACAAACTCTCATGAACCGAAATGTTGAACACAAATTTGAATGAGTTTTATATGATTTACGAATAGATTTAAGTTGTCTGGAGTGATATCTTGACAGATCCATGTGATTTCTTTTAATTTCAATTGTGTGATACCTACTGACACGAATCCCGGAGATTTGAAATATTTTGATATACCGTCCGTTTTTTATTTTAGGCCCCAGCCCGTAGCATCTTTATTATGAATTTCACACCCGATATATTATATATTTTTGAAATCAGGAAAACAAGATCTTTCGACTGATGATATGTCAAATTATTTTTGACAGATGTCATTTTTTGACAATTGACAGAATAGTACTTGTGACACACCATTTTAAAGCCCTCAAAATTCTTAGGAGAACTGTGTTTTCATTTCTAGAATAGGATGTCTTTTACAGCTTCTAGGGGTCTTTCAATGGGAAAAAATGTCAATTTCAGAAATAGCCACTCAATAAGTAATAGGTATTTTTAAAATGAACTAATGGTGATGATCTGATTTTTAAATTGTTCAAATTATTGGGAAACTTTATAAACACCTTATCTTTCGGGTAGGCTCATAAAAACTAGAGGGGGGTCATTTCTGGCAAGCTCGGATGTCATCGCGTTGGACCGGTGGTAGTTCCAATTCACTGATCGTCGAATCTTTCATTCAAGGAACAAGGAGGCGGTCATTCGAGCAACTTCTTAAGGACATTTTTTGTTTCATTGTGATCAATTATTCATTATTATCATTAGTTTACATTAAAAATAGGTACCTGCTTTACCTATTTACTTATAATGTATTTTTGAAATTCAACATTTTTTTCCTATTGAAAGACCCCTAGAAGCTGTAAAAGACACCCTATCACAAAAATAAAAACACGGTTCTCCTCAGAATTTTATGGGCCTTAAAATGATGTATCACAGGTAATATTCTGTCATTTGTCAAAAAATGGCATCTGTCAAAAATAATTTGACATATCATCAGTCGAAAGATCTTGTTTTTGTGATTTCAAAAATATATAACATATTGGGTGTGAAACCCATAATAAAGACGCTACGGGCTGGGGCCTAAAATAAAAAACGGACGGTATTTGAATGATTTTCAAATGATTTTGAACAGACTATTTGAGATGTTTGTAGTGATATTTTTACAGCATAAAGTGGTTTTTTGATTTGATGAATGGCAATTAGGTTACGTGATGCTTACTAACTGACACGGATTGTAGTGTTTTGAAATATTTTGATCAATTTGAATGATTTTTGAATGATTTTCATCAGATTTAAGTAATTTAGAGTGATACTTTCACAGATTCAAGTCGTTTGAAGTGATATTCTTCGACAGAAGCTCTCGTGAATAGAAATGTTTTTACAAATTTGAATGATTTGCATATGATTTACCAACATATTCAAGTTGTTTAGAATAATATTCCGACAGATCCAAGTGGTTTCTAATAATTCCAATTGCGTGATAACTGCTGACACGAGTTCAAGCAAATGGAAATGTTTCGAAAAATTTGAATGATTATCAAATGATATTTGAACAGAACCATATTGTTCAGATGTGATATTCTGGCAGATTCTAGTGATTTTCTCTATTTTCAATTGTGTGGTACCTACTGGCATGGATTTCAGTGGTCTGGAATGTTTTGACGTATTTGAATGATTTTAAAATGATCTTTTTGAAAGATTTCAATTATTTATAGTGATATTTGAGACGAATCAAGTGGTTGCTGTTTATTTCAATTGTAAGACACTTATTGACACGAATTTCGGTGATTTGAAATGTTTTGACAATTTGAATGATTTTCGAATGTTTTTTTCAACATATTTTTCAAATGGTTCGGAGTAATATCTTGTCAGATTCAAGTGGTTCCTGTTGATTTGAATTGTGTCACTTGTTTCAGAAAACGATGTCTTAGTCTTCACTGTGGCCTCAGATCCGGATAACGATTACTTCAAGCTGTACCTCAACTCGGCCCAGCAGTACGGCATCCGTCCGCAAGTCCTGGGCCTCGGCCAGAAATGGAAGGGAGGCTCGATGTCGGAACCGGGCGGCGGCGTCAAAATCAACATGCTCAAGCAGGCCCTGGAGCCGTTCAAAGAGGACGAAGACAAAATCGTCCTGTTCACCGACAGCTACGACGTCCTGTTCACCGGCGACCTTTCCGAAATCGTCAGGCGATTCAAGGAGTCCCAGGCCAGGGTGCTTTTCGCCGCCGAAGCCTTCTGCTGGCCGGACGCGACGCTCAAAGACAAATACCCGGAAGTTAAAGACGGGAAGAGGTTTTTGAACTCGGGCATTTACATGGGCTACATGCCGGAGCTGTGGGAGGTGCTGAACGTGGAGCCGATCAAGGACAACGGCGACGATCAGGGCTACTTCACCAGGGTGTTTTTGAACGAGGCGCTGCGCGACAAGCTGAAGATCAAGCTGGACAGCCGAAGCGAAGTGTTCATGTGCCTGAACGGAGCTGTTCGTAAGTATAGATCATCTGCATATCTGTCGCACAATATTAAATCACTTTTGCACTTGTTCTTTGTTTCTGTTTTTCTCTGAAGATTGGGATTGGAATGTGACGTTGTTTACAGAGGAGCTGGAATTGGAAGAGGATAAGTCGAAGGAGAGCAGGGAGCGGTACAAGGCCAAGAACGTGGTTTTCAACACGCATCCTTTGATTTTGCACGGCAACGGACCTTTGGAGACCAAGCTGGCGCTGGCGCGTCTCGGGAACTACCTGGCGAACGCCTGGAGCCCGGTCGAAGGCTGCATTTGGTGCAAAACGGGACACATCGATTTGGCCGGCAAGGCTGCCAGCGAAATGCCTCTGGTTTACCTGGCTGTGTTCGTTGAAATCCCCACGCCGTTCCTCGAGGAGCATTTGGAGAAAATCCATCGTTTAGACTATCCGAAAGATCGCATCCACCTCTTCATCCATAACAACGTAGGGTATTTGGTCATGCTCGTGGGGATGAGTAATGATTCCAAAATGATTTTCAGGTGAAGTACCACTCAAGTCTCATAAAAGACTATGTTAAGAAACACGGAACTGAGTACTTGTCAGTGAAGCAAGTCCTGCCTGAGGACAGCATCACCGAATGGAACGCCAGGGATTTATCTTTGTAAGTTTGTCTCTGATTTGTCTTCTGCTTACTGTCTGTACTTATTCCTTCTACCTGGATCTATACCTAGATCTAACAGCATCTAGCTCCAGCTTGATAGATCCAGTTTGATAGATCCAGCTAGCCCTAGATCCAACTGCTAATCTACTATCTTATGGTTTTTGCAGAGACCAGTGCTTAGCCAAAGAATGCGACATGTACTTCTCAGTGGATTCGATAGCCCATCTGGACAACCCCCACACTTTGAGACTGCTGATTGAACAAAACAGGACCGTAGTGGCACCCCTGCTGGTCAGACCGGAAAAAGCCTGGAGCAACTTCTGGGGCGCTCTAACCAAAAACGGTTACTACGCCAGGTCCAACGATTACATGGACATTGTTCATAACGAAAAGAGGTAATAAGGAACACCAATCTAGAATAACACTAGGTAACATAAAACCTAAGAATAGAACGAAGTGGTTTACCTAGTATAAAATCTATAAATAGATCCGCATTGGTAGTGAAACAATAATAAAACAAGCATTATATTCGCGGAAATCAATCATCAAGCGTACTTTTTTTCTGCAGGGGACTGTGGATAGTTCCCTTCATGGGCAATGCCTACTTGGTGAACGCCACGCTGTTGAGGAAACACGACAGGAAGAGGCTGGGCTTTTCCAAGGGCGACCTGGACGCCGACATGGCCTTCTGCGCCAACCTGAGGGAGCTGGGCGTCTTCATGTTCGTCTCCAACCGTCTGGATTTCGGACATCTGATCACTCCGGACAGTTTCGATGTGACCAGGACCGAGCCGGAAATGTACCAGATTTTCGACAACGAACAGGACTGGGAACAGCGGTTCATCCATCCCGAATATCCCGAGAACCTGAACCCGGAGAAGAAACCTGCGCAGGTAAATATAAGAGCAAAGGTTTCAGTTATGCATTCCAGAGATATTGGTCTTGTGCAAAAGTTAGCTTGGTACGCCTGTTGAATTGGGTTAGGGTTATTGGTCGAGTTAGGAGGTTAGCTTGATACGCCCGTTGAAGTGATTGGGTCAGGGATATTGGTCTGAGGAGGGGTTCAGTGGGTAGGGTTTGCGAAGACGCGGCGAGTCCCACACTCCCCCGGTGCCATCCAGCCGGGGCGTGGGTGAAGAGCGACAAAACGACAAATCCCTTTTATAGCTTCCAGAATAAAATAAACCAAGATTTAGTTGCTAAAACCAGGCTTCCAGATACATTATATGAAGCTTTTATTACAGTGTGAATCAAGCTTTACAGCTTTTTCAACGAGGCACATAACGACTACGCTGAAAAGTGACAAATACTTCTAGTAGCTTCCATAATGAAATGAACCGAGCTTTAGCACGTTACGAGTAAGCTGAAACACGGCAAATCCATCTAGAAGCTTTCATAATAAAATAAACCGAGCATTAGTTGCTGAAGCCATGCTTCCAGTACACTATCTGAAGCTTTTATTGAAGTGTGAATCAAGCTTTATAGCTTTTTTAACGAGGCACATAACGACTACGCTGAAAAACGACAAATTCTTCTAGTAGCTTCCATAATGAAATAAACCGAGCTTTAGCACGTTACGACTAAGCTGAATCACGGCAAATCTACCTAGAAGCTTTCATAATAAAATAAACGGAGCATTAGTTGCTGAAGCTAGGCTTCCAGGTACACTATATACGAAGCTTTATTATGGTGTGAATCAAGCTTTATAGCTTTTCTAATGAAGAACATAACGACTACGCCGAAAAACGGCAAATATCTCAAGTAGCTTATTGAAATGAGCCGAGCTTTATTTGCTATAGCCAGCCTTTTAGATACCCTATCTAAAGCTTTTATTACAGTGTGAATCAAGCTTCGTAGCTTTTTCAACGGGGCACATTACGACTACGCGCTGAAAAACAAAAAAACGCTCTAGTAGCTTACATAACAAAATAAACCAAGCTTTAGCTGCTGAAGCCAGGTTTTCAGATACACCATCTAAAGATTTCATTGTAGGGTGAATCAAGCTTTAAGTATAGTTTTTCTGGCTAGGCATATAATGGCTTGGCTGAAAACGACAATCGCTGTAATAGCTTTTATAATAAAATAAATCGAGCTTTAGTTAGGTACTAAAGCCAAGCTTTTGGATATACTATTTGAAGCTTTTTGTGAATCAAGCTTTACAGCTTTCTGAACTGGCTTCGCTAAAAAACAGCAATTTCTTATAGTAACTTGAATAACGAAATAAACCGAGCTTTAGTTGCTGAAGCCAGGCTTTCGGATACACCATCTTGAACTGTTAATACAGGGTAAATCAAGCTTTATGATTTTTCTAGTTACGCATCTAATAGCTGGTGGCTTGAACAGGTTTGTTTTCCAAATGCAGCGTAGCTTACAAAAATACTGTTTTGATAAATCGTCATTTACACTCCAGTTCTCAATTTGCTTTGTCCTCTAAAGCTTCGTTTACATTTCAATTTCACAATTCAAAGTATCAAACCTTATAACTGTAAACCGAGCTTCACGGTGGCGTTAACAGGCTGGTTTTCCAAATGCAGCGTAGCTTACAAAAACATTGTTTTAATAAAGCGTCATTTACACTCTACTTCTCAATTTGCTTTGTCCTCCAAAGCTTCGTTCACATTCAAATTTACAATTGAAACAATCAAAAGTCATAAGTGTGAACCGAGCTCAAAGGCGGCTTAAAAAGGTTTGTTTTCCGAATGCGACGTAGCTTACAAAAATATTATTTCAATAAAGCGTCATTCACATTTCAGTTCTTACTTTGCTTTGTCCTCTAAAGCTTCGTTCACATTCAAACTTACAATTGAAACAATCAAATGTCATAAGTGTCAACCTAGCTTCAAAGTGGCTTGAACAGATTTGTTTCCCAAATGCAGCGTAGCTTACAAAAACACTGTTTCAATAAAGCGTCCTTTACACTCTAGCTCTCAATTTGCTTCGTCCCCCAAAGCTTCGTTCACATTCAAATTTACAATTGAGACAATCAAAAGTCATAAGTGTAAACCGAGCTCAAAGGCGGCTTAAAAAGGTTTGTTTTCCGAGTGTGGCGTAGGTTACAAAAACATTATATTAATAAAGCGTCATTGACACTTCAGTTATTAAGTTGCTTTGTTCTCTAAAGCTTCGTTCACATTCAAACTTACAATTGAAACAATCAAACGTCATATGTGCAAACGGAGCTTCAAGGTGGCTTAAACAGGCTTGTTTTCAAATGCAGCATAGCTTACAAAAACATTGTTTTGATAAAGCGTCATTTACACTCCATTTCTCAATTTGCTGTGTCCTCCAAAGCTTCATTTACATTCAAATTTCACAGTTTAAACAATCGAATGTTATGAGTGTAAACCGAGCTTCAAGGTGGCTTGAACTGGCTTGTTTTCCAAATGCAGTGTAGCTTACAAAAACATTGTTCTGATAAAGCGTCATTTACACTCCAGTTATCAATTTGCTCTGTCTGCTAAAGCTTCGTTTACATTCAAATTTCACCACTGAAACATCAAACGTCAAGTGTGAACCGAGCCTCAAGATAGCTGAAACAATCTAGTTTTCCAAACGTAGCGTAGCTTACAAAAACATTGTTTCAATAACGCGTCATTCACACTTCAGTTCTCAGTTTGCTCTGTTCTCTAAAGCTTCGTTTACGTTCAAATTTTACAATCAAAGTATCAGACTTCATGTGTGTAAACCAAGCTTCAAGGTGGCGTTAAGAGGCTTGTTTTCCAAATGCAGCGTAGCTTACAAAAACATTGTTTCAATAAAGCGTCATTTACACTCCAGTTCTCAGTTTGCTCTGTCCTCTAAAGCTTCGTTTACATTCAAATTTTACAATTCAAAGTATCAATCTTCATGAGTGTAAACCGAGCTTCAAGGTGGCGTTAAGAGCCTTGTTTTCCAAATGCAGCGTAGCTTACAAAAACATTGTTTTAATAAAGCGTCATTTAAACTTCAGTTCTCAATTTGCTCTCTCCTCTAAAGCTTCATTTACAATAAATTTCACATATTGAACTATCAAACGTCATAAGTGTAAACGGAGCTTCAAGGTGGCTCAAACAGGCTTGTTTTCAAATGCAGCATAGCTTACAAAAACATTGTTAAAGCGTCATTTATACTCCATTTCTCAATTTGCTGTAACCTCCAAAGCTTCATTTACATTCAAATTTCACAGTTCAAACATTCGAATGTTATGAGTGTAAACCGAGCTTCAAGTTGGCTTAAACTGGTTTGTTTTCCAAATGCATTGTAGCTTACAAAAACATTGTTCTAATAAAGCGTCATTTATACTCCAGTTATCAGTTTGCTCTGTCTGCTAAAGCTTCGTTTACATTCAAATTTTACCACTGAAACATCAAACATCATAAGTGTGAACCGAGCTTCAAGATAGCTAAAACAATCTAGTTTCCCAAAAGTAGCGTAGCTTACAAAAACATTGTTTCAATAACGCGTCATTTACACTTCAGTTCTCAGTTTGCTCTGTTCTCTAAAGCTTGGTTTACATTCAAATTTTACAATTCAAAGTATCAGATTTTACGAGTGTAAACCGAGTTTCAAGGTGGCGTTAAGAGGCTTGTATTTCAAATGCAGCGTAGCTTACAAAAACATTGTTTTAATAAAGCATCATTCAAACTTCAGTTCTCAATTTGCTCTCTCCTCTAAAGCTTCATTTACATTAAATTTTACATATTGAACTATCAAACGTCATAAGTGTGAACGGAGCTTCAACGTGGCTTAAACAGGCTTGTTTTCAAATGCAGCATAGCTTACAAAAACATTGTTTTAATAAAGCGTCATTCACACTCCATTTCTCAATTTGCTGTGTCCTCCAAAGCTTCATCTACATTCAAATTTCACAATTTAAACAATCGAATGTTATAAGTGTAAACCGAGCTTCAAGTTGGCTCAAACTGGTTTGATTTCCAAATGCATTGTAGCTTACACAAACATTGTTCTGATAAAGCGTCATTCACACTCCAGTTATCAATTTGCTCTGTTTGCTAAAGTTTCGTTTACATTCAAATTTTACCACTGAGACATCAAAAATCATAAGTGTGAACCGAGCTTCAAGATAGCTAAAACAATCTAGTTTCTCAAAAGTAGCGTAGCTTACAAAAACATTGTTTCTATAACGCGTCATTTACACTTCAGTTCTCAGTTTGCTCTGTTCTCTAAAGCTTCGTTTACATTCAAATTTTACTATTCAAAGTATCAGACTTTATGAGTGTAAACCGAGCTTCAAGGTGGCGTTAAGAGGCTTGTTTTCCAAATGCAGCGTAGCTTACAAAAACATTGTTTTAATAAAGCGTCATTAAAACTTCAGTTCTCAATTTGCTCTCTCCTCTAAAGCTTCATTTACAATAAATTTTACATATTGAACTATCAAACGTCATAAGTGTGAACGGAGCTTCAAGATGGCTTGAACAGGCTTGTTTTCAAATGCAGCATAGCTTACAAAAACATTGTTAAAGCGTCATTTATACTCCATTTCTCAATTTGCTGTGTCCTCCAAAGCTTCATTCACATTCAAATTTCACAGTTTAAACAATCAAATGTAATAAGTGTAAACCAAGCTTCAAGGTGGCTTGAACTAGCTTGTTTTCCAAATGCAGTGTAGCTTACAAAAACATTGTTCTAATAAAGCGTCATTTACACTCCAGTTATCAATTTGCTCTGTCTGCTAAAGCTTCGTTTACATTCAAATTTTACCACTGAAACATCAAACATCATAAGTGTGAACCGAGCTTCAAGATAGCTAAAACAATCTAGTTTCTCAAAAGTAGCGTAGCTTACAAAAACATTGTTTCAATAACGCGTCATTTACACTTCAGTTCTCAGTTTGCTCTGTTCTCTAAAGCTTCGTTTACGTTCAAATTTCACAATTCAAAGTATCAGACTTCATGTGTGTAAACCGAGCTTCAAGGTGGCGTTAAGAGGCTTGTTTTCCAAATGCAGCGTAGCTTACAGAAACATTGTTTCAATAAAGCGTCATTTAAACTTCAGTTCTCAATTTGCTCTCTCCTCTCAAGCTTCATTTACATTAAATTTTACATATTGAACAATCAAACGTCATAAGTGTGAATGGAGCTTCAAGGTGGCTTGAACAGGCTTGTTTTCAAATGCAGCATAGCTTACAAAAACATTGTTAAAGCGTCATTTATACTCCATTTCTCAATTTGCTGTGTCCTCCAAAGCTTCATTTACATTCATATTCCACAGTTTAAACAATCGAATGTTATAAGTGTAAACCGAGCTTCAAGTTGGCTTAAACTGGTTTGTTTTCCAAATGAATTGTAGCTTACAAAAACATTGTTCTAATAAAGCGTCATTTACACTCCAGTTATCAATTTGCTCTGTCTGCGAAAGCTTCGTTTACATTCAAATTTCACCACTGAAACATCAAACGTTAAGTGTGAACCGAGCCTCAAGATAGCTAAAACAATCTAGTCTTCCAAAAGTAGCGTAGCTTACAAAAACATTGTTTCAATAATGCGTCATTTACACTTCAGTTCTCAGTTGCTCTGTTCTCTAAAGCTTCGTTTACATTCAGATTTTACAATTCAAAGTATCAGACTTTATGAGTGTAAACTGAGCTTCAAGGTGGCGTTAAGAGGCTTGTTTTCCAAATGCAGCGTAGCTTACAAAAACATTGTTTAATTAAAGCGTCATTCAAACTTCAGTTCTCAGTTTGCTCTCTCCTCTAAAGCTTCATTTACATTAAATTTTACATATTGAACTATCAAACGTCATAAGTGTGAACGGAGCTTCAAGGTGGCTTAAACAGGCTTGTTTCCAAATGCAGCATAGCTTACAGAAACATTGTTTTGATAAAGCGTCATTTACACTCCATTTCTCAATTTGCTGTGATCTCCAAAGCTTCATTTACATTCAAATTTCACAATTGAAACAATTGAATGTTATAAGTGTAAGCCGAGCTTCAAGGTGGCTTGAACTGGCCAGTTTTCCAAATGCAGTGTAGCTTACAAAAACATTGTTCTAATAAAGCGTCATTCACACTCCAGTTATCAATTTGCTCTGTCTGCTAAAGCTTCGTTTACATTCAAATTTTACCACTGAAACATCAAACATTATAAGTGTGAACCGAGCTTCAAGATAGCTAAAACAATCTAGTTTCTCAAAAGTAGCGTAGCTTACAAAAACATTTTTTTAAAACAATCTAGTTTCTCAAAAGTAGCGTAGCTTACAAAAACATTGTTTCAATAACGCGTCATTTACACTTCAGTTCTCAGTTTGCTCTGTTCTTTAAAGCTTCGTTTACGTTCAAATGTTACAATTCAAAGTATCAGACTTCATGTGTGTAAACCGAGCTTCAAGGTGGCGTTAAGAGGCTTGTTTTCCAAATGCAGCGTAGCTTACAAAAACATTGTTTCAATAAAGCGTCATTTAAACTTCAGTTCTCTATTTGCTCTCTCCTCTGAAGCTTCATTTACATTAAATTTTACATATTGAACTATCAAACGTCATAAGTGTGAACGGAGCTTCAAGGTGGCTTGAACAGGCTTGTTTTCAAATGCAGCATAGCTTACAAAAACATTGTTAAAGCGTCATTTATACTCCATTTCTCAATTTGCTGTGTCCTCCAAAGCTTCATCTACATTCATATTTCACAGTTTAAACAATCGAATGTTATAAGTGTAAACCGAGCTTCAAGTTGGCTTGAACTGGTTTGTTTTCCAAATGCATTGTTCTAATAAAGCGTCATTTACACTCCAGTTATCAATTTGCTCTGTCTGCGAAAGCTTCGTTTACATTCAAATTTCACCACTGAAACATCAAACGTTAAGTGTGAACCGAGCCTCAAGATAGCTAAAACAATCTAGTCTTCCAAAAGTAGCGTAGCTTACAAAAACATTGTTTCAATAATGCGTCATTTACACTTCAGTTCTCAGTTGCTCTGTTCTCTAAAGCTTCGTTTACATTCAAATTTTACAATTCAAAGTATCAGATTTTACGAGTGTAAACCGAGTTTCAAGGTGGCGTTAAGAGGCTTGTATTTCAAATGCAGCGTAGCTTACAAAAACATTGTTTTAATAAAGCGTCATTCAAACTTCAGTTCTCAATTTGCTCTCTCCTCTAAAGCTTCATTTACATTAAATTTTACATATTGAACTATCAAACGTCATAAGTGTGAACGGAGCTTCAACGTGGCTTAAACAGGCTTGTTTCCAAATGCAGCATAGCTTACAGAAACATTGTTTTGATAAAGCGTCATTTACACTCCATTTCTCAATTTGCTGTGATCTCCAAAGCTTCATTTACATTCAAATTTCACAATTGAAACAATCGAATGTTATAAGTGTAAACCGAGCTTCAAGGTGGCTTGAACTGGCCAGTTTTCCAAATGCAGTGTAGCTTACAAAAACATTGTTCTAATAAAGCGTCATTTACACTCCAGTTATCAATTTGCTCTGTCTGCTAAAGCTTCGTTTACACTCAAATTTTACCACTGAAACATCAAACGTCATAGGTGTGAACCGAGCTTTAAGATAGCTTGAACAATCTAGTTTCCCAAACGTAGCGTAGCTTACAAAAACATTGTTTTAATGAAGCGTCATTTCAAAGTATCAAACTTTATAAGTGTAAACCGAGCTTGAAGGTGGCTTGAACAGGCTTGTTTTTCGAATGAATCGTAGTTTACAAAAATATTTTTAATAAAGCGTCACTCACACTCCAGTTTTCAATTTGCTTTGTCCTATATGTATAAAGGATCGTTTACAATAGAATTTCATGACTAAACCGAGCTTAACGTTCAGTGGTGGCTTTGACATGTTTTGTATTTAAGCACAATATAGCTCACAAAAGTAGTGTTCTACTAAAGCGACATTCACACCACATTTACATGTCATCTTATTTGTGTCTGGAATGACTTTTGAAGCATTTTTCACAATTGAATTCTACGGGGTGATTCTGAATTCATCCATTTCTTGGCTGTAAGTACGTTGTAGAAGGATCCTCAGGAACTCTGTACCTGAATGAATAGGTACGTACCAAAGGGTGACTTCTCAATTACGTCCATTTTGGAATCACTCTGTATAATTTCAACAATCGATGTGCTTTCCGAGGCATAGGAACAGAATATATTACCTTTTGATAGTGACCGGCCAGTGGCCACCCATCCGAATAGTGACCCCGCGTAACGTTGCTCAACTTTGTATATTGTTCAACCAATACTGCGCGATTATTCAACCGTTCTTGTTGTTCCAGCCATGCCCCGACGTCTACTGGTTCCCGATAGTAACAAGAAAATTCACCTCCGCCCTGATCAACATGATGGAGGCCTTCGGCAAGTGGTCCGACGGCAGCAACAACGACAAGCGCCTCGAAGGCGGCTACGAGGCGGTCCCCACTCGCGACATCCACATGAACCAGGTCGGCTGGGACCCCCACTGGCTGCAGTTCCTGCAGCGCTACGTGCGCCCCCTGCAGGAGCACGTCTTTCTCGGCTACTTCCACGACCCCCCCAAGTCCCTCATGAACTTCGTCGTCCGCTACCGCCCCGACGAGCAGCCCTCCCTGCGCCCCCACCACGACAGCTCCACCTACACCATCAACATAGCCCTCAACGAGGTCGGCACCGACTACAAGGGCGGCGGCTGCCGGTTCATCCGGTACAACTGCAGCGTCGTCGACACCAAGCCCGGCTGGCTGCTGATGCACCCCGGCCGGCTGACGCACTACCACGAGGGCCTGAGGGTCACCGAGGGCACGCGGTACATCATGATTTCCTTTGTTGATCCCTGAATCATTGTTCCTTTAATTTAAATTAATTATTATTGTTGATGTGTGTGCGAGTATAGCAAACAAACTGACAAATACATGTATAAGTATAGGTACCTACTTACGTACTAAAACTAGGGTTGTAAGAAGCGTCGCATTTATTTTCATGATCATGTGCAATTTGTATATAGATAAATATCACTGAGATTGTATGGATGTTTTAATAGATGTTTTTATATTCATTGTTTTGTATATGTATTTTATTGTGAAAAAATCTGTAGGATTCCCAATAGTCCCCTTTTCAAATGTAGCAATGCGGTTACTATATCGCTCAGACTTACTCTATTTATCTTACCTAGGTGTACCCTGAGCTGTTTCATCCTTTTTAACCCTTGGCTGTGATCGTCTTTACCTCCCCCCCTTTACTACGCCCCCTCACATGACATTTTAATTGTTTGGCCTATCTGTGATCGTCTTCCTTCTCTCTTACTTGAGAACCCCCCTTACCTACGTTTTACTTACGTTGTCGTTTCACTCAGGATCTTACCCTAGACGAAAACGGAACTTTGGGGATGAAAGTGGAAGTGAAAAGTCGAACAGAAAAACGAATTGACAGCAAACAAAATGAATTTTTAATTAAAATCATCAGCAAAATTAAAATCACTTCGGTTTTTCCATTAGTGGACGTGGTAGGTACAACCGAAATAGGAAATTCAAGTTGCAAATGATGATAAAGGCAAACCACTTGGCAGGGTTACAACTGAGACCTAAATGAACGATTTGACCCGCAGTGCTTTTCTTTTCGTCTCTTAGGATTTGAATAGCGCCCCTTTTTCAAAATGGCGGATTTTATCTAGGGACAGAAGGTATCAAATAGCCTAGTGATGTCCAGCTTCGTTAAAATATATGGAGCTATGTCTCAATCGGTGTCTGGGACATCAAACACTAATTAAAAAAATGGTGGAACATTGCCATCTACCGCAGACAAATTTGGTGGAGGCGCCAAAAGGAATTTACTACTGCCCCTAAGAAAATTGCTGTAACAATTTTATTTTGCAACGGATTTCAACACAAGACATTTCATTATCTGAAAAAGTGAATTCTTCTTGTCACCTTATACCTTCCATTGGAAAAAGACGTTGAGGAATGTTGAAAAAAAAATTAAAAAATAATTTGGAAAAAAAAATATTTTCAACATTTTTTTATTTTCATGCAATTGGCCCTATTTGTAGACTTTGATGTGCCCTTTCCAATCTTGCATTTTTCTGACTCATATCTTTGCAGTACGCGCCGCCATATTGAAAAAATGATGTCTGAAAAGAAGTTTTTGACAATATATTGATTTTGGCCCTTGTGACATCGAAGAGTTCATATACATATGAAAGCGCATTCAATCCTCCATAGTTTGACATCTGAATCAGCTCTTTGCGACTCACGGCTCTTGAGCTAGACCTCCTGGAAGTATCAATTTTCGGTTCCAAAAGAATTAAAAATCACCTCTTGGGGCTGTGCCAGGTCCACCAATGTTCATGATTTGAGATAAATGACGACGCGTGATCGTTGGGTAATTTGAATAAGACATGGTGGTGATCCAGTGGTGAAATCTGGTAGGCGCGGTCACTATTCAACACCGAAAATTGATACTTCCGGAAGCTCTAGCTCAAGAACCCCGAGTCGCACAGAGATGGTTCAAGTGTCAAATCGTGGAGAATTGAATGTACTTTCATACGTCCATAAACATTTCAATCTCGCATGGACTTAAATTTAGTTATTGTCAAAAACTTCTCTTCAGATATCATTTTTTCAACATGGCGGTACGCACTGCAAAGATATCAATCGGGAAAGTGCAAATTTAGAAAAGGCACATCGAAATCTACAAATAAGGCAATTTTCAAGAAAATAAAAGAATTAAAAAAATCTTTTTTTTCTCAAATTATTTTAATTTTTTTTCTTCAACATTCCTCGATGTCTTTTTTCATAAAAGGTATTAGATAACAAGAAGAATTTACTTTTCTACAAAATGAGATACCTTGTGTAAAAATCGGTTGAAAAATAAAAATGTTACAGCAATTTTCTTATGACCGTAACAAATTCATTTTGGCGCCTCCACCAAATTTGCTTGCGACAGATGTCAATGCTCCACCATTTTTTTAAAAAGTATTTGATGTCCCAGAAATCGATCGAGACTTAGCTCCATATATTTTAACGAAGCTGGACATCACCAGGCCATTCGATACCTTCTGCCCCTAGATAAAATCCGCCATTTTGAAAAAGGGGCGCTATTCAAATCCTAAGGGACGAAAATAAAAGCACTGCGGGTCAAATCGTTCATTCAAGTCTTAGTTACGATCCTGCAAAAGGGTTTGCCTTTATCATAATTTGCAACTTGTTTTTTCCTACCACGTCCACTACATGAAACACCTCACAATGAGACCAGGGATCACAATGAGACTGACAGAGTAATAAAAAGACAGAGTATCAAGGGACAAAATCATGGATAAAACGTCAAACACAAATACAAATGAAACAAGCAAAATCATTCAAAAGTATGTAAAACAAATGAAACGACAACGACAAAAATAACAAATAGATGAATAACACCCAACAATAAATCATAAAACATGTCAAACTGTCAGTATAAAAAGCAAAAGAACAGTGAAAAAGTTGAAAAAATGACGTGTTCGCTAACAGGCACACATGGGAAGAACACGCCAAAGAAACCCCTGCGCAGCGGCGGTACCAGCATTTCTTGAACGGGTGGGCACAAAAAGGCACACTATTCAGGGAGATGGGCACTTATCTTCAACCTTCCATCCTCCAATTTTTTTTATATAAAAAAACAGTCAAGCGCAAATAAGTTTTATTAAAAAAAAAGAGATACATTCTTGATTTAGGTTGTTTTCATTAGTATCTATTTAGTTATGCAATTTAGGTAGTGTGATTTTTTCATTTAAACATTTTCCGAGACATTTTCTGAGAAATCGGGTGGGCACGCGGGTGGGCACCTATGATTTCAGGGGAGGCACGTGCCCACCCTGGCCACCCGCTGGCGCCGTCGCTGCCCCTGCGTATTGCCTGGTTTTGCGCTGGAGTATGTTACAAAAGTATCTCAACAAAAACATGTGAGCATGGATCATCAGGCCAGTGTAAATTGGTAATCAACCTTCTCTCTTTCTCCAGCTGTTCGCCTATTTACAAGCAAAGCGCACCCTCCTCCCAAAAGCAAAAGCACACACTTCACTTCGCTCAAAACAGAAGACAAGTTAGTCGACATTTGCGAATTAATCAAGGCTCTGGGTTCCGCCCACAGAGTATTTGGCGTGTAAAGGCCAGATGACGCTGAAAAGAACCTACCCCACATCGCTAACGTAGTCTTCCTAAAAGCTGCTATTTAACAACCTGGAACTGCTTCTCCCCCAGTTCTCCCGACCCTCCTGAATCCTGTCTTCACAGGACTCAGTCAAATCCCGAAACGAGCCCCAAAAACACTCACACACACAAGACCCCCATACACAAGAATTAAATTGGGACAGCCCTGAAGCAGCCAGGGAGTGTGGACCTTTACACGACTTCAGAGGCGTCGAACATGAGAAAATATTCCAGGGCTGGCTTACCTCAAGATTCGAACAGACTTTGCTTGCGGCTTGCATGATTTAAAATACCAATAAACACTGTCAAGCGTGGGTGCAAAAAAGAATGGGAAGGTGCCTGAGACATTTTTATAACACAATAACAAACATAATTAGTCAACAAAGTACAAGCATCATGGAATTCAATAAGTTCACAAAATTCGTGGGATAATAAAAGTGACATCAAAAATTAGAACGTGAAACAGACCCATACAAGAAAAACGATTCATTCATGTTCAAAGAAAATTCAATGGTAAATGGAAAATATTCAAATAATCAATCGGATAATGAGTTAAGTCCGGACCTGTAACATAAAAACAATTCCCGTATACGCGCTTCAGCTCGAACCTGAAACACCGAAATCACTATCCGCGCTATTTCTAGAATCTCCAATCCGAGCTTCAATCTGTTCTTCACGCGAGACCCGTCAATGATGTCACCATCCGCGTAGGTACCTAAGTTGCATTTGAACCCCGTAAACCCTCCTTTGTAATCTCCCGTTAGGCCGTTTGTCATTACAGCCGGTCACAAGCACAGAGAGTCTCTCTCTCTCTCTCTCTCTCTCTCTCTCTCTTCCCCTCTCTCTCTCTCTCATCATCTGTATAATTATTTATTACTACTAAAGAAAATGGTATTCACAAGTACAAGTGAAAATAGCATTATACCATACAGGTGTCCTAGCTAGAACAATCCAGCGCGATTTTCTCAGAAAATATCAAGGCAACAAAAAAAAATTCAATTGGGGGAAGCCTTATCTTTAAGCATCAGCATCAGAAAAAAATAAAATATGCATATAAAAATGTTGTTCAAAAACCCGTAATAACCTCGGTAATAACGGAGATACAGCTCTTCAAAGTTGGAAAACAAATACAGTTCTCTCGACAGTTCTCTTCACCTAACTTTTATACTGGTCGACCGATTCGCGTCAAATTTTTTACACGTATTCACTGAACAAATGCCTATGAACCTCGAATAACACATTTGGTGAGAACAGCCCCGATGGCGTGAATAAGGGTAGTTGCGCCCCTTTCATCATCCCTAATTTTTTTCTCACTGCAAATTTTTCGAAATCAGTACCATTTTCGAGTTGTTCATTCAATTTTGAGCGAAAAGTTGCTCTTGCAAAATTTCGATAAAAAACATACTTTCTAAGATAATTTAGTTTGAAGATTCCTAGTCAATCTTGCAACTTCTCATGATTTTAGTTGCTTCAAATTTGCATTGCTGCATCATTGGAGATAATCAGTTCCAAATTCACACAAGTGATGTTGAGATCATCAAGTATCATAACATAAGATCGATTTTGATCAAAACAATCCAGTGGCGTAGAATTAGGGGGCTTTCTTACTTACATCCACTTATCTGCTACACCACTGGTCATTTTCCAAAATCAATATTTTTTTTAATTTGTCATTTGATTCAGAAAAAAAAGTTGCTCTAGTGAAACTTTGATTGGAGGCTCCGTTTCCGAGTTATTTGAACTTTAAAGTTCTGAGTCGAAAAAATGGCTGGCATATCGAAGAAAACAGCAAACCTTTTAAATCAATCTTGTTTTCAATTATTCATGTTGATTAATGTACCACTTTCTTTTGATTTTACTTACGTTGTGTGAGTCTATACCTACAATTACCTTGATTTTACAGTTCATCAATTTTGAAGACAGTTGAACTAGGAAAAAAAACGTGAGTGCGTGACAATAGTCACCCTCGGAAAAAGTGAAACTTCTATAGATATGAATCAATCAGCAAACAACGTTCGAAGAGGTGTTCTTTTCGTACTCCCGCTCCGCTCCCTCACGGTTTGTATCATATTTTGTTTTTCTTATTATCAATCTTATTATTATTATTATTATTAGTCACTCAAAGGGCAGAGTACTTTCAACATGATTTTTTCACGATTAGACTTCTTTTATTTCTTTTCTCGCTGCGCTCGGCGCTTAAACTCCCATTCTCCGTCAAATGAAATCTCACTCATACCATACCCCTAATACAATAAATATCTATTTTCATCATTAATTTTCTCCACAAATAATTATGCGAATGTGGCATCGTGACGGATTTTCTTACTGTACGATTTTCCCGGTTATATTACAAGCACGGTGGAAACTGTGTTCTGGCAGGCACAGCATGGTAATCTAATAATCTCCACAAAGTATAAGAATGTCGTTTGGAAAACTCGATCCGGTATTGATCTTATTTGAAAAAATATAAAATACATAGGTATTTACATAGGTATGTAGGTAGGTACCTCGTGAATGTGATTTGAGGTAACTACGTGGTTCTAGAGTTCGTACGATATTATCTTCTCCAATCAAAATAAAGCCATAGGTTAAATTGAAATATTGACAGAATTGATATGAGTATTTCCAGTTATGTGCTCGCCACCGTACTTACATTTAGAATGTTACATTTATTTGAGGTGAAATCAAACCATTCAAAAAATTAACAAAGAATAATGTCAAAAATCAATTTCCAAACATGAAAACTTGATTATCAAACCAGTATGATATCATCGCTATACAATCAGCTGACATCTAGAACATTAAGCAACTGTTTTAGCCTCAATTGTCAAAAATCCTTTTTCCCCTCTAGGCTTTAATCAACCACCCCTGCTTTTCTGCTTAATTGGTACGTATATAGGTACCTGAAAGTTGTGTCCACATTTGGGTGTGCGGCATTCGATTTTATTTTTGAATTGTAAACGTCCGTTGAAGAATATACTCAGGGCCGGGCCTGGCCTATTTGCCTCCTGCGTGCCACCGAAAAATTGCCGCCCCCTCACCGGCAGTGGAGAGCCCCACCAAATGTGGGAATGAAAAGAATCCTTCGAAATTCAACTTAATTATTATGAATATTACCGCCCCTATGACTTGCTGCCTGCCGTACTCGCCTGCGCACCGGAACGCACTGCACGCCTGCTAGGTCCGGTCCTGAATATACCTCCCTATCCCTATAATAAATCACATCCGCTCGAATCTATTCAAGCCAAGTCGAGAGCCATTCTTATCGGGCCAACAGTACGACAACACGAAGAGCAGTCCAGTGTCGGCGATTAGTAAAAAATAGAACCGAACGCGGCGAACGCTGCAACAGCTTATTCTTTCATTTCCTGGGACGACGCTGGTCACCCCAAGGTCAGACAAGACAACGTTACAGCACATCGTTGCAGGCGCTCGTTACAACCACTGATGCTATGAAGCAATTTCACTCCCATGTGTGGTTCTGCGTTAGTGGTGTGTTGTGATCTAGGCGCGAGAATAGAAGTTTCACTTCAAAAAATTTCATTAGCGGTACAGAAGCCGGGATGGAAGACAAAATTGCACGTCAGTCAATGTATGTTACAGTTATTATTTTTGTTCTCCAGTCATGTACCTATCTGCTTCTAAATAGCAGGGAGTCAGGGACTTGAATTTTACGGCTTTTTTTATTGATCTCAAACTTTGAAATTTGAATAACTCGAAATTGAGGTCTCCAAACAAAATGTTACAACAGCAACTTTTTTTCTGAATCAAAAGACAAATTCAAAAAAATTATTAGTTTCAAAAAATATCCAGTGGCGTAGCAGATGAGTGGATGAAAGATAGAAAACCCCCTGATTGTACGCCACTGGATTGTTCAGATCAAAATCGTTCTTACGTTATGATACTTGATATGATCTCAACACCACTTGTGTGAATTTAGAACTGATTATCTCCAATGATGTAACAATGCAAATTTCAAACAAATTTTGTTGCAAGATTGATCAGAAATCTTCAAACTGAATTATCTCGAAAAGTAAGCCTCCCATCGAAATTTTGCTGGAGCAACTTTTTGCTCAAAATTGAATGAACAACTCGAAAATGGTACTGATTTTGTAAAATTTGCAGTAAGAAAAAAATTAAGGATGATAAAAGGGGCGCAATCACCACCCCTATCTACGCCATGGGGCTGTTCTCACCAAATATGTTATTCGAGGTTTATAGGCATATGGTTAGTGAATACGTGTAAGAAATTTGACGCAAATCGATTGAACAGTATGAAAGTTAGGTGAAAAGAACTGTATTTGTTTTCCAACTTTGAAAAGCTGATCTCCGTTACTACGGGTTTTTGAACAAAATTTTTATATGCATGTCTCACTCTTTTCTGATGCTGTATCGACTGGCAAAATCTTTGCGATTGAACACGACGGGACACCTGTATAAATTATATCAATAAGTGGGGAAAATCGTACTATTTTTTAGATTGCAGCACAAATGCTTGCAACACAGCCCTGGATATCGCGTGATATGCAGCCCAAACAGCCCGATTTACTCTTTGATTCACTCAAGCTGAAGTCCACATATTACCTACCGCCCCATTTTACCCAACTCTCCCATACTTGAAATCCCCGTCCAAAACTATCCACTCAACTAAACCAAAGCGGAAACGTTCCATCTCATTTCAAAATTGCACTGCAGGAATCAACTGTGTGTCCTTTCTAATCGCACGATATATATTTTGAAAAGTTTTACCCAAAAAGGGGCCACGCATTTTGAAAATGCCTAGTGACATTTGTTCTACAGTTGCCGTTTTGTAAATAGTGCTTCTGTAATTTTGAATTTCGGACAAGTACAGACAACTTGAAATTTTGTTCTGGAACCTTTACGAGCACTGAATGCATGGATAACGTTCTGAAAACCAAATTATACGGATCTAGGTGTCCGTTTCTTTTTTTAATTGAGGAAATTCGTTAAGTTTTGACGTTTTTAGCTGAGGAAAAGCTGAACTGGCTTTCATGTTGGCGACACTTGCTGTCATTCAGACGACCTCTCTGAGTCTCTGCTGACGGCTCTGTCAATCTGACATTTGTAGATGTGATTAGTTGGAAAGTATGGTAAAAAGTGTTTTTTCATTAATCTAAGCACATTTACTAGCTCCAGACGCAAATACGACGCAGATATGGCAAGCGAAAACAAGAAAATCGAAGTGCTGGTCGCTGATACCACGGCTTTCATCAAAAACGCACCCCTGCAGGTAACATAACCTCACTTTGCCACATGTGCTTTTTCAGTTTTTCACAACCGTTTCTCGTTTTTTCAACAAAGCTTTGAATGCCGGGCTTACGCCACAATTAACATGCCTCGTCTACAGTTGATTATTGCGTTTTTATAGAACCTGGCGATTAAAGTGGTGACGGTGCCGGATGTCGTCAACGAGGTCAAAAACAAACGGCAGCTCAGCCGCCTGGTGGTGCTCCCGTACGATCTGGAAGTCAAAGAGGTGTTCCCGGAGAACTTGAAGGCCGTCACGGATTTCTCGATCAAAACTGGCGACTACAGGAGCCTGTCCTTGACCGATTTGAAGGTACGTGCACTGAGCTTATCGACTCTTCGTAGGCTTGAACTGGCTAGTGATAAGTGCATGGAAGCTTGGCTGTATACATTAAACATGACTATTTTCACGTTACAAACTATTTCAGGTTATGGCTTTGACGTACCAGCTGGAAAAAGAAAAAGTTGGTTTGGACCACATACGTGTGGAACCGGTGCAACAGTTGCCAACTGTTGTGATGAAAGGACCAGCAGCCGTTGAACAGCAGCAGAAATTTGCGGTTCCCGACTTTCTGGATAAAAGCGAGCAGGAAGCAAAGGGAAAAGAGGAAATGGAAAAATTACCGGAAGCGTGCCTCAGTGATGAGGAGAAATTCAAGCGGCTTGCTGCACAAATCGACGACATGGATTGCGATGATATTTTAGCACCGGTCAATGAAGAAAGTGGGGATGAAGAAAGCGGACACCAAGAAGCTGGAAATGAAAAAAAAGCCGCGGTAATGGAAGAAGGCTGCGAGGAAGAAGACGAAGACTCGGACGACGGCTGGATCACCCCGGAGAACATGCACAAGTTCAAAACGCGCATGGCAATGGAAGACAACCTGAACGAAGACAAGCACGTGGCGGTGGCCTGCATGACCACCGACTACGCCATGCAGAACGTGCTCAAACAGATGAACCTGAACGTGGCCGCCCTCGACGGCCGCATAATCAAAAACTTGCGCATCTTCATCTTCCGCTGTTACGCCTGCTTCAAGCTCACGCGCAACATGACGCTGCAGTTCTGTCCGAAATGCGGCAACCGCACGCTGAAGAAGGTGGGAACTTCGCTCGGCGAAGACGGCAAGCTCATCGTCCACCTGAATCCCCGGAAGAACATCAGCGCCAAGGGCAAGAGGAACCACGGCAGCATGCCGAAGATACGCGGCGGCAAGCACTCCAACAACCCGTTGCTGGTGCCCGATCAGCCGATGCCGCACGACATGCCCAGCCGCGTGGCCAAGACCAAGACGAACGCGTTCGCCGACGATTATTTGGGCGTCATTTCAGGTAATACCAGAAAGCGGCCACATATTGATCACTGAATTTTTGCCAGCAAATCGTTCTTCACGGTTGTCTTCTTTTTTGAACTGTTGAGAAGTTATGCCGCATAAAAAAGCTTTGTACAGGGTGGTCCATCCTAGCGTAATTATCTCATAGTGGTCTTACCGTTCAAGATAGAGAAAAAGATGCAAGGGGAAAGTTATATGATTTGATGAAACCTATGACCTAAAATTTTTTTCAGCTATACAGGTGTCCCATTTTGACGGGATAAACGAAGCGTAAATTTTTTTAAATGGCATGCCTCCAATTTTATAACGCTACCCGATAGCTTTTTCATCCTCTTTCATTTTTACTAGGGGTACCCTTATGAAGTTTGATTTTTTTTGTGAACCCCTGTGACATGAAATCGGAACTTTTTGACATTGGGATATTGGTCTTTGATTTGACCATGCACGATATTACCATGCACGGTTCGGCCAAAGTCGAAAATGACAAAAAAAATTGTCCACGAATTTTGATACGTGCAAGTGGTTATTCACATGTTTTCATCTGAAAAAACCGTTGTACCAAAATTGTACCATTGTTAGTTTTTGATTTTTCTCAAAAAACGAAAGTTATGTGTCATTTGATAATGATTATCGCCCACATGCCCAATTCAGCTAATCAGAACAGCCGAATATGACACACGTGACTCAGTTTAAGCTATCGATTATTGCATACTAGCAAGTGAAAAGAGCACACTAGGTAAAAGCACCATACTAGGGTGATTCAAAATTTTTGAGTTAGGATTTTATGATGATTCTTTCAACTGGCTGGGAATTAATCAAACAAAACGGTTTTTCTTTTACTATGACAAGCTTTCAGTCTCCTCCAACATATCAAATGTCCTCATCTCTGGGACTGCTACAAATCAGTATACAGGGTGAAAGTTTATTATTATTCTTCACTTTCTCTCCTTCTTTCAGTTTAATTTGTTGAATTTATTTGATTTCAATCTGTGAATAAAAACGCAGCTATAGGAAAACTCTATACAGGGTGATTTTTTGAAAAGTTTCCACCTCCAATATTTTCCCGCACAAATTTTTTTTGCAAAAAAGCCAAAACAGGTCGATTTTCTTTTCGAGGGGGACATCTAACCAGCGTATTTTCAATCTTACTGTTTCATCCCCCTAGGCAGGGTGACTACCCCTTCCAAAATCTTAAATGGGACTAGGGGTCAAGATACACATTGTTTTGAAGGTCATTCAATTCTCTTTATACTGGTGCATCTAAAATGAAAATCTAACCATCCGTTCTCAAACTATGAATTTTTTAAGCCAGGAACCTTCGCTGAATAAATTTTTGTTTTTATTATGCATTGGCGTATCAAGAACCGCCAACACACGTCTATTTCAATCAAGTATTAGGGGAAGGGGCATTTTTTGACAGATCGTTGAGATACGTACCTCTCACCCACTCCTTCGCCCCCATCAACAACCCCTTGGAAATCTGAAATGGGATATGAGCCATCTTGTGATACCTCATTTGAAAGGTTCATCAATAATTCGCCAGTGCATTCGATTCTAATAAACTCGTCAACAGGTGCCTAAAACTCAACGATCATTTTGGAAAAATTATTCAGAAAGCATTTTTATTCAAATAATTTCTTTTATTCTGAAAATGCAAACGTTTCAACAGACAGAAGCAAGTGGAACTGAAAGAAGTCAGTAGTTACAATCACAAAAGATAAGATAATTTTTTTACTTCAGTTTTTCCCAGTTTTTCAGGTACATTATTTTGTTTTCTACAATACACTAAGTGTACCGTATTCGACGTCGGTTGAATTGTTACATGTAAAAAATGGCTTACGCTGTTGCCGAGAGGGTTAAAGTAATTTTGATTTATGGTGCAATGAACTGTTACCGAGCCACGGCCAGAGTTTTCAGTGAAAGACATCCAGATAGACAAATGAGCCATATGTACGTCAGAAAGCTTTTACGAAAATTCCAGGAAACGGGGTCGGTGAAGAATGTGAATAGAAGAGGTAACGTGGTGGTAGATGAAATGGCTCAGATTGAAGTACTAGGTCATCTGGCTTTGGATCCAACTAACTCTTTGCGTCGGATTTCTGCAACTACAGGACTTTCGTACTCATCCGTGCGCAAAGTGACAAAACTTCATAAATTCCGTCCATACAAAATGAAAATGCTGCAGGAGCTTGTTGAAGAAGATCCTGATCGGAGACTAGAGTTTTGCGAGACCATGACAGAAATGATCACTGCAAACCCAAATCTGGTCAAGAACATATGCTTCAGTGATGAATGCAGTTTCTATTTAAACGGCTGTGTAAATAAACAAAATGTGCGTTATTGGAGTGATGAAAATCCACGCATTTTCAGAGAGGGACATACGCAAGCTCCTCAAAAATTGAATGTTTGGGCAGGAATACTTGGAGATGCGGTAGTCGGTCCCCTATTCATTGAACAAACATTGAATGGTGATGTGTATTTGGACTTGCTGGAGAATACCATCGATCCTTTAATAACCGATGAAGTTGAAAATCAACGTGATCAAGGTGGAAATCCGATCCTGGATGAAAATGGGCTATTCTTTCAGCAAGATGGAGCCCCGCCTCATTACGCTGTCAATGTGCGAAACTGGCTCGACCAGAGATTTCCGAATCATTGGATTGGCAGGCGTGGAGCGATAGAATGGCCACCTCGATCACCAGATTTGACAAGTCCCGACTTCTTCCTCTGGGGTCATCTTAAATCTGTTGTCTTCAAAACTCAGCCAGTGGATTTGGTAGATTTACGACAGCGGATAGTTGACGAATGCAGAAGGATTCCTAGAGAAACGTTCTCTAGAGTGAGACAGGAATTCGAAAATCGTCTCTACTACTGCATGGAGAATAACGGTGGTCACTTTGAGCATCTTTTGTGATTGTAACTACTGACTTCTTTCAGTTCCACTTGCTTCTGTCTGTTGAAACGTTTGCATTTTCAGAATAAAAGAAATTATTTGAATAAAAATGCTCTCTGAATAATTTTTCCAAAATGATCGTTGAGTTTTAGGCACCTGTTGACGAGTTTATTAGAATCGAATGCACTGGCGAATTATTGATGAACCTTTCAAATGAGGTATCACAAGATGGCTCATATCCCATTTCAGATTTCCAAGGGGTTGTTGATGGGGGCGAAGGAGTGGGTGAGAGGTACGTATCTCAACGATCTGTCAAAAAATGCCCCTTCCCCTAATACTTGATTGAAATAGACGTGTGTTGGCGGTTCTTGATACGCCAATGCATAATAAAAACAAAAATTTATTCAGCGAAGGTTCCTGGCTTAAAAAATTCATAGTTTGAGAACGGATGGTTAGATTTTCATTTTAGATGCACCAGTATAAAGAGAATTGAATGACCTTCAAAACAATGTGTATCTTGACCCCTAGTCCCATTTAAGATTTTGGAAGGGGTAGTCACCCTGCCTAGGGGGATGAAACAGTAAGATTGAAAATACGCTGGTTAGATGTCCCCCTCGAAAAGAAAATCGACCTGTTTTGGCTTTTTTGCAAAAAAAATTTGTGCGGGAAAATATTGGAGGTGGAAACTTTTCAAAAAATCACCCTGTATATTTGATGAATATGTTTGACTAGAAACTCTTGAGTTGTCAAAAGAACCATTCGCAGTTGTTGTGTGAGCCGATTTCACCAAGAAAAAAAATGTAAACGTAAAAAAGACTTCCCACCCTGTAAATTGAAATGCATCAGTTACAGAGATGTATCATTTTTATATGTTTAGTATGACATCATAAGCTTGCAAAAGAACTAGAACTATCATTTTTATATGTTTAGTATGACATCATAAGCTTGCAAAAGAACTAGAACTGGCCTCAATCTAGTTCAATCCCACCAAGAAAAAATTCAAGATCAGAAATACTTTTTACCTTGTAACTTGATACACAGCAGAAGAGGGGACTTCAACATATTAAAAGTGCTCATCTCTGGGACTGCCACAAAGCAGTATACAGGGTGGAAATTTATTATTTTTCTTTACTTGCTTTCTTTCTTGAGAGACTGATAACTGGGAAAAACGGTTTTTGGCTAGTTTTGTAGACTATTATGTTCTGCCAATAAATATATCAATAATATACCACCCAGCAACTGCTGTGTATCAAGTTACAAGGTAAAAAGTATTTTTGATCCTAAATTTTTCTCTTGGTGGGATTGATCTAGATTGAGGCCAGTTCTAGTTCTTTTGCAAGCTTATGATGTCATACTAAACATATAAAAATAATACATCCCTGTAACTGATGCATTTTAATTTACAGGGTGGGAAGTCTTTTTCACGTTTACATTTTTTTTCTTGGTGAAATCGGCTCACACAACAACTGCGAATGGTTCTTTTGACAACTCAAGAGTTTCTAGTCAAACATATTCATCAAATATATAGAGTTTTTCTAGAGCTGCGTTTTTATTCACAGATTTAAATCAAATAAATTCAACAAATTAAACTGAAAGAAAGAGAGAAAGTGAAGAATAATAATAAACTTTCACCCTGTATACTGATTTATAGCAGTCCCAGAGATGAGGACATTTGATATGTTGGAGAGGTGACTGAAAGCTTGCCAAAGTAAAAGAAAAACCGTTTTGTTTGATTAATTCCCAGCCAGTTGAAAAAATCATCATAAAATCCTAACTCAAAAATTTTGAATCACCCTAGTATGGTGCTTTTACCTAGTGTACTCTTTTCACTTGCTAGTATGCAATAATCGATAGCTTAAACTGAGTCACGTGTGTCATATTCGGCTGTTCTGATTAGCTGAATTGGGGATGAGGGCGATAATCATTATCAAATGACACATAACTTTCGTTTTTTGAGAAAAATCAAAAACTAACAATGATACAATTTTGGTACAACGGTTTTTTTACATAAAAACATGTGAGTAACCACTTGCACGTATCAAAATTCGTGGACAATTTTTTTTGTCATTTTCGACTTTGGCCGAACCGTGCATGTCAAGTTTCGTCTCTTATTTTTGAAAAGCAAGGCCACTACAATTTTTTTTAGCAAACTGAAAATGCGATTTTTTTCAGTTTTCAATTTTTAGTTAGTAGCACTGTGAAACAATTGAAAAACAAAAATACAGACATTAGACAGTTGAAAAAGCTAGACACAAAAATGCAAAAAATATAGGGTGTTCCATTTAAAATCATTGACGCTTCGGTTATCCCGCCAAAATGGGACACTCTGTATAGCTGAAAATAATTTTAGGTCATAGGTATCATCAAACCATATAAATTTTCTCTTACATCTTTTTTCCTATCTTGAATGACCTTACGATCGCTATGGAATTACTCTATACAGGGTGATTCACGACTAATGCGACATGGTTGAATGCCAGGTAGAGGACATCAAGGCAAGTCTAAATCTGTGTCAAAAAAAAAGAGTGCCCAAGCCTAGATACAGCTGCAAGATTTACGTGGATACGTCTATGTATAAGAGGGTATTGGGGGCAATTTCGAAGGTTCCACAATGATCTTGAATGTTCCGGGATGTTTTCGAACGTTCCAGACTATTCCCGAATATTCCAGAACATATCGGCACATTCTGGAATATGTTGTGGAATTATCTTGAATGCTCTTGAATCTTCTGCACTGTCCCAGAAAGTTCTAGGGGGCGAAACATCCCGAACATTCCAGAACATTCTTAAATGCTGTGGAATGATCTCGAATGTTCTGGGATGTTTTTGAATGTTCCAGACTATTCCCTAACATTCCAGAACATACGAGAGCATTCTGGAATGCTGTGGAATGATCCCGTATGTTACACAATGATCTGGAACGTTTCGGGATTCTAGACTAGATTCTAGTTCAAGACTATTCCTGAACATTCCAGAAGATACCGGAACATTTTGGAATGTTGTTGAATAATCTCGAATACTCTCGAATGTTCTGGACGAATGTTGACTGTTCCCATATATTCCAGAACATGTCGGAACATTCTGAGATGTTGTGAAATGCTCTCGAATGTTCAACAATGATCTGGAATGTTCCTGGATGTTTTCGAACGTTCCGGACTATTTCCGAACATTCCAGAGCATACCGGAGCATTCTGAAGTGCTGTGGAATGATTTCGAATGTTACACAATAATCTGGAAAGTTCCGGAATGTTTCCGAACGTTCCAGAGTACTCCCGAACATTCCAGAACATACCGGAACATTCTGAAATGCTGTAGGATGATCTCGAATGTTCTGGGATGTTTTTGAATGTTCCAGACTTCCCGAACATTCCAGAACATACCAGAGCATTCTGGAATGCTGTGGAATGATCTCGTATGTTACACAATAATCTGGAACGTTTCGGGATTTGTCTGAACATTCCAGACTTCTCTTGAACATTACAGAACATACCGGAACATTCTGGAATGTTGTGGAATCTCTCGAATACTATCGAATGTTTTGGACAAATGTTCAGACTGTTCTCAAATATTCCAGAACAAATCGGAACATTATGAAATGTTGTGGAATGATCTCGAATGTTCCACAATGATCCGGAATGTTCCGGTATGTTTTCGAACGTTCCAGACTATTCTCGAACATTCCAGAGCATAACGGAGCATTCTGGAGTGTTGTGGAATGAACTCGAATGTTACACAATAATCTGAAACGTTCCAGGTCGTTTCTGAGCGTTCCAGACTATTTCCGAACATTCCAGAACACACCGGAACATTCTGAAAAGCTCTGGAATGATCTCGAATACTTTCGAACGTTCTGGACTGATGTTCAGACTATTTCCGAATATTCCAGAACATATCGGAACATTAAAAAATGTTGCGGAATGATCTCGAATAGGCTCGAATGTTCTGGATTGTTCTAGAAATATCTAGGAGGCGAAACTTCCAGCCCATGTGTCTTCAAAAACACGCTCTTCAGGTGAAACCGGGAACCTTCTTAATTTTTATTTTAATTTTTTTTTCATATATGTACTTATATTAATATTGACTATTGTCGATAGGTAGATTACCTTTCGTTACATAGACAGGGACAGACAAGAAGGTATGTAGGTATACAACCAATTTAACACCACTTCTATTTTAGTAGATTTCATACTTACCGGCTTCGTTCACAACTGCACCAACAGATGGCGCTCGTGCATATACTCCTGTTCATGAAATGACCCCCTTATGGATCAAAAACATAGACGTATCCACGTCAAAAATTTTTTTGGTCAGCGGTTACGAAGATACAGGGTGTTTTCTTTGTTTAGGCTCAAATTTCAAAGAGCGTATCTTTGCAACGGTTTGATGAATCCGACAAAATTTAGAAGAAACAGTCCTCTACTGCGGATTTTCAAGATGGCCTATCTCCAGATTGAAAATCCAGGACCGTACTGAAGAAAAAATTGTTTGCTTTTTTTTTTGACAGATAACCACATTTTCCGATCGATGTTCGGAAAAACAGCATCGGATTCGGAAAGTACAGAAAAAATGCTCTGAAATGAGCTTTTTAAATCGCACGGCACACTTTGACCAGTTTTACAAAAACAGATGAAAGGAAGAACTTGTACCACATTTTACAATTTTGCCTATCTTTCTTTCCTAATGTTCGTCAAAATCAATTCTAAATCATCTCTAAAGCTCCTCTGCTCAAAATTCACGAGATGGCCTATCGCCAGAATTGAAAATCCAGGATCCAGTATCGTAGTTAAAAAAATTTGTTTTTTTTATGGCATTTCGAAAATCTCTTGTAATGGAACAATTTTGAATGTTGTTTGTTTTTTTGAGTTTCGAAATCTTTTTTCACCATTGCGTTATTGAAAATCTCACCAACTTTCTTTTAGAGGCATTTTATTTCGAAGCGTTTTATTATTGTGGAACAGGTCAAAGTTTGCTGTGCGATTTGAGAAGTTCTTTTACTGGCATTTTTCCTGTAGATATTTTCTGAATCCGATGTCATTTTTCCCGAAAGTAATCAGAAAATATGCTTTGTCAAAGAGAAAAAAAAACAGACCAGTTTTTTCAAGTACGGTCCTGGATCCTGGATTGTCAATTCTGGCAGTAGGCCGTCTCAGGAATTCAGGAGAGCTTTGGAAACGATTTCGAAATAATTTTGACGCACATTAGGAAAGAAAAATACAGCAAAATTGTAAAATGTAGTACATGTTCTTCTTTTCATCTGTTTTTGTAAAAAAGTGTGCCGTACGATTTAGGAATTTTTTTTCATAGCATTTCTCCTGTACTTTCCGAATCCGATGTCATTTTTACCAAAAGCGATCGGATAATATGCTTACTTTTATGTCCAAAAAAAAAAACAAGTTTTTCCAAGTACGGTCCTGGATTCTGGATATTCAATTCTGGCAATGGGCTATTTTTCGTACATTTACAGCAGGGGAGCTTTGGAAACAATTTTGGATGAATTTTGACGAGCATTAGGAAAAAGGGTACGGCAAAATGTATACAAGTAATTACTTTGATCTGTTTTTGTGAAACTGGTCGAAGTGTCCCGTGCGATTTAAAAAACTCATTTTATAGCATTTTCTCTGAACTTTCCGAGTCCAGTGCTGTTTTTTCCGAACGTCGATCGAAAAATGTGATTTTCTGTCAAAAAAATGCAAACAACTTTTTTCAAGTACGGTCCTGGATTTTTATTCTGGAGATAGGTCATCTTGAAGAGCCTCAGTAGAGGAGTGTTTCGTCTGAATTTTGTCTGATTTCGTCAAACCGTTGCAAAAATATCGCACTTCGAAATTTAAGCTCAAACATCGGAAACACCCTGTATCTTCCTGACCGCTGACCAAAAAAATTTTTTTACACAGATTTAGACTTGCCTCAATGTCCTCTACCTGGCATTTAACCATGTCGCAATAGTCATGAATCACCACTGTATAATGAACTTACCCTGTATAGTAATTCAAGCAAAACTAGCATCAGTTATTGGAAAGATGGCCATGGGAAAAGCTATCAAATGACGTTGTGTCAAATCTGTCGAAGTGACCTCAGTAACAATTGATTTACATCTCTTGCTTTGACAGAAGCAAAATTTTATCCATGGCCATCTCTCTGAAAATTGAGGCCAAATTAAATGAATAACTTGGCCTTGGCTTGGCTTTTGCAAAGATAGCCATGGTAAAAGCGACGAAACGACGATCTGTCAGTTCTGTCGAAGTGACACAAATTAAATGGAGGAGAGCAATTGATTACATCTGTCACTGTCACTTCAACAGAGCGTCGCAAACGAATTGAAAATTTCATCCATGGCCACAAGTGAACGTGCATGGAGAAATAAAGCTTGTTTTACGCGAGTCAAATTGCTGTAAGCTGCCTGTTGCCTTTGACAAGTGTCATCATAATTCTAAGACCGACGTAAACTTCTACGTAAATTTAGCTTTGAGGAGCAGCTCATCTTCAAGTGAATCAAGCTTCAGGTAATTGTTGAACTCTCACGTTAAATTAGCTTGGAGAGCTGTTCATGTTCACGTGAATCAAGCTTGAGGGAACTGTGAAACACTCGCTACTTTTACTCGCTATTTATTGAGTTATTCAAACAAATCAAGCTTTAGCTGAATCGGTAATGGATGACGTAAGCTCAACGTAAATCTAGCTTTGAGGAGCAGCTCATCTTCAAGTAAATCAAGCTTTAGCTAATTGTTGAACTTCTGCGTGAAAATAGCTTGAAGAGCTGTTAATGTTCACGTGAATCAAGCTTAAGGGAATTGTGAAACACACACTATTAGCTAAGTATGACAATGAATTAAACAAATCAAGCTTTAGCAAATCAAGCTTTAGCTGTATAAGTTGAAAAGCTTTAGAGCTCTCTCTAAATTAAGCTTTAGAGAGCTACTCATTTTCACGTGAATACAAGCCTTAGCGAATTGTTCAACACGCGTCAGTTGTGACGCAGTATTAGACAAATCTTTAGCTGTATCGGAAAATAACGACGTGATCTTCTAAGTGATTCTAGCTTTGGGAAGCTCTCCATCTCCACGTGAAGCAAGTTTTAGGGAGCTGTGAAACACTCGCTAATTATGTCACAAAATCAAACAAATCAAGCTTTAGCTTTACCGATAACGAATGGTTTAAACGCTTACGTAAATGTAGCTTCAAGGAGCTGCATATCTTCACGCAAATCAAGCTTTAGGTAACTGTTGAACACTCGCTAATTATGACACAGAATTCAACAAATCAAGCTTTAGCTCTGTCGGCAACGAATGACGTCAACTCTTGTGTCTATTTAGCATTAATGAGCTGCTCATTTTCATGCAAGTCAAGCTTTAGGTAACTGTCAAACACTCGCTAATAATGTAATAAAATTAAACATAAAAAAGTTTTAGCTTCACTGCTAAAGAATGATTTAAACTCTTACGTAAATGTTGCTTTAATGAGCTGCACAACTTCACGCAAATCGAGCTTTAGGTAACTGTTAAACACTCGCTAATTATGGCACAGAATTGAACAAATCAAGCTTTAGCTCTGTCGGTAACTAATGACGTCAACTCTTGTGTAAATGTAGCTTCAAGGAGCTACTCATCTTCACGCAAATCAAGTTTTAGGAAACTTTTCGATCACTCGCTAATTATGGCAAAGAATTGGACAAATCAAGCTTCAGCTCTACCAATAACGATTGATTAAAAATCTCACGTAAATGTTGCTTTAAGGAGCTGCTCATTTTCACGCAAATCAAGCTTTAGGCAATTGTTGAACACTCGCTCATCATGGCACAGTATCAAATAAATCAAACTTTAATTTTAATGTTAACGCGTAAACTCTTATGTAAACGTAGTTTCAAATAGCTGTTCATCTTCACGCAAATCAAGCTTTAGGGAACTGTTAGAACACTCGCTCATAATATCACAGTATCAAACAAATCAAGCTTTAGATTTACAGATAACGGATAATTTAAACTCTCACGTAAATGTGGCTTCAAGGAGTTGCTCATCTTCACGCAAATCAAGCTTTAGGTAATTCTTAAACACTCGCTGATTATGTCACAGACTTAAACAAATCAAACTTCAGCTTTATCGGTAACGAATGTCGTCAACTCTCACGTAAATGTTGCTTCAAGAAGCTGCACATCTTCACGCAAATCAAGCTTTAGGAAACTGCTAACCATTCGTTAATAATGGCACATAATCAAACAAATCAAGCTTTAGCTCTACCTGTAACGAATGATTTAAACTCTTACGTGAATGTAGCTTCAAGGAGATGCACATCTTCACGCAAATCAAGCTTCAGGGAACTGTTACATTAGCTTATTATGGCAAAGAATTCAACAAATCAAGCTTTAGCTCTACCTACCAGTAACGAATGATTTGAACTTTTACGTAAATGTAGTTTTGAGGAGCTGCTCATCTTCACCGCAAATCAAGCTTTAGGTAATTGTTGAATTTTTGCTAATAATGGGCTGCTCATTTTCACGCAAATGAAGCTTTAGGTAACGTTAAACACTTGCTAATAATTACACAAAATCAAACAAATCAAGCTTTAGCTTCACCAATAACGATGGATTTGAACTATTACGTAAATGTAGCTTTAAGGCGCTGCTCATCTTCACGCAAATCAAGCTTTGAGTAACTGCTGAACACTCGCTAATAATGTCACAAAATCAAACAAATCAAGCTTCAGCTTTTCTGGTAACGGATGATTCAAACTCTTACGTAAACGTAGCTTTAGGTAGCTGTTAATCCTCACGCAAATCAAGCTTTAGGTAACTATTGAACACTTGCTAATAATGGCACAAAATCAAACAAACCAAGCTTCAGCTCTATTAGTAACGAATGATTTAAACTCTTACCTAAATGTAGCTCTGATGAGCTTCTCATTTTCATGCAAATCAGGCTTTAGGTAAGTGTTAAACACTCGCTAAGTCGCTAATAATATCACGGAATAAAACAAATCAAGCTTTAGGTCCACCGGTAACAAATGATTCAAACTCTCACGTAAACGTAGCTTTAAGTAGCTGTTCATCTTCACGCAAATCAAGCTTTTGGGGAACTGTTACACTCGCTAATTATGGCAAAGAGTTGCACAAATCAAGCTTCAGCTCTACCAGTAACGAATGATTTAAACTCTTACTATGCTCTTACGTAAATGTAGCTTTAATGAGCTGCTCGAATCCATGCAAATCAAGCTTTAGGTAACTGTTGAACACTAGCTAATAATGTCACAAAATCAAACAAATTAAGCCTTAGCTGTAGCGGTAATGAATGATTTAAACTCTTACGTAAACGTAGCTTTTAGGAGCTAAAAAAAATTAGACGTAAATTCCCATGTTACAATAACCTTTAGAAGCTACTCATCTTTACGTGATTCAGGCTTGAGGCTGTCCAACACCCGCCAATTGTGATGCGAAATCGAACAAATCGAGCTCTAGCTGTATCGGTAAAGAACAACTCATACTCCTGCGTAAATCGAGCTCCAAGGAGCTGCTCATCATTACGCGAATCAAGCTTTAAAGATCGTTCAACGACCGCCAATTGTAATGCAGAATCAGACAAATCAAGCTTTAGCGGTAAAGAACGACGTGGACCCCTACGTCAATCTAGCTTTAAGGAGTTGCTTTTGTTCACATGATTCAAACTTAAGGGAGGGTACTGTTGAACATTCCAGAATTAGGCAAATCAAGCTTTAGATGTATCGGTGAAGAACGACGTAAACTCCTACGTAATTTAGCTTTTAAGGGGTGCTGTTCATCTTCATGTGAATTAAGCTTTAAGAAACTTTCGAACACTTATGACTACTACGCCAATTATGACACGGAATCAAACAAACCAATTTTTAGTTCCATCGGTAACGATCAACGAATAGCTTTAAAAACTTTTAAATGTTATGTGAATCAAGCTTCAGATAACTGTTGGGAACACTCGATTTGAAACGATTTGAAAATAAAGAACGTATGACATTTTACTAATGGCATTTTTTTATTTGCAGGTTATTCTCCCTTCAGTTTGCGAGATACGTGTTCCAGGTCAGCGTTGCTCAGAGCCGAAGCTAACAAGTTGAAGCGAAATTCCAAACAGGGGAGGAACCATAAGCGGTATTAGCTTCTAAGTAAGCTTTTGCCCGCGGCTTATTTTCGATTATATTTATGTAAGGAATAAAAATTATAAAAAATTATGACCGTTGTGTATCAAAACTGGAAATTGTATTCACGTTCGGGTAGTTAGCGAGAAAAGTTCGATTTTGATTCATTCGGTTTGGTCAGATCCAGCTGAAAGAACTAAACATGGGCGAAAAGAACGGAAGCTCTAACCTTCCGCTTTGTGGGCCAAGTCCATCAACGGAATGTAGAGGCACACTATCATCATGGGTGGAACTCTGGATTTTTTGCGTAGTGTGAAGCACAGTATGAAGTGAAGCAGAAGGGCTACCAAACTGTCTCGCGGCTCGGCTCCACCTTAATCTAGGCAACTAACAAAACACCAATGCTCTCGAATGTGATCCCTGTTCCTTTGAAATACCCCCTGCCGGTATTCCTATTCCACTTCTAAATTCTAACAAAGCCAGATCCTGATAGGCCTCGGAAAGTTCCACTTACAGCTTCAGTTTACTCATGAAACACCTTAATCCAGGCCCTAGCAGTACTAGTCCAGTAAAATAAGGCGATTTTTATGCTAAAGTTGGAACTAATTAGGGACTCGATGAAAAAAATATAGCAATGTAGAGAATGAAAAACTGAGTAAGAAAAACCAAAGTTTCATTTCCAGCCATCCCGGGAACCATGGTAAAAAAAATGAAGAAGATGGAAAAACCTTCTCCGCGGCCTTTCTTCTGAAACGCTGAAAGAACGGTGGGAGATGGGTGAAAACTGTCAGGAACAAAGTTGTAGAGAATTTAATAAACTACAAAAAAGTCCCCGACGGCATACATATAACTTCTTTAGTTTAGCCAAAAATCGCGGTCAAAGTGGCGCACCGGTCCAATGGAGTGGAAAAACTGTCCGCTTGCCATTCCTCCTGGAATGCTGCGAGAACGACAAGAGATATCCAAAAACTGCGAGTGACAAAGTTGTAGAGAATTGAATGCCCAACTAGAAAGTCTGTGAGGCCAATCATTAGCTTTTTTAGTTTAGCCGTGAACTAGGCTCGAAGTTGCGCGAAGATCCTGTTAATGAAGTGGTTCTTTTGGAAAACTTACAAAAATCCTAGACTCGATGAGAAATATATGACAATGTAGAGGATGAAAAACTGGATCTTAAAAACCAAAGTTTCATTCCACACCGTTCCGAGAAATCTGAGAAAAAAAATAAAAACTTGACAAATTGCGATTTTCACTCCCAGCTTCCACACTGAATACTGAAATAAACGTAATAAATATGAAAAATGTGTACAGACAAGCTTGTAGAGAATTAAATGATCTATAAAAAATCCCGTGACGTCATGTATCTATCCTTTTCGACTTAGCTGCGGAGCGGTATTAAAGTTGCGGCATATGACTCGTGACGCGCCGCATCTGGCCAAACTACTACGACCGACGGCGACGTTCCGGTGATTGTTCGATTGATTATAAAACATGATGGAAGATTTTAAACAACTGCAAGCTTTCTTTAACGTCTGGTAACTATTGTTGAAAATGTAACTCCGCGGATGAACGCTCTGTTCTCTATAAATTTTCTTGTTCGGCAGAATTAAAACTGAGATACTCGTATTTTGTAACACAATATAATCATTGGAAAACATGTGGGACGTTTCATGGGAAGATGTTTTATAACATTTTTTTTTATGAACAATGATGACGCCTTCTTCATTTATATGGCGGCGATATTGCATGGGAGCAGGACGGATTTTCATCGACATATGGTGGTGGCGCGTCTTCAACGGCACATCGCTCTTCATCCTTGTCGTTGTAGTCATCATCATCGTCTTCCGAGACGACAATGCAGGAAGCACAAACGGGTAGCTCCACCGGAATGTTGGCAAAATTCGGTGCGCTTGAGCCCAGCTTTCCTGCATCCGCAAAGCTTTCCGCAGTTATTTAAGCATCTGGAGGAAATCAGCCGAAGCAGATATATTTTTGGGAGCTACTTGATCCTGAGTTCCAATTGGCATCAGTAGGGAATCATTAAGTTTCCAACCCCATTATTCAGATGAACAGTTATTATTTCTGAGCCACTGCTGAATTTGGTGGTAGACCCGTTTTACGTGTTCCTTTGTCGCAGACGACGTTGAAGGAAGCTGTGAAAGGCCAACTGCTGTCTTTGCCTGTCCTACAGCGGCTTGTAATTTTATATATTATCTGTAGTTGTCCAGCGAAGACAAGTATCTCAGTTTTAATTCTGCCGAACAATAAAATTTACAGAAAACAAAGCGTTAATCCGCGGAGTTACATTTTTAATAGTAGTCACCGGATGTTAAAGGAAGCTTGCAATTGTTCAAAATCTTTCATTATGTTTTATAATGAATCGAACAATAATAATAATAATAATAGTTAAGCCTTTATTTTACTTGGCGGGGTGTCAGCCGACGGCTGTTGTTAATCCCAACCAGGGTTTTCAAAAATTTACGAATATAACATACTTTAATGCGGTCAGCAAATGCGAAATAAGAAATATAAAAATAAAGTTATCCTAAATGAAACTAATCATCTTAAACCAACACAAAAAACACAACACCGGAACGTTGTAGCAGTTTGGCCACATGCGGCGCGTCACGAGTCATGTGCCGCAACTTTGATAGCGCTCCGCAGCTAAGTCGAAAAGGATAGATACATGACGTCACGGGATTTTTTATAGATCATTCAATTCTCTACAAGCTTGTCTGTTTACATTTTTCATATTCATTACGTTTATTTCAGTATTCAGTGTGGAAGCTGGGGAGTGAAAATCGCAATTTGTCAAGTTTTTATTTTTTTTCTCAGATTTCTCGGAACGGTGTGGAATGAAACTTTGGTTTTTAAGATCCAGTTTTTCATCCTCTACATTGTCATATATTTTTCATCGAGTCTAGGATTTTTGTAAGTTTTCCAAAAGAACCACTTCATTAACAGGATCTTCGCGCAACTTCGAGCCTAGTTCACGGCTAAACTAAAAAGCTAATGATTGGCCTCACAGACTTTCTAGTTGGGCATTCAATTCTCTACAACTTTGTCACTCGCAGTTTTTGGATATCTCTTGTCGTTCTCGCAGCATTCCAGGAGGAATGGCAAGCGGACAGTTTTTCCACTCATTTGGACCGACGCGCCACTTTGACCACGATTATTGGCTAAACTGAAGAAGTTAGATGTATGCCTTCCGGGACTTTTTTGTAGATTATTAAATTCTCTACAACTTTGTCCCTGACAGTTTTCACCCATCTTTCACCGTTCTCTCAGCGTTTCAGAAGAAAGGCCGCGGAGAAGATTTTTCCATCTTCTTCATTTTTTTTACCATGGTTCCCGGGATGGCTGGAAATGAAACTTTGGTTTTTCTTACTCAGTTTTTTATTCTCTACATTGCTATATTTTTTTCATCGAGTCCCTAATTAGTTCCAAGTTAAATCCTTATTTTACTGGACTATACTTCTGTAAGAAAAACGATGTAATCAAAAAAACGTGAGTGCGTGACCATAGTCACCCTCGGAAGAAGTGAAACTTCTATAGATATGAATCAATCAGCAAACAACGTTCGAAGAGGTGTTCTTTTCGTACTCCCGCTCCGCTCCCACACGGTTTGTATCCTCTTGTTTTTCTTATTATCAATCTTATTATTATTATTATCAGTCACTCAAAGGGCAGAGTGCTTTCGACATGATTTTTTCACGATTAGACTTCTTTTATTTCTTTTCTCGCTGCGCTCGGCAGTGGAGAGCCCCACCAAATGCGGGAATGAAAAGAATCCTTCGAAATTCAACTTAATTATTATATTACCGCCCCTATGACTTGCCGCCTGTCGTACTCGCCTGCGCGCCGGAACGCACTGCACGCCTGCTAGGCCAGGCCCTGAATATACCTCCCTATCCCTGTAATAAATCACATCCGCTCGAATCTATTCAAGCCAAGTCGAGAGCCATTCTTGTCGGGCCAACAGTACGACAACACGAAGAGCAGTCCAGTGTCGGCGATTAGTAAAAAATAGAACCGAACGCGGCGAACGCTGCAACAGCTTATTCTTTCATTTCCTGGGACGCCGCTGGTCACCCCAAGGTCAGACAAGACAACGTTACAGCTTACAGCACATCGTTACAGGCGTTCGTTACAACCACTGATGCTATGAAGCAATTTCACTCCCATGTGTGGTTCTGCGTTAGTGGTGTGTTGTGATCTAGGCGCGAGAATAGAAGTTTCACTTCAAAAATTTTTTTTGGAATCGTTAGAGGATCATCCCAGGACAAATAATCACTCGGGTGCTTTCGCGATTTCTGGTACATTTTCCAACAATATCGCATCAAAGTTGGCGGCTGGTCAATTCTTCAGTTCGCTGATATTTCTTGGAGTTTTTGCGATTTTCTTCAAATAAAAGTACTAATCTACCCAAAAAACAATTCTGGATCGAATGGTGCTGTCAGATGTTGAGTACTTACGTTATACCGGGTGGAAAAAAAATTAAACGAGTTTTATAATTTTTTTTCCAACTTTTTAGTTTCTTGGCCGATTTTCACAAACTTTATATCAAAAGCTCGCTGACTAAATCGTCTACTCAAATCAATTGTCAATATATCCAAATTATCAAAAAACAAGATGGCGGCGGCGAGCTCAAATAAAATTGTGTCGTATTTCGAGAATTTTTTTTTGATTTCTAAACTTTGTAAAGAACGACACTGATTCTGGATTAGATTAGTACTTTTATTTGAAGAAAATCGCAAAAACTCCAAGAAATATCAGCGAACTGAAGAATTGACCAGCCGCCAACTTTGATGCGATATTGCTGGAAAATGTACCAGAAATCGCGAAAGCACACGAGTGATTATTTGTCCTGGGATGATCCTCTAACGATTCCAAAAAAAAATTGATTACATCGTTTTTCCTACAGAAGTACTGCTAGGGACAGGACTACCTGTATAAAACCCCGCGGTTTTCGAAAACAAGGCTTTTCTACAGCGGTATATAATGGGTTGCCTATCTACAATGCCCAATTCTAATACGGTAACAATAAAGCTTACACAGTGCTTTATATTTCGAATTGAACTGTAATCATGGCAAAACCCCCATCTTCAGGGCACGGGGTTGCTTTGTGCATCTTCCCTCCTTGGATGCAGTTTGCAAATGGCCTGCTAATTTGAAATTCCTTGCCTTAATTTACCAATAAAATACCTAAAAGACTACCCGAGAATTCCGATTATTCTTACATTTTTACATGAAAATTCAAGTAAATCTGTTTAGAAACCCAAAATGTTGCATTTTTCCAACAATCCCCATGTTAGACTAGGATCATTTTTGAAAAAGTGGCCTGGAAAGTGGTTCTAGAGGCAAGTCATGTTAAAGTTTGGCAATATATGTTTTAAGGATATTTGGACCTCGCTAAATACGAAAACCATTGTTGCCAAGCCAAATTTTGCACCGGAAGCCCGCAATGGGAGGTAAAGGGGGGGGAAGACAAAAAATCACCATTTTCCACCATTTTTGATACCGGGGACTGTGACCTGTCATCAATGTGCGGTAAATTACATCGTATCTTGATTAACTGAGGTCTTATACTATCATCTTGACATGATTACTGTCAAAATTTCCATAGGGGGGCGACTGGTGGGGGGAATGTTGACTGTGAAGATGATTCTCTTTTCTCTTGATTTTGCGTGAATATATACATGTTTGGTATCTTTTCCCATCAAGTTTCATATTCTCAGTTCAATTATAGTGTCAAAATGACAATAGGAGCAAGTTTGAACAAGTTTTAGATAATAAAACATGTTTTTTTGTCAACATTTTTTTTACCACTTTGAACTGTGTTATTTATTGCAAATCGGCATTTTTTTTCTCAAAATTCTTGCGTAGTTAGTTAGTCTGGTGTATTTTACACAATACAGTCATGTAACTGATGTGCCTTTAACTTTTAAAATATGAAAAAAATATTTTTTTGTGAAAACTGTTTGGCGCTACTTTTCAACTTTATTTTTTGCTATTATTTTATTGTATGATGAAAAACTGTGGTCCTCCACCTCATAATTATGAAGAAAACCTTAGCTGAAATATTCTAGAATGTACTTTTTTTCTAAAGAAGAGTTTTTCATGTCAGAACCTGATGCCCAGTGGGCACGAGTCCTCCAGAGAGGCCTGAGAAGTCCTATTGAGCTCGAGAAACGGTTACCTCTTCCAAACGGCTTTGATATGCCCTATTAAGATACAGAGAGATTACCTTATTCCAACTTTTTTGTGATGTTCTCTTGAGCTCCAAAAGTGTTACCACTTTTGCACTTCTTTGAGATGTTCTATTAAGCTCCAAAGAGGTTACCTTTTTCCAACTTCTCTTATGATGTTCTCTCAAGCTCCAGAGAAGGTTACCTTTTCGGAACTTATTCTAAATGTTTTATAAAATTACAAAGCTCCAAAGGTTACCCTTGAGGTTACCACTCTCCAACTTCTCTAAGAAGTTCTATTTCAGCTCAAAAAAAAATAAATAATTTTCTTTGGTATGTTTGATTATGCTCTAAAAAAGGTTACCTTTTTTGGATTTCCGTGAGATGATCATCAAACCTCCAAGAAAAGTTGCCTCTTTCGAACGTCTTAGGCAGGTGCTCTCTACCATCAACCTCTAAAAACGACTCCTCAAAATTTACGTTCATGGGAATAGATGTACCTACCTATATTCGAAAAAGCCGCATTCCTCTGATAATACCCAGGGAAGAGGTAGATAAAGAGATTTTGAAATCGAATGTAATAAATGTGAATGATAAAACCTATAATTTCATTATTCAACTCAAGGTTTAGGGTAATGTACGTATCTGCCTTCGGTTGCACCAAGTTCTCTTCAGTTTCATTAGCGTATTTTTTTTAATTCTATAAATTATGATATTTCAATGCAAATCGGAGTTTTTTTCCGACAATTCTTGCGTAATTCGTTAGTCTGGTGTATTTTACACAATACATTCACATACTAAGTGTGTCTTCACTTTCTAAAATATAAAGAACTTGAGTTTAGATCATACATACATCATACAGCAAAAAACAAAGTTGAAAAGTAGGGCCAAACAATTTCCACAAGAATTTTTTTTTCCTCATATTCAAAAAAGTAGAAGCAAATCAATTGGAAGCCTATATCATGGTAAATACATGAGACTAACGAACTACGCAAGAATTTTGAGAAAAAATGCCGATTTGCAGTGAAATAACACCCCAGTTAACCAGAACATAGCTGATACATACCATTCTGATATCATGGAAGTTACAAATTTATATTGCAAAGTTACCTTCAAATATATGCGGATGCTATATACTGTCCGAGTTACAAAGTTATGTAGATTTGTAATGTACAATGTACATAAAAGTAGGCAAAACGGCACATGGAAGCCATATAACTTGAAAGGAGATTTTTTTATGTATCAGGTATGTAACATTGATACATTGCTTTGAGCGCCTGCGTGAGCAGCGCCATGGCAGCTGGCAGGCATCTTGATCGGCATCAAATCTGCAGTATGCAATGAGCTCGACAGAGAAATTGCCGTGTCGTACGAAAACAACTGAAAAAAGTTCCCTTGTGTCGTGTCTTCTGTTGCATTTTTGTGTATTGGCGTTTTGCACTTGACCGTAAGTACTACTACCTACAATATCAATAATATTCAACTGGGGCGTTCAGCAGCCAGTCTGGTAGAGCTACTGGTGGTGTCACACTTGCACCTGAGCGAGTATAGCATCGACCGGCCGCCATTTTTTCTGCTAAACGCCCCCAATAACAATATTATTTTTATTTTTCTAGTTGCTTCACCTCTAAAGAAAAATACATCAACACAAGGATGTCGTACATGGTGAGTTCAATATCATAATCTTCATTTGTGTGATCGTATCGCGTGATCATTTGTGTATCGCCCCAAAAGGTGGGCTTGTGGATTTAGAAGATCATGGAAGTAAGAGTTGATCCAGTAGAAATTTGTGTCGGTGACTGTATACCTAAGTAGATGAAGGTGAATATATTTTAATGGATAAAATTCAGTAAAAGTAATGAATAATGCCGGATCAATTTTTCTGTGAGTCATTTTTATTTTTTTTTTGCTTTTGTTACTACAATTAAGTAGGTACCTTAAGTGTATACTGTGGTACTGAGGTTTTACTTATGACGGCAGAAATACCTACCTTCATCATTATGCTAGCATTATACAGGGTCCTGCAACAGTGCGTCGGGCTTTCCTAGCGCCCTTACCTTGCAAAATAGAGAAAATAAAATTGTTGATTTGAAAAGTTCTACCTCGTGAAATCATTTTCAACTATACAGGGTCTTCAATTTTTGCGCTATAGGTAACAAAAACAAAGATCATTTCGGATGGAATGCCCCACTTTAGATTTCATTTTCTTGTTCAGCTTCCCAAGCTCTATTGGTGCCAACTGAAAATTGAAATTTTTTTTTGTAATTTCAAGGTTCACTTCGAAAAATCGTATAGGCCTTGTTTTTTTGGAATTTAGGAATTGAATTCGGCCTAACGGTAGTCGAACAGAAGCTGAATAACTTCATGACAAAAAACTTGAGTTTAAATACTATACAGGGTGGGCAAACTTTTTTTTCGAACTTCGCAAACTTCAAAATGCCATGAAGTGATTTTTTTTTAATGGAATGCCCCCTATTTTATCTTACCATTCGATAGCTTTCTTCTTCCTCTTTCATTTCTACCAGAAATACATTCCCCCTAAATTCCATAATTTCAGAGATAATCAATATTTTTGATAAAAATTGTCGTTTATTTGAGTTTTTCATGTTCCTAGTGGGTCCTGATACAGAAAATCATATGTCAAAATGAACGCAAGTCTCAATGTGACAGTTTGAAGGTTTTCAAAGTCGAGAAAACCGCTTTGCTAAGCTCAATTTGAATTTTCTTTCTTCCATCGCGCAATGACATTTTTTTTTAGGCATTTTCTTCAGATTGGAATTTAGCGCAGCTATTCAATAAAAAAAAAACTATCGTGTGATCAAATGAATTCTTATTTTAGGTAGGCTGTGGCCTAGCCGAACGCAGCTTCGCACCCCTAAATTTGACCAGGCCACAGCCTACCTAAAATAAGAATTCATTTGATCACACGATAGTTCTTAGCATCAAACCAAGCAAAATGTGTCAATCAGACATTTGTTGATGATTACCCATGGCCTGTCCGGCGTGAAAAATTGTAATAAATAGCACTTTTTATCAAAATTATCGATTATTAGGAAATTATTAAATTTAGGGGTAAGGTACACTTGCTAAAAATAAAAGAGGAGAAAAAAGCTATCGAATAATGAAATAAAATAGGGGGCATTCCATTTGAAAAAAATGACTTATGGCATTTTGAATTTTGCGAAGTTTGAAAAAGAATTCTGAACACCCTGTATCACTGAATCTGAAGTTTTTTGTCATGAAATTTTCCCCTTCTATTCGACTATTGTTGTGTCGAATTTCATTCCTTGATTGCAAAAAATTTCAATTTTTAATTTTTAGTTGGTAGCACTGCCACAAATTGAAAAAACAAAAATACGCTTATCATAGAGCTTGAGGAGCTGAACAAGAAAATAGAATCAAAAGTGGGGCACTCCATTCAAGAAAATCTTTGATTTTGCTATAGCGCAAAAATGGAACATCTGTATATTCAGTTGAAAATAATTTCACTGGTTAGAACTTTTCAAATCAATAATTTTATGTATTACACCTTTGTCTCTATCTCGTGAAGGAAGGGCGCTAGGAAAGCCCGACGCACTGTTGCAGGACCCTGTAGAAGACAAGCGACTTCGAACTTGAATTGTAATTTATTTTCTATTGTTTATGTTTTAGTGGAGAATAAGAATTTTGCTTCTTGCTCCAACCCTATCTTCATTCAGACCAACATTCAAGAAAAACTAAATGCTGCCACTTTTGATCGCATGAATGATACCTTAGGTAAGTTAACTCATCTGTTTATACATAATAGGCAAGTAGGTGAATAGGAAAATCTCAACCTCAATAGATTTTACTTTTTTCCAGGGCATCTCTTTAATATGTACTCTCTCATGAGACTTCATGTCACATCAGTTGATGAGCGATAGCTGAAGTTAAGTGATAAGTAATCGATGGTAAAAAACAACAGCCTCTGAAATCGAATGTCTCCCTGAATATACCTATATTTGAAAAATCTCGAAGGAATGTTTGTCCATATTTTTTTATGGTAATCAACTTACTTTACCTGGGATCTTTGAGCCCCACTTTGAAATTGCCTATGAATAAAAGTGTTCAAGAGTCATTGAAGTACCATTTGTTCATTTATTTTTTCCACCATTTCCCCTAAAGGAATCTCACGATCCTTATGGGGAAAAAGGTCCCCGATGGATTTGCTTGAAATTTTAGTTGATATGCTAAAGGTTATAATTTTCGGCAAGCTGATCAGAAGATATCCTTGCGCCAACTCTCCGAAACCGACGGTTCATCTTCCAGGATCGGTTGAATGTATATCGGTTCAAATGGTTTTTCGTAATAAAGTGGCTATTGTGGCTGTTGAACGAAAGATTTCAGGGGTTGAAACTCCTCGAATAATTGATGAGAAATATTTTGACCATGACATATCAAAAATTGAGCCAAATAAATCGGTTCGTTTATTTACCTATTAATCAACGTTGAACATTTTGTAATTTTGCAAATATTTCAAAGGAAGAATAGAAGTAGCGGAATATTGAATATTTCCAATTTGTTCGATGTTATGGCAAATGTATGGCACACAGCACCCCCATGTGAAAAAACACGCTCTAGCGACTGCTACAAAAGGCACTTTATTACGAAAATCCATTTCATCCAAATATATACCTACATTCAACCCACCCTGGACGGTGAACCATTGGTTTCAAAGAGTTGGCGGAATGAACTTTTTTCATCAGCTTGCCGAAAGCTACAACCGAGGCTATAACATAGGTACTGAAATTTGAAGAAAATCCATCGCGGATACCTTTTTCCCATAAGGAACGTGCGAGGTCTTTTCCCCTATCCTACCTATCCTTTTATTGTAACATATAGTATGTTTATAGTATGTAACATTTTGAACCCACCCGCTTTTGGCGGGCCAAAAATAATCCGGAGGAAAATAATTCAAAGCCGTGAAATCGAGGTATGAGAATGTGAATATTCAGAGTCAAGGCATCATTAAAAGATGTCGCTAGCTATTTAATTCATTCGTGTAAATCCCGCAAAGCTCTATAACATAATTTACTGGCCCCTCGTCGACATTCAATATCAGTTCCTGCACGGCGTCCGATGAAATGGTGAAAAGTACTGCGCATTATGTAACGCACCCGCGCTTCAACAACCGGCTAGAGTGCTGGCGCACTCCTGCTCCTGCTGCAGCGGAGCCCCGTGGTCCGCGCTCGGCCACCCGCCACCCGCTGGCCAGCCACGTCGCCGACTCGCTGGCACCGTACACCGGTGCGCTCTGTTCTCAAATTACCTATCGGAATTTTTACACGGCTATACGCCGTTCGCGGTCGTTTTGGATGCAATAAAATATTTCGAATTGCTGGGAATGGAGGATATCGCCGGAGATTGACCGTGGTACCTGGACCGATCCTCCTGGGCTGCCGTCCGCTCCCGACTTGTCACGTCCGCTGCCGAGTGCTTCTGCGGGCCTGTTAGCGAAGAGTTTTAGTCCCCTTCGAGGAAGCTGAGTTAGAACCCGTTTATGTTGCGTCGCGACCCTCCTATAGGCCGAAGCGTCGAAGCCCCAATGATGAGCCCCAGCCCACTTGGAAAATGACGAGTCGATTTCTCCCGGCTGATGTGTCTCAAAGGCCCCCTGGAGAAAGCCGAGTTGGAACCCTTCGGAGTCGTGTTTTGGTCCCCTTGGGGGCACGCTGAGTCGAGAACCCTCCAGGTTGAGTTTTGACCCTCCGAGAGACTGATGAGTTGCTTCCCCCGTTGAGTTGCAACCCGTCTCTAGGATGTCGAGTCAGAGCCCTTGGACGTTGAGTCTTGATCCGCCTCCAGGTGTCGAGTCAGAGCCCTCCGACGACGAGTTCCAGCCCTTTTTCCAGGTCGATGTGCCAAGGCCCTTCCGGTGTTGAGTTTCGACCCTTCTCCAAGTCGCAGAGTTGGGACCCGTTGACGAAGTGTTTCGAACCCCCTCCAGGATGCTGAGTCGCGTTCCCTCCACGATGAGTTCTAGCCCACCTCGAGGATGTCGAGTTGAAACCCCTAAATGAACCAGGCCCGATAGAAATGAGGTCTCTCGTTTCGGTATCTCGTGTGGCGGAGTGATGACCTCGACGAGCGGGAGGTTAGTCTTGGTGAGTTGGGATAGTTGCTTACGGTTAGGCTTTGTCGGAAAAATGTATGATGGGGCTCACGCGTGCTTTCTGAATCTGCCTGCACGTGCTGGTATCTGCGCTACTGTCTGCCGTCAGGTACAGCCACTGGCAAGCCTCGTCCTTTGATGGATACCTTCATAGAAAGGTATTCGCGCTCTTGGGCCCTCTGGACTTGGCTTTGTGACTGCGGTACTCAGAGCACCGGACCTAGTAGGTTAGATCTGGAAACTCGCGGGTGAGCTTCCTCTGCGTTTCTGAAGTTCCTAGTTATTCGGAAAATGTAAATTTTGAGAACTACGTGAAAAATCAAGTAATTGAAATAAAATAGCATCGCGTTGAGATCGGGGTTCGGACCCTGCCGTAGAGTCGTAATTGTTGATCGGATTGATGGACACCCCCCCCCCCCTCCTTGAAACTAATGATTTTGTTTTAGCGCCACGACCGTTCCTGATATTTCCATATAGAGCTTGTTACGGGAATGAAGACGTTCTTATTCGAAACTGATGAATTTAATACGGTACCCAACGACGCCATCGTTCAAATAGGGACTTTGTAAAAATGAACTGTTATTGGGGCTCGATCAGGAATAGTGTAGACGGCGATTACTTCGTGTTAGGGCAATGATTATTTCGACGCCTCTCCGCATCGGCTTTTCGACGAACACCCTGTATAGTCTATTCTCTGCGTTTTGTTTTTCCTGGCTGCGGCCTTTTCTCACAAATTGCTAAACAACAACGAACTAGCGCGTATACGGGGCGTGCTCAAAATAGCCGCTTTCTTTCGGTCAGGATCACAGATCATGATCCGGAAATCCGCTCACGGGGTTGGTTGGCTGTGTCACGTGCAACCAATCCAACCAATCCAGTCAGCGGATTTCCGAATCATGATCCGTGATCCTGACCGAAAGAAAGCAGCTAATGTCTTCACATTAAATTAGTACCTTGACTTGAGTAATTGTTTCGCGTACACCATCGGTTCGAAAGTTTTTGGAAGGGCGAAATTTGGTTCAACATTTCCGGTTATAGGCACTTTCGATCATGGGAATCTTTCTGAGCGTTGGGGGCGATTCACGGCGAAAAAAGGTTTAAAGCCTCCACAAAGGCCAGCCATATCCAATCCCTTCCAAACGGGCAAAAGAGAACCATAGCCCAAAAAGAGCGTTAGCCTTTGAAAAGAGGCTCCACAAAAAGGGGGCCACCGCACACACCGGCCCACAAATCTTAGATTGCATTCGTGGTCGAAGTCACTCTTCTCTTTGCAGTGTCTAGAAGCCGGGCCTAACCCTAACATAACCTCTAACACTAACATAAATGTTGGATCTGATGTAACCACAAAATGAACTTTGAGCCGCGAAAGCCAGCCAGAATTAAATGTCGGTCAAGGTGTAGAGTCAGGTGTTCGTCGGAGGGTTGGGGTGTTGGGACGTCTGAAATAATTAGGGGAAAGTTACCTCTTCGGTAATAGGTTAGATCTTTTAGATAATTTAGCCTGCGATGTGAAGGTAGGACTAGGTATAGGAGCGAGCCATTATTTAAACATTTTGAATTGTACATAGAAGTCAATAGATTGATGTTACGTTAAAATTTTATATTGTGTCTTATTGCGTTCAAACTCGTAGTCAGACCCATCTCAACAATCTCAAGAACTCTATAATCGAACAACAAGAAGAGAGGCACAACGGGATGTCGTCCTGATACTAGATGATCATCGGCCAAGCGGTTCCAAAAGCGGGAAAAGTGATTTAATTCAAATAAGTTGAATTAAATGCCAGTATAATGGGTTGCCTACCCATCCAGGGGTACAAGACGATAGCTGGGGTTGTTTCAATTTCTATATGCATTTTACGTCACAATGTTACATATATGAGATTAAGACTTTATTTATATCATATAAGGTACGTAGCTTTGTGATATATCAGGCACATAGTTGCGAAGGAGCTTTGTCGCTGACATTTGCATCTAGATGAGCTGAGAATGATACACCCATGTTACGTAACTAAATAGCATTTTTAAATAACATTTCTATATCATGTATGTAACTGTGTTAACTGGGACAGTTCAAAGACGTAAAAAAATATTGACAAAAAACATGTTTTATCATGTAAAACTTGTTCAAACTCGCTTCTATTGCAATTTGAACACCATAGTTGAATGGGGAATATGGAATTTAGTCGGAAATGATACCAAACATGTTTATATCTACTCAAAATCGAGAGAAATGAAGAATCATCAACACAGTCAACATTCACCCCACCAGTCTTCCCCTTCTAGAAATTTTGACAGTAATTATGTCAATATGGTAGTATAAGACCTCAGTGAATCAAAATATGATGAATCTCACTTCACGTGATTGACAGGTCGCAGTCCCGACATCAAAAATGGTGAAAAATAGTGATTTTTGGTCTTCCCTCCCCTTTACCCCCCTATTGCGGGCTTCCGGTACAAAATTCGGCTTGGCAACAATGGTTTTCGTATTCAGCGGGGTCCAAATACCCTTAAAACGTATGTTGCCAAACTTTAACATGACTTGCCTCTAGCATTGCTTTTTATCCGAAAAGATCCTAGACTATGTTTTCAAATTTAAAATTTCAAACCAGTTTCCAGCGAGGTCATTGACAGCAAGCGTTGCCAACGGAACGGTTCGATTTTTCCCAGTTCAAAACTTGACGGTTTTGTTTTGCAATTTTCATATCGCAAAAACCGCAATGATTCGCATGAATAAATTGAAAACGAAAATGTTAATCGGGCGATGGATGCGTTTCGTGTTGCTGCGTTATTTGGAAGTTTTGTAACAAGCACTTGGCCTAATTAAAGTGACAGAAGTGCTAAGTCACTAATTGCAGGGCGGCAATTGCAAAACAAACATAACCAGTGCATTTTTGAATTTCAAATTTTCGGTCTTGCTTTTCAGGCGAGCCGTTTGAAATCAGCAGCGAATGTCAAGCGAACAAAAAACGGGCACGTCTTGGTAGTTTTTCAGATGAAAACACGAAGGTTGGCGGAAGAAAATTCAGAAAAGCGGAGGAGCTGTCACTCGGACGTCACTCAGCTGTCACGCGCCGCCGTTGGCAGCCCTGCGCCAATTTCGATGGATGCCATCAATCTGTCATCGCGTAAATAAAGCGGACTCGGAAATTTCGATCGCAATCAATCGTCCGGGAGCCTTTTCCGACGGAAATTCCGCAAACGTCGCGTGCTGCGCCCCCCGCCCCAGGCCCCGCGCGACATGTCCCGCTGACGCGTCGCCCCGCGGCCCCCAGCACCCGCGTCCAAATTTCGTGACCTTACGTCATTGCATGTCCGTGTTTGTGTAGTTCGGTTCGGTTTGTTTTCTCGAAAAATTCCCAGTCGAATGCGGTGCTTTTATCGAAATTCCAGCAATCACCGATCGCCGTTGTTATCGCACGCCTGATACCATCGCCAATTACCGTGAGTATGCAGCCAGTTTCATTGGACAACGTCCTGTTGTCGTTATTCCAGTTGTGCTCTGCATGGTCGTCCTGAAGGGGGCCTCACGTGTGTGCTTTTGTTTTCCAGGTGTTTCGATGATAGTTTGAACGATGGAAGCTGCCGCTGAACAGGCGCACGGGTTCCATCAGCTATGCATTACAGGTAAGGGGGCCCTTTTGTTACTCTTGATAAGTACCTACTTCAGATTACCTACTTTTAATGGTGCCTCAATATTGCTTAAGTAAGTGTACACTGTACCAATGTTGAGTGTCGAAACAGTTCTTGGTTAGTTTGCTTCCGGCCAGCCAAAATTGAGGCCAAAGCTTTGATAATTCCTTTTTTTTTTGTACATCTCTCTTGCTCCATACAAGGTCATGTTCATGAATCATCAATGTTATCTATTTAAGTAGTCACACACAGTTTGGTGTATTATTGATTTTATTGTTTTGCAAGGCGATAATCAATATCCTTTAGTTTATTATTTAATAATTATCAACACTGGAGGCTTTGAGCCTTGAATTTTTCTGTCTCTTGTAAATACCGGGTGTTTATAAACGTTTGTGATCGTATCGCCTTTGGAATCCCCTCTCGATCACTACAATTGCGCCTGTTACTACGTTTTTCGGCCTGACCCAAGCCTGCCGCGATCACAGTCTCTTATAAACACCCCGTATTTGGACAACTATTCCTAATTCTGCTAGGTATAACAAAACAGTTTTTTTTTAACAAACTTTGATGAAGTTTCTGTAGCTCAGAAAGTCTTTAGGGGTGCATGGGGCTTCAAAGATTGGTGAGCCTGCTTTAGGGAAAATTATGATATTTCTGTACAGGGTGGTCCATCCTAGCGTAATTATCCCATAGCGGTCTTACCGTTCTAGACAGAGAAAAAGATGTAAGCTAAAAGTTATATTATGGTTTGATGAGACCTATGACCTTAAATTATTTTCGGCTATACAGGTGTCCCATTTTGACGGGATAAACGAAGCGTCAATCGTTTTAAATGGAACACCCTACTTTTTTGCATTTTCGGGTTCAGCTTTTTGAACTGTCTTATGCCTGTATTTTTGTTTTTCGATTGTTTGGCAGTGCTACCAACTAATATGGAACTTGACATGGTGATAGTCAAGTCTAAGTCAAATATTCCGATGTAAAAAAGTTGCGATTTTATGTTAACAAAAGAAAATCAAACTTTACAATTTTCAATGTATCATAACTTATTTTTTCCAAATTGCATGCCCCCAATTTTATAACGCTCCTCATCCTCATCGCTTTTCATCCTCTTTAATTTTTACTAGGGGTACCCTACCCTTGAACTTCATATTTTCCGAGATAATCGGAAGTTTCCACGACATTTGCTATTTTTCTTATTTTTTCCAAAAACTTAGCCGGCCGTGTTGAATGATAGACAAGACAAATAGTACGCAGCCGTCAGTTAGTCAATCTGAATTTTATCGAACAAAGAAAAATGTCTTAAACGCAAAAAGAAATCAAAGTGGAATCCTGGATATCTGGATTCATACCAGAATATCATATCAATCATTTCCTCTCTCATAAAGCTAGGATGGACCACCCTGTAGATTTCCAGGTATCAAGTCGTTGAAAAACTTCAAAATTGGACTAACTGTCGCTTTTAACTGCACGCTCTAATTGTTGAATTTCGTAAAAAAAAATTAAAACAACACCATTAATCGTCTGAACAACTACCTACATAAATAACTTTCGTTTTTCTTACTCCACTGAGTTTTGAAGTTCCGCCGAGTTACCCGCTACTGCTATGCCGACTACTGTATAGGTATTATAATTTAATATTGGATCGGTTTTAATTGGATGAGTACATGCGATAATAGGAAATGATTCTTTTCACTTTCTAAACACGAAACAATCAACACCGTTTGTAACCAGACTGCGCTTCCACGTGAGTGACGGCAGACGTGTTAATTTACACAGTTTGAAATTTATGGATATCGTTATAATATGACAAAAACTTGGGAATAATAATGTCAAGAATAAAGTGCGAAGTACTTGGCTCCAAGTTTGCAATGAAGAAAACGAAGGTGGTGCTAGAGGTCAATGTCGAATATCCTCGCCAATATCTGAGAATAAAATCCAAGAGAAGTCTATTAACAAACTGAACTCTTAAGCAGGCGTGGCATACTGGCAGTGTCATCGAGCGGTGAGACGGTCATAATGTCATGGGGTTGATTTCCTCAAGTTTTCTGGTTGAACACTGCTCAAGTCCCAAGCCTTGTTATTTTCCCAGCCCCCCACCAACATGGAAGGGAAATCGTATCGTAATTCGATTGTAATCGTGCTGAAAAAAGTTTTGAGATTTCGACGGATATCTCCCAAGACGATTAAGACCATTTTCAGAATGATGTCTGTCTGTGTGTCTGTCTGTCTGTAATCTTACACGATAACTGCCGAATCGTTGATCCGATCGACTTGAAATTTGGTATGCGGACGTGGTTTTTCTGTGGAATGAGCCCATTGGTTTTTGGCTGTCATCTGTCACACAAAAGTGTCACTGTCGACAAATGTCAGAAGATATATCTGACGGAACTTAACTTGCAATATGTCATTTGAAAGCCCCTGAAAAACTCTATCAAGAACAGTTGAAGGTATTGCCCTGTTTGTCATCTGTCAAATAATAAAAAATGTCAAATTTAAAAATTCTATTCAATTTTTCCAAATCTATCCGATTGATCGGAACCAAATTCGGCAGGAAGCAACACAACAAAAGAGTCAAATTACGTCTGCAGTTTTCCACCATTTCCCAGTCGGGCGTTATGGATTTTCAAAATTTCTCCTTGCCCTTGCCACCCGAATAGGCCTCTCGCCCGTGTTTTGACCAGGACGACTCGCTTTTGATGCAGGACTTCACTCAAAAATTCATTCCTGTTCGGGGATCGACTTTTTTGAAAAAATCCAAATGATATCGAAAGTAGATTGGATTGGGCGTCGGGTAGACTCATTTTCAAAATCGAAACCGTTCCGGTTTTCCGACGGTAATTTTTTCAAAATGAAATTTGCAAATTCCGTGAATCTTGTAAAACTGCAGTGCAAACTCCGAGAATAGATTGAATGATTTTTTTGGAGGGAGAATTTTCGGAACCGAACCAACGGTTTTCGAATTTTCCTCTCTGGAAAAACTGCGAAATTTCCAACCTTTTACTCCGTGAACAGATTTTCACGAGAATTTTCGCCTTTTTTTGAAGAAGAGTTAACTGGTTCTGAACATTTTTCAACAATTTTTTTTCCAATTTCTCGGGAATTTTCCTGTTGCAAATGTAAAACCAGCCTGGGCTATCGAGACCAGACCTAAATGTGGAGGAGTTCAAGGAAGCCTTAATTGACGATTTTTACAATAAGATGATTTGGAAAAAGATTTGAAGTTTTCCCGGAAAAATGCAGTTCCTGACAAAGTCACAATTACCTGCAAATTATTTTCAATCTTTCTCTCTAATTCCAACTTCCCACCCGAAAGGACGCTTTAGCGGAAGAGCTTTTGTCCGAATTTCGCGTTTTCATTTGCGAATGCCTCCTGAGTAAACATTGCGTGACTAATGCTGCGTTCACAGTGATTAATTTGCTTGTAGAAGCGAGTTTTCGACTTACTATAACACTCATTGTGCTAGTAGCATGGGGCAAATTCATATTTGATGCGCAGGCGACGCTTTAACGGAAGAGCTTTTGTTGAATATTCACCTTTTGTCTGCGAACACCTCCTGAGTGAATATTGCGTGACTAATGCTGCGTTCACACTGGCTGATTTGCTTGTAGAAGCGAGTTTTCGACTTGTGATAACACTTTATTGTGCTAGTACCTTGGGGCAAGTACATATTTGATGCGCAGACGACGCTTTAACGGAAGAGCTTTTGTTGAATATTCACCTTTTGTCTGCGAACACCTCCTGAGTGAATATTACATGACTAATGCTGCGTCTACACTGGCTGATTTGCTTGTAGAAGCGAGTTTTCGACTTGTGATAACACTTCATTGTGCTGGTACCTTGGGGCAAGTACATATTTGATGCGCAGGCGACGCTTTAACGGAAGAGCTTTTGTTGAATAATCACCTTTTGTCTGCGAACACCTCCCGAGTGAATATTACGTGACTAATGCTGCGTTTACACTGGCTGATTTGCTTGTAGTAGCGAGTTTTTGACTTGTGATAACACTTCAGTGTGCTAGTACCTTGGGGCAAGTACATATTTGATGCGCAGGCGACGCTTTAACAGAAGAGCTTTTGTTGAATTATCACCTTTTGTCTGCGAACACCTCCTGAGTGAATATTGCGTGACTAATGCTGCGTTCACACTGGCTGATTTGCTTGTAGAAGCGAGTTTTCGACTTGTGATAACACTTCATTGTGCTAGTACCTTGGGGCAAGTACATATTTGATGCGCAGGCGACGCTTTAACGGAAGAGCTTTTGTTGAATATTCACCTTTTGTCTGCGAACACCTCCTGAGTGAATATTACGTGACTAATGCTGCGTTTACACTGGCTGATTTGCTTGTAGAAGCGAGTTTTCGACTTGTGATAACACTTCAATGTGCTAGTACCTTAAGGCAAGTACATTTTGATGCGCAGGCGACGCTTTAACGGGAGAGCTTTTGTTAAATATTCACCTTTTGTCTGCGAACACCTCTTGAGTGAATATTACGTGACTAATGCTGCGTTTACACTAGCTGATTTGCTTGTAGAAGCGAGTTTTCGACTTGTGATAACACTTCATTGTGCTAGTACCTTGGGGCAAGTACATTTTGATGCGCAGGCGACGCTTTAACGGGAGAGCTTTTGTTGAATATTCACCTCTTTGTCTGAGAATGCCTCCTGAGTAAACATTGCGTGACTAATGCTGCGTTCACACTGGCTGATTTGCTTGTAGAAGCGAGTTTTCGACTTGTGATAACACTCCATTGTGCTAGTACTTTGGGGCAAGTACATATTCGATGCGCAGGCGACGCTTTAACGGAAGAGCTTTTGTTGAATATTCACCTTTTGTCTGCGAACACCTCCCGAGTGAATATTACGTGACTAATACTGCATTTACACTGGCTGATTTGCTGGTAGAAGCGAGTTTTCGACTTGTGATAACACTTCTATGTGCTAGTACCTTGGGGTAAGTACATATTTGATGTGCAGGCGACGTTTTAACGGGAGAGCTTTTGTTGAATATTCACCTTTTGTCTGCGAACACCTCCTGAGTGAATATTACGTGACTAATGCTGCGTTTACACTGGCTGATTTGCTTGTAGAAGCGAGTTTTCGACTTGTGATAACACTTCAATGTGCTAGTACCTTGGGGCAAGTACATTTTGATGCGCAGGCGACGCTTTAACGGGAGAGCTTTTGTTGAATATTCAATTTTTGTCTGCGAACACCTCCTGAGTGAATATTACGTGACTAATGCTGCGTTTACACTAGCTGATTTGCTTGTAGAAGCGAGTTTTCGACTTGTGATAACACTTCATTGTGCTAGTACCTTGGGGCAAGTACATATTTGATGCGCAGGCGACGCTTCAACGGAAGAGCTTTTGTTGAATATTCACCTTTTGTCTGCGAACACCTCCTGAGTGAATATTACGTGACTAATGCTGCGTTTACACTGGTTAATTTGCTTGTAGAAGCGAGTTTTCGACTTGCGATAACACTCATTGTGCTAGTACCTTGGGGCAAGTACATATTTGATGCGCAGGCGACTCTTTAGCGGAAGAGCTATTGTTAAATATTCGTCTTTTGTCTGCAAATGCCTCCTTAGTGAACAGTGCGTGACTAATGCTGCGTTCACAGTGGTTAATTTGCTTGTAGAAGCGAGTTTTCGACTTACTATAACACTCATTGTGCTAGTAGCTTAGGGCAAATTCATATTTGATGCGCAGGCGACGCTTTAGCAGAAGAGCTTTTGTCAAAATTTCGCTTTTTGTATGCGAATGTCTCCTGAGTAATCATTTTCTGACTAATGCTGCGCTTACACTGAGTAATTTGCTTGTCAAGGCGCAAGGGGCAAATGTCATCTTGCTTTATTCTGTGTTAACTTGACTTCATATAGTTATTTTTACAGCTAAAGCCCCGCTTTCGGCTCGGCCAATTTTTTTTCCAAACTCACTTTCGCAGTATCAGTGTTCAAACGCAGGCGGCAAATGCAACTGTCTTGCTTTAGCTCGATGTAAACGAGACTTCATATTGGTAGGTTATCATACCTAAAGCCTCGCTTTCGGCTCGGTCAGTTTCTTTTTCATACTCGCCTTGTTGATAGTGTTCAGCCACAGGCGGCGAGTGTAACCATCTTGCTTCAGTTTGATGTAAACTAGGCTTTATAGTGCTACTTTTCGGCTCGGCCAGTTATTTTTCCAAACTCGCTTCTTCAGTAACGGCGTTCAAACGCTGGCGGCGAGTGTTACTATCTTGCTTCAGTTCGATGTAAACAAGGCTTTATATTGAACTTTTATCATATCTTAAGTCTCGCTTTCAGTTTGGTCAATTCCTTTTTCATACTCGCCTTATTGATGAAGTGTTCAGGATCAGGCGGCGAGTTTAACCATCTTGCTTCAATTTGATGTAAACTAGGCTTTATAGTGCTACTTTCATGGCTAAAACCTCGCCCTCGGCTCGGCCAGTTCTTTTTTCAAAGTCGACTTCTTACTAAAAGAGTTGAGACGCAGGCGGCAAGTGTAATCTCGCTTTAGTCTATGTGTAAACGAGGCTTTATTATAGTTTTGTTTTCGGTTACGTTAATGGCTTCAAAACTCATAATGACCACGTTTAGGCGCAGGCGACGAGTGCAACCATCTCACTTCAGTTTGGTGTAGACGAGACTTTATATTGTTATTTAGCTAAAGCTTCTCTCACGTCTCGGCCAGTTTTTTTTTTCAAACTCGTCTTGTTGAGAACAGCGTTTAAGCGCTAGCGGCGACCGGCGAGTGCATATTTTTCTTATTTTGATGTAAACGAAGCCTTATTTTGTTACTTTTATAGCTAAAGCCGCTCCTACGTCACGGCCAATGCTTTTTTCAAACTCGTCTTGTTAAGAACAGCAAACGAAGCTTTATTCTGTTACATTTATAGCTAAAGCCGCTCCTACGTCTCGGTCAATGCTTTTTTCAAACTTTTCTTGTTGAGAACAGCAAACGAAGCTTTATTTTGTTACATTTATAGCTAAAGCCGCTCCTACGTCTCGGTCAATGCTTTTTTCAAACTCGTCTTGTTGAGAACAGCAAACAAAGCTTTATTTTGTTACATTTATAGCTAAAGCCGGTCCTACGTCTCGGTCAATGCTTTTTTCAAACTCGTCTTGTTGGGAACAGCAAACAAAGCTTTATTTTGTTACAATTATAGCTAAAGCCGCTCCTACGTCTCGGTCAATGCTTTTTTCAAACTCGTCTTGTTGAGAACAGCAAACAAAGCTTTATTTGGTTACATTTATAGCTAAAGCCGCTCCTACGTCTCGGTCAATGCTTTTTTCAAACTCGTCTTGTTGAGAACAGCAAACAAAGCTTTATTTGGTTACATTTATAGCTAAAGCCGCTCCTACGTCTCGGTCAATGCTTTTTTCAAACTCGTCTTGATGAGAACAGCAAACAAAGCTTTATTTTGTTACATTTATAGCTAAAGCCGCTCTTACGTCTCGGCCAATTTTTTTGAAACTCATCTTGTCAGAAACAGTGTTTAAGCGCAGGCGGCGAGTGCATATTTTTCTTCACTTCGATGTAAACGATGCTTTATTCTGTTACTTTTATAGCTAAAGCCGCCCCTACGTCTCGGCCTATTCTTTTTTAAACTCGTCTTGTTGAGAACAGCGTTGAAGTGCAGGCGGCGAGTGCACATTTTTCTTCACATTGACGTAAACTATGCTTTATTTTGTTCCTTTTCTAGCTGAAACTTGCTTTTGGTCGGGCTAGTTCGTTTTCCAATCTCGCCTACCTAGTAACAGAGCGTTCAAGCTTCAGCGGTGACGGCAACCATCTGCCTGCCTCCAGTTGGATGTAAACGGGGCTTTAATTTTACTAGACATGACTTTTAAGGATTCTTTGTCCGAGCACCAACCGAACTCGTTTCCCTAAAGCCAAGCTTGCACGTGATGGTAGAGCTAGCACAGTCGTTTAGTCCGATAATCGTCCGATGCTTCGTGGGTGCCAGAATGGTGCTCTTTGCTTTCGAAACTGAAGCCCTGTCTACACTACAAACCGAAGCTGTGAATCGCTTCTGTTTCCAATTCTAGGTCAAAAAAATTGAAAACATTGAAATAAAGAGAACTAGAATGAAAAAAAATGGAAATTTGAAAACTATTGAATTTTTTTTTCAAATTAAAATAAAACAAGTGAGTATGCCTTCACGTGCGTGAGTCTCAGTAGCGCATTTTCTCAAAGAGGCATATTATGAACGTAAAGAAATTTGGTTGAAGGAGAAACACCATTCCTTGTCCACTTTCTTCATTCGAAACTCATTGTGATATTTTGTTATCAGAATGGGGTACTTGCCAATGAAATAGATTTGAATGAAAATTCTTTCACTCATCAATATTTTTTTGTTTGAGGGCGGGATCTGGGAGCGGCGACTAATCAACAGTAGTCTATTCTTTCCCATTTTTAGTCGGCTGTCCATATAGCGAAAGAATTAGATCGCTATGTCTTTGGGTTTATGTTTTCCATTTATCTCTTACTTTGAGGGCAGCGTGTGGGGGTGGCAGCATTCGGCAAAGTAACTGTTGCACAGTTTGAGTTAAGAGTTTCTAAATGTTTAAGGAAATATGACAATCAGTGAAAATTGTGAAAGTTGCATTTTTTGTTTGGGGGCGGGAGCTGGAGGCGGCGACTAATCTCAAGTGGCCTATCTCTTCCCATTTTTAGTCAGCTATCTATATAGCGAAACAATTAGATCGCTATGTCATCAGGGTTATGTTATACATTTATCTCTTACTTTGGGGGCGGCGTGTTGGAGCGGCAGAGTTTGGCAAAGAAATTCTTCCACAGTTTGAGTCAAGAGTTTCTGAATGTTTGAGGTAACATTAAAATGTAAATCAGTGGAAATTATTGAAAGTTGCACTTTTTTTCTTTTGGGGGTGGAAGTTGGAGGCGGCGTCATATCAAAAGTAGCCTACTCTTTTCCATTTTCAGTTAGCTATCCATATAGCGGAAGAATCAGATCGTTATGTCTTCGGGTTTATGTTTTTCATTCATCTCTCACTTTGAGGGCAAAGTGTGGGGGCGGCAGCATTCGGCAAAGTAACTGTTGCACAGTTTGAGTTGGGAGTTTCTAAATGTAAGTGAAATATGACAATCAGTGAAAATTGTGAAAGTTGCATTTTTTTTGGTTTGGAGGCGGCGGCTAATTAAAAGTGGCCCATCTTTTTCCAATTTTAGTAAGCTATCTATATAGGGAAAGAATTAGATCGCTATGTCTTCAGGTTCATGTTTTACATTTATCTCTCACTTTGGGGGCGGCGTGTGGGAGCGGCAGAGTTTGGCAAAGAAATTCTTGCACAGTTTGAGTCAAGAGTTTCTGAATGTTCGAGGTAACGTTATCAGCTAAATCAGTGAAAATTGTTGAAAGTTGCACTTTTTTTCTTTTGGGGGTGGAAGCTGGAGGCGGCGCCATATCAAAAGTAGCCTATCCTTTTTCATTTTTAGTCAGCTATCCATATAGCGAAAAACTTAGATCGCTATGCATTTATCTCTCACTTTGGGGGCGGCGTGTGGGAGCGGCAGCGTTCGGCTGAGCAAATGTTGCACAATTTGAGTTGGCAGTTCCTAAATATTTAAGGGAACATCTCAATCAGTAACATTTATAAAAGTTGCACTTTTTATCGTTTGGGGGCGGAATCTGGGGGCGGCGACTAACCAAAAGTAGCCTATCCTTTCCCATTTTTAGTCAGCTATTTATATACCGAAAGAATCAGATCGCTATGTCTTCGGGTTTATGTTTTTCATTTTAAAGTGATTGGGGGCGGTTTTTAGCAGTTTTTTCTTGTCGGCGGCGCATATTGAAGATGGAAGATGTTTCTTGGCTTACGTTTATAAGTGGCAACTATGTATTATTCAAAAAATGAGAACACCAGAGCATCTGGTCTGGTAGAAAGTGCAATATTATGTTATTTCAAGTTTATCGGGGGCGGTTTTCTCTATGTTGGCGGCGCAATATGGACATCCAATATAGCCTAGCCCTCCTTTGGGAGTGGCAGCTAAGTAACAGCGAAAAAATTAGAAAGCTAGGTCGTCTAGTTTGGGAGGAGTTCGAGGAACGGACGGACGGACGGACGAACGGACGGACGGACGGACGGACGGACGGACAAAGCGGTTGCAATAGCGATTTTCATCAAGATGGAAAATGCGCTAAAAATAAAATTGAAAAAATGGAAATAAAGTTGAATTACACGAAATAAGAAGTGTAAATATTAGAAAATTGATTGGAGAAATTCTCAACAAAGCTTGAAAAAATTGAACTAACAAACTAATAAAAAAAGATAAAATAAAAACTCAGTGGAAAAATCCAACTGATGAAATTAAAAAATTAGTCAAAAAAATTGAAAATTTGAAACAATTAAAAATTGGTTAAAAATTATAAGAATAAATGTTAATGAAAAAAACAGGAAGAGAAACATTAGAATTTGAAAATTCGTTGGAAATATTTCAATTAAAAAAATGGAATAAAAACAATTGAAATAAAAAAAAATCAATGGAAAAAATAATAAAGTTTGGATTGAAAAAATACCAAAGGAAAACTTGAAACAAAAAACATAAAATAAAAATTGGAAAAAAAACTGGAATAAAAACTGATTGAAATGTAAGCTAGTGAAAGAAATACGAATAAAATAGTTGGAATAAAAACAATTTGAATAAAAAAACCATTGAATGTTAAAAAATTGAAAAAAAAATCAAAATGAAACAATATAATAATAAAATTGAAAGAAAATTGGAACAAAACCCATGAAATGAGAATTTGAAAGACAAAACTGGAATAAAAACATATTTAAAATGGAGGTAGGGTATTGAAAAATCCAAATGAAAAAAGAATTGAGGTGGAGAAAAATTGAAATTGTAAGATCCAAATCAATAAGGTGAAATGAAGCTAAATTGAAATTAAAAATTAAAATATGTACTCAACGTACGATGGTTGAAAAAATGAAATGAAATAATTGAAATGAAAAAAAATTGAACGAAGAAATTAAAAATAAATAAGAATGGAAATCAAAATTTTAAAACAAAAAATTGAAAAAATAAATAAAAACAATGATTGAAATGTAAAAAGTTGAATAGAGAAGTAAATAAAAAACATTTAATCTGCAATTTTTTTCTCTTTTGCCTTCATCCTCGACATGGCAGCTCAATATTTTTAATCTAACGACGAATCACCCTGTACGGCAACAACAGCAATTATCTTTTTTACACAGAAATTTGAATTATTATCATTATCCAAGTAATGAGGAGAGAAAAAGCACGTCGAACTGGGAATTGAACAACAATAATGCATGCATGTTTATTGAGGTCACACTCTGCCGATTATGCTCGGTTTTTAAAGGTTCATTTTCAAGTACGCCTTACGTATTAACTTTGCTTTGATAAAATGCATTTTTTTTTTGTATTCAGATGAACAAAACCCGAACCTCTGGAAGAATCCGAAGAAAACTCTTGATAACGATATGAATGCATGTCTTTCAATACTGTTGGCGCGAGTTCAAAAGCATTATTCCTTTTATTGTAAACATAAATAGCTCATTTGTATTGTTGCAGCCACAGAGCAAGCTTTTCATGAAGATGATGAATGTTTCGGATGCTTTTCGTTGCATTTTGCAGCGCCTCATACCAAAGTGCTATCGAGTCGTTTGTGTTAATAATAGACGACGCAGTGTTCGCTTTTTTTACTTCACAAAATTATGATTTAGCCCTGTTGTTGTTATAACGTTCATGTTTATCTCGTTACGTACAATGTAGATAATAAAAAGCAAACTAATAGTATTGATCCAAATATTTACAATAGGAAATCCCTTTGTGAGTTAAAGCCTAGTTGAGACTTCAAGGAGGTAGACTTGTCGTAAAAAAATTTAATAGCCTGAAAACGCAGAAAACATTACTCTAAAATAATATGTGGAAGAAAATAGTGTATGTCCAAGGAAATAATGTACGCTATTTCTGTATATGTAAATAAAGGAACTGTATTCCTTCGCTTATCATGAATTGATAATCGTAATGTGATTTACATTTCATTCGTTTCCATGTTAATTTTTATACCTAATAGTATTCAGAAGCTTGCGAGACCTTGAGAAATACTTTGTTCCTATTTCTACTAGTATTTCTGGAAACGTCAATTTGGCCAGAGTTTTCTGAATTTTGAAAATAGCTTGTACCTCTCCTTCTTTTGTGGAAAATTCGGGAATTCTGAAAAAGAAGCGTTTTGAGCAAACCGACCCCCGAAACGAGCGTGTTTCGTCTTGGCACCAAAACTCATCAGTGCATTTTTTCTTTTTCGCAGTGGAATGCGCCCACCTGAGGAACAGCACATTCCTCAAGCCCTGCCCCTACGTGGAGCTGAGCGTCGACAACCAGAACGCCCGCAAGACGGAAACGGTCAAGAACACGGCCCAGCCGAAATGGAACGAAACGTTCACCCTGCTGGTGACGCCGCATTCCAAGATCAACTTCGTCGTCTTTGACCGCAACAATTTCCGCAAGGACACCCCCGTCGGCGAGAAGAAGATCGACCTGTTCCAGCTGCTGCAGCACTTCAACGGAAAATGCGAGAACCTGGAGCTGACGCTGGATCTGATGAACGAGAACAAGCAGAGCGACAGCGGCCCGGCCAAAGTGGGCGAGCTGATCTGCGTGCTGCAGGGCCTGCAAGTCGACATGTCCAAGTATATTTCGTTTTTCAGTTCATCGAAAAAAAAAACAACAACATTTTGTTTCCTTTGAATGGTATCACTTGAATCTGACATTTGACAGTTGACGCTCAAATTTGTGAATTTGACACCTTCTTTAGATCTGACAGTTGACATGTATAAACGTCATTTTTTTACTGACATTTCGTCATTCAGCATTTTTCATGAAAAAAGATTTTGTTTGAATGGTAACACTTGAGTTTGACATTTGACAGTTGACGCTCAAATTTGTGAATTTGGAATTTTTTTCAAATCTGACAGTCGACATGAAGAAACGTCAATTTTCTACAGACGTTTCGTCATCCAGCATTTTTAATAAAAAAAAAGAAGATTTCGTTTCCTTTGAATGGTAACACTTGAACCTAAAATTTGACAGTTGACTCTCAAATTTGTGAATTTGACAGCTTTTTAAATCTGACAGTTGACATGTAGAAACGTCAATTTTCTACTGACATTTCGTCATTCAACATATTTGATAAAAAAGTGTCTGTTTTCTTTGAGTAGTAACACTTGAATCTGACATTTGTTGACAGTTGTTGTTGAATCTGACTTGAAGTTGACCTGTAGAAACATCAATTTTTTACTGACATCATTCAGTCGTCATTCAGCATTTTTAATAAACAAAAGACTTTGTCTTCTTTGAATGGTAACACTTGATTTGACATTCGACAGTTGACGCTCAAATTTGTGAATTTGACAACTTTTTTAAATCTGACAGTTGACATAAAGAATCGTCAATTTTTTACAGACATTTCGTCGTTCAGCATTTTTCATAAAAAAAAGATTTTGTTTTCTTTGAATGGTCACACTTGATTTGACATTTGACAGTTGACGCTCAAATTTGTGAATTTGACAGATGTTCTAAATCTGACAGTTGACATGTAGAGACGTCAATTTTTTCAGACATTTCGTCATTCAGCATTTTTCATAAAAAAAGATTTTGTTTTCGTTGAATGGTCACACTTGATTTGACATTTGACAGTTGACTCTCAAATTTGTGAATTGGACAACTTTTTTAAATCTGACAGTTGACATGAAGAAACGTCAATTTTCTACAGACGTCTCGTCATTCAGCATTTTTCATAAAAAAAAGATTTTGTTTTCTTTGAATGGTAACAGTTGATTTGACATTCGACAGTTGACGCTCAAATTTGTAAATTTGACAACTTTTTTTAAATCTGACAGTTGACATAAAGAAACGTCAATTTTTCACAGACATTTCGCCATTAGCATTTTTGATAAAAATAGATTTCGTTTTCTTTGAATGGTAACACTTGAATCTTACGTGTTGACGCTCAAATTTGTGAATTTGACAGCTTCTTTAAATCTGACAGTTGACATGAAGAAACGTCAATTTTTTACAGACATTTCGCCATTCAGCATTTTTGATAAAAAAAGATTTTGTTTTCTTTGAATGGTAACACTTGAATCTTACATTTGACAGTAAACGCTCAAATTTGTGAATTTGACAGATTTTTCAAATCTGACAGTTGACATGTAGAAACCTCAATTTTTTACTGACATTTCGTCATTCAGCATTTTTCATCAAAGAAAAGATTGTTTTTTTTGAATGGTAACACTTGATTTGACATTTGACAGTTGACGCTCAAATTTGTGAATTTAACAATTTTTTGAAATCTGACAGTCGACATGAAGAAACGTCAATTCTCTACAGACGTTTCGTCATCCAGCATGTTTATTAAAAAAAGATTTCGTTTTCTTTGAATGGTAACACTTGAAGCTGAAATTCGACAGTTAACGCTCAAATTTGTGAAATTGACAGCTTTTCAAATCTGACAGTTGACATGTAGAAACCTCAATTTTTTACTGACATTTCGTCATTCAGCATTTTTCATCAAAGAAAAGATTGTTTTCTTTGAATGGTAACACTTGATTTGACATTTGACAGTTGACGCTCAAATTTGTGAATTCAACAATTTTTTGAAATCTGACAGTAGACATGAAGAATCGTCAATTATCTACAGACGTTTCGTTATCCAGCATGTTTATTAAAAAAAAGATTTCGTTTTCTTTGAATGGTAACACTTGAAGCTAAAATTCGACAGTTAACGCTCAAATTTGTGAAATTGACAGCTTTTCAAATCTGACAGTTGACATGTAGAAACCTCAATTTTTTACTGACATTTCGTCATTCAGCATTTTTCATCAAAGAAAAGATTGTTTTCTTTGAATGGTAACACTTGATTTGACATTTGACAGTTGACGCTCAAATTTGTGACTTTAACAATTTTTTGAAATCTGACAGTCGACATGAAGAAACGTCAATTTTCACCGCAAACGTCACCGCCAGTTTTTTTTAATCTATCTTGGTACTTGTACTGGTTTCCAGTAATACATATCCCTAAAAGGACCACAAACTATGCAACCAGCTATACACGTGGCCTTGAAATTGGCGACAAATTCCCTTTGCTCTCTTACTCAGTTCAATGTTTATGACTTTTATGACTCAGAATACACTTGCGAAAAAATTCTATGCATAGTCTCAGTAAGCACTAAAGCTGTGTTTAGACTTGATTTTGTGCTGAAATTAGTTAAAAAACTGTCAATTTAGTGATGTTCACTCTGCTTGCCCATTGTGACCGGGGCTTTATATTCCATGGCTTCATACAAGCAAGGTGTTCAAAAACACTTGTGAAGAACTCTTTCCATAGTTTCATTAAACACTAAAGCTATGTTTACACTTGAATTTGTGCAAGAAATTAGGCGAAAAATAGGTAGTGGAGTGATCTTCACTCTGCTTTCCCATTGTGACCTGAGCTTTATATTTCATGGCTTCATTTAAGCAAGTTTTCGAAAAACACTTGCAAAAAATACTTTCCATAGTCTTAGTAAGCACTAAAGCTATGCTTACACTTGAATCTATAAAAAATTAGCCGAAAAATAGACAATTAAGTTATGTTCACTCTGCTTGTCCATTGTGAGCGGGGCTTTATATTTCATGGCTTCATACAGGCAAGTTCTTGGAAAACACTTTGTCAAGAATTCTGTCCATAGTCTCAGCAAGCACTAAAGCTATGTTTACACTTGAATTTGTTCTAGACATTAGTCAAAAAATAGGTATTGAGTTATGTTCACTCTGCTTGTCCATTGTGACCGGGGCTTTATATCTCATGGCTTTATACAAGCAAGTTTTTGAAAAAAACTCGCGAAGAATTCTTTTCATTCAACATTGTCTACATTGTCCATAGTCTCAGTAAGCGCTAAAGCTATGTTTACAGTTTACACTTGAATTTGTACAAGAAATTAGCCTGAAAATGGGCAGCAAAGTGGTGTTCACTCTGCTTGTGCATTCTGATCGGGGCTTTATATTTCATGGCTTCATACAAGCAAGTTCTTGGGAAACACTTTGTAAAGGATTCTTTTCATGGTTTCAGTAAGCACTAAAGCTATGTTCACACTTGAATTTGTGCCAGCAATTAGCCGAAAAATAGGCAATAGTAATGTTCCCTGTCCTTGTCCATTGTGACCGGGGCTTTATATTTCATGGCTTCATACAAGCAAATTCTCGAAAAATGCTTGCAAAGAATTCTTTCTGTAGTCTCATTAAGCACTAAAGCTATGTTTACACTTGAATTGTGCAAGAAATAATTGAAAAACAGGCAGTATGGTGATACTCATTATGCTTGTCCATTGTGACCGGGGCTTTATATTTCATGGCTTCATACAAACAAGTTCTCAAAACACTTTTGCGAAGAATTCGTTCCGTAGTCTCAGTAAGCATTAAAGCTGTGTTTGTACTTGAATTTGTGCAAGAAATTAGTCGAAAAATAGGCAGTAGAGTGTCGTTCACTAAGCTTGTCCATTGTGACCGGAGCTTTATATTTCTTGCCTTTATACAAGCCAATTCTTGAAAAACACTTGCAAAGAATTTTTTTTGCAGTCTCAGTCAGCACTAAAGCTATGTTTACACTTGAATTTTTCCAAAAAAATCAACAGAAATATAGATAACAGTGATGTTCACTTTGTTTGTCAATTGTGACCCAGTCTTGATATTTCATATCTTCATACAAACAAGGTCTCCAAAAACACTTGTGAAAAATTCCTTCCTTAGTCTCACCTAGCACTAAAGCTATGTTTACACTTGAATTTGAAGAATTGGCAATTAAGTGATGTTCACTTTGCTTGTCTGTTGTGACCGTGGCTTTATATTTCTCAAACAAGCAAGTTTTCGAAAAACACTTGCAAATAATTTTATCCGTAGTCTCAGTAAGCACTAGAGACATGTTTACACTCGATGTTGTCGAGGAATTTGTGAAAGAAATTAGTCGAAAAATAAGCAATCAAGTGATATTTACTCTGCTTGTGCGTTGTGACCTGGGCTTTAATTCCAAGACTTTATAGAAGCAAGTTATCGAAAAGAAACACCGACAAACAATTTTTTCCATAGTCTCAGTAAGCACTAAAGCTATGTTTACGCTTGAGTTTATACAAAACATTAGCCAAGAAATAGGCAGTGGAGTGATATTTGCTCTGCTTGTCTATTGTGAATTGGGCTTTATATTTCATGGCTTTATACAAGCAAGTTTTCGAAAAACCTTTGCAAAGAATTTTTTCCTTGGTCTTAGTAAGCATGAAAGCTATGTTTACACTTGATTTTGTGCAAGAAATTGGTCGAAAAATAGACGATAAAGTGATGTCCACTTTGCTTGTCCATTGTGACCGAGGCTTTATATTTCATGGCTTCAAACAAGCATGTTCTCAGAAAATGCTTGCGAAGAATTCTTTCCATAGTTTCAGCAAGCACTGAAGGTACGTTTACGCTTTATTTTATGCAAGAAATTAGACAAAACATAGGCAATTAAGAATTAAGTGATGTTCACTCTGCTTGTCCTCTGGGTGTTGTGATCGGGGCTTTATATTTCATGGCTTCGTATAAGCAAGTTCTTGGAAAACACTTGCAAAGAATTCATTCCATAGTCTCAGTAAGCACTAAAGCTATGTTTACACTTTGATTTGTGCTAGAAATCAGTTGAAAAATAGGCAGTAAAGTGATGCTTACTCTGCTTGTCCATTATTGTGACCGGGACTTTATGGTTCTTGGTTTCTAACAAGCAAGTTATCAAGAAACACTTGCAAAGAATTCTTTAATTATGTCCCAGTAAGCAATAAAGCTCGCAATAAAGCTATATTTACACTTCAATTTGTGCAAAAACTCAACGAAAAACACTTGCAAAAAATTCTTTCCATAGTCTCAGTAAGCACTAAAGCCATGTTTACACTTGAATTTGTACAAACAATTAGCCGGAAAATAGGCAATAAAGCGATGGTCACTCTGCTTGTCCATTGTGAACGGAGCTTTATATTTCATGGCTTTATACAAGCAAATTCTTGAAAAACTCTTGTAAAGAATTCTTTCCGTAGTCTCAGTAAGCACTAAAGCTGTGTTTACACTTGAATTCGTGCAAGAAATCAGTTGAAAAATAAGCATGTCCAAACAATGTCACAATGTCACAATGACAATGTCCATTGTGACCGGGGCTTTATATTCCAAAACCTTATACGAGCAAGTTATCGAAAAACACGAACTCTACTTCAAGTTTTAATAAGCACTAAAGCCACGCTTACACTTCATTTTCTGCAGGTCATTAGCACAGAAAAAAGCAGTAAAGCGAAATAATTCACGCTGCTTGTTAGTTGTGAACGGGGCCAATGATTGATAATCTAATAATGAAGCGCTCAGGGCTCAATTTCAAGTCTGATTTTGTTTCGCCTTTGTTGAAGGTTCATCGTTGCACAAGCATTCAGGTCGAACGCTTCGATGAAATAGCAGTCGAGAGTTCTCTGAAGTACACCATTGCGGTATACTCATAAAATGTGAGTTTCTACGACGCCATCTATCCAAGGAATACCGCGATGCTTTCGCCAATCATCAGACCGGCAGTCGAGATGAATCTCCCCTCGAATCTCCCAATAGTGTACTACAAGTCTGCTACAATACCTTAGGGATATCTTGACTATTTCATCGGTTCGTTCGACCTGGATGCCTCTGCACTGATGAGCCCTGAATCGGGGCGAAACACGTGTCTGCGGAGCTCTTGGATTTGGTTCGCTTTGGCTCCAAGAGACGCATTTATTTGCGTGTTTGTTGTTCCTAATTCAATACTTATTAATAATGATGATGATAATTGAAATTCGGTAATGATGATGCTAATGAACAATTTGTTTTTTGCAGGTACATACCTAAAACACAAGGAACCGGCTCCACTAGTGGCAATAATTCGATGCCTTTGGCTCCGAGCAACTCGGATGGATCTTCGCAACAACAACAACAACAACAGCAGCAGCAACCACAACAACACAGGAGCGTATTGAATGGAATCAGGGCTAGGGTGAGGGTGCAAGGTTCCGAAAATGTCGTGCCGACGACGGCCACGACCGCTTCGACGACCGGTTCCTCTAGAAATTCAGCGGCCATGGCCGAACGGAGGGCCTCGAACAATTTCATGCCCATCTCGCCGAGCGCATCCAACATTAGCAATGGTAAATTTTTTTTTCTCAAAATAGTATTTTTCTGTTGTTGAAGATTGAGCCACTAAATAGCATGCAAAAGAAACTCTTCACTGGAAAAAAAGCAGTTTGACTGCGTCTAGGGAATAACCTTGTAGTGTAGTAGCCCATAGATGTGAGTGTGCTTAGTGTAGTAAGATCAAAAGTTTTTTCAAATTTCCAAAAAAAAAATGGTACCCGCACAACTTTTATTACAACAACGCGGTGTTCCATTTTCACTTTAGCGGTTTCAATTTTTGAATTCTACGTTCAATTTATAGAACAAAGTTACTCCTGCAAAATTTTGATTGGAGGCTTCATTTTCGAGAAATTTGGGTTTGAAACTTCGGAAAACATCTCAAAATTGCTACTTTCCAGGGCCCGAATTGTTTTTTCTGAAAAACTCCATGTTCATTAGCAAAAATGGTGGTTTTTCAACATAAAACACCCAGAAATCCCATTCGGAGTTATACTTGCTCAGTGGTTCTCAAACGTTCGTATTGCGACACAGTTTTCTGGGTGATGGAACTATTCTGACGCACAGTTCTTGATAAAAAATTTATTTCCACTAACTGAAAATAAACCTTTGAAATGTAGGTAGAGTAGGTACTCGGAATACCAGAGGGACCTGTAGGCGGAGCCTAATTGCGCAAACTAAGATCATCTAGTGGCTTTATTTTGTGTAAACGAGACTCAATATAGCTACGTTTATGGCTAAAGTCTCTTCTGCGGCTGGGGCAGTTTTTTCAAAAATCGATTTCTTAGTAACAGAGTGTCAAGGCGCGAGTGTCATCTTGCTTTGTTTTGTATAAACGAGACTTTATATAGCTACGTTTACAGCTAAAGCCTCGCCTGCGGCTCGACCATCTTTTTTTTAGAAATCGCATTCTTAATAACAGAGCGTTGAGGCGCAAGCGGCAAGTGCCATCTTGCTTTATTTTGTATAAACGAGACTTAATATAGCTACGTTTATGGCTAAAGTCTCTTCTGCGGCTGGGGCAGTTTTTTCAGGAATCGATTTCTTAGTAACAGAACGTCAAGGCTCAAGTGTCATCTTGCTTTGTTTTGTATAAACGAGACTTTATATAGCTACGTTTACAGCTAAAGCCTCGCCTGCTGCTCGACCATCTTTTTTTTTAGAAATCGTATTCCTAATAACCGAGCATTGAGGCGCAAGCGGCAAGTGTCATCTTGCTTTATTTTGTGTAAACGAGACCTTATATAGCTAAGTTTATGGCTAAAGTCTCTTCTGCGGCTGGGGCAGTTTTTTCAGAAATCGATTTCTTAGTAACAGAGTGTCAAGGCGCAAGTGTCATCTTGCTTTGTTTTGTATAAACGAGACTTTATATAGCTACGTTTACAGCTAAAGCCTCGCTTGCGGCTCGACCATCTTTTTTTTTTAGAAATCGCATTCTTAATAACAGAGCGTTGAGGCGCAAGCGGCAAGTGTCATGTTGCTTTATTTCGTGTAAACGAGACTTAATATAGCTACGTTTATGGCTAAAGCCTCGTCTGTGGCTGGGGCAGTTTTTTAAAGAATCGATTTCTTGGTAACAGAGCGTTAAGGCGCAAGCGTCAAGTGTCATCTTGCTTTATTCTGTGTAAACAAGACTTCATATAGTTACGTTTGTAGCTAAAGACATCGTGACATTTCGCGATGATGAAGTCGATGTTTTCTTGTTTGAAATTTTTTTTGTTATTTGCAGTCAAGGTTCTTCGTAATAATTGAAGTCAAATTTTTGCCGTAAAGTCGGAGTTTGTCGTTTTTCAAGTTGAAAGTCCCGAGTTTTTTGTGCCCGTAGTAGAAATTTCTAGATATAAGCCGAAGTTTTTCGTGTTTCACGTCGGAATTTTAAGATAATGGTCGAAGTTTTTCGTATCGCAAGTCGAAATTTCGGGATCAAAATTGAAATTTTTGTTTTTGAGGTCGAAATGTCATTTTAAAAGTCGACATTTTGAGATTAATAGTCGAAGTTTCTCTTTGGTCAAAAGTCAAAATTTCAAGATATAAGTGGAAGGTTTTCGCGTTTGAAGTCGAAATTCTGAGATAAAAGTCGAAGTTTTTTGCGTTTGAAGTTGAAATTCTGAGATGAAAGTCGAAGTCGAAGACTTTGCGTTGCGAAGTTGAAGAATGCGTTGCGAAGTCAAAATTTCGAAAGAAAAGTTGAGGTTTTTTGTTTGAAGTGAAATTTTCTTGTTTGAAGTTCAAGTTTTCCGTAATTGAAGTCAAATTTTTGCAATAAAAGTCGAAGTTGTTCGTTCATCTTCAATTCAAAATTTCAGGTTCAAAGTCTGAGCTTTTCCTGTTCCCAAAGTCGAAGTTTCCAAATAAAAGTCAAAGTTTTTCGGATTTTAAGTCGAAATTTCGAGATAAAAGTTGTAATCTTTTATGTGTGAAGTCGAAATTTCATGTTTAAAGTCGATATTTGAGATCAAAATCAAAGTAATGAAGCATTTTGAGATAAAAAGTCGAAGTTTCTATTGTCGAAAGTCAAAATTTCAAGATAAAAGTGAAAAGTTTTCGCGTTTGAAGTCGAAATTTTGAAGTGAAAGTTTCAAGATGAAAGTGAAGTTTTTCGCGTTTGAAGTCGAAATTTCGAGAAGTCGTATTGTTTCTTGTTGAATCTTTCGTGTTCATTGTCGAAGTTTTCCATGTGCAAAGGCGAAATTTCGTGTTTGAAGTCGATTTTTCGAAATTTTTGTCAAGTTTTTCGTGTTCGATTTGAAAATTTGGAATAAAAATCCAAGTTTTTTGATTTTCAAGTCGGAATTTCAAGTTGAATGTGGAGTTTTTCTTGTAGAGGTCGGAAGTTTCCCGAGATAAAAATCGAATCTCGAGATAAAAAGACGTTTTGCGCGTGGAGTCGAAATATCGTGGTTGAAGTCGGAATGTCGAAATAAAAGTAGAGTCTTTCGTGTATGAAGTCGAAATTTCAATTTCACAGTCGCAGCGCGTCGTGTTTGAAGTCGCTATTTCTAAGTAAAAGTTCTTTTTTTTTGTGATGAAAGTCAAAAATTTTCGTATTTGAACATCAAAAATCCAACACGAAAAACTTTCATGTGGGAACTTCGACTTTAAACGCAAAAACCGTTCACCTTTATCTTGAAATTTTGACTTTCGACAGGAGAAACTTCAACTTTTACTTCAAAATTTCAACTCCAACACGAAAAACTTGAATCTCGAAATTTAGACTTTACACGAAAAATTTCAACTTTGATCTCGAAATTTCAACCTGAAATAGGAAAAACTTTGACTTTAATCTGAAAACTTTGACTTCACACACGAAAAATTTCAACTTGAAACGTGAACAACTCATACTTTCAACTTGAAATTTCTACTTGAAAAACGACAAACAGCCTCGACTTATACTGCAAAAATGTGCACTTCAAACACGGTAACGTGGAAACTTCGATTCAATTTAATATACAGGGTGAGTCATTAGTGAGCAAAATCACTAGACTTTTATCCCGAAATGTTTATTTTTATCACGAAAAACTTCCGATTCCAAAAGCCTAGAAGATAGCAGACAGACATACAGACCGACAGACAGACATCATTCTGGAAATGGTCCTAATAGTCTCGGGGGACTTCAAAATGGATATATCTGTCGAAATTTAAAAACTTTTTTCTGCACGATTACAATACTTCCCTCCGTGTTGGTGGGGGGACCGGGAAAGTAAATAAGCAATTCAGCTACGGTTCTCCCAATCAAGCGGGACTGCTAATAGTTGAGTGGTTTGACATGATCTGGATGACAGGGATGTCAACCTGCTGGAGTTACACATGCTCAGTGGTTCTCAAACGTTCGTATTGCGACACAGTTTTCTGGGTGATGAAACTATTTTGACGACACAGTTCGCGATGAAAAATCTATTTCTGCCAACTGAAAGTCAACCTTTGAATTGTAAGTACTTAAATGTGCTCCGTTACCGTTTGAAAACTGCTGAGTAACAAAGCAGGTGGTAGCCTGCGCATAGGTGTCGTAAGTGATCAGCAGTCCAGCTTGATTGGCGTGAATCTAGCAATCTGGTTTCTAGGGATGTAATTTTTCTGTAATTTGACAGTTCCAAATACTGATTGTTTGAATCCGTCACGAGACACGACGCGTCAAAAAATCAAAAAACCAGTACGTGCCGCCATTTTCACAAAAACACCAAAAACGAACTCAATTCCAATGCGGAATTGAGATTTGTTCCCGATTGAGTACCACATTTCGCCAAGATTTTCTCCAGAATCCCCAAAGCCATGTTAAGATTTTTAAGTGTGTGTTTACCTATACTTTTGGTGCCCCAAGACGCCGGTCGTAGATCCCAGATTTGTTACATTGCCCTTGTCTTTTATCTTGATCTTCGGTGAAAGATTGATTTTAAAGTTGCGTTGAATTGCAGGAAGTATCGGACCGCCGGCCACAGTACCCAACGGAAATGCCGTTCGCGAAGAAGTGGAGGAGAGCACGAGGACCGAACAGGACCAGCCCTTGCCGCCCGGATGGGAAATGAGATTTGACACGTACGGCAGACGGTATTACGTCGACCACAACACCAGGTTTGTTCTTGCATTTTTGCGACTCTCAACAGTTGATTTTAACACAGTTATCATGCACTTATAGCACAAGAACCAGGAAAATCAATAAGGAAATAATTCCCATCAGGCTGGAAATATCAATAGTTCAGGCTATGGCATGCTAATTTTCCGCCTGGCGGAGATGACCGCTTCAAGGCGCCATCATCAACAAGAAGTGCAAGAAATTGGTTTGTGCAGAAAATCACATTTTCTGGCCGTTTGACGGAAAATTGCACGTATGATTAAATTGTGAATAATTTGGTACAACCAACAGTCTCCCCATAACCCGGCCGGTAGCGCTGGGGACTCCGTCTTTGGAAGCAATTCCAGGGATCGTAGGTTCAAATCCGACTTGGGCCAGGTGGAAATTTTTATGCGCTCTCTAGTACTTGGCGTGTACTACCGTGAAGTCACGTCAAGGGAATAGGGTGCAACAAGAAGGGAATAGGGTGCAACAAGAAGGACACCGAAAAAAGGGTGCTAATAACCTAGCTGTTGATGCGTCCATAAAATTGTGGGTGGTATGGGAACCACCCGGCGCCGCGCTTAGAGTACCAAGGCGGCGCTGAGGAGGTACCGCCAGTGACGACACGGATACCCGCCAACCGCAAAAAAAAGAAAAAGAAATTAAGATCCTCTACACAAATCAATTCGTTGTAGTTCTTGTTGTTGATGGCGACATGCAGCCGTCATCTCCGCCAGGCGAAAAATCAGCATGCCATAGCCTGAACTATAAAGATCTTTTTGAGTCGATTTCCAGCGTGTTGGAAATTATTTCTATACTGTCTCAATTTTTTACCCTGGTACTTGTACTATTAGGGGAGAGAGAGGCACATTGATATAACTACAAGTTTTTCACCAAAAGCTGAATGGCAAAGGTGACAAAGTTGTCAGCAAGAGTCATACTTGGCGACATCTTTTGACGACATGCCTTTACTATATTTTTGTGAAAGGCTTTGTAGGGCTGATGGCCCACCCTTCACGACTGCCTAAAAAGGCATTTACTTTTGATGCAAGCCAGGTGGAAGGTTGCAGAAGAACACGGCGAAGTTTGATTACAAGTACAATAATTGATCGATCCCGAAGCGTTGGCTCCTTTTGGCTTTATAGGTGCCACTGGTGACGTCGGTCGACCAATGAAATTGACCCTCGTTCGTGGTGTCTTTCGAATTCGCTTCCGCAAGGGGCATGAGATGCACACTGCATCACCCTGCTCCCTGTGCATTCCTTGTCGCATCCGAGCTCTTGAATTTTCCGAAGGCCAAATAATGAATTATTATAATTTATACTTGTGTTTCGTAATAATCCTTATTTTACGTGTTCGAGGGATGAGCCTTCCCCCGATGCCTTTATGTCATTGTCATACCTTGACAATATTCAACTTTCGACGAAAAATTTGTAAATATAAAGTGCCTTCTGCATCAATGTGCCTATCTCCCCTATCTCATCAGAACACTTTCTAAGCAACGTGAATTCTAGTTTTTTTGCAACAAACTGCGTTAACAAGCTACTTCTAATTGCAAGCCTATGTGCGAAGCACCTCGTTTACGCACTTTGATACACAAATAACTAGAATTCACGCCTGGTGTAATGAATTCCATCGCCTTAGAGGTTATATAATACACCTCGGTGCTTCGCACCTCGGCTGAGAGACGTAGACGAGACATAGGCGGATTGCTGACGCATTTTAATTGATGAGCAACTATAATTCACGTCTGGTGTAACAAAGTTCACCGCTTTGGAATTGCTATTGTACACCTCGGTGCTTCGCACCTCGTCTTGGAATTATAAACAGCTCTTTAACGCATTTCGTTACATGAAAAACGTATTATTACGAGTTGCGAGGCTCCCGTGCGATTTCAGTACATTCGAGAGCAAACGCGGTGCTTCTGGATTGTCCAAGCAAGCTGGAGATACCGATGCGCGAGCAAGACACATCCGCACAATTGGCGGAGGTGCCGCGTCCAGAGCTTGTCGATATATACGCGAACGTACTTTGATACACAAATGACTAGAACTTACGCCTGGTTCGCACCTCGGCTGAGAGATTGAGGCGGGTTGCTGACGCACTTTTATTAATGAGTGACTATAATTCACGTCTGGTGTAACGAAGTTCACCGCCTTGGAAGTCTTATTATACACCTCGGTGCTTCGCACCTCGTCTAGGAAATATAAACAGCTCGTTAACGCACTTTGTTGAATGAAACATGAAAACATATTGTTACGAGTTGCGAGGCTCTCGTGCGATTCCAGTACATTCGAGAGCGAACGCGGTGATTCTGGATTGTTCGGGCAAGCTGGAGACCCGATGCGCCAGTAAGATACAACCGTACAATTGGCGGAAGTGCCGCGTTCACAGCTTGCCGGTATTCATTTTCGAGATATTTGGGTTTGAAATTTTGGAAAACATCTCGAAATCGCCACTTTCAATGAACCCATTTTTCCCCCCTGGAAACGTCTCGTTTCTCAGAAAAAATAGTGGTTCATCAACTTTGAAATTCTAGAGAACCTATTTCTGCTCAGAAATCGTGAGTTTTTTTTTTATTCTAATTTTTAGGCCTTTGAAAATGGCAATTTTGAGATGTTTTCCAAAGTTTCAAACCCAAATATATCGAAAACAAAGCTTCTAATCAAAATTTGCAACCGTATCTTTTTTCTCTAAATTGAACGTAGAATCCAAAAATAAGAACAATTTGGAAAAATAGCTAGGGGTATAAAAAATATGGGGGTAAAAATGAGGACACCCCCCCATTATCTACACTCCTGAACTTTTTTTTCTCAACACGTTGCTATTATTCGATAGAGACTTATTTCAGCTAACTTCGTTGAAAATTTGAACAAAATCGGTTAAACGGTTCAAAACTTTTGTCAAAAAATCAGTTTTGAAAAGTCAACTTGAACACCTGTAACTTTTCAACGGAGCGTTTCAGGACATCGAAGTTATATTTTTCTTGGTTCATTTTTTATGGGGAATATCCCCTAGAATGATACACAAATGACTAGAAGCTACGTCCGGTGGAATAAATTCCATCACCTCAAAGTTCCAATACATATCACCTCGGCTGAAGGACAGGCGGATAGAAATAGAATTGAAATAGAATTTATTTTTGATGCAAGAGGCAATAACGCCCATTATACACGTCAAAGAACTAATACTATGTGCAACAGCATTAAGAAAACTGGTCATATTGACTTTTGTAACATTTGTAAAATTAGAATTTTTTTGTTATCTTTTTTTTCAACGAACGTACTTATTTTTCGATGCTCTACCATCTTCTAAAGTATTGACAAAGAAAAAGTGAAACGCCCTGTACAAGCGCAGATAAGCCGACCGACAACAGATTTCAATTCACAGCGACAAAAGCGAGTGATCGGCGAAGTTAACCAAAGCCGTATATCTAAGTGCAGTATTTAAATGGGAGTTTCGTCTAGTGACCGAATTCGGTTGGTACCTCCTGATTCTGGTAACTTTTCGTGCGGTTGGTACAACTGATTCTAGTAACTTTCCTGAGTTTTTTACCAGTAACTCGGGGCAAGCTTATAATTGATGCGCAAGCGACGCTTCAGTGAAAAAAAAACTTGATGGAAATGTTGCCTTTCGACTTGCGAATGCCTCCTGCGAAAGAAATTATTCCACGACTAAAGTTGCGTTTACACAGTCGATTTTGGTTGTATAAGCAAGTCGTCGAGTTGTCGTTGGACCTTTTTCTGTAACAGTAATTCGGGGCAATTTCATAATTGGTGCGCAAGCGACGCTTTAGTGAAAGAGCTTCCATGGAAATGCTGGCTTTTGACTTGCGAATGCCTCCTGAGATATTATTCCACGACTAAAGTTGCGTTTGCACAGTCAAGTCTGGTTGTATGAGCAAGTCGTCGGAACTGTCGAACCCTTTGCTTTTACCAATTGCTCGGGGCAAGTTCATAATTGATGCGCAAGCGACGCTTTAGTGAAAAATCTGTCATGGAAATGTTGTCTTTCGATTTGCGAATTTCCCCTACGAAATCATTACACGACTAAAGCTGCGTGTACACAGTCAAGTCTGGTTGTATAAGCAAATCATCGACTGTCAGTAAACCTTCTTTGTACCAGTAAGTCACGGCCAGTTCGTAACTGATGCGCAAGCGACGCTTTAGCCAAAAGCGCTGCTTTTTGGTTGCGAATGCCTCCTGAGTAAACATTGCGTGACTAATGCTGCGTTTACACTGGCTAATTTGCTTGTAGAAACAAGTTTTTGAGTGCCGATAATACTTCATCGTGCTAGTAGTCTGGGGCAAATGCAAATTTAATGCGCAGGCGATGCTTTAACAAAAGAGCTTTTGTTGGATATTCGCTTTTTGTCTGCGAATGCCTTCTGAGGAAACATTGCGTGACTAATGCTGCGTTTACACGGGGTAATCTGCATCTAGAAGCGAGTTTTCAAGTGTCGATAACACTTATTGTGCTGGTAGCTTGGGGCAAATTCAATTTTGATGCGCAGGCGACGCTTTAGGCAAAGAACTTTTGTCAAAATTCGCTTTTTGTCTGCGAATGCCTCCTTAGTAAATATTGCGTGACTAATGGTGCATTCACCTTGGCTAATTTTCATGTAGAAGCGAGTTTTTGAGTGCCGATATATACTTTATTGTGCCAGTAGCTTAGGGCCAATTCAATTTTGATACGCAGCTGCCTAGGTGACGCTTTAGGCAGCAGTCACACTGGAGCCATCACCACCCACCACCACCCACTACCACCAAGCAAAATAATCCGCCCTGGTCTCACTGAGCCACCGTCCATCGTCCACCTTTAACCACCGTGTCCCCCTCCTGAATTTGACATAATCCTGTTTCATATAATCCGTACTACAATTCTGTAGCGAAAGTTGCCTAAAAACCACGATTTTAGGCAACATTCGCTACATCAGTGTACTGCGGAATGTATTTCATACTCCCAGGGACTTTTCTCACACGATTCATGAATAGCGGTCCAGCTCATGACAATATTGACAAGTTCTCTGATTGCAATGATTTCGTCTGATGACTCAGATATCGACGAAGTTGTAGCTTTATACTACATTTCGAAAAAAATCCGTAAAAAACGCCGGAACATATGGGTGCGTCAAATGTTTCTCGATAGAGAACAACTAGGAGAATTTCAACAATTAGTGCCGCAGCTTGTTGATGATGAATAACAATTTTACAGTTATTACCGTATGAACAAGAAATGTTACAATTTGTTCGTGACAAAAGTGAAACCTTTGTTCTCTTCGGGACATACACATTGTATGTTGTATGTATGCACAAAATGTTTGTTCTGCATGCGCATCAAGATGCACATTGTAAACCACCGACCACTGACCACCACTTTGGAAATTTCAAACACATGGCCACCGGTGGTCACTGGGCGGTGGTAAGAGGTGGCTGCAGTGTGACCAGCATCATTATATTGCGTGCGTTTGATTTTTGGTTGATGGTAGTGGGTGGTGGTGGGTGGCTCAGTGTGACTGCTGCCTTAGCGGAAGAGCTTTCATCAAAATTCCACTTTTTGTCTGCGAATGCATCCCAAGTAAACATTGCGTGACTAATACTGCGTTTACACTGGCTAATTTGCTTGTAGAAGCGAGTTTTTGAGTACCAGTAACAATTACTTGTGCTAGTAGCTTGGGGCAAACTCATATGTAATGCGCAGGCGACGCAATTACGGAAGAGTTTTGGTCAAAATTTCACTTTTTGTCTGCGAATGCCATCTGAGTAAACATTGCGTGACTAATGCTGCGTTCACACTGGCTAATTTGTTTGTAGAAGCGAGTTTTCGATTGCGTATAACACTTATTGTGCTAGTAGCTTGGGGCAAATTCATATGTGATGTGCAGGCGACGCATTAACGGAAGAGTTTTAGTCAAAATTTCACTTTTCGTCTGCGAATGCCATCTGAGTAAACATTGCGTGACTAATGCTGCGTTTACACTGGCTAATTTGCTTGTAGAAGCGAGTTTTCGATTGCGTATAACACTTATTGTGCTAGCAGCTTGGGGCAAATTCATATGTGATGCGCAGGCGACGTATCAACGGAAGAGTTTTAGTCCAAATTTCACTCTTTGTCTGCGAATGCCTCCTGAGTAAACATTGCGTGACTAATGCTGCGTTTACACTGGCTAATTTGCTTGTAAAAGCGAGTTTTTGAGTGCCTATAACACTTTATTGTGCCAGTAGCTTGGGGCCAATTCAATTTTGATACGCAGGCAACGCTTTAGCGGAAGAGCTTTTGTCAAATTTTTTCTTTTTATCCGCGAATACCTTCCGCCTAAACATTGCGTGACTAATGCTGCGTTTACACTGTTTATTTTGCTTGGTTGGCTTGATTGGTGGTAACTGTCCAAGTAGTTAACTACTGAGTTTTTTACGTAAGGAAATATCCGTGGAAAGGATCTGAGATTTGAGAATAATAAAAAAGTACTTATTGATTGATTGTACAGCATGTTCCTACCTACACATTAAAATTCAAGCACTAGAATGAAATTGATTGGGATATTATTAGTCCGAGAAAACGCCAAAGAAAAATGTGCTCCAACAGTTCAAATTATCGCTGTTGTATTACAAAAACAATGCTTGTAGTCATTTCACTTCATCATGATCACATTCTCATGTTGTTTAATTTCTTGTTGGGGTATGTGTTTATTTTGAGTTGGACTTCTTTATGCTTCGACGTTTTTGCCTAGGCCTGAGCTCGCCCGGGCCGGTGAAAGCTAGTCAAAAAATTAAAAATTGAGGAGAACTGTATCCTGTATCAGTAATATGAAAAAATATTAATAAAACAAAAATGGTTTCAGGTCGACGTCGTGGGAGAGACCGCAGCCTTTGCCGTCGGGATGGGAGATGAGGAGGGACCCGAGAGGAAGGGTTTACTACGTGGACCACAATTCGAGGACGACGACCTGGCAACGTCCGAACTCCGAAAGGCTGCAGCACTTCCAGCAATGGCAGGGACAGCGACAGCATATCGTCCAGCAAGGTTTGTTGCGTGCTTTTTCGAGGCCAGGGTGCTGTGCTCTCGTTAGAAAACGCTCCTCCGTCGTTGATAATCAAATCGCAGTGAATTTTGACCGTAGCATACTTGCCGTAGAAGCGCGGGGTAGCTGAATTCAACCTCGCTTTTTTTTAAATTCCTACTTTATGCTTATGCGTGTGTTGAATAATGTTTTGTGTGCGTTTTGCAGGAAACCAAAGATTTTTGTATCCACAACACCAACCTGCCCCGGCACCTGGGCCTTCGGCCGTCGTTCCAATCGAAGAAGACGACGGCTTGGGCGCTTTGCCTCCGGGATGGGAAAAGAGAGTTCAGCCTGAAGGTAACTTATTACTCCAATCGATCTGAAGTATACCAAAGACAATGAACTTGTTTGTGTGTGGTGTATTTATGAATATTTTTTGATGATTCTGTAACACGCTTCAGGTCGCGTGTATTTCGTGAACCACAAGAACAGGACGACGCAGTGGGAGGATCCACGGACGCAGGGTCAGGAAATTAGCGAACTGGACGACATCCCTCTGCCGCCCGGTTGGGAGATACGCTACACTGAGGACCAGAAGCGTTACTTTGTAGATCACAACACAAAAACCACGACGTTCGAGGATCCGCGGCCGGGAGCCCCCAAAGGCCCCAAGGGCGTCTACGGAGTGCCCAGGGCCTACGAGAGGTCGTTCAAGTGGAAAATTAGCCAATTCAGGTTCGTTGTTACCGCTGATGATCAAAGTAACAGCCTCACTCTGTCGGCGCTCAGCGCCCCTTCGCTACCGAATACGTTAGATTTTTCTTTAGAGCTCTTTATTTAGTCTGTTTTTTTTTTCTTCAGATTTTTGTGTCAAAGCAACGCCCTGCCGAGCCACATCAAGATCCAGGTGTCGCGGCAGACGCTGTTCGAAGATTCGTTCCACACCATCATGCGCCTGCCGGCTTACGAACTGCGTCGTCGGCTCTACATAATATTCAAGGGAGAAGAGGGCCTCGATTACGGAGGAGTCAGCAGGGAGTGGTTCTTTTTGGTGTCGCACGAGGCCCTGAATCCGATGTACTGTTTGTTTGAGTACGCCAACAAGAACAACTACAGTCTCCAGATAAACCCCGCCTCATACGTCAATCCGGAACATCTGACTTATTTCAAATTCATCGGAAGGTTAGTACCCGCATGTTTGTGACGTGTGACCTGACCTGAACTGAACTGACCTGATCTAACCTTCCTAAATTGGTGGATCGAGATTTTTTTTGGGCAAATATGTAGAAGCGTTTATAGTTTTGAGGCCAGCAGAATCGCTGGAAACCGCAGCGAGTTGGGACATTTAGACTCACGTGAATCCAGCTTTAAATTAAACTGTCTAGACCTGCTCATACTTGAAACCCTATAAAACGTACAGTGCCACGGTATTTCTGCTGAAGCTGTGCTTGTACTAGTATTTTCACTTGCGCTAGCGTTACCACTTGCACCAGTTCTTGGCACTCGCTAAAAGTGACGGCCAACTCGAACGTTTGGACTCGCGTAAATCGAGCTTTAAACTGTTTAAACCTACTCATGCTTGAAAGCCAAAAAGCGTACAGTTCCACGGTTTTTCTGCTAAAGCTGTGCTTGTACTAGAATTTCCACTTGCGCTAGCGTTAACACTTGACCCGTTCTTGGCGCTAAAAGTGACGGCCAACTTGAACGTTTGGACTCACGTAAATCAAGCTTTAAGCTGTCTAGACCTGCTCATACTTGAAAGCCAGAAAACGCTTGTACTACTATTTCTGTTTGCACCAGTGGTATCACTTGCGCCAGTTCAAAAACGAACATTTGAACTCACGTAAATTGAGCCATAATAATTGGGGCTAATTCAGTTGTAAAGAACTTGCCAACGACGATTTCATCAATTGATAAACTACTAGCCAATGCTGAAGCTGTGTTCACATTTGAAGGCAGTGTTGTTCGCATCGACATTCACGCAGCATCGGATTATACTCGATTTGTAAATCAAGCTTTATTTGAAGCTAGTCGCAACGTAAGTAGTCGTACATCAAAGACGTTTGCACTGCGAAACTAGAATTCTAAAAAAGTTATTCAAGCTAAAGCTATCTTCACTTGGCACTTGCACGGCATAATATTGCGTTGAAAGTACAAATCAAGCTTTAATTGAAGCTAGTCATTTATGAAGTACTTGCCGAAGGCGACTGCATTTGTAAGTAAACTATCCAAGGCTAAAGCTGTATTCACACAGTCTTTCACTTTATTCCACAAAGTAGTGCTTGCGTCGACGTTTGCGCAGCTCAAGATTGTATTAAATTGTAAATCAAGCTTTATTTGAAGCAAGTAGTTACGTAGGGCACTCGTTAAAAGCTTTTGCATTACTTACGAAAGCTAGAACGGTGAAAAACGATTTAAGCTAAAGCTGCGTTTGCTTAGCGCTGTCATTAGCACTTGCCCGGCATAGAATTGCGTTTGGAGTGCAAATCAAGCTTTAATTGAAGCTAGTCATTTGTAAAACACTTGTCGAAGGCGGCTGCATTTTATTATGAACTGTCCAAGGCTAATGGTGCGATTCTCTAAAAAATTACATTCCATAAAGGCTCTGTTACGTTGTTATTACCTAGGCAACAGCCAATGGCCGACACGAATTTTTACATTACAGAGCGTTTATGGACTGTTATTTTTTACAGAATAGCACCATTAAGCTGTGTTCACACTTGAAAGCAGTGCTTGCATCGGCGTTTCTTGAGATCGTAATAAAAATGTAAATCAAGCTTTATTTGAAGCAAGCCGTAACGTAAGGTCTTCGTTAGGCATTAGTTAACACAAATTAGAACGTTGGAAACGCGATTCAAGCTAAAGATGCGATCACTTAATAGTTGGTACTAGCCGTCAAAAGATTCTTTTTCAAGTGTAAATTAGGCTTTATTAAAAATTTGTTGTTAAAATTCGCTGTTGCAAATTGCTTGTCAGTGCTCTGAAAGTGTCAATCAAGCATTAGTTGATGCACTTGAGCTATTTGTTGGTACTTGCCCTCAGAAGATTTGTTCCCTCCCTAGTGTAAATCAAGCTTTAATGAAAATGTGCCGCTCAAATTTGCCGTCAATTGCACGTCAGAGAATTGCTGTGTAAGTCGAGCTTTAGTTTATGCACTTGAGTATGTAACTTGAGCTAGTTGTTGGTTGAAGATTTGTTTCCCAGTGTGAATCAAGCTTTAATGATTATGAGCCGTTCCAAATTTGCTTGTCAACTGCAGGTCGAAGAATTGATGTATAAGTGTAAATCAAGCATTAGTTGATGCACTTGAGTATGTAAATTGAGGTAGTTGTCGGTACTCGCCGCCACAAAATTTGTTCCCTAGTGTAAACCAAGCTTTAATGAAAATGAGTCCTTCAAATTCGCCGTCAATTGCAGGTCAGACAATTGGTATAAAAGTATAAATCAAGCTTTAGTTGATGTACTTGTTGATTATGTAACATAACCTAGTTCTTGGTACTCGCCGTCACAAGATTCACGTTTCAAATTGAAAGTGTAAATGAAGCTTCATTGAAAACGACTTGCTGTCCATTTCATTTCTAAAAGGTGGCGTGCAAAGATTTCAGTTGGTTTTTCTAAGGACATTTGGCTAATAGAAAGGTTAGCTTGGTACGCTTGTTGAAATGATTGACTTGATGTCAAAGCTGTAGGCTATGTTATGTTATGTTTTAGCAATGAATAAAATCTCCATTTACCGCAAACTGAAGGTGCCCTCTCGTAAGAGTTTTTCGAGGCAGAGCTGCCGGTAAAACAGATCTCTGCAGTAAAGTCAATTGGGCGAGGACTCAAAATGCTTCAGGCTCGGCATTCTTAAGGCATGTTGCGATATTCGTTTTGGTGAACTAGGATCTTGGTTCACTTGAAGAATGAAGAATGACGTAGATATTGGGAATTGTCATCTATCAGAAAACGGTTGACCAACTGTCAACCGAATCTTTGAACTGAAGCGAAAAAACTGAGAAGCAAGCGTCAGCTGTCATTCAGGTATCACTTTCTATAGATGACTGTTAGTTGACATTTGACGTTGACACTTTTGGCATTTATGCCATAGCAACGACGTAAGCGCCGTCTACATGCAATCGTCCGAAAGCTGAATTGATTATTCATTTTCTTTTCTTTGTCGCAGGTTCATAGCGATGGCCCTGTACCACGGCCGCTTCATTTATTCCGGCTTCACCATGCCGTTCTACAAGCGGATGTTGGGCAAGAAACTGGTCATGAAGGACATCGAGAGCATCGATCCGGAATTCTACAATTCGCTGGTGTGGATCAAGGAGAACAGCATCGACGAGTGCGGCCTCGAGCTGTACCACAGCGTCGACTTCGAGGTGCTGGGCCAGGTGGTGCACCACGAGCTGAAGAAGAACGGCGACAAGGAACGCGTCACCGAAGAGAACAAGGAGGAATATCTGACGCTGATGACGGAATGGCGCATGACCAGGGGCATCGAACAGCAGACTCAGGCCTTCCTCGACGGCTTCAACGAGGTGGTGCCGATAGAGTGGCTGAAGTACTTCGACGAGAGGGAACTGGAGCTGTTGCTTTGTGGCATGCAGGAGATCGACGTGGAGGACTGGCAGAGGCACACCATCTACAGGCACTACACCAGGAACAGCAAGCCTGTGGCGTGGTTCTGGCAGGTAATGAAGCTTTCTTGCTATTTTGTCACCTGCAGGTAGTCGTAATAGCGTGAGCATGATTTGGCGGATAATCGCCTTCACCCGGCACCTCCACCATGTCAAATATTCAACCAATTTCACTAGTTTTGCCGCGAATATATCATGATTATGTCGTCTTATGATTGGGGCTTAGCTTTCTGCAATATACAGTGTGAATCATAGATCTCAAAAATTCATTTTCTTTTAAAAACGTCACTGAAGATGTATCATTTGCTGGGCAATCGCCTTCACCCGGCACCTCCACCATGTCAAATATTCAACCAAGTTTACCAGTTTTGCTGCAAATGTATCATGATTATGTCGTGTTGTGATTGGGGCTCAGCTTTCTGCAATATACAGGGTGATTCATAGATCTCAAAAATAATTTTCTTTTAAAAACTTTACTGAGAATGTATCATTTGCTGGGCAATCGTCTTCACCCGGCACCTCCACCATGTCACATATTCAACCAATTTTACCAGTTTTGCTGCAAATGTATCATGATTATGTCGTGTTATGTTTGGGGCTTAGCTTTCTGCAATCTACAGGGTGATTCATAGACCTCAAAAATTCATTTTCTCAAGAACGTTACTGAAAATGTATCATTTTCTGGGCAATCGCCTTTACCCGGCACCTCCACCATGTCAAATATTCAACCAATTTTACCAGTTTTGCCGCAAATGTATCATGATTATGTCGTGTTATGATTGGGGCTCAGCTTTCTGCAATATACAGGGTGAATCATAGATCTCAAAAATTCATTTCCTTTTAAAAACGTTACGGAAAATGTATCATTTGCCGGGCAATCGCCTTTACCCGGCACCTCCACCATGTCAAATATTCAACCAATTTTACCAGTTTTGCCGCAAATGTATCATGATTATGTCGTGTTATGATTGGGGCTCAGCTTTCTGCAATATACAGGGTGAATCATAGATCTCAAAAATTCATTTTCTTTCAAAAACGTTACTGAAAATGTATCATTTGCTGGGCAATCGCCTTCACCCGGCACCTCCACCATGTCATATTCAACCAATTTTACCAGTTTTGCTGCAAATGTATTATGATTATGTCGTGTTATGATTGGGGCTTAGCTTTCTGCAATCTACAGGGTGATTCATAGACCTCAAAAATTCATTTTCTCAAGAACGTTACTGAAAATGTATCATTTTCTGGGCAATCGCCTTCATCCGGTGCCTCCACCATGTCCAATTTCACCAGTTCTGCTACAAATGTATTATGATTATGTCGTGTTATGATTGGGGCTTAGTTTTCTGAAAATTAGAGTGATTCTGTGAAAATTATTAACCACTGGGTGAGCATTGAACTTCTATCCAATATATAGGGTGATCCATAGGTCTCAAAAATCCAATTTCTTTTAAAAACGTTACTGAAAATGTATCTTCTTCTCCGTCACCCGGCGCCTCCACCATGTCACGAGCTTTGCCTTCTTTGCTGCAGACGTATCGTAACTTGTGTAATTACGTTCGTTCAACGATCTGTGCTTTATTTTCAGTTCGTGAAACAATCAGACAACGAGAAACGGGCCAGGCTGCTGCAGTTCGTGACGGGGACGTGCCGCGTCCCGGTGGGCGGCTTCGCCGAACTGATGGGCTCCAACGGTCCGCAGAAATTCTGCATCGAAAAAGTGGGCAAGGAATCCTGGCTGCCCAGATCTCACACGTGCTTCAACCGTCTGGACCTGCCGCCCTACAAGAGCTACGAACAGCTGGTGGAAAAGCTGACTTACGCCATCGAAGAAACCGACACCTTTGGCCAGGAATAATCCAGATTTTTCAAATTGTTCACCACACCCCAACACCACCTCCCCCCCTTTTAATAATCTACATAGTTTATTTTTTATCTACTACCCATCTCCCGTATATCTAATATATATCTCTATACGATTATATCCTTTGAGACCGTACCTGATGCAGAAGTCTGGTTTATTTTTATTACTGTACACTAAAACTATATTCTACTACTATTACTATGGCTAAAGAACGTTTCAGGTGTTTTTCAAGGGCTATCATGTAAATATATTTTTTTGTCAATATCGTCCTTTCCACCTTTCCTTCCCCCCCTAATCAAATTCCCCATCATTATTATTATTATTACTACTATTATAATTATATTAAATTAACGCCGCAGTATTGAGAGCTTGTGCAATTTTTTATTCTGTCGTATTTTTAACGAGAATGGATCCCGGCGCCAATTTTTGACAAAAAAGCACATTCCAGCGAAAAATTAACGAGAAGGAATTTCATTGTTCTAAACTCTTGTTGTTTAGTTTTAATTAATCGATTTTTTTTGTCTTATAATGTCTTAAGTTATGTAGAAAATTGTAAAGCAAGCAAAACGTTCATGTAAATAGATGATTATTGTAAATAATGCAAAACAAATTAAATTATTATAAGAGTACGATTTATTGCTAGTTTTTTAATCGGATGTTTACGAAGAATTAGATAAAATCATTCTAGAATTTCCAAAATCTGATCCAACTGCTGCCGTCTCTGGGCATCGAAGGCTTCAGAGCTTTGGCTTCGTTTTCGTCCAAATTGACCAGATTCTCGACGGTTTCTTCTCGGCCGTTCCTGTCCTTGCGTTTGATTATCGTGTATTCTTTATCGCCCATCTGCCTCGTTACGGTTGTTTCTTCGTTCCCTTCGTGATCACGTACAGTTCTGTGCGTTTCCGTTGACTGGGAGAAAATTGTTAGCATAAAAATTTTAAATTAAAATTTTTAGAATAAAAATTCCTGGAACCGAAATTCTTACCCCGTCAGGATTCACCACAGTTCGAATGCTGGAACTCTTGCTGAAAAACTGTGTGTGGATTTGAGGCTGCCGGTGTTCGTACGGTGTAATCTGACGGTCCCTCTTGTCGCCATCGAAAATCGAAAACACGTCTCCCATGTCGAGTCTGCAAAACAAAAATAATTATATTAATAATTAATAATGAAATGAGTGACACACTGCGTCGAACGTAAACAACACATAATTGTAAACAAAAGTGGAATGCGCTTTATCTTTTGAATGTTGAAACGCTTAAATACAGGATGTTCGAAATGAAAACGAGTGGAATACTGGATTTGTGACGTCACGGTCGCTTAGCGACCGTCAGTTTCATAGACTGTTGCCTAGCAACCGGCAGTCAGATAAGCTGTTGCTAGGCAACATGGCAAAAGCTATACAGGGACCCCATCACGACGAAAATTAGAGTAGTGACGTCACGTTGCTTCGCAGCAGTCTGTCAGACAGACGGTTCCTAGGCAGCGCCAGCGTGACGTCACTATGGTTGTACTCGTAATGGGGCCCCTGTATACTTTATGCTTACCTACATTTTAAAATCAAGTAAAAAACAGTTTTACATCATTTTTGGCCAGTGCTTTCGGCAGCTCGCTCCGATTAAAGGTTGGTTTACGCTTCTTAAGCCAGGGTTGCTTTGAGCGAAAAATGTCTCCAACTGGCGTTAGTTTCAATTCCGGTGAATACACAGCTTTAGTATAAACATTTTTATAGTACTAAGTAGTCTTTGGCTAGTGCTTTTAACGAATCGCTAAAGCCCGATTTACAACAAGAATATCTTTAGTAAACACAACGTACAGTTCTACGTCAGCTTTGGCTAGTGTTTTCGGCAACTCGCCCTGAATAAAGGTTGGTTTACGCTTGTGAATCTAAACCAGGGTTGCCTTTAACAACAAGTGGTTTTAGCTAGCGCCACTTTTAGATTTTAGTGTAAACACAGCTTTAGTATAAAGAGCTGGCAACGCTAACTCGTCTCACGCTAGTGCTCTTAACGAATCGCTCTTGCTAAAGCCCAATTTACAAGAAAGATATCTTGAGTAAGTAGCGCGTACAGTTCTATGTCATCTTTGGCTAGTGCTTTCGGCAACTCGCCCTGAATAAAGGTTGGTTTACGCTTTTAAATTTAAGCCAGGATTGCCTTGACCAATAAGTGCTCTTTTGTTTGCGCCATTTTTAGATTTTAGTGTAAACACAGCTTTAGTATAGAAAGCTCGCAGTGCTAATTCGTTTTTCACTAGTGCTCTTAACGAATCGCTCTTGCTAAAGCCCGATTTACAACAAAGATATATTGAGTAAGTAACGCGTACAGTTCTATGTCATCTTTGGCTGGTGGTTTCGGCAACTCGCATTGAATAAAGGTAGGTCGAGAGGTAGGTTTACGCTTCGAAATCTAAAACGAGGTTGCCTTTAACAAGAAATGCTTTTAGCTTGCGCCATTTTTAGATTTTAGTGTAAACACAGCTTTAGTATAAAGATCTCACAGCACCAAGTCGTTTTTGGCTAGTGGTGTTAACCAAACGCTTTTGCTAAAGCCCGATTTACAACAAGGATATCTTAAGGAGTACAGCGTACGGTATGGTTCTACATCATCTTTGGCTAGTGTTTTCGGCAAGTCGCCCTGAATAAAGGTTGGTTCACGCTTCTAAATCTGACTAAGTCAGAATTGCGTTTAGCAACAAGTACCTTCAACTTGCGACATTTTTATATTCTAGTGTAAACATAGCTTTAGTATAAAGAGCTCAAAGTACTAAGTCGTCTTTAGCTAGTGCCTTCAACAAATCGCTTTTGCTAAAGCCCGATTTACAAGACGGATATCTTTGTTGAATACAGCGTACAGTTAGTTCTACGTCATCTTTGGCTAATGTTATCGGCAACTCGCCCTGAATAAAGGTTGGTTTACACTTCTAAATCTAAGCCAGGGTTACCTTTAATAATAAGTGCTTTTAGCTTGCGCCATTTTTACATTTTAGTGTGATTACAGCTTTAGTATGAAGAGCTCGCAGCGCTAACTCGTCTTTGGCTAATGCTCTTAATGAATCGCTTTTGCTGAAGCCGGATTTACAAACAATACAGCTTTAGTAAGTACAGCGCATAGTACTGAGTCATCTTTGGTTAGTGTTTTTGGCACATCGCCCGGATTAAAGGCTGGTTCACGCTTCTAGATCTGACTAAGCTACGGATACCTTTGGCAATAAGTGTCTCACTTGCGCCATTTATACATTCTAGTGTGAACACAGCTTTAGCATGAAAAAATTATTGAACTCAGTCGTTCTGACTAGTGCTTCTAACAAATCGCTTTTACGAAAGCCCGATTTACAAGAAGAATTTCTTTATTAAGTACTGCGTACAGTTCGACGTCATCTTTGGCTAGTTTTTTCTGAGAACCGCTTTGAATAAAGGTTGGTTCACGTCTCTAAATCTAAGCCGGGGTTGTCTTTAGCAAATAAGTGTCTTAACCATTTTTAGATTTTAGTGTAACCACAGCTTTAGTATGAAGAGCTCACAGCACCCAGTCGTCTTTGGCTAGTGGTGTTAACCAAACGCTTTTGCTAAAGCCCGATTTATAACAAGGATATCTTTAGGAGTACAGCGTATGGTTCTACATCATCTTTGGCTAGTGTTTTCGGCGAGTCGCCCTGAATCAAGGTTGGTTCACGTTTCTAAATCTGACTAAGCCAGATTTGCGTTTGGCAACAAGTACCTTCAACTTGCGTCATTTTTAGACTCTAGTGTGAACACAGCTTTAGAGTATAAAGAGCTCAAAGTACAAAGTCGTCTTCAGCTAGCCAGTGCTTTTAACAAATCGCTCTTGCTAAAGCCCGATTTACGAGACGGATATCTTTAGTAAGTAACGCGTACAGTTCTATGTCATCTTTGGCTAGTGCTAAGTGCTATCGGCAACTCGTCCTGAATAAAGGTTGGTTTACACGTCTGAATCTAAGCTGGGGTTACCTTTAACAACGAGTGCTTTTAGCTTGCGCCATTTTTACATTTTAGTGTAAAGAGCTCGCAGCTCGCTCGCTAACTCGTCTTTGGCTAATGCTCTTGATGAATCGCTTTTGCTAAAGCCGGATTTACAAACAATATAGCTTTAGTAAGTACAGCGCATAGTACTGAGTCATCTTTGGTTAGTGTTTTCGGCACATCGCCCGGATTAAAGGTTGGTTCACGCTTGTAAATCTGACTAAGCTACGGATGCCTTTAGCAATAAGTGTGTAACTTGCGCCATTTATAGATTATAGTGTGAACACAGCTTTAGCATGAAAAAATTATTGAACTCAGTCGTTCTGACTAGTGCTTCTAACAAATCGCTTTTACGAAAGCCCGATTTACAAGAAGAATTTCTTTATTAAGTACTGCGTACAGTTCGACGTCATCTTTGGCTAGTTTTTTCTGAGAACCGCTTTGAATAAAGGTTGGTTCACGTCTCTAAATCTAAGCCGGGGTTGTCTTTAGCAAATAAGTGTCTTAACCATTTTTAGATTTTAGTGTAACCACAGCTTTAGTATGAAGAGCTCACAGCACCCAGTCGTCTTTGGCTAGTGGTGTTAACCAAACGCTTTTGCTAAAGCCCGATTTATAACAAGGATATCTTTAGGAGTACAGCGTATGGTTCTACATCATCTTTGGCTAGTGTTTTCGGCGAGTCGCCCTGAATCAAGGTTGGTTCACGTTTCTAAATCTGACTAAGCCAGATTTGCGTTTGGCAACAAGTACCTTCAACTTGCGTCATTTTTAGACTCTAGTGTGAACACAGCTTTAGAGTATAAAGAGCTCAAAGTACAAAGTCGTCTTCAGCTAGCCAGTGCTTTTAACAAATCGCTCTTGCTAAAGCCCGATTTACGAGACGGATATCTTTAGTAAGTAACGCGTACAGTTCTATGTCATCTTTGGCTAGTGCTAAGTGCTATCGGCAACTCGTCCTGAATAAAGGTTGGTTTACACGTCTGAATCTAAGCTGGGGTTACCTTTAACAACGAGTGCTTTTAGCTTGCGCCATTTTTACATTTTAGTGTAAAGAGCTCGCAGCTCGCTCGCTAACTCGTCTTTGGCTAATGCTCTTGATGAATCGCTTTTGCTAAAGCCGGATTTACAAACAATATAGCTTTAGTAAGTACAGCGCATAGTACTGAGTCATCTTTGGTTAGTGTTTTCGGCACATCGCCCGGATTAAAGGTTGGTTCACGCTTGTAAATCTGACTAAGCTACGGATGCCTTTAGCAATAAGTGTGTAACTTGCGCCATTTATAGATTATAGTGTGAACACAGCTTTAGCATGAAAAAATTATTGAACTCAGTCGTTTTGACTAGTGCTTTTAACAAATTGCTTTTACGAAAGCCCGATTTTACAAGAAGACTTTCTTTATTAAGTACTGCGTACAGTTCTACGTCATCTTTGGCTAGTGTTTTCTGAGAATCGCTCTGAATAAAATTTGATTCACGTCTCTAAATCTAAGCCGGGGTTGCCTTCAGCAAATAAGTGTCTTGACCATTTTTAGATTTTAGTGTAAACACAGCTTTAGTATGAAGAAATCACAGCACCCAGTCGTCTTTGGATAGTGGTGTTAACCAAACGCTTTTGCTTAAGTCCGATTTATAACAAGGATATCTTTAGGAGTACAGCGTATGGTTCTACATCATCTTTGGCTAGTGTTTTCGGCGAGTCGCCCTGAATAAAGGTTGGTTCACGTTTCTAAATCTGACTAAGCCAGATTTGCGTTTGGCAACAAATATCTTTAACTTGCGTCATTTTTAGACTCTAGTGTGAACACAACTTAAGAGTATAAAGAGCTCAAAGTACTAAGTCGTCTTTAGCTAGCCAGTGCTTTTAACAAATCGCTCTTGCTAAAGCCCGATTTACGAGACGGATATCTTTAGTAAGTAACGCGTACAGTTCTATGTCATCTTTGGCTAGTGCTAAGTGCTATCGGCAACTCGCCCTGAATAAAGGTTGGTTTACACGTCTGAATCTAAGCCAGGGTTACCTTTAACAGTGAGTGCTTTTAGCTTGCGCCATTTTTACATTTTAGTGTGATTACAGCTTCAGTATGAAGAGCTCGCAGCGCTAACTCGTCTTTGGCTAGTGCTCTTAACGAATCGCTTTCGCTAAAGCCGGATTTACAAACAATATAGCTTTAGTAAGTACAGCGCATAGTACTGAGTCATCTTTGGCTAGTTTTTCGGCACATTGCCTGGATTAAAGGCTGGTTCACGCTTCTAAATCTGACTAAGCTACGGATGCCTTTAGCAATAAGTGTCTCACTTGCGCCATTTATACATTCTAGTGTGAACACAGCTTTAGCATGAAAAAATTATTGAACTCAGTCGTTTTGACTAGTGCTTTTAACAAATCGCTTTTACGAAAGCCCGATTTACAAGAAGAATTTCTTTATTAAGTACTGCGTACAGTTCTACGTCATCTTTGGCTAGTTTTTTCTGAGAACCGGTCTGAATAAAGGTTGATTCACGCCTCTAAATCTAAGCCGGGGTTGCCTTTAGCAAATAAGTGTCTTGACCATTTTTATATTTTAGTGTAAACACAGCTTTAGTATAAACAGCCCACAGCACCCAGTCGTCTTTGGCTAGTGGTGTTAACCAAACGCTTTTGCTAAAGCCCGATTTATAACAAGGATATCTTTAGGAGTACAGCGTATGGTTCTACATCATCTTTGGCTAGTGTTTTCGGCAAGTCGCCCTGAATAAAGATTGGTTCACGTTTCTAAATCTGACTAAGCCACATTTGCGTTTGGCAACAAGTACCTTTAACTCGAGTCATTTTTAGACTCTAGTGTGAACACAGCTTTAGAGTATAAAGAGCTCAAAGTACTAAGTCGTCTTTAGCTAGCCAGTGCTTTTAACAAATCGCTCTTGCCAAAGCCCGATTTACGAGATGGATATCTTTAGTAAGTAGCGCGTACAGTTCTATGTCATCTTTGGCTAGTGCTAAGTGCTATCGGCAACTCGCCCTGAATAAAGGTTGGTTTACACGTCTGAATCTAAGCCAGGGTTACCTTTAACAGTGAGTGCTTTTAGCTTGCGCCATTTTTACATTTTAATGTGATTACAGCTTTAGTATGAAGAGCTCGCAGCGGTAACTCGTCTTTGGCTAGTGCTCTTAACGAATCGCTTTCGCCAAAGCCGGATTTACAAACAATATAGCTTTAGTAAGTACAGCGCATAGTACTGAGTTATCTTTGGCTAGTGTTTTCGGCACATCGCCCGGATTAAAGGTTGGTTCACGCTTGTAAATCTGACTAAGCTACGGATGCCTTTAGCAATAAGTACGTAGCTTGCGCCATTTATAGATTCTAGTGTAAACACAGCTTTAGCTTAAAAAAATTACTGAACTCAATCGTTTTGACTAATGCTTTTAACAAATCGCTTTTACGAAAGCCCGATTTACAAGAAGAATTTTCTTTAATAAGTACTGCGTACAGTTCTACGTCATCTTTGGCTAGTGTTTTCTGCGAATCGCTTTGAATAAAAGTTGATTCACGTCTCTAAATCTAAGCCAGGGTTGCCTTTAGCTAATAAGTGCCTTAACCATTTTTAGATTTTAGTGTAAACACAGCTTTAGTATAAAAAGCTCACAGCACCAAGTTGTCTTTGGCTAGTGGTGTTAACCAAACGCTTTTGCTAAAGCCCGATTTATAACAAGGATATCTTTAGGAGTACAGCGTATGATTCTACATCATCTTTGGCTAGTGTTTTCGGCGAGTCGCCCTGAATAAAGGTTGGTTTACGCTTCTAAATTTAAGCCAAAGTTGCCTTCAATCATAGTGCTTTTAGCTTGCGCCATTTTTGAATTCTAGTGTGAACACAGCTTTAGTATGAAGAGCTCGCAGCGCTAATTTGTCTCTGGCTAGCGCTTTCAACAAATCGCTCTTGCTAAAGCCTGATTTACAACAAAAATATATTCAGTTAATACAGTGTATAGTTCTACATCATCTTTGGCTAGTACTTTCGGCAACTCGCCCTGAATGAAGACTGGTTTACGCTTCTAACTTTAAGCCAGAGTTGCCTTCAACAATGAGTGCTTTGAGCTTGCGCCATTTTTCGATTTTAGTGTAAACACAGCTTTAGTAGAGATAGAGAGCTTACAGCACTAAGTCGTCTTTGGCTAGTGTTTTGAACGAATCGCTCTTGCTAGAGCCCGATTTGCAGCAAAGACATCTTTAGTGAATACAGAATACAGTTCTACGTCATCTTTAGCTAGTGTTTTCAGCAACTCGCCCTGAATAGAGGTTGGTTTACGCTTCTTAATCTGAGCCAGAGTTGCCTTTAACAATTAGTGCTTTTTGCTTGCGTCATCATTGAATTCTAGTGTGAACACAGCTTTAGTATGAAGATCTCGCAGCGCTAATTCGTCTTTCGCTAGTGCTCTTAACGAATCGATCCTGCTTAAGCCCGATTTACAAGAAAGAAATCTCTAGTTAGTAGCGCGTACAGTTCTATGTCATCTTTGGACAGTGCCTTCGGCAACTTGCCCTGAATAAAGGTTGGTTTACGCTTCTAAATCTAAGCCAGGGCTGCCTTCATCATAAAGTGCTTTTTGCTTGCGCCATTTCTTCTATATTTTAGTGTAAACACAGCTTTAGTATAAAGAGCTCGCAGCAGTAACTCGTCTTTCGGTAGTGCTCTTCACGAATAGATCTTGCTAAAGCTCGATTTACAAGAACAATATCTTCAGTAAGTAGAGCGTACAGTTCTATGTCATCTTTGACCAGAGTTTTCGGCCAACTCGCCCTAAATAAGGCTTGGTTTACGTTACTAGATCTGACTAAGTCTAGGTTGTCCTTAGTAATAAGTGCCTATGACTGGCGCCATTTTTAGATTCTAGTGTAAACACAGCTTCAGTATAATGAGATCACAGCACTAAGTCGTTACTCGTTTTTGACTTGTGCTTCTAACGAATTACTTTTGCTAAAGCCCAATTTACAAAAAGAATATCTTTAGTGAGTACAGAGTACAGTTCTACGTCATCTCTAGCCAGTGTTTTTGGCAACTCGCCTTGTATAAAGGTGGGTTTACAGTTTACACATCTGCATTTGACTAAGCCAGAGTTGCTTTTAGCAATAAGTGCCTTTCAAACTGGCGCCATTTTTGAATCCTAGTGTGAACACAAGGGGCTACTTTAGTACAAGGGACTCACAATACAAATACATCTTTGGCTTGTGCTTTCGATAAATTTCTCTGGCTAAAGCCCAATCTACAACAAGGATATATGTAGCACCTAAGCACAGAGTATCTATAATTCTACCTTGTCTTTGGCTAGTAATTTACCAACTCGCCCTGTTTAAAGCTTGATTTACATGAAAGATGTCCGTAGGTACTCACTTCCCATCTAGATCTCGATCCATTTTTTCTCCATGCCTTTCGTCCCTCCTCTCATAACCGGGCTTCAAATACTGATCCCTCAAATTGCCGGAATTGTCCGGTTGCTCTGGAGCATCCGGAAGCTCCGGAACGTTTGATTCGTGACCCTCGATCTCAGGCATCCCCGGATCTGTAACCGACATTCACAGCTTCATTACCGAGCTGAACTTCTCAGATATTGGATTGCAAAACGTACAAAAAAAGCCTCCGTTGAATCCGCCGTCAAACCCGAAGTTCCTCAGCAAGCCGTCTATTTGCTGCTCAAAGTAACGGTGCATTTCCATCATATCCGTGTGCATGTCGAAGCTGCGTCCTTGCCGGCACGGCGGTTCCTCTTCGATTCGATTTGATCTGGCCGGAACGCCGAACCTGAAATTCCATTTCCCGTTATGCAATTCCTTCAAATTCTTCGGCTTCTTTACGGAAGCTGATAGCTTTTCTGTGAATACTTACATTTTCGAATAGAAATCATCGGGTCCCCCTCTGGACAAAAAGAAAACAAGATTGCATCATGTAAGAGGTTATGACAAGTGGTGAAACTTACCTGTTTTCGTGGGAATCCCTCGAGGGAATGCCCAGGAAGCCCTTGAGCTTTTCGTAGATGCCCATCGTTGGTAAACTTGAATTTCAGACTGTTTGAAGCACTTTCGAAATCGAAAGAATGACAATCAGCTGATTATTCTGGAATGGAAACGTCAGAAGTGTCAATGTCAAAGTCAAAATCCGCGACGTTGCCTATGCAACTGGCACCACACTGACGTATGACAAGTAGCTGCCACTCAGAGCAAATTTGTATTTATAAACGATTGCAATGTTTTAAGCTCTTTTTAAAACCAGGAAAGGCTAGCAAATAGTTACTGAGTACGCTCGGGATCGAACAGAAGCTAGTTCTAAGTTGAATATTCGAGAACTGTCCCATTTTTAAGTATGACAGCAAGGCCGCCAACTGTCACGATTGCGCGCCAAATTTGAACCGAGCAATGTTGAAGTGACAAGCGCAGTACAGCCGCTCGTGCAGTGTCTCAGTTTTTTGTTTTTTTCTCGGTTATTTTTGTGATATTGAGTTTGAAATTTTCACAGTCAGTTCAGAATGATGCACCGGATGCGCCTGTGTAATAGGATTCTGTGAAAGATTCTACTTTGTGTGAAAAAAATAAGGTTATAGGTACTCGTACCTAAGTGAACTTTTTCCCAAGAAAATAGGCACTAGGCTACCAAAATTGACCGAAAACGTTGCTCTTCGTGCCTAGTAATTGGTGGTGTGATGCGCCTTGTGAACGAGTAACTACAGACTATTTCAGTTATTGCGTTTACTCGGTTTACTTATGGTTTTTGACACAAAACTACTTGAATTTTTCCCCTTCATTAAATTCTCAGTTACGACTTCCTGCTGCAATTATTCATAGGTATGCATGTAACTGTTGCTTAATATTATGCCTACCACTTTCACTAGTGTAGTGTAGTGTTTAGTGTAGAGGCATTAGAAATTCAGCCTCTAAGATGAGTCAGATTCTTGGATGCTATGTATTCTTGGTTGCATAACTTCAAGGAGTGTTATGCAACATACAGGTGGTTCAATTTCTGATGGTCCATTGGTAAGTCGTACGCAAAGTTACGTAGTGAAGGTACGTTACCTAAAGTGCAATTCATAATGAACTAATGAACAAGCAGAGTAAAAATCACTCAGCTACCGTATTTCTCGGCTATTGTCTCTCAAAAATTTGAGTGTAAGCGTGGCCTTACTGCTTATTAAGACTGTAGCCAGATTTCTTTGTCAATGATAATCGACAACAACTAGCTTTTCCAAAACCTTGAAATCTAAGGCCCAGTTCACAATTGACAAGTAGAATGAAATCACGAAACTGACCTATTTCTCGGCTAATTTCTTACACAAATTTGAGTGTAAGCGTGGCCTTACTGCTTATCAAGACTGTGGCCAGATTTCTTTGTCAATGATGATAGACAACAACTAGCATTTGCAAAACCATGAAATGTAAAGCCCTGTTCACAATTGACAAAGTAGAATGAAATCACCAGACCGACATATTTCTCGGTAATGTCTTACCCAAATTTGAGTGTAAGCGAGGCTTTACTGCTTATAAGGAGTTTAGCTAGAGTTCTTTGCTAATGTTAATCGAGAAGTAGCCTCTGTAAAACTATAGAATGTGAAGCCCAGTTCACAATGGACAAGTAAAATGATATCACCAAGCTGGCTCATTTCTCGCCTAATGTCTTTCACTTAGCTTCACGTAGCTTTCCTGCTTATTAAGACTCTAGCTAGAGTTTTTTGCTGATATTATCCGAAATCTAGCCTGTATAAAACTACGTAATCCAAAGTTCAGTTCACAATTAATGAACAAGAAGAGTGAATATCACCGAACTGTCGTATTTCTCGCCTGATGTCTTATACAAATTTGAGTGTAAGCGAGGCTTTCCTGCCTATTTTAGACTTTAGCTAGATTTGTTTGTTGCTCTATATCGACAACTAGCCTTTTTGTAAAACCATAGAATGTTCAGTCCAGTTCACAATGGACAAGGAGGTTGAATATCACCGAACTGACGTATTTCTCGGCTAATGTCTTACACTCTAAGTGTAAGCGAGGCTTTACTGCTCATCAAGACTTTAGCTAGAGTTCTTTGTTGATATGTGATTTGAGAACTGGCTTTTGCAAAACCATAGAATGTAAAGCCAAGTTCACAATTGACAAGTAGAATGGAATCACCAAACCGACGACGTATTTCTCGGATAATGTCTTACACAAATTTGAGTTAAGCAAGGCTCTACTGATTATAAGGACTTCAGCTAGAGCTCTTCGCCAATGTTAATCGAGAATTAGCCTCTGTAAAACTATAGAATGTAAAGCCCAGTTCACAATGGACAAGTAAAATGATATCACCAAACTGGCTTATTTCTAGCGTAATGTCTTACACAAATTTGAGTGTAAACGTAGCTTTACTGCTTATTAATTCTCTAGCCAGAGTTTTTGCTGATATTATCCGAGATCTAGCCTTTATAAAATTACGTAATCCAAAGCTCAGTTCACAATTAATGGACAAGAAGAGTGAATATCACCGAACTGTCGTATTTCTCGCCTGATGCCTTACACAAATTTGAGTGTAAGCGAGGCTTTACGGCTTATTGAGACTCTCAGTTCACAATTAATGGAAAAGCAGAGTGAATATCACCGAACTGTCGTATTTCTCGCCTGATGTCTTATACAAATTTGAGTGTAAGCGAGGCTTTCCTGCCTATTTTAGACTTAAGCTAGATTTGTTTGTTGCTCTATATCGGCAACTAGCCTTTGTAAAACCATAAAATGTAAAGCCCAGTTCACAATGGATAAGGAGATTGAATATCACCGAACTGACGTATTTCTCGGCTGATGTCTTACACTCTAACTGTAAGCGAGGCTTCACTGCTCATCAAGACTTTAGCTGGAGTTCTTTGTTGATATGTGATTTGGGAACTAGCTTTTGCAAAACCATAGAATGTAAAGCCAAGTTCACAATTGACAAGTAGAATGAAATCACCAAACCGACGACCTCGCCGACGACGTATTTCTCGGATAATGTCTTACACAAATTTGAGTTGAACAAGGCTCTACTGATTATAAGGACTTCAGCTGGAGCTTTTCGCCAATGTTAATCGAGAATTAGCCTCTGTAAAACTATAGAATGTAAAGCCCAGTTCACAATGGACAAGTAAAATGATATCACCTAACTGGCTTATTTCTCGCCTAATGTCTTACACAAATTTAAGTGTAAACGTAGCTTTACTGCTTAATAAGACTCTGGCTAGAGTTCTTTGCTGATATTATCCGAGATCTAGCCTGTATAAAACCACGTAATCTAGAGCTCAGTTCACAATTAATGAACAAGAAGAGTGAATATCACCGAATTGTCGTACCTATTTCTCGCCTGATGTCTTACACAAATTTGAGTGTAAGCGAGGCTTTACTGCCTATCAAGAGTTAAGCTAGAGTTCTTTGTTGATGTTAATCGAGAACTAATCCTTGTGAACTCATATAAAGTAAAGCCCAGTTCACAAGTGACAAGTAAAGTAAATTTCATCCTTTTACCATATTTCTCGGATAATGTCTTACACAAATTTGAGTGTAAGCGAGGCCTTACTGCTTATTAAGACTTTAGGCAGATTTCCTTGTCAATGATAATCGACAACTTGCATTTGTGAAACCGATAGAATGTATAAAGCCCAGTTCGCAATGAACAACTAGAGTGAATATCACCAAACTGTCGTATTTCTCGGTTAATGTCTTGCACAAATTTGTGTGTAAGTGTAGCTTTAGTGCTTGTTGAGACAATGGAAAGAGTTATTGAGAACTTGCCTGTCTAAAGCCATAGAACGTGAAGCCTGGTTCACTTGGTGATTATCATCTATTAAGCTTTGTTTACTAAATAAGAATTGCGATTATCGCAGCCGCATGTCGCTTTTACCGAGTGCCAGTGACTGGAACCAGTTCCAGTTTGGGTGTAAATATAGCTTCAAAGGAAATGTAGCTAATTTTTGTTACGTCTCTCTTCCCTGAATCGTTTGCTCATTAAGCTTGGTTTGCACAACAAATATCAAAATATCACTTGTTCGGCTCAGTTGACAGATCTAATCAACTCATTGAGCTTGGTTCACAGAGTCAAATTGACTGATTAGGCTCGGTTTACACAACCGTAATTGTGAAATTGCGGTTATCGGCAGCTGCTTGTCGCTTACAGCTAGTGCCAGTGGCCCGGCCAGTGACTATCACAAGTTGCCTCGCTCATCAAGCTTTACACAACTAAATCTTCTCATCAAGCTTTGTTTACATAATAAAAAATTCTAATTTAGCTTGGTTTACACGATAAAAACTACTTATTATTAAGCTCGGTTTATAATATTCATAATTGCGGTTTTTACTGCGGCGTGTCGCTCAAAGTCAGAGCCAATGACTATAGAATCAATTTTAATTCAACCGCAGACTTGGCTTTAGATAGAATATATAGCTCACTCTTTAGCTTCAAATAACTCGCTCATTAAGCTTGCTCTATGCAATAAAAGTTACTCATTAAGCTTGGTTTACAAAATGAAAATTATCGCTCTGGTCAGTTGACGCAATTGAAATAAGCTTGGTTTGCGCAATAAAATGTGATAGCTGTTCGTAAATCTTGACTTACATAACTAAAATTACTCGGCAAGTTCGGTTTACGCAACGCAATTGCGATTGCCGCGATCGCGTGACGCTTTCAACCGGTGCCAGTGACCAGAACCAATTTTAATAATTCGAATGTGAACGTTGCTTGAGAACGTATAGCTCGCTTTACATAGTCTTCTTGGCTTTGATGACTAACTCAGCAAGCCTGGTTTACATAACAAAATAATCGAATGTAAACATATGGCTTGAGAACGTACAGCTCGCTTTTAATAGTCTTTCTGGCTTTAATGACTAACTCAGCAAGCCTGGTTTACATAACAAAATAATTGTATAAGCTCGGTGTAGACAAGTACAATGAAACCCGAGATGAAACCATTAAGCTCAGTTCATACAAGTCTCTTTCAAAGTCATAGCTAGTCAAATTAAAGCGCGGCTTACGCACAGAACTCACTTTTTTTGATATTTTGGAACCTCCAAAGTATCGGGCTGGTACTTATCGCACTGAACGACAATGTTAGTTTTGCCATTACGTACAAGCTTATCTTTTGAGCAACAAATGTAGTGATAATCAAGCAAAAAGTCTTCCAAAGTTGAAAAGCTCGGTTTACGCACAGTACTTTTTGAATTTTTTGTGACCTTAGAAGTACTGTGCTAATTGATAATGCTAGTTCTTCCACTAACTGCAAGCTTAGCTTTATCGAGTCAATGCTGGAGCAAAAGGTCTTTCAAAATCATATCTAGTGAAGTTAAAGCTCGGTTCACTCTTACTCTCATAGTTTTATCGAGTTCAAAACGCTTGAAGGAGACATAACAGCAGTGATGACACGGTGGATATTTGTACCGATGTATTCTTGGTTGCCTAACTGCAAGGGGCAAATGAACCGCTTCTGTTGAATTTTAACTTTAGAACGCTGGAAAACTGAGACAAAAACGGAATGTCTGTACAAGCATTCATTTATTTTTAATTCAATCAATCGTCAATAATAATTATACAGCCAATGGCCTACAACAATCCTATATAATCAATAATATATTTATAATAATAAATATTTTATACAATACTTTTTCCATAATATTATATCATCGTAAATAATAAGCATATTTTTAGTTCATTATTACTATAGGCCCATCTATAGCAGCGTATAATATCCAACTAACGAAAATTGGTCATAATAATCAACAACTAAAAACTAAACACGAAAACTGAAATGATACAACGGAAAAAGTAATAATTAGCATATCAACACACTACATAACTCTTATCTTTCGATCGATTTTTTACTTGTTTAAATTTTCAGGTAGTTTTACACCTAACCACTAGGAAACCAATCAATTCAACACTATAGAATACCATTTAAATATTTTTTCATATCGTTTACAATATATTCTTATCACATTAACTAAGTTTAAATTGTTTACAAAATAAGTTCATAAGAAGAATAAATTGCTTTTTGGACTTTTTTTCTTTTTTTTTACTTAGTTTGTTTCGCTGTTCTATTAGGCTTTAAAATGACGTGTACGTGTGTGGTTGTGTTTGTCTTTTTTTTTTGTAAAACTATATTTAGTTGGAAGAATTCGATAAGCCGTACTACTTAGAAACGATGGAAGAAAACGAAATTAGATTTTTTGGGCGCGTGGATATCACAAAATTCAAAAATCGTTTCTAAGCAATAAAATTAGCCTACAACGTTTACGAACTGTATAAAGCATGGATATGTAATTTATTCTATTTTATATTTTTTTTTCGACTAGTCTATAATGATATGTTCATTATTTTTCTTCCGTCCTGCTTTGCTTGCCTGGCCTGCGAAAATAACATTACATTGAACACGGTTTTTTGCTTTATGCCCACACTTTGTTTTGTTTAATAGTAATAAGCATTTTCCTACTTTAACACGCGCGTTTTTCCATTTTTTTTGCATACAGGGTGATTCATAATCATACCAAAGTATTGCGTTGTCAAAAAAGTTTGCTTGAATACGCAACGAAATTTTTTCCTGATGCTAAAAATACTTTGGAAGCCATAATGTTTTACGAAACGTCATTGTTGTGTTATAAAACTTTACCTCAGTCTTCATTTCAGGCAAATTTCAAACAAAACCCGCCTGAACGCTATGCAACCAGAAATACGTACTTGAGCTAATTGGCTTCCGCACCCCTTAAAATCGCTATTTTCTAATCGTTCTTTACCAATCAATCTAGTTCATATTTGATTCAACCAATCTAACCACTTCTCAGCATACCTTCAAGTTTACCAAGATTACAATTTTTTGTAACATTTTGACACACCATAACTTCCAGACTACTTTTACCAGAAGAAAAAAGTTCCAGTTTCGTGTCCATGCAAATTTCCAAACGGTTCAAGTCCTTTTGTATAATTACGAATCACTCTGTATTATGTGTGTGTCGCTGTATTCTTTATTCTGTATCCTCTGGATTCTGTACTCTTTATTCTTATATACTTAATATAATTATACAAGGTTTCTTTTTCACTAATATTTTTTCGAACACAAAATAACGAGAAAACTTGTCTATCTAAAGTTTTTCTTAGTTCACACCCAATGTGCAGTTTTATGAAAATCTACGACATTACAAAATTTACAATATTACTGGTCGATTTGCACGGGAAAGCGTGTTCGGGGGCACGACACGTGTCCTATCTCTTCCCACTGGAAAAAGATCTCTTGTTCAGGGAAAAAGAACCTGCGTTTGTGTACATACCGTGCACCTGACACCCGGCCCTGCTTTCTGGTGATAACAATTATTAGTTTGACTTTAATTAATTCAGAAGCATCTTTTTGCCGTAACTTCTTGCGTAAGTATGTGTGTGCGTAGCAGGTGTGTTCAAGTTTTTCTCTTGGATTCAGCGCAATAACGATGCCAATAACTCGACTAACACTCAGCTACGGAATGGAGGAGGGTGTGGCGGGGCGGATGCTGCGGTGTCCAACAGAAACGATCTCTGATCGATTGTCGCCCCCTCCTCGGGGAGAAAAAACAGATCCAGAGCCTGGAAGCTATGCAACCAGTAATACGTATTTGAGCTAGACATTCGTCGCTTTTACTGCTCTCGCAGCAATTTTTCAAATCGCTCTTTTCGAATTGTTCACTGAACCTCCTGCAAATTTTCCCAAATCTGGTTGATATTTGATCCAACTCAATTAATCACCAGCGTTCATGGTTGATTTCAAAGCCCATTTCGACGTTTTCACTCAATCCCGAGTTTTCTTTTCACTTACATTTTTCACTTTCATAATGTAGAAGCAAACTCACAATTCTCACGGAAAATGGGCTCCGAGAGATTGGAACTTTTTTTACATTGAAAACACCGATCTTCAATCCCTCATGCATGAAACTGTATTTTCATAACAGTGATAAGTTTCGGTTCTTTCGGTTAGTTTCAAACTGGACTACAGCATATTAAAACGGTCAGGTAAGATCAGGTCAGGCATGGTCAGGTCCGGTCAGGTCGGGTCCGGTCAGGTCCGGTCAGGTCGTCCAAAATTTTCCACCGGAACTCATTTTCCAGAAGGATCGTGCATGGAACCGGGACCATTTTGAACCGAAACAAATTTCGAATCGGGACAAGCTTTGAATTAGAACTACCATGCAAAACTGAAAGGCCGACACATCTCGTCTCGCCTGAATTTTTAAATACGGCCCGGCTGACGTCACCAGTTCTAAAGGGTTGGATCTCTAATGCATGAGCGTTCCGTCACTTTTCGCTGAAATATTAAACTTTTGTTTTGCGGCGAATATTTCGGCCACCCATATCGATTTTCCACACTGGCACAGTAGTGACAATCGCTGTATTATTCACGTGAAGACTTGAGAGGCTCCAAGATCGCTCCGTTGAACACACGCACGCATTTTTTCAACAATCAGCTACAGAACATTCATTTTATTTTTTTTTAAATTAGTTAGGTGAGTAGGGTAGTTTAGTTAATAGCTATTTAATAGCTAGTTAGTAGCTAAACATAAGATTCGCATTTATATAGGGTTTTGTTGTTGTAGAGGTACCTATGTACAGATTCTTTTTTGTCTAAAATTAAGGGTTTTTTAGATAGTTATTATTTTGCACCATCATCTGGATATGTTTGAGTAGTAAATGCAAGAGGGCGAGCATAAGAAAAAAGGCGAAACTGAGTGATTAATTATGCATTTCTTTTGTTGTATTCCCTATTAGATTATCACTCAGAACGCTAATACTACAATCGCGGAGGCACTAGAGTACTATCTACTAGAACTAGGATAGAGAGATTTTTCAAATAGTTATTTGTCAACTATTTCTTTGAATAAGGCAGCGAAGACAAGTAAGTAGCAGAGCTAGAGTTTTCCTTTTTCTTTAGTAGTAGTTGTATAATGGCTGCACAATATTTTCTGCTATAATACTAAATAGTTCACACACGGGGGTTTATTTTATTTACTTAGTTTCAGTTTTTATCAAGGGGAATTCGATGGGATAGTATGCACAGCCCTAGAACTAAGTGATGTTTTTTTTTGCTTCATCAATTACAACTAACCATATAGTAGTAGACAATAGGCCCTAACATTAAGCTGGCTAAGAAGCGAGCAACCTCAACACTGGTCCGTTATATTTAGTAAGAAGTATAAAAATTCGTGCGCGACAAACCATTCGGGGCGCCTGAGGGGAAGGGGGCTTCTGACGAAACAAACATGCACAACCTTACAATTACGTAGTAATCAACCGATGATTAATCGAAAAAAAAAATCAAAATTCTAGCAATTATTATAGTCTTTTCAGAGCGCGATTCGAGACAATTCCGATCGCATTGCAGCCACCTGTGTAGGCCGGGTGAACATGAAATACGTCACAAGCATTTTTTTGGTTTTTGGTTTTACAAGGTTTACAGAGAGGTTTTTCTTGAGTCCTTGAAGCGTTGATTGACTCTACGTAGCGAAAGCGAAAATTTTCTAAATTCCATCCGTCTTGATTTGGCTTTTTGGCTTTTGGTTCCTGGTTTCATTCCGTCCATCCTCTTTCCAGTGGATATGTTTTCGTTTTTTTTTTTTGGATTTGGCGCGCTGTATTTATATAATTTTCTAGGGTGCGCGCGCGCTTGCTGGAGAAGAGAACTCTTCACAATTTTTTTTATTCTTGTAATTCTATGAGGTTGTCTTGAGGGCGGTTCCTCTAGAAGGGCCGTTTGGGAGCAACCGTTGCCAGAAGCAGCAGAACCACCAGGGTGGTGGCGCTCCACGTGGACCGGCCGGCTGAGCTGGAACAGTCCTTCGACGGCGAATTTTGAAGCTCGGCTGTGAACAAAAAATTGTATAAGTCTTCCCATCATCAAATTGTTTCATGTTCGCACGGTATAATTATCCAGTTTATTTCTGCTTAACCGAGCACCCTGGTAGCATTACTGGTCATTTCACAGGATTTACAAGCAGTCGACTTTGTCACGAAGGGTAAGTTGGAAAAGCATTGCTGGGTTGGGATATGAACACATCTTTGCAAACCAAGCCTTATACGGTTGATTCCCCCAAATTACTTGTGCCATATAAGTGGCTGCAATGTTCTCGTGTAAACGCAGCTTGATGTCTAAGTGAGCATATTCACCAACTTGTAAATTGAGCTTCACTCTGCGAGTCTTTTAAAGAAAATACATGTAAGAGATGGCTTGGAAGCCGTTTTTTCCAGTGAAAACCAAGCTTCACGTCTTATTAAGCATATTTACCAGCTTGTGAACTGAGCTTTAAACGAGTGAAAGTGAGTCTTGTACTGGATTTGTGGCGTTCAAAGAAATTTTTCTCTGGTGCAAACTGAGCTTTACTGTGTAGTCTCTTGAAACACTTGCGCCATAAAAGTGCCTGCACTTTTCTCGTGTGAACGCAGGCTCATGTCTTAGTGAGAATATTAATCAACTTGTAAACTTAGCTTTAATCCGCGAGTCTTTTACGCATATAACAGATGGCTTCAAAATCGTTTTTTTCTTGTGAAAACCAAGCTTTATGTTTTAGTTAGCATATCCACCAGCTTGTGGACTGAGCTTTGAACGAGTAAAAGTGAGTCTCTTGTACTGGATTTGCGGTGTTCAAATTATTTTTCTCTGATGCAAACTGAGCTTACACTGCTGAGTCTCTTGAAACACTTGTGCTATATAAGTGGCTGCCTTTTTCTCGTATAAACTGAGCTTTACACTGTTGAGTCTCTTGAAACACTTGCGCCGTATAAGTGCCTGCACTTTTCTCGTGTAAACGCAGCTTACTGTCTAAGTGAGCTATTTCGCCAACTTGTGAACTGAGCTTTAAACGAGGAAAGTAAGTCCCTAGTACTGGCTTCAAAATCGTTTTTTCTAGTGAAAACCAAGCTTTATGTTTTAGTAACCATATCCACCAGCTTGTGAACTGAGTTTTAAACGAGTGAAAGTGAGTCTCTTGTACAGGATTTGTCGCGTTCAAATCAATTCTTTTCTGATGCAAACTGAGCTTTACACTGTTGAGTCTCATGAAACACTTGCGCCGTATAAGTGCCTGCACTTTTCTCGTGTAAACGCAGCTTAATGTCTAAGTGAGCTATTTCGCCGACTTGTAAACTGAGCTTTAAACGAGGAAAGTATGTCCCTAGTACTGGCTTCAAAATCGTTTTTTCTAGTGAAAACCAAGCTTTATGTTTTAGTAACCATATCCACCAGCTTGTGAACTGAGTTTTAAACGAGTAAAAGTGAGTCTCTTGTACTGGATTTGTCGCGTTCAAATCAATTTTTTTCTGATGCAAACTGAGCTTTACACTGTTGAGTCTCATGAAACACTTGCGCCGTATAAGTGCCTGCACTTTTCTCGTGTAAACGCAGCCTAATGTCTAAGTGAGCTATTTTGCCAACTTGTGAAATAAAAGCTTTAAACGAGGAAAGTAAGTCCCTAGTACTGGCTCCAAAATCGTTTTTTCTAGTGAAAACCAAGCTTTATGTTTTAGTAACCATATCCACCAGCTTGTGAACTGAGTTTTAAACGAGTGAAAGTGAGTCTCTTGTACTGGATTTGTCGCGTTCAAATCAATTCTTTTCTGATGCAAACTGAGCTTTACACTGTTGAGTCTCATGAAACACTTGCGCCGTATAAGTGCCTGCACTTTTCTCGTGTAAACGCAGCTTAATGTCTAAGTGAGCTATGTCGCCAACTTGTGAACTGAGCTTCAAACGAGGAAAGTAAGTCCCTAGTACTGGCTTCAAAATCGTTTTTTCTAGTGAAAACCAAGCTTTATGTTTCAGTAACCATATCCACCAGCTTGTGAACTGAGTTTTAAACGAGTAAAAGTGAGTCTATTGTACTGGATTTGTCGCGTTCAAATCAATTCTTTTCTGATGCAAACTGAGCTTTACACTGTTGAGTCTCTTGAAACACTTGCGCCGTATAAGTGCCTGCACTTTTCTCGTGTAACAGCAGCTTAATGTCTAAGTGAGCTATTTCGCTAACTTGTAAACTGAGCTTTGAACGAGGAAAGTAAGTCCATAGTACTGGCTCCAAAATCATTTTTTCTAGTGAAAACCAAGCTTTATGTTTTAGTAACCATATCCACCAGCTTGTGAACTGAGTTTTAAACGAGTGAAAGTGAGTCTCTTGTACTGGATTTGTCGCGTTCAAATCAATTCTTTTCTGATGCAAACTGAGCTTTACACTGTTGAGTCTCTTGAAACACTTGCGCCGTATAAGTGCCTGCACTTTTCTCGTGTAAACGCAGCTTAATGTCTAAGTGAGCTATTTCGCCAACTTGTGAACTGAGCTTCAAACGAGGAAAGTAAGTCCCTAGTACTGGCTTCAAAATCGTTTTTTCTAGTGAAAACCAAGCTTTATGTTCAAGTAACCATATCCACCAGCTTGTGAACTGAGTTTTAAACGAGTGAAAGTGAGTCTCTTGTACTGGATTTGTCGCGTTCAAATCAATTCTTTTCTGATGCAAACTGAGCTTTACACTGTTGAGTCTCATGAAACACTTGCGCCGTATAAGTGCCTGCACTTTTCTCGTGTAAACGCAGCTTAATGTCTAAGTGAGCTATTTCGCCAACTTGTGAACTGAGCTTCAAACGAGGAAAGTAAGTCCCTAGTACTGGCTTCAAAATTGTTTTTTCTAGTGAAAACCAAGCTTTATGTTCAAGTAACCATATCCACCAGCTTGTGAACTGAGTTTTAAACGAGTGAAAGTGAGTCTCTTGTACTGGATTTGTCGCGTTCAAATCAATTCTTTTCTGATGCAAACTGAGCTTTACACTGTTGAGTCTCTTGAAACACTTGCGCCGTATAAGTGCCTGCACTTTTCTCGTGTAAACGCAGCTTAATGTCTAAGTGAGCTATTTCGCCAACTTGTGAACTGAGCTTCAAACGAGGAAAGTAAGTCCCTAGTACTGGCTTCAAAATCGTTTTTTCTAGTGAAAACCAAGCTTTATGTTCAAGTAACCATATCCACCAGCTTGTGAACTGAGTTTTAAACGAGTGAAAGTGAGTCTCTTGTACTGGATTTGTCGCGTTCAAATCAATTCTTTTCTGATGCAAACTGAGCTTTACACTGTTGAGTCTCATGAAACACTTGCGCCGTATAAGTGCCTGCACTTTTCTCGTGTAAACGCAGCTTAATGTCTAAGTGAGCTATTTCGCCAACTTGTGAACTGAGCTTCAAACGAGGAAAGTAAGTCCCTAGTACTGGCTTCAAAATTGTTTTTTCTAGTGAAAACCAAGCTTTATGTTCAAGTAACCATATCCACCAGCTTGTGAACTGAGTTTTAAACGAGTAAAAGTGAGTCTCTTGTACTGGATTTGTCGCGTTCAAATCAATTCTTTTCTGATGCAAACTGAGCTTTCCACTGTTGAGTCTCTTGAAACACTTGCGCCGTATAAGTGCCTGCACTTTTCTCGTGTAAACGCAGCTTAATGTCTAAGTGAGCTATTTCGCCAACTTGTAAACTGAGCTTTAAACGAGAAAAGTCAGTCACTAGTACTGGCTTCAAAATCGGTTTTTCTAGTGAAAATCAAGCTTTATGTTTTAGTAACCATATCCACCAGCTTGTGAACTTAGTTTTAAACGAGTAAAAGTGAGTCTCTTGTACTGGATTTGTCGCGTTCAAATCAATTCTTTTCTGATGCAAACTGAGCTTTACACTGTTGAGTCTCATGAAACACTTGCGCCGTATAAGTGCCTGCACTTTTCTCGTGTAAACGCAGCTTAATGTCTAAGTGCGCTATTTCGCCAACTTGTGAACTGAGCTTTAAACGAGGAAAGTAAGTCCCTAGTACTGCCTTCAAAATCGTTTTTTCTAGTGAAAACCAAGCTTTATGTTTTAGTAACCATATCCACCAGCTTGTGAACTGAGTTTTAAACGAGTGAAAGTGAGTCTCTTGTACTGGATTTGTCGCGTTCAAATCAATTCTTTTCTGATGCAAACTGAGCTTTACACTGTTGAGTCTCATGAAACACTTGCGCCGTATAAGTGCCTGCACTTTTCTCGTGTAAACGCAGCTTAATATCTAAGTGAGCTATTTCGCCAACTTGTGAACTGAGCTTTAAACGAGGAAAGTAAGTCCCTAGTACTGGCTTCAAAATCGTTTTTTCTAGTGAAAACCAAGCTTTATGTTTTAGTAACCATATCCACCAGCTTGTGAACTGAGCTTTAAACGAGTGAAAGTGAGTCTCTTGTACTGGATTTGTCGCGTTCAAATCAATTCTTTTCTGATGCAAACTGAGCTTTACACAGTTGAGTCTCTTGAAACACTTGCGCCGTATAAGTGCCTGCACTTTTCTCGTGTAAACGCAGCTTAATGTCTAAGTGAGCTATTTCGCCAACTTGTAAACTGAGCTTTAAACGAGAAAAGTCAGTCACTAGTACTGGCTTCAAAATCGGTTTTTCTAGTGAAAATCAAGCTTTATGTTTTAGTAACCATATCCACCAGGTTGTGAACTGAGCTTTAAACAAGTAAAAGTGAGTCCTTTGTACTGGATTTTTCGCGTTCAAATCAATTCTTTTCTGATGCAAACTGAGCTTCACACTGTTGAGTCTCATGAAACACTTGCGCCGTATAAGTGCCTGCACTTTTCCCGTGTAAACGCAGCTTAATGTCTAAGTGAGCTATTTAGCCAACTTGTGAACTGAGCTTAAAACGAGGAAAGTAAGTCCCTAGTACTGGCTTCAAAATCGTTTTTTCTAGTGAAAACCAAGCTTTATGTTTTAGTAACCATATCCATCAGCTTGTGAACTGAGTTTTAAACGAGTGAAAGTGAGTCTCTTGTACTGGATTTATCGCGTTCAAATCAATTCTTTTCTGATGCAAACTGAGCTTTACACTGTTGAGTCTCATGAAACACTTGCGCCGTATAAGTGCCTGCACTTTTCTCGTGTAAACGCAGCTTAATGTCTGAGTGAGCTATTTCGCCAACTTGTGAACTGAGCTTTAAACGAGGAAAGTAAGTCCCTAGTACTGCCTTCAAAATCGTTTTTTCTAGTGAAAACCAAGCTTTATGTTTTAGTAACCATATCCACCAGCTTGTGAACTGAGTTTTAAACGAGTGAAAGTGAGTCTCTTGTACTGGATTTGTCGCGTTCAAATCAATTCTTTTCTGATGCAAACTGAGCTTTACACTGTTGAGTCTCATGAAACACTTGCGCCGTATAAGTGCCTGCACTTTTCTTGTGTAAACGCAGCTTAATATCTAAGTGAGCTATTTCGCCAACTTGTGAACTGAGCTTTAAACGAGGAAAGTAAGTCCCTAGTACTGGCTTCAAAATCGTTTTTTCTAGTGAAAACCAAGCTTTATGTTTTAGTAACCATATCCACCAGGTTGTGAACTGAGCTTTAAACAAGTAAAAGTGAGTCCTTTGTACTGGATTTTTCGCGTTCAAATCAATTCTTTTCTGATGCAAACTGAGCTTCACACTGTTGAGTCTCATGAAACACTTGCGCCGTATAAGTGCCTGCACTTTTCCCGTGTAAACGCAGCTTAATGTCTAAGTGAGCTATTTAGCCAACTTGTGAACTGAGCTTAAAACGAGGAAAGTAAGTCCCTAGTACTGCCTTCAAAATCGTTTTTTCTAGTGAAAACCAAGCTTTATGTTTTAGTAACCATATCCATCAGCTTGTGAACTGAGTTTTAAACGAGTGAAAGTGAGTCTCTTGTACTGGATTTGTCGCGTTCAAATCAATTCTTTTCTGATGCAAACTGAGCTTTACACAGTTGAGTCTCTTGAAACACTTGCGCCGTATAAGTGCCTGCACTTTTCTCGTGTAAACGCAGCTTAATGTCTAAGTGAGCTATTTCGCCAACTTGTAAACTGAGCTTTAAACGAGAAAAGTCAGTCACTAGTACTGGCTTCAAAATCGGTTTTTCTAGTGAAAATCAAGCTTTATGTTTTAGTAACCATATCCACCAGGTTGTGAACTGAGCTTTAAACAAGTAAAAGTGAGTCCTTTGTACTGGATTTTTCGCGTTCAAATCAATTCTTTTCTGATGCAAACTGAGCTTCACACTGTTGAGTCTCATGAAACACTTGCGCCGTATAAGTGCCTGCACTTTTCCCGTGTAAACGCAGCTTAATGTCTAAGTGAGCTATTTAGCCAACTTGTGAACTGAGCTTAAAACGAGGAAAGTAAGTCCCTAGTACTGGCTTCAAAATCGTTTTTTCTAGTGAAAACCAAGCTTTATGTTTTAGTAACCATATCCATCAGCTTGTGAACTGAGTTTTAAACGAGTGAAAGTGAGTCTCTTGTACTGGATTTATCGCGTTCAAATCAATTCTTTTCTGATGCAAACTGAGCTTTACACAGTTGAGTCTCTTGAAACACTTGCGCCGTATAAGTGCCTGCACTTTTCTCGTGTAAACGCAGCTTAATGTCTAAGTGAGCTATTTCGCCAACTTGTAAACTGAGCTTTAAACGAGAAAAGTCAGTCACTAGTACTGGCTTCAAAATCGGTTTTTCTAGTGAAAATCAAGCTTTATGTTTTAGTAACCATATCCACCAGGTTGTGAACTGAGCTTTAAACAAGTAAAAGTGAGTCCTTTGTACTGGATTTTTCGCGTTCAAATCAATTCTTTTCTGATGCAAACTGAGCTTCACACTGTTGAGTCTCATGAAACACTTGCGCCGTATAAGTGCCTGCACTTTTCCCGTGTAAACGCAGCTTAATGTCTAAGTGAGCTATTTAGCCAACTTGTGAACTGAGCTTAAAACGAGGAAAGTAAGTCCCTAGTACTGGCTTCAAAATCGTTTTTTCTAGTGAAAACCAAGCTTTATGTTTTAGTAACCATATCCATCAGCTTGTGAACTGAGTTTTAAACGAGTGAAAGTGAGTCTCTTGTACTGGATTTATCGCGTTCAAATCAATTCTTTTCTGATGCAAACTGAGCTTCACACTGTTGAGTCTCATGAAACACTTGCGCCGTATAAGTGCCTGCACTTTTCCCGTGTAAACGCAGCTTAATGTCTAAGTGAGCTATTTAGCCAACTTGTGAACTGAGCTTAAAACGAGGAAAGTAAGTCCCTAGTACTGGCTTCAAAATCGTTTTTTCTAGTGAAAACCAAGCTTTATGTTTTAGTAACCATATCCATCAGCTTGTGAACTGAGTTTTAAACGAGTGAAAGTGAGTCTCTTGTACTGGATTTATCGCGTTCAAATCAATTCTTTTCTGATGCAAACTGAGCTTTACACTGTTGAGTCTCATGAAACACTTGCGCCGTATAAGTGCCTGCACTTTTCTCGTGTAAACGCAGCTTAATGTCTGAGTGAGCTATTTCGCCAACTTGTGAACTGAGCTTTAAACGAGGAAAGTAAGTCCCTAGTACTGCCTTCAAAATCGTTTTTTCTAGTGAAAACCAAGCTTTATGTTTTAGTAACCATATCCACCAGCTTGTGAACTGAGTTTTGAACGAGTGAAAGTGAGTCTCTTGTACTGGATTTGTCGCGTTCAAATCAATTCTTTTCTGATGCAAACTGATCTTTACACTGTTGAGTCTCATGAAACACTTGCGCCGTATAAGTGCCTGCACTTTTCTTGTGTAAACGCAGCTTAATATCTAAGTGAGCTATTTCGCCAACTTGTGAACTGAGCTTTAAACGAGGAAAGTAAGTCCCTAGTACTGGCTTCAAAATCGTTTTTTCTAGTGAAAACCAAGCTTTATGTTTTAGTAACCATATCCACCAGGTTGTGAACTGAGCTTTAAACAAGTAAAAGTGAGTCCTTTGTACTGGATTTTTCGCGTTCAAATCAATTCTTTTCTGATGCAAACTGAGCTTCACACTGTTGAGTCTCATGAAACACTTGCGCCGTATAAGTGCCTGCACTTTTCCCGTGTAAACGCAGCTTAATGTCTAAGTGAGCTATTTAGCCAACTTGTGAACTGAGCTTAAAACGAGGAAAGTAAGTCCCTAGTACTGCCTTCAAAATCGTTTTTTCTAGTGAAAACCAAGCTTTATGTTTTAGTAACCATATCCATCAGCTTGTGAACTGAGTTTTAAACGAGTGAAAGTGAGTCTCTTGTACTGGATTTGTCGCGTTCAAATCAATTCTTTTCTGATGCAAACTGAGCTTTACACAGTTGAGTCTCTTGAAACACTTGCGCCGTATAAGTGCCTGCACTTTTCTCGTGTAAACGCAGCTTAATGTCTAAGTGAGCTATTTCGCCAACTTGTAAACTGAGCTTTAAACGAGAAAAGTCAGTCACTAGTACTGGCTTCAAAATCGGTTTTTCTAGTGAAAATCAAGCTTTATGTTTTAGTAACCATATCCACCAGGTTGTGAACTGAGCTTTAAACAAGTAAAAGTGAGTCCTTTGTACTGGATTTTTCGCGTTCAAATCAATTCTTTTCTGATGCAAACTGAGCTTCACACTGTTGAGTCTCATGAAACACTTGCGCCGTATAAGTGCCTGCACTTTTCCCGTGTAAACGCAGCTTAATGTCTAAGTGAGCTATTTAGCCAACTTGTGAACTGAGCTTAAAACGAGGAAAGTAAGTCCCTAGTACTGGCTTCAAAATCGTTTTTTCTAGTGAAAACCAAGCTTTATGTTTTAGTAACCATATCCATCAGCTTGTGAACTGAGTTTTAAACGAGTGAAAGTGAGTCTCTTGTACTGGATTTATCGCGTTCAAATCAATTCTTTTCTGATGCAAACTGAGCTTTACACTGTTGAGTCTCATGAAACACTTGCGCCGTATAAGTGCCCGCACTTTTCTCGTGTAAACGCAGCTTAATGTCTGAGTGAGCTATTTCGCCAACTTGTGAACTGAGCTTTAAACGAGGAAAGTAAGTCCCTAGTACTGGCTTCAAAATCGTTTTTTCTAGTGAAAACCAAGCTTCATGTTTTAGTAACCATATCCACCAGCTTGTGAACTGAGTTTTAAACGAGTGAAAGTGAGTCTCTTGTACTGGATTTGTCGCGTTCAAATCAATTCTTTTCTGTTGCAAACTGAGCTTTACACTGTTGAGTCTCATGAAACACTTGCGCCGTATAAGTGCCTGCACTTTTCTCGTGTAAACGCAGCTTAATGTCTAAGTGAGCTATTTCGCCAACTTGTGAACTGAGCTTTAAACGAGGAAAGTAAGTTCCTAGTACTGGCTTCAAAATCGTTTTTTCTAGTGAAAACCAAGCTTTATGTTTCAGTATCCATATCCAACAGCTTGCGAACTGAGTTTTAAACGAGTAAAAGTGAGTCTCTTGTACTGGATTTGTCGCGTTCAAATCAATTCTTTTCTGATGCAAACTGAGCTTTACACTGTTGAGTCTCTTGAAACACTTGCGCCGTATAAGTGCTTGCACTTTTCTCGTGTAAACGCAGCTCAATGTCCAAGTGAGCTATTTCGCCAACTTGTGAACTGAGCTTTAAACGAGGAAAGTAAGTCCCTAGTACTGCCTTCAAAATCGTTTTTTCTAGTGAAAACCAAGCTTTATGTTTAAGTAACCATATCCACCAGCTTGTGAACTGAGTTTCAAACGAGTAAAAGTGAGTCTCTTGTGCTGGATTTGTCGCGTTCAAATCAATTCTTTTCTGTTGCAAACTGAGCTTTCCACTGTTGAGTCTCATGAAACACTTGCGCCGTATAAGTGCCTGCACTTTTCTCGTGTAAACGCAGCTTAATGTCTAAGTGAGCTATTTCGCCAACTTGTGAACTGAGCTTTAAACGAGGGAAGTAAGTCCCTAGTACTGGCTTCAAAATCGTTTTTTCTAATGAAAACCAAGCTTTATGTTTTAGTAACCATATACACCAGCTTGTGAACTGAGTTTTAAACGAGTTAAAGTGAGTCTTTTGTACGGGATTTGTCGCGTTCAAATCAATTCTTTTCTGATGCAAACTGAGCTTTACACTGTTGAGTCTCTTGAAACACTTGCGCCGTATAAGTGCCTGCACTTTCCTCGTGTAAACGCAGCTTAATGTCTAAGTGAGCTATTTCGCCAACTTGTGAACTAAGCTTTAAACAAGGAAAGTGAGTCCCTAGTACTGGCTTCAAAATCGTTTTTTCTAGTGAAAACCAAGCTTTATGTTTCAGTAACCATATCCACCAGCTTGTGAACTGAGTTTTAAACGAGTGAAAGTGAGTCTCTTGTACTGGATTTGTCGCGTTCAAATCAATTCTTTTCTGATGCAAACTGAGCTTTACACTGTTGAGTCTCATGAAACACTTGCACCGTATAAGTGCCTGCACTTTTCTCGTGTAAACGCAGCTTAATGTCTAAGTGAGCTATTTCGCCAACTTGTGAACTGAGCTTTAAACGAGGAAAGTAAGTCCCTAGTACTGGCTTCAAAATCGTTTTTTCTAGTGAAAACCAAGCTTTATGTTTCAGTAACCATATCCACCAGCTTGTGAACTGAGTTTTAAACGAGTGAAAGTGAGTCTCTTGTACTGGATTTGTCGCGTTCAAATCAATTCTTTTCTGATGGAAACTGAGCTTTACACTGTTGAGTCTCATGAAACACTTGCGCCGTATAAGTGCCTGCACTTTTCTCGTGTAAACGCAGCTTAATGTCTAAGTGAGCTATTTCGCCAACTTGTGAACTGAGCTTCAAACGAGTAAACTAAGTCCCTGAATAATTAAAGCCCAGTTTACCGCGTTTTGTATCGCGCAACTGCCTTTGGAACACAATAATTAAAACTCGATTTACTTGATCCTGTGCGGTTGCAGAGACACGAATGCTATTTGGTTCCAGAGACACGGTTGCTAGCTCAACGACTAGCTCGAAGAACTAAAGCTTGCTTAACGATAAATGCCAGAATAAATAAAGCCCAGTTTACTGCATTTTGTATTGCGCAACTGCCCTTAGAACACAATAAATAAAGCTCGATTTACTTGATGCTGTGTGGTTGCAGAGACACAAATGCCATTTGGTTCCAGAGACACGGTTGCTAGCTAAACGACTAGCTGGAAGAACTAAAGCTTGCTTTGCGATACATGCCAGAATAACTAAAGCTCAGTTTACTGCATTTTGTATTGCGCAACTGCCCTTGAAACACAATAATTGAAGCTCGGTTCACTTGATCCTGTGCGGTTGCAGAGACACGAATGCTATTTGGTTCCAGAGACACGGTTGCTAGCTGAACAACTAGCTTGAAGAACTAAAGCTTGCTTTGTGATGAATGCCAGAATAATTAAAGCCCAGTTTACCGCGTTTTGTATCGCGCAACTGCCTTTGGAACACAATAATTAAAACTCGATTTACTTGATCCTGTGCGGTTGCAGAGACACGAATGCTATTTGGTTCCAGAGACACGGTTGCTAGCTCAACGACTAGCTTGAAGAACTAAAGCTTGCTTTGCGATAAATGCCAAAATAAATGAAGCCCAGTTTACCGCATTTTGTATTGCGCAACTGCCTTTGGAACAAAATAAATAAAGCTCGATTCATTCGATCCTGTGCGGTTGCAGAGACACGAATGCTATTTGGTTCCAGATACACGGCTGCTAGCTAAACGACTAGCTTGAAGAAGTAAAGCTTGCTTTGCGACAAATGCCAGAATGAAAAAAGCACAGTTTACTGCATTTTGTATTGCGCAACTGCCCATGGTACACAATAATTAAAGCTCGATTCACTTGATCCTGTGTGGTTGCAGAGACACGAATGCTATTTGGTTCCACAGACACGGTTGCTAGCCAAACGACTAGCTTGAAGAACTGAAGCTTGCTTTGCGATAAATGCCAGAATAAATAAAGCCCAGTTTACTGTATTTTGTATTGCGCAACTGCCTTTGGAAAGCAATAATTAAAGCTTGATTCACTTGATCCTGTGCGGTTGCAGAGACACGGTTGCTAACTAAACGACTAGCTTGAAGAACTAAAGCTTGCTTTGCGATAAATGCCAGAACTACTAAAGCCAAGTTCACTGCATTCTGTACAGCAAAGTGCCTTTGAATAACTAGTCAAATATTTATGGGAACGAGCCATGGACTTGTACTTGAACTGGACTGATGAAACCGTACGTTGAATTGTTATCGTTCACCAAATCACGGATAATGAATAATCATCGAACTCAATCAAATCAACAAAATATCATCATTCAACGAAACACGAACACACTGAGCTGGAATCGCGATGGCTGTGGGCCCAGAAGTGCCAACCTGCCGGAGATAAATTGGCAGACAGTGGCTCTCAAACCTTTCAAAGTGCTTATACTCACAGTGCGTTTTTCGAAATTGATCAAATCTGACTGAAAATGTCGCGGTAAAAAGCATTATATTGCTTACATCTTTCTTTCATGAACCAGTAGGTTTTAAATTGTACAAATGTATCGATAATACAAAAATTTTCGATGAAACTCCGCCAAATTACCGTCACGCCTTGCAACTTTGTCTTGTATTCAAAACTTGTCCGCTTCCGTGTTGCAATTGAAACGCCGGTCGGACGTAAACGAAACTTTGCCGAACAAAGCTGTAATTGCCCTAAAACGCCCCCGAGCCGCCGCAAAACGGCAAGTTTTCTCGTTACTTCGTCTTTTCTCTCTTGTACATCATGCAACGCAACAAAACGGCCCCGCGGCAGAGCCACAGAACGTCTCTTCTGTTGGTACTTCCCGGGTTTATAAAAGTAGAATTGCATTTGCATAAACTCCCATCTGGTCCCATCGTGAGTGTTCGCATCAGGGAAAAAGAACATGCACGGTGGGATGTGGATGTGAATTAGAGCGCACTAGGACAAAGAAATTCCCTATGCCAAGTTCAAAAAAAAAAAAAAATGCGCTTACAATCTAGGAAAATAGTAAAGGGAAAATAATAGAAAAATTCTCGTACATTCAAGTTCTGTATAATGGCTGTACAATTTGCAACCACGCAAAGGCGGAACGTGCCCTTGAAGGATACACTTATGCATACACACACACACACACACACACACACGGAGCTCAGTATTTGTGTTTTAATAATAACGGTCTAATGTGTTTGTTCCGTTTCCAGGAAGTCGACAAACTGTTTGACATGCATACGATTTCGCTTTGCGCGAGTCGGAAAATGGTAATGGGTGCCTGTTATTGAGGAGGGCGCAGCCGAAGGACGTCTTCAATTTGACGGAGGAGAGCTTTTTGCGCCTGCAGGTGTTCAGGGAGGCTTCATAATTGATGAACTAATGCAGTCGCAAGGTTTCTGTTGGTTTTGATTGTGAAGTTATGGGAAGTTATTGGTATATATGCGGTATGGCTGAGTTGTATTGGAATGTGAGGGCATGGAGGAGAGAGCTTAGGAGAGGGGGCTATATGGTTCTCTGATGGTTTCTATGAGTTTCTCAATTTTGGGCCTTCGACTATTCAATCAGGACGGTACAGACCACAGCTAGAAAGCTGTATTGGTATCTGTGGTATATTTATGGGTCCTGCTGGGACGTATAGGGTTAATCAGAAGATTTTCATTGGTTTAGACTTTAAACCAATGGGAAGCTCTATTGGTATCTATATGGAATTGCTACAAGTTCTACCGGAATGTGAAGACATTGAGAAGAGAATTGAAGGGAGTGCTATATGGGTCTCTACTGGTTTCTATAAGGTTCTCGATTCTGGGCATTCGACTATCCAATCAGGACGATAGAGACCTCAGCTAGAAAGCTGTATTGATATTTGTTGTATATTTATAGGTTCTGCTGAAATGTATAGGGGTAATCAGAAGATTCTTATTGGTTTAGACTTTGAACCAAGGGGAAGCTTTTGAGATTCATACATATGGAATTGCCATAAGTTCTATCGGGATGTCAAGACATCCAGAAGAGAATTTGTGAGTGTACTATATGGGTCTCTATTGGTTTCTATAAGGTTCTCGATTTTGGGCATTTGACTATCCAATCAGGACGGCAGAGACTTCAGCTAGAAAGCTGTATTGGTATCTGTGGTATATTTATGGGTTCTGTTAAAATGTAAAGGGTTAATCAGAGGTTTTTCATTGGTTTAGACTCAAAAGCAATGGGAAGCTCTATTGATATCTATATGGAGTTGCCATAAGTTTGATCGGGATGAAAAGACATTGGAGGAGTGAATTTGAGAGAGTGCTATATGGGTCTCTGATGGTTTTTTATAAGGTTCTTGATTTTGGGCATTCGACTATCCAATCAGGACGATAGAGACCTCAGCTAGAAAGCTGTATTGATATTTGTGGTATATTTATAGGTTCTGCTGAAATGTATGGGGGTAATCAGAGGATTCTTATTGGTTTAGACTTTGAACCAATGGGAAGCTATTGATATTTATACATATGGAATTGTCATAAGTTCTATCGGGATGTCAAGACATCCAGACGAGAATTTAAGAGAGTGCTATATGGGTCTCTATTGGTTTCTATAAGGTTCTCGATTTTGGGCCTTCGACTATCCAATCAGGTCGGGTTACAATAATCTGTCAATTTTGTATTTCTGAGCAGATGAATGAAACGTTACAACAAGTTTTCGGCCAGTGAGCGATTCCGTCTCTCATGGATCAAAGCCTGATGCTTCGCCCAGTTCGTCAATTAATCCGCCAATTGGATTACATCATAAGTGATTCCTGGAGCTCAACCTGCGGCATTTCAAAATCGGATTGGAATTAATCAGAAAGGTATTAGAGATCAGAATGCCAGTAGTGGGTGGAATTAATTAGTTGTATCCATTGAACGGGGAATTTCGAGGAAATTATTGGAATTATTGTAGTCATAACGTACCTATACCTTTGCTCTGAGTTATGCCGGCTTACAATATTCCAGGTATAAATATAAAGGTTAGTGAGAGCCGTAATGAGGAATTTACATGGAACATTTCCGGGAATGTTTCGCTTCTGCTGTTCTCTCTCTCTCTTCCGTTCTTCGCTCCTGGGCCGGTCCCTGGTCTAAGCTGTATGCTCTTGCCCGTAAACCCTTCACGTTTATAAATAAATTTCAATTAACCCTCGGAGATCGGCGCGCCCGGGAAACCATTAATGTATCCAAATATACGCAAATATTCGAGAAGCTTTTTTTGCGGGTTTTTCAGCATACTCGCCACCCTTACACGGTTTCTGTCAGGTGTGCTTGTGATACCGAATTCGGCGTTTCCATTTCGAAATCTGCAGAGTTTGTTACGGAGTTCCAACAATTCAACTGTGGCGTACGGCCGCCCTGAATACTGCCAGTGAATTTTCGCCTCAACTTCCAAATGCTTGTCCCAAAACCACGATTACATTCCCGCTGATTTGCCCTACTCTTTCTCCCGCTCCGTGCCGCTCTCACCCCTCCCGATATTTTCCGGCACTTGATTTAAAAACCTTATTAAATGTTAATTGAATCATCCTCGCGGCTTCAGAGAGGTTGATGGTTTCCGAATTATGCAAGCAGGGGAAAATCCATCGTGCAAATTAAAAAGTCGTGGCGGCGGAGAGCAAAAAGAGGACGCGCGACAGAAATTACGAACGCATGTTTAAAAGCCCTCGGCAGTTTATCCCTCGTCGGCGTTTATCGTCGCATTCGTCGCCGCTTGATTCAATAAAAATTATTTCGCGTGCGGTATTTCCAGGGCATCAGAACCAGAGCCGAACTGCCGGATATTTGATTTGATTATGAGTTGATGGCGCCAGGAAATTCACCCTTGAACTTGCGGATTAGTTGAACCTCTGCCGGTCATTCGTGTAACTGCGGGATTGGGAAAAATTCCGTTGAGGTTTGTAGACTGGGAAGAATACTGTGAATTCTCGGCAGCGTTTCTCCTGATTTCCAGCAACATGCATGCAGTGATGTACGACTGGCTGCCTAACCTCTCGCATAGTAGTACATTTTCCTAGACGGTTAGGCAACCAGCTATACTCAATTTTCAACATCACATAACTAACGTGTTACGAATTTAATCCTCTAGCTCTATGCCTCTAGTCATTTCCGACGATTTTTTTGATGTCGACCACAATTATTGTAATCAAGTCCTGGTTACAATAGAAAATCGGTTCAGTCTAGTGCAAAATTGACTTTAGTATTAATAAAGCTGGGTTTACAATCCGTCTCGATTGGTCACGTCTTAGTCGGCAATTTTTGTCAGCTTTGACGATTTTTTTGATGCCGACTACAACTGTTAATGAAGCCCTGCTTACACTGAAAAATCGGTTCAGTTTGGTTCAAAGTTGCCTCTCGTGATTATAGCTTTTCGTCGACTTTACTAACAAATAAAGCTTTGTTTACAATCCGTCGTGATTTGTCACGTCTTCTTCGGCAGATCTTTCGAGTCAATGTGTTTTGCTTTAGCAACAAATGAAGCTTCGCTTACACCAGAAAGCGAGTTACGAATCTAATTCTCTTTTCTAATTTTTTACGATTTTTTTGACATCGACTACAATTGTTACTAAAGCCCTGCTTACACTAGAAAAATGGTTCAGTCTAGTTCGAAGTCGCCTTTTGTGAATCAAGCTTTTTGTTTGACTTCACTAATATATAAAGCTCGGTTTACAATCCGTCGCGATTAGTCACGTCTTCTTCGGCAATTATTTCGAGTCGATGTACTTTGCTTTAGCAACAAATAAAGCTTCGTTCACACCAGAAAGCAAGTTACGAGTTACGAGTCTAATCCTCTAATCATTTTTTCACGATTTTTTTGATCTTGAATACAATTGATAATAATGCCCTGCTTACACTAAAAAATTGGTTCAGTGTAGTTCACAGTTGCCTTTCGTGGCTATATTTTTTTGTCGACGTTACTAAGAAATGAAGCCCTGTTCAGAATTCGTGAAACTCGTCACGTCTTCTTCGGCAATTCTTTTGAGTCGATGTACTTTGCTATATCAACAAATGAAGCTTCGTTCACACCAGAAAGCGAGTAGAGAGTCTTATCCTCTAGTTATTTGTTACGATTTTTTTAATCTCGACTACAATTGTTAATAAAACCCTGTTCACACTAAAAAATCGGTTCAGTCTAGTTCAAAGTTGCCTTTTGTGGCTATAGCTTTTCGTCGACGTTACTAACAAATAAAGCCCTGTTTACAACTCGTGAAACTCGTCACGTCTTCTACGGCAATTTTTTTTGAGTCGATGTACTTTGCTATATCAACAAATAAAGCTTCGTTCACACCAGAAAGCGAATTGAGAATTTTATCCTCTAGTCATTTGTTACGATTTTTTTGATGTCGACTACAATTGTTAGTGAAGTCCTACTCACACTAGAAAATCGGTTCAGTCTAGTTCAAAGTTGCCTTTCGTGGCTATAGCTTCTCGTCAACGTTACTAACAAACAAAGCCCTGTTTACAACTCGTGAAACTCGTCACGTCTTCTTTGGCAATTCTTTTAAGTCGATGTACTTTGCTATATCAACAAATAAAGCTTCGTTTACACCAGAAAGCGAGTTATGAATCTAATCCTCAGTTTTGACGATTTTTTTAATGTCGACTACAATCAGGGCTACAGGGCTTTATCATTGTTGATGAAGCCCTGTTTACACTAGAAAATCGGTTCAGTCTAGTCAAAAGTTGTGTTTCGTGATTATAGCTTTTCGTCGACGTTACTAACAAATAAAGCCCCGTTCACAAGATTGTCCGTCGAGATTCGTTGCATCTTCTCCGGCAATCCTTTGAAAGTCTACCGTTCGCTTGAAGCGAGTCCACCGTCCGCTTCAAGCGACACTCGCCGACACATGACCGCCTTTATCTTGATCTAAACAAGTTACACGTCTTTCTGAAGCGAGTCTACCGTCTGCTTTAATCAAGTCTACCGTCTGTCGGAAGCATGTCATTGGCACTCGCCGAAGGCGACACACGACAGCCTGTAGCTTGTTGTAAACGGGATATATGTCTTTCTGAATCGGGTCTACCGTTTGTTTGAAGTAAGCCTACCGTCTGCTTGAAGCGAGTCTACTATCCGATTAAAGCGAGCCTACCGTCCGATTAAATCGAGTCATTGGCACTCGCCGAAGGCGACACACGACAGCCTGTAGCCTGTGGGTGAACAAGATACACGTCTCCCTGAATCGAGTCAACCGTCTTTCTGAATTGAGTCTACCGTCTTCTTGAAGCGAGTCTACCGCACAATTGAAGCGAGTCTACCGTAGGATTGAAACGAGTCATTGGCACTCGCCGAAGGCGACACACGACAGCCTGTAGCCTGTGGTGAACAAAATACACGTCCTCCTGAATCAAGTTTACCGTCTTTCTGAATCGAGTCTACCGTTTGTTCGAAAGGAGTCTACCGTCTTCTTGGAGCGAATCTACCGTCCGATTGAAGCGAGTCATTAGCACTCGCCGAAGGCGACACAAGACAGCCTGTAGCTTGTCGTAAACGGGAGACACGTTTTCCTGAATCGGATCTACTGTTTGTTTGAAGGGAGTCTACCGTCTGCTTGAAGCGAGTTTACCGTCCGATTGAAACCAGTTATTGGCACTCGCTGAAGGCGACACACGGCAGCCTGTAGTCTGTGGTGAACAAGATACACGTCTTCCTGAATCGAGTCGACCGTTTGTTGAAGGGGGTCTACCGTCTGCTTAAAGCGAATCTACCGTATGCTCAAAGCGAGTCTACCGTATGCTCAAAGCGAGTCCACTGTCTGCTTGAAGCAAGTCTACCGGCTACTTGAAGCGAGTCTACCGTCTGCTTCAATCAAGTCTACCTTCTGTCGGAAGCGGGTCATTGGCCCTCGCCGTAGGCGACACACGACAGCCTGTAGCCGACACATGACAGCCTGTTGTAAACGAGATACACGTCTTCCTGAATCGAGTCCACCGTTTGTTGAAGGGAGTCTACCGTCTGCTTAAAGCGAGTCTACCGTATGCTCAAAGCGAGTCTACCGTATGCTCAAAGCGAGTCCACTGTCTGCTTGAAGCAAGTCTACCGGCTGCTTGAAGCGAGTCTACCGCCTGCTTCAATCAAGTCTACCTTCTGTCGGAAGCGGGTCATTGGCCCTCGCCGTAGGCGACACACGACAGCCTGTAGCCGACACATGACAGCCTGTTGTAAACGAGATACACGTCTTCCTGAATCGGGTCTACCGTTCGTTTGAAGGGAGTCTACCGTCTACCATCTGATTCAAGCGAGTTTACCGTCCGATTGAAGCGAGTCATTGACGCTCGCCAAAGGCGACACACGACAGCCTGTAGCCTGTGGTGAACAAGATACACGTCCGCCTGAATCGAGTCTACCGTCTTTCTGAATTGAGTCTACCGTTTGTTCGAAAGGAGTCTACCGTCTTCTTGGAGCGAATCTACCGTCCGATTGAAGCGAGTCATTAGCACTCGCCGAAGGCGACACAAGACAGCCTGTAGCTTGTCGTAAACGGGAGACACGTTTTCCTGAATCGGATCTACTGTTTGTTTGAAGGGAGTCTACCGTCTGCTTGAAGCGAGTTTACCGTCCGATTGAAACCAGTTATTGGCACTCGCTGAAGGCGACACACGGCAGCCTGTAGTCTGTGGTGAACAAGATACACGTCTTCCTGAATCGAGTCCACCGTTTGTTGAAGGGAGTCTACCGTCTGCTTGAAGGGAGTCTACCGTATGCTCAAAGCGAGTCTACCGTATGCTCAAAGCGAGTCCACTGTCTGCTTGAAGCAAGTCTACCGGCTGCTTGAAGCGAGTCTACCGTCTTCTTCAATCAAGTCTACCTTCTGTCGGAAGCGGGTCATTGGCCCTCGCCGTAGGCGACACACGACAGCCTGTAGCCGACACATGACAGCCTGTTGTAAACGAGATACACGTCTTCCTGAATCGGGTCTACCGTTCGTTTGAAGGGAGTCCACCGTCTACCATCTGATTCAAGCGAGTTTACCGTCCGATTGAAGCGAGTCATTGGCGCTCGCCGAAGGCGACACACGACAGCCTGTAGCCTGTGGTGAACAAGAAACACGTCCGCCTTAATCGAGTCTACCGTCTTTCTGAATCGAGTCTACCGTTTGTTCGAAAGGAGTCTACCGTCTTCTTGGAGCGAATCCACCGTCCGATTGAAGCGAGTCATTAGCACTCGCCGAAGGCGACACAAGACAGCCTGTAGCTTGTCGTAAACGGGAGACACGTTTTCCTGAATCGGATCTACTGTTTGTTTGAAGGGAGTCTACCGTCTGCTTGAAGCGAGTTTACCGTCCGATTGAAACCAGTTATTGGCACTCGCTGAAGGCGACACACGGCAGCCTGTAGTCTGTGGTGAACAAGATACACGTCTTCCTGAATCGAGTCAACCGTTTGTTGAAGGGGGTCTACCGTCTGCTTAAAGCGAGTCTACCGTATGCTCAAAGCGAGTCCACTGTCTGCTTGAAGCGAGTCTACCGTCTGCTTCAATCAAGTCTACCTTCTGTCGGAAGCGGGTCATTGGCCCTCGCCGTAGGCGACACACGACAGCCTGTAGCCGACACATGACAGCCTGTAGCTTGTTGTAAACAAGATACAAGTCTCCCTGAATCGAGTCAACCGTTTGTTTGAAGGGAGTCTACCGTCTGATTGAAGCGAGTCTACCGTCTGCTTGAAGCGAGCCATTGGCACTCGCCGAAGGCGACACATGACCGCCTTTATCTTGATCTAACCGAGTTACACGTCTTCTTGAAGCGAGTCTACCGTCTGCTTTAGTCAAGTCTACCGTCTGTCGGAAGCGAATCATTGGCACTCGCCGAAGGCGACACACGACAGCCTGTAGCCTGTGGTGAACAAGATACACGTCTTCTTGAATCGAGTCAACCGTCTTTCTGAATCGAGTCTACCGTCTTCTTGAAGCGAGTCTACCGCACGATTGAAGCGAGTCTACCGTAGGATTGAAACGAGTTATAGGCACTCGCCGAAGGCGACACACGACAGCCTGTAGCCTGTGGTGAACAAAATACACGTCCTCCTGAATCAAGTTTACCGTCTTTCTGAATCGAGTCTACCGTTTGCTTGAAAGGAGTCTACCGTCTTCTTGAAGCGAATCTACCGTCCGATTGAAGCGAGTCATTGGCACTCGCCGAAGGCGACACACGACAGCCTGTAGCTTGTCGTAAACGGAAGACACGTTTTCCTGAATCGGATCTACTGTTTGTTTGAAAAGAGTCTACCGTCTGCTTGAAGCGAGTTTACCGTCCGATTGAAACGAGTTATTGGCACTTGCTGAAGGCGACACACGGCAGCCTGTAGTCTGTGGTAAACAAGATACACGTCTTCCTGAATCGAGTCAACCGTTTGTTGAAGGAAGTCTACCGTCTGCTTAAAGCGAGTCTACCGGCTGCTTGAAGCGAGTCTACCGTCTGCTTCAATCAAGTCCACCTTCTGTCGGAAGCGGGTCATTGGCCCTCGCCGTAGGCGACACACGACAGCCTGTAGCCGACACATGACAGCCTGTAGCTTGTTGTAAACGAGATTCACGTCTTCCTGAATCGAGTCTACCGTTTGATTGAAGGGAGTCTACCGTCTGCTTGAAGCGAGTCTACCGTCCGATTAAAGCGAGTCACTGGCACTTGCCGAAGGCGACACACGACAGCCTGTAGCTTGTTGTGGACGAGATACACGTCTTCCTGAATTGAGTCTACCAAATTTTGAAGCGAGTTTTTGACCAATTTAAAGCTTTTGTGAAGTCTGGGCCGGTGAAAGCTAATCTGCCTATAAACGACGTTGACGTTTGCCGAATGCGAGTAAATCGCCTGCTGGAAACAAGTCATTGGCAGTCGCCGAAGGCGACACATGACCCGTTGCATCTTTATGCGGAGACCTAACCGGCAGCTTGAGGCAAGGAAAAGGGCATTAACATTCGCCGAAGGCGCTGCAGCTTTATGATTATGCTTTATGTAGAATGCAGTACGTAGCATGAAGACTATGTAGTAAATTGAGCTGCCGCCGCAGCGAGAACAAAAAGCAGCAAGCACACCAGCAGCAAAGCAAAGCGAAACGGGGACACAACAACGACACCATTGTTTTGACGCGGTGGTGGCGGCAGCGGCGCCTGCACCCTTCCCCATAATCCAATTCGCCGTTCCGTAATTGTGGCAATCAACCTGTCACGTTATTTCCCGATATAACAATAAGGCACATTATTCCCGGCGCGAATAATACGGCTTCCGTCGTTTTCACCACCACCACCACCGCCACCACCACCACCACCACCGCCAGCAGCAACAGAACTCTGCCCTTGCCGTCAGACCAACACCATGCAGGTGGTCGGAATTTCGTTCGAGACGGGAATCAGGAATTCGTTTTGTTGCTTTATTATATATTTAAGTGGGCACATTTGCGACCTGTAATACAATGACTGCGGCGAAAACCCTCCGGGGCGCACCCTTCGGGAATACGGAATGCCTTTTTCACGGGACGCGTGTGTCCAGAATATCATGATCTCCTCGCTCTGGCCGAGACGGCGCTGCCCGTCCCCGCCCACGGCTCTAACAGTATTTAGAGGAACTATTAAAACACTATAGGGCCGAAGCCGCAAGATGAATTATTCAAGAACTATAATTGCGCGGCGCGTGGGGCGGGGTGGAGGCGAGAGGAAGGAGGAAACCCTGTGAAAATGTGAAAAATACGAAACAAAAACGATAAAAGAACGAGGGAGGAGTGTATATGGTACGATATCATGGAAATTGTGCAACAGTCCGGAGCGCCGTTAACCCAAATTGCAGCATATCCGGAAACGACTGCGGCGGTGCTTTACGGCACGCCGCTCGAATTGTTACATTCATGTGGGATATAACGAAAAACGACGGTGGCCGCCGGGAGCCAGGCTAAATGTATCAGAAAATCTAAGTGAGTCCAGCTGACCGGACCGCGATGCCCTGTCCTCATCTCGAACTCATCTCGTAGCCTCTCACTGAACTCTTGATTGCATCAAAGGTCATGCATGCTGGTGTATAATTATAAGGGAATTCGGGAAAACTCGTAAGAGGTCTGATAGAATTCAGGCCAACCCTATGTACATTTGAAGGAGCTTTGAAGGAATTCAGCGGGGAAACGCTGGGGAGTTCATTTTCGGAACACTTCTTCTGTGCGATTCGAGGACTCCAATGGTAACGAAATAATGCGGAGGTATTTCAGGAAATCCTTGAGAAACTTTGGGAAGGGAGGTCTCAGGAGTTGGAGAGAATCTGGAAGTGCTCAATGTAGCTCTGGAGGCACTTGAACGAAGTCTGAAGGAACGCAGGAGGAAAACTGGAGAACTCAATCGTAAGAATCATCTCTTCTATACAAGTTAGAATAGATTGACGAGAACGAGGTATTATAAACGACCATCAAAAACTATGGAAAAGCTAGGAGGAAGTCGTGGTTTCTCTGGAGGACTTCAAAGGAAATCTGAAATAGCTCAGAAAGTTGATCGACTTCAATTAGAACGATTATTCTAGGAGGACTCCGGGTAATTCTGGATGAACTCAGAATTTCTGTGAAGGAGCTAGAAGAAACTCTGGAAGAAAGCCAGGGGAAATCCGGGAACTCTGTCGCAAACAGTACCTACCTCTCTTGTACGAATTTCATCAGCGGTTTACATCTCGATTAAAACGAACAATTCCACGTGACCTCATTGGTTTTCTCTTCTGGAAAACTTGAACCTTAGCTGATATCCACGAACTATAGGAACCTACCAGATTTTCTGTGGACAATTTCAATTTTCAACTGGGCTGTACTGGAAGAGTTCCTGGCCAATCGCTGCTACCAGCACACACTAACTCGTCGAAGCTTTGCAAACCAAATGAATTTATTATTGGCGGCGACGACGGCTGTCGAGCGACGGCATCGGAGAGAGAGGCAGCAGAGAGGATAATTTCCCCGAGTCTTGATCATTGTGCTTGTAAATTGCTTCGGTAAATAACTCGGTGGCGTCTCAAAGGAAAAAATCCGATAATTTTATTAGGGTCGGGTCGTAACCGGCGCCGCCGACCCTGTGCGCCACATACACATACAGAAAGACAGCTTTTTAGGGAGGAAATGTGCCCCGTTCGTGTGTTTGTTTCTACCCCGCTTTCCCCTTTCCAGTCTCGCCCCCCGCCCGACGCTCGTCCCCCTCGGGCACACAGAGCCGTAATTTGCATACTTTATGCGGCATAATTTGAGAGAGAGAGGATCGAAATTCTAAAACGTTTACGTTCATGACGTTCCGTTACACACGTTTACGTAACTAAACCGAGCTTTAACAAGTTAAAAAGGCCGTTAGTGCATGCGAGTCGACGCAGATCGTGCAAAAAGCTCTCAATACAATTTTAAAAGACAATCAGCGCTTCCAAGGTCTCCCAAAGTGCGAATCCAGCTTCTTGAGGGTGAGCGCCCCCAAGAAAGAAGGTCAATATCACCTTCAAACAGAGTTTACAGTTTTGTTGAGTCTGTAGCGTAGAACTTTCCAAGTGAATTACGCGTCACCACACCTTGAGGTGTGCGTACTTTTAATCCAGCGACGCTTTTCCAATTCGGTCATTTGGTGATTGTTTGTGACACCCCCCCCCCACCTTTACTTAACCCAACCGCAAGTGAGGTAGAGAAAACTGCCGACTTACCTGTGAGTGTTTGCAGTTGAGGTAGGTATTTCTTCCAGAAGGCACACTGCTTGAGTCTGGGACCCCGCCCCGTGGCAGTGGAGTTGACGTCGAGCGTGAGGAACTCCCTTCCGAAAGCTGTGTGCGGCGGCCAGAACGTCGGCGTCCATACGCCGTTGGGCGACTGGCTGGGGTTGCCGGTTTTGGCGAAGTTGGCCCAGTACCTCATTATCCGCTTGCTAAGGTCGACCTCCTGGGCCGTGTAGGACTTGGTCGGGTTCAGCGGCTCGCCGAACACGTAGTTGATCTCGTCGGCGTGCATCACGCCCGTCCACGACGGCCACGGATTGGCCACCGTGCGGTGCTTGTAGTAGTACATGTAGACGGTGTTGCCCGTCTCGGCGTACCTGCAACGACAATTTTTCTTGAAAACACTTCGGTTACAGCCCCACCGTTACAATAAGTCTTCAGTTACATATCTCTCCAGTGAACAAGTTTAGTTTGGATCTCTATTATTCCGGTTGAAGTCCCGAGGTGCAATGAATATCTACAAAATACAGAAGTGAAAGATTAAAATCAAATGAGGGTCGAAAGTCATGATTAGTGACTGAAATAAGTCAATATTCATGCTATTGTATTTTTTTTTCTTTCTTTGTTCTCTACACTCTGGTTCTGATCTTTTTCCCTTCATGTACTCGGGTGTTGTTTCTTCTTCTTGTTCTCCATACTTTAATTTCAATTTTTTTTCTCCATGTACTCGACTGCGTTTTCTTGTTCTGGTTCTCTATACTCTAGTTCCGATCTTTTTCTCTTCATATATTATGCTATTTTTTTTGTTTTCGTTCTTCATATTGTATTCTGGTTCTGATATTTTTCTCTTTATATACTCGACTGGTTTTTCTTTTTCTTGTTCTTTATACTCTGGTTCTATGGATAAATCTCTTTTTTGAAGTCAAACTTTCGCCATAGTATAGCAAGGCAATATTTTGGAATCGTACTGACACAATTCAGATCTTCTTAGATAGATAGATAAGCATTTATTTTCCAACAGGCATCACACCATACAAGTACAATACGAACCCACAACAGGAAAAAACAGAAAAACAAAAATGACTAGATTTGAAAATTACAAGTCACATTCACATTCTACACCGCTATCAACCGCCTGATCACCGACAACGGTGTACAAAATAAATCTATATCGTTGTCTACGGACAAACAGTTGAAAACAGTACACATAAAAAACACAGGCGACCTGTACATAAGGTTAGTTCTGGGACAATCACAGTAAAACGAATGTTGGAGTCTTCTTACATTCAATCCACAGTTTGTTTGATAAAAGGAGCTTCAAGCTTTCCGCAGCAATTCCAGAAACCTTCAAACAAGCGTTTTCAAATAACTAAATGTAATTATTGCGTTCCAGAAAACGCAAGAGAGTCACGATACGAGAAGCGAAACCTCAAAAGTTGTTTGTTTCGATATTAATAATCAGGTTGCTTTATTACCGAGGCTTCTTTCTCATCTCGAAGCGGAACGTTATATCTTGCAGTTCGTTATTTTTTGACGTTTTTTTTTTCTGAAGAAAATCTACACGCTAAGAATTGAACATTGAGACTTGTATTTAGTATCATTTGCTAGTAAGTTGATTTCAATTCTCGAATAAAAAAATTGCCTGCCTGGTAAGATCTGGGAATGCCAACCTTCCGGAGTAATTGCTCAGTGGTTCTCAAACGTTCGTATTACTACACATTTTTCTGGGTAATCAAATAATTTTGACGACACAGTCTGTCATTTGAAAAATGTTTATCTACTAGCTGAAGCTGTAACGTGCGTGAGGTTACGAACATTTTTCATGGAAATGAACTTTAGAAATGAGCACTTTGCTGTGCTCAGGGGATGTATATTGTAATTTTTCAATTTCTCCGGATTTCTTAGGATTTTGGATGATTCATAGAATTTTCAATGAGATTTTCAGAGATTTTCACGACAACTTTAGGGATTTATGAAGATTTCGGAAGAATACCTATAATTTCCAAAGATTCCCTAATATTTCTACGGTTTCTAAGAATTACAAAAAAACTTCTATGACATTTTCAAAAATTTCTGAGAATTTCTAAGCAGTTATAAAGATTCAACGGAATTTCTATAGATTTTCATAGAATTTCTGGATACTTCTACGAGATTTTCGAACACTTCTAGGGATTTTTTGGGATTTCTACGCTTTTTAAATGTTCCCACGATTTCTAAGGATTTCTATGGATTCTGAGGGATTTTTAGAAGTTTCTAGATAATGATGAGGATTCCCGAAAATTTCAATGGATTTCTCAGTTACTTCTACAGGATTTTTAGGATTCTATCAAGATTTGTATTGTATCACACTTCTATCCTCAAAGATTGCTACGAGATTTTTCAAGAATGTCTCAAGATTTCAGAACATTTCTACAGGATTACCAAAATCATTCACGAAATTTCTGAGAATCCCTGTGGATATTTCTAGAGATTACTTACATTTTTTGAATATTCATTTTAGATTCCTAGGGATTTTTGAGTTTTTTCACAGAATTTGTGAGGATTTCTGAAGATTTCTACAAGGTTTCTAGGGACTTCCAAAGATTTTTACGGGGTTACTAGGGATTTCTTACGAATTCTAGAAATGTGTAGGGAGTTCTAAGACTGAAGATTTGCATGTAATTTTTAGGCTTTTCAATATTTCTATGGGAGTTTTGAAGAGTCCTAGAAATTTCTTGAACTTTTACAAAATTTCCAAAGATTTCGGAAGATTTTAAGCAGTTCTGAGAGTTTTCACAAGATTCTTGGGGATTTGTGAAGATTTTCACGGTTTATTACGGATTTCTGGATATTTCTACCAGATTTTTGAGAGCTTCTAGAGATTTCTACGAGATTTCTGAGAATTTTCTTCCAAGCTTCAACTTCATTCCCTCTTTCAAATGAGTCTATTTTCAAAAGTTTAGGAATTTCTGATGATTTTTACGAGATTTTTGAAAGCTGTCCAGAATGATTCTAGGGATTTTTCAAAGTTTCTGCGAGATCTCTTGGGATTCCCGATGGATCGTATGAGATTTCTGAAATCGGTTGAGTATTTCTGAAAATCTTCATTGATTTTTGCTGATTTCCACGGGATTTCCAAGATATCTTTGAAAAATTTTGAAGAAATTTCTTGAGATTTTCAAGGACTTCCAAAAATTTCTATAAATTTCTTAAAATTTTAACGGGATTTTTGGGAATCTATGGAGAGTTTCATGAGATTTTTAGGGATTTCTAAAGAATTCTACGAGATTTTTGAGTATACCGTCTGCCCGAAGTGATTCAGTGGTACTCGCCGTTAGCGACACGCGACAACCTGTAGCTTGTTGTAAACGAGATACACGTCTTCCTGAATCAAGTCTATCGTCTTTCTGAATAGAGTCTACCGTTTGTTTCAAGGGAGTCCACCGTCTGCCCGAGGCGACTCACTGGCATTCGCCGAAGGCGACACGCGACCGTTCGTAGCGTGTTGTAATCGAGATACACGTCTTTCTGAATCGAGTCTACTGTTTTCTTGAAGCGAGTCTACCGTCCGCTCCAGGCGAGTCTACCGTCTGCTTGATGCGAGCCATTAGCACTCGATGGAGGCGACACATGACAGCCTGTCGCTTGTTGTAAACGAGATACACGTCTTCCTGAATCGAGTCTACCGTTTGTTTGAAGGGAGTCTACCGTCTGCCCGAAGTGAGTCATTGGCACTCATCCAAGGCGACACGCTACCGCCTGTGGCGTGTTGTGATCGGGATACACGTCTTTCTGAATCGAGTCTACCGTCTGCTTGATGCGAACTATTGGCACTCGCCGAAGGTGACACATGACAGGTTTTCGCTTGTTGTAAACGAGATACAAGTCTTCCTGAATCGAGTCTACCCTTTTTCTGAATCGGGTCTACCGTCTTTCTGAATCGAGTCTACCGTCGTTCTGAATCGAGTCTACCGTCGTTCTGAATCGAGTCTACCATCTGCCCGAAGTGAGTCACTGGCACTCGCTGGAGGCGACACACGACCGCCTGTAGCGTGTTGTAATCGAGATACACGTATTTCTGAATCGAATCTACCGTCTTCCTGAATCGAGTCTACCGTCTGCTTTAGGCAAGTCTACCGTCTGCTTGATGCGAGCCATTGGGACTCGCCGAAGGCGACACACACCAGCCTGTAGCTTGTTGTAAACTAGATACACGTCTTCCTGAATCGAGTCTATCGTCTTTCTGAATTGAGTCTACCATTTATTTCAAAGGAGTCTACCGTCTGCCCGAAGCGATCCGCTGGCACTCGCCGAAGGCGACACGCGACCGTTCGTAGCGTGTTGTAATCAAGATACACGTCTTTTTGAATCAAGTCTACTGTTTTTTTTGAAGCGAGTCTACCGTCCGCTCCAGACGAGTCTACCGTCTGCTTGATGCAAGCCATTGGCACTCGATGGAGGCGACACATGACAGCCTGTCGCTTGTTGTAAACAAGATACACGTCTTCCTGGATCGAGTCTACCGTTTGTTTGAAGGGAGTCTACCGTCTGCCCGAAGTGAGTCATTGGCACTCATCCAAGGCGACACGCTACCGCCTGTGGCGTGTTGTGATCGGGATACACGTCTTTCTGAATCGAGTCTACCGTCTGCTTGATGCGAACTATTGGCACTCGCCGAAGGTGACACATGACAGGTTTTCGCTTGTTGTAAACGAGATACAAGTCTTCCTGAATCGAGTCTACCCTTTTTCTGAATCGGGTCTACCGTCTTTCTGAATCGAGTCTACCGTCGTTCTGAATCGAGTCTACCGTCGTTCTGAATCGAGTCTACCATCTGCCCGAAGTGAGTCACTGGCACTCTCTGGAGGCGAGACACGACCGCCTGTAGCGTGTTGTAATCGAGATACACGTATTTCTGAATCGAATCTACCGTCTTCCTGAATCGAGTCTACCGTCTGCTTTAGGCAAGTCTACCGTCTGCTTGATGCGAGCCATTGGGACTCGCCGAAGGCGACACACGCCAGCCTGTAGCTTGTTGTAAACTAGATACACGTCTTCCTGAATCGAGTCTATCGTCTTTCTGAATTGAGTCTACCATTTATTTCAAAGGAGTCTACCGTCTGCCCGAAGCGATCCGCTGGCACTCGCCGAAGGCGACACGCGACCGTTCGTAGCGTGTTGTAATCAAGATACACGTCTTTTTGAATCAAGTCTACTGTTTTCTTGAAGCGAGTCTACCGTCCGCTCCAGACGAGTCTACCGTCTGCTTGATGCAAGCCATTGGCACTCGATGGAGGCGACACATGACAGCCTGTCGCTTGTTGTAAACAAGATACACGTCTTCCTGGATCGAGTCTACCGTTTGTTTCAAGGAAGTCTACCGTCTGCCCGAAGTGAGTCATTGGCACTCGTCCAAGACGACACGCTACCGCCTGTAGCGTGTTGTGATCGAGATACACGTCTTTCTGAATCGAGTCTACCGTCTGCTTGATGCGAACCATTGGCACTCGCCGAAGGCGACACATGACAGGTTTTCGCTTGTTGTAAACAAGATACAAGTCTTCCTGAATCGAGCCTACCGTTTTTCTGAATCAAGCCTACCGTCTATCTGAATCGAGTCTACCGTCTTTCTGAATAGAGTCTACCGTCTTTTTTGAATCAAGTCAACCGTCGTTCTGAATCGAGTCAACCATCTGCCCGAGGCGAGTCATTGGCATTCGCCGAAGGCGACACACGACCGCCTGTAGCGTGTTGTAATCGAGATACACGTCTTGCTGAATCGAGTCTACCGTCTTTCTGAATCGAGTCTACCGTTTTTCTGAATCGAGTCTACCGTCTTTTTGAATCGAGTCTACCGTCGTTCTGAATCGGGTTTACCATCTGCCCGAAGCGAGTCATTGGTACTCGCCGAAGACGACACACGACCGCCTGTAGCGTGTTGTAATCGAGATATACGTATCTCTGCATCGAATCTACCGTCTTCCTGAATCGAGTCTACCGTCTGATTGAAGCGAGTCTACCGTCTGCTTGATGCAAACCATTGGCACTCGCCGAAGGCGACACATGACAGCCTCTTGCTTGTTAAAAACGAGATACACGTCTTCCTGAATCAAGTCTACCGTCTTCCTGAATCGAATCTACCGTTCTCCTGAATCGAATCTACCGTTTTTCTAAATCGAGTCTACCGTCGTTCTGAATCGAGTTTACCATCTGCCCGAAGCGAGTCATTGGTACTCGCCGAAGACGACACACGACCGCCTGTAGCGTGTTGTAATCGAGATATACGTATCTCTGCATCGAATCTACCGCCTTCCTGAATCGAGTCTACCGTCTGATTGAAGCGAGTCTACCGTCTGCTTGATGCAAACCATTGGCACTCGCCGAAGGCGACACACGACCGCCTGTAGCGTGTTGTAATCGAGATACACGTCTTCCTGAATCGAGTCTACCGTCTTTCTGAATCGAGTCTACCGTTTTTCTGAATCGAGTCTACCGTCTTTTTCAATCGAGTCTACCGTCGTTCTGAATCGGGTTTACCATCTGCCCGAAGCGAGTCATTGGTACTCGCCGAAGACGACACACGACCGCCTGTAGCGTGTTGTAATCGAGATATACGTATCTCTGCATCGAATCTACCGTCTTCCTGAATCGAGTCTACCGTCTGCTTGATGCAAACCATTGGCACTCGCCGAAGGCGACACATGACAGCCTCTTGCTTGTTAAAAACGAGATACATGTCTTCCTGAATCGAGTCTACCGTCTTCCTGAATCGAATCTACTGTTCTCCTGAATCGAGTCTACCGTCTTTCTAAATCGAGTCTACCGTCGTTCTGAATCGAGTTTACCATCTGCCCGAAGCGAGTCATTGGTACTCGCCGAAGACGACACACGACCGCCTGTAGCGTGTTGTAATCGAGATATACGTATCTCTGCATCGAATCTACCGTCTTCCTGAATCGAGTCTACCGTCTGATTGAAGCGAGTCTACCGTCTGCTTGATGCAAACCATTGGCACTCGCCGAAGGCGACACATGACAGCCTCTTGCTTGTTAAAAATGAGATACACGTCTTCCTGAATCAAGTCTACCGTCTTCCTGAATCGAATCTACCGTTCTCCTGAATCGAATCTACCGTTTTTCTAAATCGAGTCTACCGTCGTTCTGAATCGAGTTTACCATCTGCCCGAAGCGAGTCATTGGTACTCGCCGAAGACGACACACGACCGCCTGTAGCGTGTTGTAATCGAGATATACGTATCTCTGCATCGAATCTACCGTCTTCCTGAATCGAGTCTACCGTCTGCTTGATGCAAACCATTGGCACTTGCCGAAGGCGACACATGACAGCCTCTTGCTTGTTAAAAACGAGATACACGTCTTCCTGAATCGAGTCTACCGTCCTCCTAAATCGAATCTACCGTTCTCCTGAATCGAATCTACCGTTTTTCTAAATCGAGTCTACCGTCGTTCTGAATCGAGTTTACCATCTGCCCGAAGCGAGTCATTGGTACTCGCCGAAGACGACACACGACCGCCTGTAGCGTGTTGTAATCGAGATATACGTATCTCTGCATCGAATCTACCGTCTTCCTGAATCGAGTCTACCGTCTGATTGAAGCGAGTCTACCGTCTGCTTGATGCAAACCATTGGCACTCGCCGAAGGCGACACATGACAGCCTCTTGCTTGTTAAAAACGAGATACACGTCTTCCTGAATCAAGTCTACCGTCTTCCTGAATCGAATCTACCGTTCTCCTGAATCGAATCTACCGTTTTTCTAAATCGAGTCTACCGTCGTTCTGAATCGAGTTTACCATCTGCCCGAAGCGAGTCATTGGTACTCGCCGAAGACGACACACGACCGCCTGTAGCGTGTTGTAATCGAGATATACGTATCTCTGCATCGAATCTACCGTCTTCCTGAATCGAGTCTACCGTCTGCTTGATGCAAACCATTGGCACTCGCCGAAGGCGACACATGACAGCCTCTTGCTTGTTAAAAACGAGATACACGTCTTCCTGAATCGAGTCTACCGTCCTCCTAAATCGAATCTACCGTTCTCCTGAATCGAATCTACCGTTTTTCTAAATCGAGTCTACCGTCGTTCTGAATCGAGTTTACCATCTGCCCGAAGCGAGTCATTGGTACTCGCCGAAGACGACACACGACCGCCTGTAGCGTGTTGTAATCGAGATATACGTATCTCTGCATCGAATCTACCGTCTTCCTGAATCGAGTCTACCGTCTGATTGAAGCGAGTCTACCGTCTGCTTGATGCAAACCATTGGCACTCGCCGAAGGCGACACACGACCGCCTGTAGCGTGTTGTAATCGAGATACACGTCTTCCTGAATCGAGTCTACCGTCTTTCTGAATCGAGTCTACCGTTTTTCTGAATCGAGTCTACCGTCTTTTTGAATCGAGTCTACCGTCGTTCTGAATCGGGTTTACCATCTGCCCGAAGCGAGTCATTGGTACTCGCCGAAGACGACACACGACCGCCTGTAGCGTGTTGTAATCGAGATATACGTATCTCTGCATCGAATCTACCGTCTTCCTGAATCGAGTCTACCGTCTGCTTGATGCAAACAATTGGCACTCGCCGAAGGCGACACATGACAGCCTCTTGCTTGTTAAAAACGAGATACATGTCTTCCTGAATCGAGTCTACCGTCTTCCTGAATCGAATCTACTGTTCTCCTGAATCGAGTCTACCGTCTTTCTAAATCGAGTCTACCGTCGTTCTGAATCGAGTTTACCATCTGCCCGAAGCGAGTCATTGGTACTCGCCGAAGACGACACACGACCGCCTGTAGCGTGTTGTAATCGAGATATACGTATCTCTGCATCGAATCTACCGTCTTCCTGAATCGAGTCTACCGTCTGATTGAAGCGAGTCTACCGTCTGCTTGATGCAAACCATTGGCACTCGCCGAAGGCGACACATGACAGCCTCTTGCTTGTTAAAAACGAAATACACGTCTTCCTGAATCAAGTCTACCGTCTTCCTGAATCGATTCTACCGTTTTTCTGAATCGAGTCTACCGTCTTTTTGAATCGAGTCCACCGTCGTTCTGAATCGAGTTTACCATCTGCCCGAAGCGAGTCATTGGTACTCGCCGAAGACGACACACGACCGCCTGTAGCGTGTTGTAATCGAGATATACGTATCTCTGCATCGAATCTACCGTCTTCCTGAATCGAGTCTACCGTCTGATTGAAGCGAGTCTACCGTCTGCTTGATGCAAACCATTGGCACTCGCCGAAGGCGACACACGACCGCCTGTAGCGTGTTGTAATCGAGATACACGTCTTCCTGAATCGAGTCTACCGTCTTTCTGAATCGAGTCTACCGTTTTTCTGAATCGAGTCAACCATCTGCCCGAAGCGAGTCATTGGTACTCGCCGAAGACGACACACGACCGCCTGTAGCGTGTTGTCAATGACATGGGGGATGCCGGCCAGCTCCCAGGGTCGTTTCAGGATGTTCGCTACCTTGAACGGCCCCACCGAGCTGCGACTATGGAGGTGGGTCTGATAATGAAAACACTGGTATCGGCAGTAGATACTTGGCCCTGTTACGTAAAATAAGAGATGGACGAGAGTGCTCTATGCGGAGGAGTTCAACTGGCAGCGAGCTTTTTTTATTATGACTTCTTATACTGACACTTTTGATCACTTGGTATTGTTAGAATTTTGTGACCACAGGCGGTCAATGGGATCGCCTGGCTGGATGCGATTGTAAAGGCCTCCAGCCGGGTGATGATGTGGGACCCCTTTGCTTATTGTATCAAAGGAACTCCGCAGTGAGAGTGTTGTAATCGAAATACACGTTTTTCTGAATCGAGTCTACCGTCTGCTAGAAGCGAGTCTACCGTCCGCTTCAGGCGAGTCTACCGTCTGCTTGATGCGAGTCATTGGCACTCGCCGGAGACGACACACGACCGCCTGTAACGATTTTTGTGACATTTTCTAGAAATTTGGGGGAATTTCCACGGAGTCCTCATAATTAATTTGGAATTTCTAAAAATGTTTAGACAATTTTTATGGATTTTCGGAGTTTTCTTACGGGAACTCTCAGAATTTTCGAAGAATTGTATGAGAGTTTCAGAAACTTTGGGAAATTACGAGAATTCCAAAGAATTTCCAGAACAATTTGAATATTTATGTGAGATTTCTCAAAATATTCACGAGATTTCTGAGGACTTCAGCGAGAATTTCTAATTGTGAGCAATCCATCCATCTAACGCTATGTGCTTTTGAGGCCAAAACTATGGATGTTGGCAAAAAAAAACGGCATAATACTGGACGCAGTTTTTTTTGTAAAATTTCATCTTTTTTTTCTAATAACATCAGTAATTCCGCTGGTAAATCAGCAGAAACATCACTAACCGATTTTTATCAGCTGTAACACCTCTATGAGCGTACATTTCATCAATTACATAAATGACAGCCAAACTTGTAAGTTGACTTTTCAAGTGAAATTTCACATTTTTATGAGTTCCGCGTAACTTCACATCATCAGATGTGCTACGTTACCGTTTGAGAACTACTGGGTAATAAACCAGATGATGACCTCCATCGGGATGTCATTTGTGATTTAAAAAGGCTCAGTGTGATCAGCAGTCCATCTGGATTAAAAGCTCCGCGTACTATATACCCGTAGGTTTTAATAGAATTCCATGTACCTACTCTGGATCGCGCAACGTGTTTGTAGTAATAGTAGTAGTAAGAGTATTAGAGCAAAAAGACACTTTCGATTCTGGAAGCGTTCGGGTTTCGCGAGGGCGGAAAGAAAAGCGTGAAGTCGGATCGGAACTCTCGGATTTCCGCCTTCAGCAGTTTAGAGTCGAGTTGCAGCGCAGTAAATAAGAACCGAGGTTTTGCGGTGGAAATGAGGAGAAAAGAGAGGAAAAGGAATGCCGCCGTGAATTTATTCCGACACAAAGAAGCTGTGCGCGAGGTTTCAAAATAGCCGGGTGTTTTCTTTGGAAATTTCAGTTACTCCTCGAACTAACAATCATCGTCGCGAGCACCTGCCCCCGGCAAGTTTTCGCGTGGGGCTCGGTGCGATGCAAATTACGAAATTGCGCGGCCCTTTCAACATTTTCCACGAGAGAATATCGAGCTGCTGAATTCAACTTCTCATATCAAGCTTTCATAAAAATTGTGAATCAGAGTTAGTTGTGGAGCATCAATTCCACGGCTTTTTTCATTAGAGCAAGCTATAAAAAAACGTGTAGTGTTAGCACGAATGGTGCTACGCTAACTTGATGCTAACGTCTTGCTAGATACGCCATCAAGAGCGTATTTCAAATCAAGTCGCAGTAAGTCTTCACTTCCACAGCTAACTACAATTCACAATTCCAAAAAAAGAAACATCGAGAAGATCAACTGGTCGTTACCTGTGAGCGAATTCGTTCACGTTACAGGTGAAGTGCTTGTCGCCGACCATCTTGTCGAGCGAATCCCGGTTGCTGACCGGGTCGTCGGGGTTCAGCCAGTCCGTGTACTCGAACACGATGGCCTGTCGCGCAACGGCGTTCACGTACGGGTTCAGTTCGGTGACGGCCCGCAGGAACTCCTGCCTGTTCACGTAGACGTTCTCCTCTTTCCTGAACAGCTCCGTCAGGTAGTAGATGATGAAGTAGTAGCCCTCTTCGGTGTTGGAGCCCATCAGGATGTTGGTCTTCTTGAAGTTCTTGTTGGCCAGGGCCCGGGTCGGATGCTCGTCTAAGAAGGCGCCGTCTATCACCGGGACTGCAATGAAGTCAAACCAAAACAGTTACTTTTCAGTAGCCTCAGCCTAGCATTACAAAATATCTTTTTTCTCAGTCAAATCTAAAAATACAGAGTGACAAAATTGGCGAAAAAACTTTTTTTTTAAATTGAAACTCAGTAAAAAGCGAAGCCTAGCATCATACCTGACCTCGACGCCTCCTGTCTCGGCGAGATCATTTTTTCTTTATCATATCTTCTTGTAGAAAGCTGTCACAGAATGCTCAAGTTTACATAAACCATTTTTTCATTTTCACTTTCAAGAAAATGGTAGCCTAGCGTTGTAACAGACATCGACGCTTCGCGTCTCGCTGGAATGTCTTCATATCTGTCATAATTTTTCATCAAATTGAGGTTACAGTATCACAGTTGACAACGGACCATATCATTTTCATTTGTTCTCTTGGGAAGAAGCAAAACCTAGCGTCATAACTGGCCTCGACGCCACGCCTCTCAAAGATCATTTTTCCTTGTAATATTTCTCTGTAAAATGATGTAGCAGGGTGTAAAAAATTAGAAAAAACCTATTTTTTCATCTATTTTTTTTTGAGGAAAAAGTGTAGCCCAGCGTTATTACTGACCTCGACGCTTCGCGTCACGCTGCAAAATCTTTTCATCTGTTATGTTTTTTCCAAATTGAGATACAGTGTCGTCGTTGTCAGAAGATTGTTTTGATTGGTTCTTTAAGGGAAAAGCAAGGCCAAGCGTCATAGCTGACCTTGATGCCTCGCCTCTCTAAGATCATTTTTTCTTGTTATATTACCTTGTAAAATGATGAAGCAGGGTGTCGAAAATGAGACAAAACTTTTTTCTCCATCTGTTTTTTTTTTGAGGAAAAAGTGTAGCCCAGCATCATCACTGACCTCGACGCTTCGCGTCTCGCTAAAGTATTCTTATATCTGTAATGTTTTGATTTTCCTTTTCCATATTTTCTTGTAAAATGATGAAGCAAGGTTTCATGTCAGACAAGAATCTAGTTGTCTTTCAGACTTCTGAGAAAAAGAGTATCCTAGCGTTGTAACTAACTTCGACGACCCACGCCTCGGTAGAATTTTTTTGTAGATGTCATGTTTTCTGGCAAATTGAAGCTAGAGTGTCACAGTTGTCAAAAAACATGTTTTTATATGACTTCTTGAGGAAAAGCAAGGCCTAGCGTCATAACTGACCTCGACGCCTCGCCTCTTTATAAGATCAATTTTTCTATGTCACATTTTCTTGTAAAATGATGCAGCAGGGTTTCATTTCAGACAGGAACCATTTTTCCTTTGAAACTTTCAAGAAAAAAGTAGCCTAGCGTTGTAACTGACCTCGATGACTCGCGCCTCGGTAGAATTTTGTTGTGATCATCATGTTTTCTGGCAAATTGAAGCTACGGTGTCAAAATTGTCAAAAAAACGTTTTTCATATTATTTCTTGAGGAAAAGCAAGACCTAGCGTCATAAGTGACCTTGACGCCTCGCCTCTTTGTAAGATCAATTTTTCTTTTCCATAGTTTCTTGTAAAATGATGAAGCAGGGTTTCATATTGGACAAGAATCATTTTTCTTCTGAACTTCTAAGAAAAGAAGTAGCCTGGCGTTGTAACTGACCTCGGCAACTCGCACCTCGACAGAAATTTTTTGCAATGTCTGACGTACTGACCTCAGCGCCTTGCCTCTTTGTAAGATCAATTTCTCTTTGTCATATTTTCTTGTAAAGTGATGGGGCAGGGTTTCATATAGGACAAAACCATTTTTTCTCTCAAACTTTTAAGAAAAAGAGTAACCTTGCGTTATAACTGACCTCAGCGACATGCGCCTCAATAGAAAATTATTGTAATTGTCATGTTTTCCGGCAAATCAAAGCTACAGTGTCACAATTATCAAAAAACATATTACTTCATCATTTCTTGAGAAAAAACAAAGCCTAGCGTCATAACTGACCTCGAAGCCTCGTGCCTCGGTAAAAAATCTTTGTTTTTCTCATACTTTCTGGCAAATTGAAGATTCAGTGTCAGAATTGCAAAAAGACTTGTTTTCAACTTATCTGAATATTAGGGAAAAGCAAGATCTAGTGTCATAATTGACCTCGACGCCTCGCCTCTCTGTGAGATCAATTTTTCAAAGTCATTTTTTTTGTTAAATGATAATACAGTATGTCACATTAAACAAAACTCATTTTTTATGGTTTTTTTTTTTGAGAAAAAAAGTGGCCTATTTGCTAACGGGGTTATAGCAAATTATAGTGCAATATTTCATGGTGGCAGTGATGCATAATTCATAACACTTAATGTGCGTTAATGCATAACACTTATTTGAATAAAGTGAAGCCCTGTTTACACCAAACAATTGAAGCGTTATTTTATGAATTCACAAAAGAACTTTAAGGAAACTTCAGTGGCTACGTTACTGTGAGCTAGTGTTGATTGAAGAAATATAGCAAACGGAGCTTTATTGTGAAATTTATAGCGGAAATTATGCTCAATTGCTTCAAGTTAGTTCAAATGAGCAATGCCTGGTTTACACTATGGAATTAGATTGTTAACTAAGGCACCGGCAAAACAATGTCAGCACAAACGACGCTTCAGTGGAACTTCATCAGCTACGTCACTTTGAGCTAGTGTTGATACAGAAATCACAGCAAACGAGGCATTAGAGCGATATTCTGTGGAAGTACCGCTCTATAAGCCTGGTACCAAGCTGGTCTAAATGAGTAAAGCTTTGTTTGCGCCAAGAAATTGAATCGTTAGTTTGAAAACTAACAAAAGAATGCAAGTACAAATGAGGGTTTAGTGATTTTTTAGTAGCTACGTCACTTCGAGCTAGAGTGAATTGAGAAAATTATAGCAATAAAAATCATATTTTTTCTTTCAAACTTTCAAAAAAAAGAGTAGCCTAGCGTTATAACTGACCTCGACGACTTGCGCATCAGTAAAAAATCATTGTAATTGCCATGTTTCTGTAAAATCGAAGCTAGTGCCATAGTTATCAAAAATTCTATTTCTGCATTATTTCTTGAGAAAAAGCAAAGCCTAGCGTTATAACTGACCTCGAAGCCTCGTGCCTCGTTGAAAAATCTTTGTTTTTCTTATGGTTTCTGGCAAATCGGAGATTTAGTGTCAGAATTGCGGAAAAAACTTGTTCTCATTTCATCTATTATAGGGAAAAGCAAGGTCTAGTGTCATAATTGACCTCAACGCCTCGCCTCTCTGTGAGATACATTTTTCATAGTCATATTTCCTTGTAAAATGATTATACCGTATGTAACACAACACAAAACCTATTTTTTGTCTTTTTTTTAAGAAAAAAGATTGGCCTAGCATTATAAGTGACCTCGACGCTTTGCGTCTCGGTGGAATATTTTTCTTTTTGCCTTATCTTCCAGAAAATTGATTGTACAGAATGTCACAGTCGACAATTAACTATGTTTTTTTTTTACCTCTTAGGAAAAAACGTTGCCTAGCGTTATGACTGACTCCGTTGCTTTGTGCCTCGGTGGAATCGATTTCTTTATCATGTTTTTCAACGAAATGATAATATAAAGTGTATATAAAGTGTCAAAATGAAAGAAAATAATACTCTTTTCCCTTTTCATGTACGAGAAAAAAATAGCCTAGCGTTATAGCTGACCTCGACGCTACGCGTCTCGATGGAACTTAGGCCGTGAACTATGGCAAACGGGGCTTTAGTGAAATATTTTATAGCAGAAGTGATGTTCAATTGCTTGGCATTCAGTTAGTTAATATAAGTGGAACCTTGTTTAGAGCGAAGAATTAAAGCGGTAATTCAAGAACTAGCAAAAGAATCTCAGTATGAACGGGGCTTTATGGACTTTTTAGTAGCTACGTCACTTTGAGCTAGTGTTAATTAAAACATGATGGCAAACGGGACTTGAGTGCAATAATTTATAGCAGAAGTGATGTTCAATTGCTTAGCATTAGGTTAGTTTAAATAAGTGGAGCCTCGTTTACAGCGAAGAATTAGAGCGGTAATTCAAAACCCAGCAGACGAATCTCAGTATAGACGAGTCTTTAGGGACTTTTTAGTAGCTACGTCACTTTGAGTTAGTGTTAATTGAAAAATGATGGCAAACGGGATTTGACTGCTATATTTTATAGCAGAAGTGATGTTCAATTGGTTGGCATTGAGTTAGTTCAAATAAGTGTAGCCTTGTTTAAAGCGAAGAATTAGAGCAGCGGTAATACAAGAACTAGCAGAAGAATCTCAGTATAAACGGGGCTTTAGGGACTTTTCAGTAGCTACGTCACTTTGAGTTAGTGTTAATTGAAAAATGATGGCAAACAGAACTTGCGTGCAATAATTCATAGCAGAAGTGATGTTCAATTGCTTGGCATTAACTTAACTCAAATAAGTGGAGCCTTGTTTACAGCGAAGAATTAGAGCGGTAATTCAAAAGCCAGCAGAAGAATCTCAGTATAGACGAGGCTTTAGGGACTTTTTAGTAGCTACGTCACTTTTAGCCAGTTCTAATTTAAAAACTACAGCAAACGGGGTATTAGAGCAATACTCTGTAGAAGTAACGTTCCACTGCCTGGTACGAAGCAAAAGAATAACAGTACAAATGAGGCTTCAATAATTTTTTAGTAGTATTATGGTCAATTAAGGCTAGTGTTAATTGAAAAATTATTACAAACGGGACACTAGTGCAATATTTTATAGTAGAAGTGATGCATAATTCATAACACTTTATGGGCGTTAATGCATGACACTTGATCAAATAAAGTGAAGCCCTGTTTACTTCAAACAATTGGAGCGTTATTTTATGAACTCACAAAAGAATTTTAAGGAAACTTCAGTAGCTACGTTACTGGGAGCTAGCGTCGATTGAACAAATATAGCAAACGGAGCTTTACTGTTAGCAGAAATGATGCTTAATTGCTTTCAGTTAGTTCAAATGAGCAATGCCTGGTTTACACTATGAAATTAGATTGTTAACTAAGGCACCGGCAAAACAATGTCAGTACAAACGACGCTTCAGTGGAACTTTATCAGCTACGTCACTTTGAGCTAGTGTTGATACAAAAATCACAGCAAACGAGGCATTGGAGCGATATTCTGTGGAAGTACCGCTCTATAAGCCTGGTACGAAGCTGGTCTAAACGAGTAAAGCTTTGTTTACGCCAAGAAATTGAACGTTAATTTGACAACTAACAAAAGAATGCAAGTACAAATGAGGGTTCAACGATATTTAGTAGCTATGTCACTTTGAGCTAGTGTAAATTGAAAAATTATAGCAAAAAAATCATATTTTTTTCTTTCAAACTTTCAAGAAAAAGAGTAGCCTAACGTTATAACTGACCTCGACGACTTGCGCCTCATTAAAAAATCATTGTGATTGCCAGGTTTTCTGCCAAATCGAAGCTAGTGCCATAGTTATTGAAAAAATCTATTTCTTCATCATTTCTTGAGAATAAGCAAAGCCTAGCGTTATAACTGACCTCGAAGCCTCGTCTTTCGGTGAAAAATCTTTGTTTTTCTTATGCTTTTTGGCAAATTGGAGATTCAGTGTCAGAATTGCGGAAAAAACTTGATTTCATTTCATCTATTAGGGAAAAGCAAGACCTAGTGTCATAACTGACCTCGAGGCCTCGCTTCTATGTGAATCACTTTTCATAGTCATATTTTCTTGTAAAATGATTATACCGTATGTCACACTGCACAAAACCCATTTTTGTCTGTTTTTTTTTGAGAAAAAAGATTGGCCTAGCATTATAAGTGACCTCGACGCTTTGCGCCTCGGTGGAATATTTTCTTTTCGCCTTATCTTCCAGGAAACGGATTGTACAAAATGTTACAGTCGACAATTAACTATGTTTTTATTTTACCTCTTAGGAAAAAACGTTGCCTAGCGTTATGACTGACTCCGTTGCTTTGTGCCTCAGTGTAATCGATTTCTTGATCATGTTTTTTAACGAAATGATAATATGAAGTGTCAAAATGAAGGAAAATAATACTCTTTTCCCTTTTCATGTACGAGAAAAAAATAGCCTAGCGTTATAGCTGACCTCGACGCTACGCGTGTCGGTAGGACTTAGACCATGAACTGTGGCAAACGGGGCTTTAGTGTAATATTTTATAGCAGAAGTGATGTTCAATTGCTTAGCATAAAGTTAGTTGTAATAAGTGGAGCCTTGTTTTACAGCGAAGAATTAGAGCGGTAATTCAAGAACTAGCAAAAGAATGTCAGTACAAACGAGGCTTTAGTGAAACTTTATGAGCTACGTCACTTTTAGCTAGTCTTAATTGAAAAACTACAGCAAACGGGTCATAAGAGCGATATTCCGTAGAAGTAACGTCCCATTGCCTGATACGAAGCTGGTTTGAATGAGTGAAGCCTTGTTTACGCCAAGAAATTGGATCGTTGATTTGAAAACTAACAAAAGAATGCCAGTACAAATGAGGCTTTAGTGACTTTTTAGGTTGGTTTTAAAACAAGCAAAATAATAACAATACAAATGAGGCTTCAATGACTTTTTAGTAGCTACGTCACTTAAGGCTAGTGTTAGTTGAAAAATTATAGCAAACGGGGCTTTAGTACAATATTTCATGGCAGGAGTGATGCATAATTCTCAATTGAATAAAGTGAAGCCCTGTTTACACCAAACAATTTAAGCGTTATTTTATGAATTTACGAAAGAACTTTAAGGAAACTTTAGTAGCTCCATTACTGTGAGCTGGTGTTGATTGAACAAATATAGCAAACGGAGCTTTATTGTGAAATTTATAGCAGAAATTATGCTTAATTGCTTCAAGTTAGTTTAAATGAGCAATGCCTGGTTTACACTATGGAATTAGATTGTTAACTAAGGCACCGGCAAAACAATGTCAGCACAAACGACGCTTCAGTGGAACTTCATCAGCTACGTCACTTTGAGCTAGTGTTGATACAGAAATCACAGCAAACGAGGCATTAGAGCGATATTCTGTGGAAGTACCGCTCTATAAGCCTGGTACCAAGCTGGTCTAAATGAGTAAAGCTTTGTTTGCGCCAAAAAATTGAATCGTTAGTTTGAAAACTAACAAAAGAATGCAAGTACAAATGAGGGTTTAGTGATTTTTTAGTAGCTACGTCACTTCGAGCTAGTGTAAATTGAGAAAATTATAGCAATAAAAATCATATTTTTTCTTTCAAACTTTCAAAAAAAAGAGTAGCCTAGCGTTATAACTGACCTCGACGACTTGCGCATCAGTAAAAAATCATTGTAATTGCCATGTTTTCTGTAAAATCGAAGCTAGTGCCATAGTTATCACAAATTTTATTTCTGCATTATTTCTTAAGAAAAAGCAAAGCCTAGCGTTATAACTGACCTCGAAGCCTCGTGCCTCGTTGAAAAATCTTTGTTTTTCTCATGGTTTCTGGCAAATCGGAGATTTAGTGTCAGAATTGCGGAAAAAACTTGTTCTCATTTCATCTATTAGGGAAAAGCAAGGTCTAGTGTCATAATTGACCTCAACGCCTCGCCTCTCTGTGAGATACATTTTTCATAGTCATATTTCCTTGTAAAATGATTATACCGTATGTAACACTACACAAAACCTATTTTTTTGTCTTTTTTTTAAGAAAAAAGATTGGCCTAGCATTATAAGTGACCTCGACGCTTTGCGTCTCGGTGGAATATTTTTCTTTTGCCTTATCTTCCAGAAAATTGATTGTACAGAATGTCACAGTCGACAATTAACTATGTTTTTATTTTACCTCTTAGGAAAAAACGTTGCCTAGCGTTATGACTGACTCCGTTGCTTTGTGCCTCGGTGGAATCGATTTATTTATCATGTTTTCCAACGAAATGATAATATAAAGTGTCAAAATGAAGGGAAATAATACTCTTTTCCCTTTTCATGTACGAGAAAAAAATAGCCTAGCGTTATAGCTGACCTCGACGCTACGCGTCTCGGTGGAACTTAGGCCGTGAACTATGGCAAACGGGGCTTTAGTGCAATATTTTATAGCAGAAGTGATGTTCAATTGCTTGGCATTCAGTTAGTTAATATAAGTGGAACCTTGTTTAGAGCGAAGAATTAAAGCGGTAATTCAAGAACTAGCAAAAGAATTTTGAGTATGAACGGGGCTTTATGGACTTTTTAGTAGCTACGTCACTTTGAGTTAGTGTTAATTGAAAAATGATGGCAAACGGGACTTGAGTGCAATAATTTATAGCAGAAGTGATGTTCAATTGCTTAGCATTAGGTTAGTTTAAATAAGTGGAGCCTCGTTTACAGCGAAGAATTAGAGCGGTAATTCAAAACCCAGCAGAAGAATCTCAGTGAAGACGAGTCTTTAGGGACTTTTTAGTAGCTACGTCACTTTGAGTTAGTGTTAATTGAAAAATGATGGCAAACGGGATTTGACTGCAATATTTTATAGCAGAAGTGATGTTCAATTGGTTGGCATTGAGTTAGTTCAAATAAGTGTAGCCTTGTTTAAAGCGAAGAATTAGAGCAGCGGTAATTCAAGAACTAGCAGAAGAATCTCAGTATAAACGGGGCTTTAGGGACTTTTCAGTAGCTACGTCACTTTGAGTTAGTGTTAATTGAAAAATGATGGCAAACAGGACTTGAGTGCAATAATTCATAGCAGAAGTGATGTTCAATTACTTGGCATTAACTTAACTCAAATAAGTGGAGCCTTGTTTACAGCGAAGAATTAGAGCGGTAATTCAAAAGCCAGCAGGAGAATCTCAGTATAGACGAGGCTTAAGGGACTTTTTAGTAGCTACGTCACTTTTAGCCAGTTTTAATTGAAAAACTACAGCAAACGGGGTATTAGAGCAATACTCTGTAGAAGTAACGTTCCACTGCCTGGTACGAAGCAAAAGAATAACAGTACAAATGAGGCTTCAATAATTTTTTAGTAGTATTATGGTCAATTAAGGCTAGTGTTAATTGAAAAATTATTACAATCGGGACACTAGTGCAATATTTTATAGTAGAAGTGATGCATATTTCATAACACTTTATGGGCGTTAATGCATGACACTTGATCAAATAAAGTGAAGCCCTGTTTACTTCAAACAATTGGAGCGTTATTTTATGAACTCACAAAAGAATTTTAAGGAAACTTCAGTAGCTACGTTACTGGGAGCTAGTGTCGATTGAACAAATATAGCAAACGGAGCTTTACTGTTAGCAGAAATGATGCTTAATTGCTTTCAGTTAGTTCAAATGAGCAATGCCTGGTTTACACTATGAAATTAGATTGTTAACTAAGGCACCGGCAAAACAATGTCAGTACAAACGACGCTTCAGTAGAACTTTATCAGCTACGCCACTTTGAGCTAGTGTTGATACAAAAATTACAGCAAACGAGGCATAAGAGCGATATTCTGTGGAAGTACACCGCTCTATAAGCCTGGTACGAAGCTGGTCTAAATGAGTAAAGCTTTGTTTACGCCAAGAAATTGAATCGTTAATTTGACAACTAACAAAAGAATGCAAGTACAAATGAGAGTTTAGTGATATTTAGTAGCTACGTCACTTTGAGCTAGTGTAAATTGAAAAATTATAGCAAAAAAATCATATTTTTTTCTTTCAAACAAACAAGAAAAAGAGAAGCCTAGCGTTATAACTGACCTCGACGACTTGCGCCTCAGTAAAAAATCATTGTGATTGCCAGGTTTTCTGTCAAATCGAAGCCAGTGCCATAGTTATTGGAAAAATCTATTTCTTCATCATTTCTTGACAATAAGCAAAGCCTAGCGTCATAACTGACCTTGAAGCCTCGTCTCTCGGTAAAAAATCTTTGTTTTTCTCACGCTTTTTGGCAAATTGGAGATTCAGTGTCAGAATTGCGGAAAAAACTTGATTTCATTTCATCTATTAGGGAAAAGCAAGACCTAGTGTCATAACTGACCTCGACGCCTCGCTTCTATGTGAATCACTTTTCATAGTCATATTTTCTTGTAAAATGATTATACCGTATGTCACACTACACAAAACCCATTTTTGTCTGTTTTTTTTTCGAGAAAAAAGATTGGCCTAGCATTATAAGTGACCTCGACGCTTTGCGCCTCGGTGGAATATTTTCTTTTCGCCTTATCTTCCAGGAAATGGATTGTACAAAATGTTACAGTCGACAATTAACTATGTTTTTATTTTACCTCTTAGGAAAAAACGTTGCCTAGCGTTATGACTGACTCCGTTGCTTTGTGCCTCAGTGTAATCGATTTCTTGATCATGTTTTTTAACGAAATGATAATATGAAGTGTCAAAATGAAGGAAAATGATACTCTTTTCCCTTTTCATGTACGAGAAAAAAATAGCCTAGCGTTATAGCTGACCTCGACGCTACGCGTCTCGGTAGGACTTAGACCATGAACTGTGGCAAACGGGGCTTTAGTGTAATATTTTATAGCAGAAGTGATGTTCAATTGCTTAGCATAAAGTTAGTTGTAATAAGTGGAGCCTTGTTTTACAGCGAAGAATTAGAGCGGTAATTCAAGAACTAGCAAAAGAATGTCAGTACAAACGAGGCTTTAGTGAAACTTAATGAGCTACGTCACTTTTAGCTAGTTTTAATTGAAAAACTACAGCAAACGGGTCATTAGAGCGATATTCTGTAGAAGTAACGTCCCATTGCCTGATACGAAGCTGGTTTGAATGAGTGAAGCCTTGTTTACGTCAAGAAATTGGATAGTTGATTTGAAAACTAACCAAAGAATGCCAGTACAAATGAGGCTTTAGTGACTTTTTAGGTTGGTTTGAAAACAAGCAAAAGAATAACAGCACAATCGAGGCTTTAATGACTTTTTAGTAGCTACGTCACTTAAGGCTAGTGTTAGTTGAAAAATGAAAGCAAACGGGGCTTAATGTGCGTTAATGCATAACACTTAATTGAATAAAGTGAAGCCCTGTTTACACCAAACAATTGAAGCATTATTATATGAATTCACGAAAGAACTTCAAGGAAACTTCAGTAGCTACGTTACTGTGAGCTAGTGTTGATTGAACAAATATAGCAAACGGAGCTTTATTGTGAAATTTATAGCAGAAATTATGCTCAATTGCTTCAAGTTAGTTGAAATGAGTAATGCCTGGTTTACACTACGGCATTAGATTGTTAACTGAGACAACGGCAAAAACAATGTCAGTACAAATGACGCTTCAGTGGAACTTCAGCTACGTCACTTTGAGCTAGTTTTGATTAAAAAATTACAGCAAACGGGGCATTAGAGCGATATTCTGTAGAAGTACCGCTCTATAAGCCTGGTACGAAGCTGGTCTGAATGAGTAAAGTTTTGTTTACGCCAAGAAGTTAAATCGTTAATTTGCAACTAACAAAAGAATGCAAGTACAAATGAGGCTTTAGTGATTTTCAAGTAGCTACGTCACTTTGAGCTAGTGTAAAATGAAAAATCATAGCAAACGGGGCTTTAGTGCAATATTTTACAGCAGAAGTGATGTAGTATTGCTTTGTACAAAATGTTAGTTTAAATGAGTGAAGTCTTGTTTACACTATGGAATTAAATCGTTAATTAAGGCACCGGTAAGAGGAGCTTGTGGTGTGGTTAGTTAGCGCGTTCGACTACCACTCCAGAGGTCGCGGGTTCGATCTCCGCCGGGGACGGATTTTCGGCCTCGAAAACAAGCTCCTTGGTTTAGTTGGAATGCTTGCTAAATGCAAGACGCGCCGTGTGTCGCATAGCACGTAAAATACGAACGATGGTGCCGACCCCATGCGATGTTGGTGGTCGTTAAAAATCCCTACCCTGTGTTGGAACACACAGGGGTTCGGCAAAATTTCCGGTATAGTGGAGGAAAGCATTCACCGGCGTCGGTGTTAGGCCTCGTTGCGGAAATAGGCCGACGTTAAATAAACAAATAAAAAAAAAGGCACCGGTGAAACAATGTCAAAACAAACGACGCCTAATTGAAATTTCAGTAGCTACGTCGCTTATCGCTTTGTATAAATTTACTTTAAATGAGTAAAGCCTTGTTTACACTGAGAAATCAGATCGGTAGTTTAGGAACCAGCAAAAAAGCGATTCCACAAATTACGTTCCCCTAATTTTTTATTAGGTACGTTAACTTGTGTTTTGAGTGAAGCAAAATAAAATCGATTGAAAGAAACCCTGCCTTAGAACCTTGGGAACTTTTCGGCCCACCCTGCGCAAGCTATCGCCCTCAATTTTGATATGCTTTCAAAAAAGTAAGTTCACGAACTCGACATGCGATCAATGAAATATAGATGAAGCCTCACACACTTCACAAAACGCTTTTCGGCCCTTCCTGTGCAAGTTATCGTCCTCAGTTTGCCAACATCAAGAGCAAGTGATTTGGCAAAACTCGCTAGTGAGGAAAAAAAAAACGACTTACCAAAAGGGAATTCGCAAATCCCCAGCGTGCCCCACTCGTTGTTGACGAGATCCACAGGATCTTGCTTCTTTAGGCAGTCTATGACCGCACCTAGGTCGTCCCTGTCGTGGGGACAGTTCACAGCCTCCGCCAGCCGCAGGCCCCGCAGCAGGCTCTCTTCGCGCGTGATGATCGCCCACGGTGCAGTGGCCGCGCCAGACTCCATGATGGCCTGGCAACACAAACAAAAGTGAACTAAGCATTGTAAAATTTTATAACTGGTTACCTTCCGCATTGGCGAGAGCTCTCAAGTACAGAAACCTGTAACGCTAGCATCAGCATCGCACATCCGGCGGACGAAGGTGTCGACCCGGGAGCAGGAATTCGCTGATTCGACGGTCCAACGACCATTGCGCGCGACAGAAGCGGGTATATGTCAATTTATTTTAGAGTATATGAGCTGGATAAAAATTTTAAATGGAGAGTGAATGTTGTAAAAATGAGTATAAAGTCAAAAATGATTATTTCAGATCTGGTATCTCAGCCCCATCTTCAAATTTTCTTGAGGACCGCCACCTCTTTCGAGCTCTTCGTAGGCACTTGCACGTAATGTTGCCACTGATATTTTCGCCCTGATTCAGTGTATTCTGACGCTGTAAGGTTCATGCCATTTTCCTATTAATTCCTCAGCAATCCTTCTGATCAGGGTGTTGAACTCATCACCAACATAACCGTCAGTAGAGGTAACCAGATGTGTGAAAGAAGCATGCCGTCGTTGACATGCTGCTACATACTTGCTCTTCTTACCGGCTTCAGCTCTCTCCACTACGGTACCAGGGGGAAAGGGAGCCATAAGAAGGTGCATCTGTGTCTGTGACACGGATATCAAACAATGCTTCCTCTTGTGGTTACCAAACCCCTCGGCACCCTAGATCAGCTCGCAGAGCAGGTACCAAATCCATGTTCAGCAATCTTGATGCTCCTTTGATTTCACCATTCTGAACCAGTCGATTAAATGTTGTAGCCTCCTGCAACTCAACCTCCTCACTATTTCCATGCCTAGTCTTCAGTCGTTTGTCACACCTCATAGCTTCAGTGACCAAATATGATCAGATCTTTCATTTTTCCAATAGGATGGGCGACGTTCTAGTAGCACTCTGATATCTTTGGCCTTTTCCACCATTCTGTCTCTCTAGAGAATGGTGGTCATAAAACAGATTGACCGTTCAGAGACTTGTTTTCCATTTGTCAAAAGTTTAATTGCATCTGCCAGAATCTGTATGAATTCATTGCTCGCCCTCCTTTTCGGTAAATCGTATTGTTTCCTTTCAAGTTTTGGCGCTTTTCCCTTTTAGATCCCATCCAAGAATGGGAACTGAAAACTGTTTTATAGCTTATATTTTTAGCTCAACGTGTTTTGCAACAACTCATCATAGATGAAAGGCATAGATTCCCTCGTGCAGCTCAAGTTCGTTCCTCCTGTAGCTATGTGGACGATTTGGTGTTTGCAGCGCCATCTGTCACTGACGCCATTTCTTTACAGCAAGAGTGAATCGACCTTTTGAAATCTGGCGGTTTTGAACTTCGCAAGTGGGCAAGTTCCAGTGAAGAGGTCACTAAACATCTCACAAACGATTTGCGCGAATTTCCACATTCTTCAGGATCCAACTGTGTCATAAAGGTTCTGGGCTTATCTTGGGATACTATTTCTGATTCTTTTTGTTACACGATTGTTCCTGGAAGCGACCAACTAACTAAACGGAATATCCTTTCACAGATTGCTCGCATGTATGACTTCAATGGATATGTGGCGGCTCTCATATGGGCATGTGACGGAGGGACTGTTGTCTCCCCCGATAGCTTAGTGGTTAAGAGTATCCATCCGGCAAATGGAAGACGCAGGTCGAATCCTGCTCAGGGCAGACACTTTTTCTCCGTCACATCGCGCCATAGATATTTGGGTCCTGTCATTTTTTACCTCAAGAATTTAATGCAACTTCTTTGGTTGCCTAAACTTGATTGGGATGATCCATTGTCACCCGAGATTCTTCATCGTTGGAAGATGATTCACGATGAGCTGACGTTGATTCCCCAGATTCCAATTCCGCGCTTTATTGTGCATCCTGTTAATCAGCAAGCTCAACTTGTTGCATTTTGTGACGCTCCTAGTCAAGGCATGGCCGCAGTTGTTCACTTGAGAATTGTAACTTCCGTGATAATGTTCTTTGTCATCTTCTGAAAGCCAAAACTCGTGTTGCACCCCTCAAGACTATGACGATTCCTCGCTTGGAATTGTCAGCAGCACTTCTATTGTCTCGTTTGGTAAAGTCGGTTGAAAGTCTCATTCGATCGCTGCAAATTCGTGACATCATATTGTTTAGCGATTCCACCATAACTCTTGCATGGATTCGCACCGTTCCCTGTCGTCTCAAGTCATTTGTCTCCAATCGAGTTGTAGAAATACACGAGAATGTTCCCGAAAGTACGTGGCGTTATGTTTGCACTGATCCTAATCCTGCTGATTGCGCCAGTCGGGGACTCCTTCCCTCTCAGCTTATTTCTCATAAGCTTTGGTGGCAAGGTCCTCCGTTTTTGTTCGAGAAAGAATCCCAGTGGTCTAGCTCTCGTTCCTCGCAATCTCAAGACGAAATTCCTGAGCTCAAAGTTGAACCTGACGTCAGTTTGATTGTCGACGCTTCCGAAAATTCTCTCATTCCTGATCTGGAGAAATTTTCTTCACTTGTCAGGTTGCAGCAAGTTTTTTTCCTACGTTTTGAGATTCATAAATAACTTGAAAGCCAAACGCAATCCTGATCGAATGCGTACAGGTCCGTTATCGTTCGCAGAATTGTCTAATTCCCTCTCTATCTGCGTAAAACTCACGCAAACGAAATATTTTGACGTTGAGTTGAAGCAATTGAATACGTCCCAGCAACCCCCACTTTCTATCGCTTCTCTAACTCCGTTCGATGACGCTGATGGTTGCCTCAGCGTAGCCGGGAGAGATATTTGTCTCCCGGGCATTTTCTGATGGGTACATCTCTCCTTTCTCCACCAGAACGACTTTTTCTAGAAAATGATAAGCCCACTATTCGGTGGCATAGAGTGAAGCAGTTGCATCAAATGTTTTGGCGGCTTTGCTCCATCGAGTATTTAAATACTCAAATGCAACGCAACAAGTGGACTCGGGCAAATGCTTCCTTAAAAGTGGGAGACGTTGTCTATTTTTTTTCAACTACCAAATGTCTTCTCGCCTGGCCTATTGGGCGAGTAAGCGACACCCATCCCGATCAAGATAGGACGGTCCGGGTGGTAACGGTTCGGACTTCATCAGGAACCTTTACCCGACCGGTTAACAACTTGATATCCCTTCCTGAAGGTGATAACCTGTAGTTTTTTCAAACCATATTATCTTCAAATGATAATATGAAGTGTCAAAATGAAGGAAAATAATACTCTTTTCCCTTTTCATGTACGAGAAAAAAATAGCCTAGCGTTATAGCTGACCTCGACGCTACGCGTCTCGGTAGGACTTAGACCATGAACTGTGGCAAACGGGGCTTTAGTGTAATATTTTATAGCAGAAGTGATGTTCAATTGCTTAGCATAAAGTTAGTTGTAATAAGTGGAGCCTTGTTTTACAGCGAAGAATTAGAGCGGTAATTCAAGAACTAGCAAAAGAATGTCAGTACAAACGAGGCTTTAGTGAAACTTAATGAGCTACGTCACTTTTAGCTAGTCTTAATTGAAAAACTACAGCAAACGGGTCATTAGAGTGATATTCTGTAGAAGTAACGTCCCATTGCCTGATACGAAGCTGGTTTGAATGAGTGGAGCCTTGTTTACGTCAAGAAATTGGATAGTTGATTTGAAAACTAACAAAAGAATGCCAGTACAAATGAGGCTTTAGTGACTTTTTAGGTTGGTTTGAAAACAAGCAAAAGAATAACAGTACAAATGAGGCTTTAATGACTTTTTAGTAGCTACGTCACTTAAGGCTAGTGTTAGTTGAAAAATGAAAGCAAACGGGGCTTAATGTGCGTTAATGCATAACACTTAATTGAATAAAGTGAAGCCCTGTTTACACCAAACAATTGGAGCGTTATTATATGAATTCACGAAAGAACTTCAAGGAAACTTCAGTAGCTACGTTACTGTGAGCTAGTGTTGATTGAACAAATATAGCAAACGGAGCTTTATTGTGAAATTTATAGCAGAAATTATGCTCAATTGCTTCAAGTTAGTTGAAATGAGTAATGCCTGGTTTACACTACGGAATTAGATTGTTAACTGAGACAACGGCAAAAACAATGTCAGTACAAACGACGCTTCAGTGGAACTTCAGCTACGTCACTTTGAGCTAGTGTTGATTAAAAAATTACAGCAAACGGGGCATTAGAGCGATATTCTGTGGAAGTACCGCTCTATAAGCCTGATACGAAGCTGGTCTGAATGAGTAAAGTCTTGTTTACGCCAAGAAGTTGAATCGTTAATTTGCAACTAACAAAAGAGTGCTAGTACAAATGAGGCTTTAGTGATTTTCTAGTAGCTACGTCACTTTGAGCTAGTGTAAAATGAAAAATCATAGCAAACGGGGCTTTAGTGCAATATTTTACAGCAGAAGTGATGTAGTATTGTTTTGTACAAAATGTTAGTTTAACCGTGGGTTCCACAAAACAAATAATACGAGATTAGTTGATTCTCAATTTTTGTTTGTCAATTTGTAGCTGACTGATCAATGGAAACGCTGGTTTATCCCTCAATAATGAAAAGATGATGGGTCTAGTACAGATTTCAGGCATTTTTTGTGGGTAATTGCCTGGAATTTAGCAGAAAACAGTTCAATTAATCTGCAATCAGCCATAAATAACTTGAAAGCCAAACGCAATCCTGATCGAATGCGTACAGGTCCTTTATCGTTCGCAGAATTGTCTATTCCCTCTCTATCTGCGTGAAACTCACGCAAACGAAATATTTTGACGTTGAGTTGAAGCAATTGAATACGTCCCAGCAACCCCCACTTTCTCTCGCTTCTCTAACTCCGTTCGATGACGCTGATGGTTGCCTCAGCGTAGCCGGGAGAGATATTTGTCTCCCGGGCATTTTCTGATGGGTACATCTCTCCTTTCTCCACCGGAACGACTTTTTTTAGAAAATGATAAGCCCACTATTCGGTGGCATAGAGTGAAGCAGTTGCATCAAATGTTTTGGCGGCTTTGCTCCATCGAGTATTTAAATACTCAAATGCAACGCAACAAGTGGACTCGGGCAAATGCTTCCTTAAAATGTGGGAGACGTTGTCTATTTTTTTGACGCTACCAAATGTCTTCTCGCCTGGCCTATTGGGCGAGTAAGCGACACCCATCCCGGTCAAGATAGGACGGTCCGGGTGGTAACGGTTCGGCATCAGGAACCTTTACCCGACCGGTTAACAACTTGATATCCCTTCCTGAAGGTGATAACCTGTAGTTTTTTTTCTTCTTTTGTTATTTTTTTGATTTTCGCATTTCACATTAATTTTAGTTTTTTTTTTGGAATCGGTTTCCCTCTATTAAAGTACGACTTGCATTTTTCTTTTCTTAATTTTGCCACATGTAAAATTGGTGGGCGGTATGTTAGCGCGCCTTAAAAATACGAAGACCAAAGATAGGGCGCCGAAAGATTTTGTTTTAAAAGATAAGAGTTCTCAATTTAATTTATTTCGGACACACGCGCTCGAGCTTTCTTCAATAAATGCCGAAAATGCCAAGGTTTTCAGTCTCGCGAGTGATCGGGTTGTTTTTCCTGTCCTTCCTTTCCTCCACCCCGGCACAGAGAAGCGGCCTCCACCAGGAAGTAACCATTGGTAAGTTCTTCATTTTTTTTTCTCTTCGCTTTCGATCTCATTTAATTTTGTCGAATCGCGTTTTCGGACTGACCATCCTTCCGCCTTAACAGTCATTATAAGCGATTTTAAGGAGCTGATGAGCTGTTTCATGAAGGACAGTATCATCCATGGTACTAGTCATAACGGGATCTTCATTATCATGCTTGTTGTGAACCATTCCATTGTGATTTCTCAGGCCATTGGAGTTCTTGAAGCTTTTCCTACAAACATCACAGGAAGATGTAATTTTTGAAGAACAAGCTTCTTTCCTATATCTTATGAAGAAATACTGAATGTTCTCAAGCCAAGTAGTGTCTGATTTCTTGGGTAGTTGAGCAAATAGTTTTCATCGTCGGATGAAGTATCATTGTCTGACACTGATACAAATTGGTGGGAATTCCTGCTCCCGGGGTCGACATCTTTGTCTGCCAGATTTTTGGTGCTGATGCTAGCGTAACAAACCAAAAGCGAGCGTTTCGGGAACCTCTCGGTGATCGTTGGGCTTACCTGCGAAAAAAGGTTCCTGGACAGCGGCGACAGCAGATGCAGCGACACCGACACCGCCCCGGCGCTCTCGCCGAACAGCGTGATGTTGTTGGGGTTGCCGCCGAAGGCGGCGATGTTGTCCCGTATCCACTGCAGCGCCATCATCTGGTCGAACATGCCGGCGTTGCCGGGCACGTCCGACGTGCCGAAGTACAGGAACCCCAGCGAGGCGACGCGGTACTGCATCGAGACGAGGATGATGTTCTCCTCGCTGACCAGGATGTTGTGGTCGTAGACGTCGAGCGTGTTCGTGCCCGAGTAGAAGCCGCCGCCGAAGACCCACACCATGACGGCGGCGGCGGTGGGCCGCGGCTTCGGCACCACCACGTTGATGTACAGGCAGTCCTCGCTCAGCGGCGTGTTGGGGTTCCACATGGTGGCGCCGGGGAAGTCGCCGAACACGGTGTCGATGATCTGGACGCAGCTGTTGGGCTGCACGGTGGTGTTCATGATGCCGTCCCATTTCTCGCTGGGACGCGGGTGCCTGAACCTGCAACGAGATTCGAGGGTAATTACTCATTACTCAAAATCATCATCAAAACAAGTTCATGCGAATCTCCGTTTCTGGTGACAATTTGGTATTTGAGGTGAGTTTTAACCCCCTGGAAACCTACTGCGAGTCCATATTTTTGCTTTAAACTGTACCTCTGGATGACTTAAGTTAGTACAAAAGTGGTCACAATTTGCGTTCCTGAAAAAATGGTTTTTTGTGTGTCATTTTCATGTGAATCTCCGTTTCTAGGAGGAAATTTGATGTTCGGGGTGAATTTTAACCCTCGGGAAACCTACTGCGAGTCCAAATTCAAAATGTCACAACCCCAAAACAGAAATAACTCCCAACAAAACTCAAATTCACCAAATAAAAACCTATCGTACTCTAGCGTAGCTTCAATAAATACAATGTTCCCAAGCAAGGACTTGGCCATAGTCCTTGATGTTGTAGATAAACTCAAGTTAAGAACTACGTAGTACCAATCAGCAAGCTTGTAGGTCCAAAACAAATCACATTTGCATCACGAATCTCAAGAAACCGTATCTGCATATTCTTGTCAACCGAACAGAATGTCGATGAAATCGTGAATAACCACGGGAAAATTGAGATTGAGGAAAAAATTGTAACAATTCGAAGACTTATTCCACCGGCTAAGAGAATCATTCTGTCCAATGTTTGCCCAAACATTCCCCACGAGCTCCTGGAGAACGCCTTGAGAGATGTTGGCTGCGAACCAATGTCAAACATGACATTTCTCAGAGCCAACATCGAAGATGACGAGCTTTCCCACATTTTGAGTTTCAGACGCCAAATTTACATCAAGTCAGTTGAAGATCTTGAGCTTTCCCCATTTGTTACCATCACGCAAGACAACACCGACTATAGAATTTTTATTGCCACGGGTGGAATGCTTTGCTTTTTATGCAAAGAGTTGGGCCACAAAGCCGACCAATGTCAAAACTTGAATATGTCCCAAACAGAACCTGAATCTCCTGCACTGCAGAACCGAAACACAATCGAAACAACAGCTGACGTACATTCAATAACTGCTGATGCTCAACAGATTACAGAAACAAACCATTCTACGGTAACAATTGTAACTGAAAGTTCAAATACACCTCTCTTCTCTATAGAAAAACCACCAAACAAAAGACCAGCATCATCTACCCTCAACAGCGGATCTACCGAAAGTTCCCCACAGGGATCCCCACTACCAAATGAAGACCATACTGGGGATTTTGAGTTTGCTAAACCGAATTCCAGAAACAACAGACACATTTTTTTTTCAAAAAAAAAAAATATCAAAAAATCTTCTTCCATAGAAAACGTCCCACTAACTCACAAAGAAAACACAGGAACAATAAAACAAAAGATACAGGAAAACCCAAGCAAATACATTCTCATATCAGACCAATTCGAGTCCTTTATTGAACAATGCACCAATGGTAAAGATCTACTAAAAACAGATCTTTCCTTCACTGACAATACAGTTGGTCTTATCGATATGATGAATGACATTTACCCCTGCCTAACAAACCGACATACGAAAAGCAGATTCACAAGAATCGGCAATAAGTTGAGCCAGTCTGCTGACAATGCTGAAATATCAGACCTTTCTCAGTTTTCTATTGATCCCAGCGATTCTGAGCGATCCGAATACTGAAAACCAACACTCAACTTGACAACAAACAAAAATGGCGTCTGTGATTCAGTGGAATTGCAATGGTTTTCACACCAGATTCACTTATATTCAACGCCTGATCAGTGATCACAACCCATCAGTACTATTTTAACAAGAAACAAACTTCAAAGGCAAACCTCAGCCCTTCATTGAAAGGGTACAATACTATCACAAAAAAACCGAATCACTCAAGAAATTGCCAGCGGTGGTGTGTCAATTTCAATCAAGAAAAATCTACATCATGAGGAAGTTGTTATCTCAACTAACTTGGAGGCAATTGCTGCCTCGGTTTGGTGTCCCAGCAAAATCAACATTTGCAACATATACTTACCTCCTAACACAAATCTCGACTCCAATGAGCTGTCCAACCTAATCACCCAAATCCCCCCTCCATTCATCATAGTCGGCGATTTTAATGCCCACAACATTATGTGGGGATCACACTCCAATAGTCTCAGAGGAAGAGAACTTGAAAATTTATATCTCAGAAATTCGCCCTTATTTCTGCTAAACAGCGGCCAACCTACTCACTTCAATTCATCATCCGGCAGCTTCTCTAGCATAGACCTTAGTTTCAGCGATCCACGCAGTGGCCCCGCCCTGTGCTGGACAGTTCTGCCAGAACTATATGACAGCGATCACTTTCCCATTGCAATTTCTTATCGAAAAAACAACCTCAGTGACCCCAATAAACCTTTTGAAAAATGGAAAGATAAAGGAGTTGATTGGCTGGCTTATCAAAACATGGTTGACGAGAAATTGTCTTTCTCCCTCCAGGATGACATCAATGATAACGTTCAAAAATTCTCCAATATCATAACCGAAGCAGCCGAACAATGCATCGGAAAAAAAAACTGTTACCACAAACCACAACCCAGTGCCCTGGTGGAATCCTAAATGCAGTCTTGCCGTCAGGGAACCCAAGACTACCTTTAACAGATTCAAAAAACACCCTGACGTTGAAAATCTGATCGCGTTCAAGAAACATAGAGCAAAAGCCAGGTTCGTACTGAAGGATGCCAAAAAGTCATCTTGGCAAAATTATGTCTCCACTCTCACTAGTTCCACTCCCCTGAGGGAAGCCTGGTCCAAAATTAACAGAATAAAGGGCCTCAATTGTAACCCCTCTTTCATAACAGCGCTAAAAGACGAAAGTAACAACCTAATTACTTCTAACGACGATACTGTGAATCTACTAGCAAATCAATTCTACAAGCACTTCAGCGACAACTTCTACTCGAATGAATCCGTGAAAATGAAGGCAGAAAAAGAGAAGATCCCACTCGATATGAACAACTTCGAAAACCCTGAACTTAATGTTCCACTGCGGAAATCCGAATTAGATGAAGCCCTCAAAAACTGCAAAAACTCAGTCCCAGGCCCCGACTCCATCCCCTTCACTTTCTTAAAAAACCTATCTGACGCTGCAGTCCAAACTCTCTTAGACATCTTCAATTTTATATGGCAGCGACAATGTTTCCCTGACTGCTGGAGAGAATCCACTGTAATTCCCATTCTCAAACCCAATAAACCCAAAATCGAACCATCGAGTTACAGACCGATATCTTTGACCTGCACTATGTGCAAGTTACTCGAAAAAATTATCAACAACAGACTAAAATGGTTTCTTGAGGAAAACAATCCACTGTCCAACCGCCAGAGCGGTTTCAGAATGGGTCGATCAACCGTCGATAATATGGTCCTCCTGCAATCTGAAATCTCAGAAGCCTTTGCTACCAATAGGAATCTAGGAGCGGTGTTTTTTGACATTGAAATAGCATATGACACAACATGGAGACACGGCATACTGTTGAAATTCATGAAGTGGGAGGTAAACGGTAACATGGTCACTTTTATAAAAAAAACTTCCTCTCGCACAGAACTTTCAGAGTGAAAAAAAAGTTCTATCTCAGCAATTCGTTCAGGAAAATGGCATCGCTCAGGGTTCAGTCGTCAGCGTCACTTTATTCCTTGTTGCTATAAATGAAGTCCTATCGAAAATCAAGCTGCCAGTTAAAGGTGCTCTGTACGCCGATGACCTCGTGATTTTTTGTAAAGGCACTGATGGACGAGAGATACAAACTCTGCTACAGGTAGCCATCAATGAGATCGAAGAGTGGGCTGTGCAGTCGAGTTTCAGATTTTCTCCTCTGAAATCGAAGGTAATGATCTTTTCCAGAAAGTACAAAATAACTCCCTTTCATTAAAATATACAACACGGAAATTGAACAGGTTCATGAACTGCGATTTCTTGCTCTCATCTGGGACACCAAACTAACCTGGAAACCCTATGTTGAACAACTAAAAGCTGAATGCGGTTGAACCTGTTGGAGACTTTTTCTCACAATCACTGGGGTTCAGAAGAAGCTCTTCTTCTGACTGTTTACAGAGCCCTAATCAGGTCGAAACTTGATTATGGATCAATTGTATACTCATCTGCGTCGAAATCAACCTTGAGGAGATTAAACTGCATAGCTAACGCTGCAATCAGAATGGCTACCGGTGCCTTTAGGACCAGCCCAATGGAATGTTTGCTCCAGCTTGCAAGTGACCCTTCTCTTGATATCCGAAGAGAATCTCAAACGTTAACATACTCTGCCAGAGTAGCAGCCTCGAAAAATAATGCAGCGTACCACTCAGTCTTCTCTACAAAATACCACCACATTTTCCAGTCGAAACCAAGACTCACTCCCCCATGTCACTACAAGCTCAAATCCATTCTAAACTCCCTAAGCTTAATCCCAACAGAAGTTTGTTCACCACAATCAAATAAGGGTGCCCCGTGGACCTTCTCTTCCCCAACTTACCACACCAGCCTATCCAGCTACCCCAAACACTCCACTGCCCCTGTCATCCTTCAGAACTTAGACAAAGAAATCATAGCTTCGAATCAAGGTTCCTCAGTTCTATATACAGATGCATCTAAAGGCAACAACGGCGTCGTAGTTGCGATTGTGACCGCAGCCGACTCCTACAAGTACCGTCTGCCCAAATCTACCAGCATTTTCTCAGCAGAACTGTACGGCATCCTTCGGGCTTCGAAAATAGTACATGCGAGCCCCCATTCCAAGTTTTTAATCTGCACCGACTCCTTAAGTTCAATCCAAAGCATGCAAATCATGTACTCCACAAATCCATTAGTGCAACAAATACAACATACTCTTTCATCGGCAATAAAGCAAAACAAAGGAGTAATCCTGAGCTGGTGTTCGTCACATGTCGGAATCCGGGGAAAATGGAAAGGCTGACCAAGCTGCCAGTGAGGCGGTAAATTTACCGGAGCACACTAAATTCAAAATCACTGATTTTGACTTGAAGAATCATTACAAAACAGCTATTCGTGAAAAATATATCGGATCCATGTCCAGCTATAGACCACTCACAATCCAGATCAGTCCAGCCATCCTGAGGATCATAACTAAAACCGTCCCAAACAGGAGGAAAGAAACAACACTGAATCGTGTACTAATCGGACACACGCTCGTGACACATTTCTTCATTTTGTCAAAAGAAGAGCCCCCAGGATGTCTATACTGCAATGAGGTTCGAGTCACTATTCCACACCTTTTGTTCAACTGTCAGGGACTTTTGAGACAAAGACAACGGGCAAGGTTTTCAAATGAAGTTCACCTTACTCGGATGGTTACTCAGACTGGCAATTTTGGTGTGCTGATGGATTTTCTGAAGGACTCTGGCTTTTTTAACCTGATCTAAAAAACAAACCATCCCCTAATACCAGTGAGGAACACTGCGGACTCCCCAAGCATCTTCAATCCTCCCAACCCTTTCATGCGAATCTCCGTTTATAGGTGAATATTTGGTATTTGGGTGAGTTTAACCTCGGAAAAACCTACTGCGAGTCCAGTTTTTTTGCTTGGAATTGTAGCTCTGAATGAGCTCTACGACTTACGTTAGTATAAACGTGATTACAACTTACGTTCTCGGAAAAACAATTTTCTTGTGTGTCAAGAGATACTTTCAGCAAAGTAAGCATTGATGCAAATTAGGTGGCTTTAAAAAAAACGGATAATTAGGCATCATTGCGTCATCCGTGATACTAATAAATAAGTAGGCATAACAAATTGGCCTGTGGAAATTTCAGTCCAATTTTGGTTCGCCCACGCGGTGAATGGAAATAATATTATTCGACTTACCCAAAATATCGCAGTCTAATGAGGACTGGAGTTGAATTCGTACTCTGATATCGGTCTAAATCTGTTCCACGGTTTAATCTCGGCTTTCTATATGAATATGAAAATTGGTATCTACCCACATGGAATATTATGTGAATCCCATTATGCAAAAAATACAACTGAATGGCGACTTCAGCAGTGGGTTCAAGCTACATCTTCCTACTAGAAGGGAAGGTCATCGAAGTTGCATCCGTCGTGTGAAGGGCCGTACACGGTAGTCGAGAGGATCAATGACGTCATGTACAGAACCAGCGAGCCCCGAGAGCCAAGATGGAAGTTGTCCACCTTAATCGCCTTGCACGTTACTCGGGGAGTAACGATGAGCCTATTCGGAACGAACAGGCTCAAAAGGGGGGCAGTGTTACGAGCGGCGATTCTGAATAGCACGCGATCTTTCTAGGCTTTTCCCGTTAGATTGCAGTGTACAAGTGCAAAGCGTTCTGGTGTGTTTAAGAACGCGCGTGTGGGCTTTTTTGTCAATCTCCTTTTCTGGATGACAATTTGGTGTTCGGGGTGAGTTCTAACCCCTGGGAAATCCACAGCGAGTCCATTTTTGTTTTGCTTGAAATTGTAGCTTTGGATGAGCTCTATGACTTATGGCGTTTTCGACTGGGACTGCTCTGGAACTGTTCCAGTTCCGAGCTTGCTTGATACCGAGCTGCTCTTGATCCGAATTGCATTCGTTCCATTCTGTCCCCGTCGGCTCGGCTCCATCACAGACGGCTCCATTCCGTTTCTTTTCCCTCTCCCTCTCATTAATTTCAAAGCATTCATACCTTCCATCACTGCTTGATTCAAATAGGAATTCATGAGAAAATTGTAAAAAGGAATGCACCGCCACAAATTCATCCCTTTTGGTATTACCACGACTCATATTTAGCACCAAAATCGACACTGATACATCAAGTTGACAGTAGAACTGACTACCAAGACAGTTCTAAAATTCGGAGCTGGTTCCGTGCAAATGACGTAGGAATATTCCCAGTCGAACACAGCAAAAGTAGCACGGGAGCAATGCCGCTTCCAGTCGAACACGTCGAAAAGTTGCTCTGATGAACTGCGCATGCTCAGTAGGAATGGAACCGGCTCGGTTCTAGCCAGTCGAAAACGCCATTAGTATGAAAGCGATAATTTGCGTTTCCGAAGAAATGATTTGTGAAATATTATTCCAATTGCCCAGATGATACAAATTGAGAAAAGAAAAATTTATATTAAATTTACGAATCGCAACGTTGACCCGACGTCGGATTGCTACTTGGGTTACAATACCGACATAAGAATTTCCTTGTTCTCTAAACGCACTTCGCAGCTGCTTATTTAACTTATTTACCATGGAGCTATGTACATTTTACCCAAAAAAGCATATGACCTGATAATAAAAATAACTTACAAAATAAGATGACAGTTCCCAAAAAATACTATTCAGCAAAGTGAGCATTGATGCAATTGAGGTGGCTTTAGAAAAAAACTGACAATCAGGAATCATTGCGTCATCCGTAATACTGATAAATAAGTGGGCATAACAATTTGGCCGGGGGAAATTTCAGTCCAATTTTGGTTCGCCCACGCCGTAAATGGAAATAATATTATTCGACTCACCCAAAATATCGCAGCTTAATGAGGACTGGAGTTGAATTCGTACTCTAATCTCGGTCCAAATTTGTTCCACGGTTTAATCTCGGCTTTCTATATAAATAAAAATTGGTATCTACCCACATGATAAATTATGTGAATCCCATTGTGCAAAAAATAAATAGACGTACTACACTCAACTCCTGTGTAATTATTCATCAATTTTCGTTGTCAAGGTTAGAACACAGTCTCTCGTGGTGATGAAATATTAATTTCACGATGCATTATTAGCAGCATGCACTTCCACAGTTGAGTTGATGAACCATTAAATTTTTTACTGTTTTGAAAATGCTAGAATGATCACTTTTCAATTAGTTATCCTATGGACAAACAATTCTCCTAGCAAAGTTGACAAAAAACTATTTTTCCATCTTACCTCGTGAGACGAAGGAAGCCTAGGGCCATTAGTGACCTCGACGCTACGCGTCTCGATAAAAAGTGTTGCTCTTCCGTCGTATCTTTGCACAAATCAAGTTGCAGAGTGTCAAACTTGACAAAAAAAATCCATCATATCTCGTGAGGAGAAGCAAGCCTAGGGCAATAATGGACCTCGACGCTATGCGTCTCGGTAGAATCTTTTTTTGCACATGTTTGGGCAAACTGAAGACGCAGAGTGTCCAAGTTGACAGAGAAAGATTTTTTTTATATCATGTTCGCTATGAGAAAACAAGCCTAGCACTATTATTGACCTCGACGCTACGCGTCTCGGTTGAACTTCTTTGTATTTTCCGTTTCTTTCAGCAGATACAGATACAGATACAGACTGACAAAATCGATATAAAACAATTTTTCCACATCTCCTAAGAAAAAGAAAGCCTAGGGTCATAACTGACCTCGAAGGTATGCGCCTCGGTAGAGTTTTCCTTCGCGTCTATTCCAGCAAACTGGAAAAACAGAATGTCAAAATGGAGGAAAAACCGACAGTTCTGTCAAATTTCTTGAAAAAAAAAACAAACCTAGGGCCATAACGGACCTCGACGGTATGCGCCTCGGTGGAATTGCTTTTTTACTATATCTCTCAGGATACTGGAGAAACAAAATTAACAACTCCAGAAAAACTGATAGTGCCGTCTTATTTCCTTAAAAAAGCAAGCCTAGAGTCATAACTGAACTCGGCGCTATACGTCTCGGAGGGATTCTTCCTTTTCCTCTATATTTTTAAGCATTTATCCGCTATATCTTTTTGCAAACTAAATAAACGTCAAGTTTGACTTGACAAAAACGATTATTTTGTCTGATTTCTTGAAAAAAAAAACAAGTCTAAGGCCATGACTGACCTCGAAGTTATGCGCCTGCTGGAACTTCTTTTTATTTGCTTGATATTTTCTTTCTTTGCCATATCTTCTAGCACAATAAAGAAACAAATTGAAAACTCGAAGGAAAACTATAGTTTCGTCATGATTTTCTTGAAAAAGCAAGCCTAGGGTCATAATTGAACTCGGCGCTGTACATCTCGGTAGAATTATTTCTTCTTATGTTATATTTTCAAGCATTTCTTCCCAATATCTTTCAAAAAACTGAAGATACAAAGTACAAAACTTGACAAAATGATTATTTCGTCCTATCTTCTGGAAAAGCAAGCTAAGGGCCATAAGTGACCTCGACGCTACGCGTTTGGACAGAATGTTCTTTCTTCTCCATATATTTCAGCAAATTAAAGATACAGAGTGTCAAACTTGATGATAAACGGTTTTTCCGTATCTCCTAAGAAAAAAGCAAGCCTAGGGCCATAACTGACCTCGATGGTATGCACCTTGGTAGATTTTGCCTTTGCATATCTTTCAGAAAATTGAGATACAGAATGTCAAACTTGAGAAAAACCGATAGTTTTTCCATTAATTTTCAAAAAAGCAAGCCAAGGGATATAACTGACCTCGACGTGACGCGCCTCGGTGAAATTTCTTTTTTTTCTTTCGACATATATTTTAGCACACTGAAGAAACAGAAACTCGAGAAAAAACTAAGGTTCCGCCATGTTTCCTTAAAAAAGCAAGCTTCAGGCCATAACTGACCATGACACTACGTACCTCGATGGAATTTTTTCTTTGTCCTAGCAAATTGAAGATACAGCGTGTCGAACTTGACAAAAAACGATTTTTCTTTCGTACTTACTATAAAAAAGGCAAGCCTAGGGCTATAACTGACCTCGGCGCTACGTGCCTCGGTAAAAATCAATTCTTCGCCATACCTTTCAGCATTAATTCAATATTTCATCCAGCAAACTGAAGATACAGAGTGTCAAACTCCGGAAAAACCAATTATACCGTCATTATCTTCTGAAAAAGCCTGCTTTTGGGCCGTAACTGACCTCGACGTCACGCGCCTCGGTAGAATTTTTCTTAGCCATAGCAAATGGAAGATACAGTGCGTTGAACTTGACGAAAAACGATCTTTTCATCGTATTAAATAAGAAAAAGTGAGCCTAGGGCTATAACTGACCTCGACGCTGTGCGCCTCGGTGCAATTTTTTTTCGCAATTTCTTCAAGTACAATCAAGATACACACGTCAAACTTGAGGCAAAACGATTTCTCCATCATGTCGTCTATGAAAAAGCAAGCCCAGCGCCGTAACTGGCCTCGCCAAAGTAGACGCAAATCGAGCTTTATTTATTGAGCTAAAAGAATTTTGCTGAAGACTTATTGCCAATCTAGATGTAAATCAAGTTTTAAATTGCCACCTGATCGCAAAGCGAGCTTTAATTTTGAAACTGAAAGCATTTTTCACAAGATTAGTAGCTTCTCTGAAGATTGGTGGCAATAGAGATGTAAACCGAGCTTAAAATTGGTAACTGATCGCAAATCAAGCATTATTTCTTTAGATAAAAGGGCTTCTCCAAACACTAGTGGAGAATCCAGATGTAAATCGAGCTTTTCTTTTCCATCTAATAGCAAATCGAGCTTCATTTCTTCATTTTAGAGAAGTTTCTCTGAAGATCAATAAAAAATCCAGATGTAAATCAAGCTTCAAATTGCCGTCTGATCGCTTCCTTCCAAAGCATTTTGCTGAAAACTAATGACCAATAGCACAAATGTGAATCAAGCTTTATCTCTATGAATAAAAGCAACTTTTCTGAAGATCAGCGCCAGCCCAGTTGTAAAACAACCTGTAGAATGCGAAGTAATCGCAAATCAAGCATTATTCCAAGCGAAGCTTGATTCACGTGAATCTATTTTTTTCGTGTGAGCTGCCTTTTGCGTTTAGCGAGTGCCAATAATTCGAGCAAGTGATGATACGATAGTGCAAAAACAGCTTTAGCAAAATAAGCTTGGAACTGAACGCTTCCTGTGGGGGCTTTCGACTGAGCAGTTCCAAAACAATAGAGGTCGATGTACGTGAGGTGTAATTTTTTTGCGTGAGCTGCTTGTTTCCTTTAGCGAGTGCTACCAACTGGCGCAAGTAGTATGTATACCATAGTGCAAAACACCGCTTTAGCAATAATAGCTTTTAACGGTACCTTTGCTGAAAAGGCTGTCTAATGAACAAGCTTTGAGATCTAAAGCTTGATTTACGTGAGTCCAAATGCTCCCGAGTCGGCTGCCTGTTGCCCTTAGCGGGTGCCAAGGACTTGCGCAAGTGATAATACTATTGTGCAAACACCGCTTTAGCAAAAATATCTTTCCACTGTACCTTTGCTAGAAAGGCTGTTGAATGAACAAGCATTGAGCTTTAAAGCTTGATTTGCTCGTGTTCAAGTGTTCTCGAGTCACTGGCTTGTTGTCTTCAGCGAGTGCCAAAACTAGTGCAAGTAATAATACCATAGTGCAAGCACCGCTTTAGCAAAAATAGCTTTAAACTGCACCTTGACTAGAAAGGCTGTCGAATGAACAAGCCTAGAGATCTAAAGCTTGATTTACGTGAGTTCAAGTGTTCTTGAGTCAGGCTGCCTTTCGCGAGTACCAAGAACAAGTGCAAGTGATGATACCATAGTGCAAACACCGCTTTAGCGAAAATAGATTGCAACTCTACCTTTCCTGGGAAGGATGTCAAATGAACAAGCTTAGAGATCTAAAGCTGGACTAACATGAGTCCAAGTGCTCTTGAGTCAGCAGCTTGTTACGTTCAGCGAGTGCCAAGAACTAGCCCGAGTGATAATACCATAGTGCAAAGATCGCCTTAGCAAGCTTGGAACTGGACGCTTTTTGCAGGTTATTTCAAGTGGGAAGTTCTAGAGAAGTGAGGACTAAAATAAATCAAATCAAATAAAGCCCAGTGTACTACATCCTGTATTGCACAATTATCTTTTGAATACTTTAACTAATGCTCGATTTACTCAATCCTGTGTGCTTGAAAAGACACAAATGCCATTCGGTTCGAGAAACACCATTGCTAGCTAAACGACTCGCTTGAGGAACTGAAGCTTGGTTTGCGATGGATGCCAGAAGGGATTGAGCTCAGTTCACTACATCTTGCATTGCACAAGTGCCTTTGGAACACAATAAATAAAGCTCGATTCACTTGATTTTTGTTTTGTTTTAGAGACAAAAATGCTATTTGGTTCCATAGACATGACTGCAAACTGAACGACTCGCTTGAAGAACTAAAGCTTGGTTTGCGATAGATCTCAGGAGAAATAAAGCCCCGTTTACTACATCTTGCATTGCACAAGCGCCTCTGGAACACAATTAATTAAGCTTGATTCACGTGATCTTTTTCGGTTTTAGAGACAAAAATGCTATTTGGTTCCACAGACATGATTGCTAGCTAAACGACTCGCTTAAAGAACTAAAGCTTGGTTTGCTATAAGTTCCGGAAGAAATAAAGCCCCGTTTACTACATCTTGCATTACACAAGTGCCTTTGGAACACAAAATTTAAGCTCGATTTACGTGATCTTTTTCGGTTTTAGAGAAAAAAAATGCTACTTCGTTCCACAGACATGATTGCAAGCTGAACGACTCGCCTGGAGAACTAAAACTTGGTTTGCGATTAATGCCGGAAGAAATAAAGCCCCGTTTACTACATCTTGCATTGCACAAGTGTCTCTAGAACACAATAAATAAAGCTCGATTTACGTGATCTTTTTCGGTTTTAGAGACAAAAATGCTATTTGGTTCCATAGACATGATTGCTAGCTGAACGATTCGCTTGAAGAACTAAAGCTTGGTTTGCGATAAATGCGAAAAAAAATTAAGCCCCGTTTACTACATCTTGCATTGCACAAATTCCTTCGGAACACAATAAATTCGGCTCGATTTACATGATCTTTTTCGGTTTCAGGTACAAAAATGCTATTTGGTTCCACAGACACGATTGCTAGCTAAACGACTCGCTTTGAGGAACCAAAGCTCGGTTTGCGATAAATGCCAAAAGGAATAAAGCTCAGTTTACCATATCTTGCATTGCACAAGTGCCTATGGAACACATTAAATAAAGCTCGATTTACGTGATCTTTTTCGGTTTTAGGGACAAAAATGCGATTTGGTTTCATGGACACGATTGCTAGCTAAACGACTCGCTTGAAGAACTAAAGCTTGGTTTGCGATAAATGCCAGCAGAAATAAAGTTTTGTTTACTACATCTTGCATTGCACAATTCCCTTCGGAACACAATAATTTAAGCTCGATTTACGTGATCTTTTTCGGTTTTAGAGACAAAAATGCTATTTGGTTCCACAGACATGATTGCTAGCTGAACGACTTGCTTAAAGAACTGAAGCTTGGATTGCGATAAATGCCAGAAGGAATAAAGCACAGTTTACTACATCTTGCATTGTACAAGTGCCTTTGGAATACAATAAATGAAGCTCGATTTACGTGATCCCTTTCGTTTTTACAGAAAAAAATGCTATTTGGTTCCATAGACACGATTGCTAGCTAAACGACCCGCCTGAAGAACTGAAGCTTGACTTGCGATAGATGCCAGAAGGAATAAAGCAAAGTTTACTACGTCGTGCATTGCACAAGTGCCTTGGGAACAAAATAATTAAAGCTCGATTCACGTGATCTTTTTCGGTTTTAGAGACAAAAATGCTATTTGGTTAATTGGACACGATTGCTAGCTAAACGATTCGCTTGAAGAACTAAAGCTTGATTTGCGATAAATGCCAGAAGAAATAAAGCCCCGTTTACTAGATCTTGCATTGCACAAGTGCCTCTGGAATACAATTATTAAAGCTCGATTTACGTGATCTTTTTCGGTTTTAGAGACAAAAATGCTATTTGGTTACATGGACACGATTGCTAGCTAAACGACTCGCTTGAAGAACTAAAGCTTGGTTTGCGATGAATGCAAGAGAAAATTACGCCCCGTTTACTACACCTTTCATGGCACAAGGGCCTTTGGAACACAATAAATTCGGCTCGATTTACATGATCTTTTTCGGTTTCAGGTACAAAAATGCTATTTGGTTCCACAGACACGATTGCTAGCTAAACGACTCGCTTTGAGGAACCAAAGCTCGGTTTGCGATAAATGCCAAAAGGAATAAAGCTCAGTTTACCATATCTTGCATTGCACAAGTGCCTATGGAACACATTAAATAAAGCTCGATTTACGTGATCTTTTTCGGTTTTAGGGACAAAAATGCGATTTGGTTTCATGGACACGATTGCTAGCTAAACGACTCGCTTGAAGAACTAAAGCTTGGTTTGCGATAAATGCCAGCAGAAATAAAGTTTTGTTTACTACATCTTGCATTGCACAATTCCCTTCGGAACACAATAATTTAAGCTCGATTTACGTGATCTTTTTCGGTTTTAGAGACAAAAATGCTATTTGGTTCCACAGACATGATTGCTAGCTGAACGACTTGCTTAAAGAACTGAAGCTTGGATTGCGATAAATGCCAGAAGGAATAAAGCACAGTTTACTACATCTTGCATTGTACAAGTGCCTTTGGAATACAATAAATGAAGCTCGATTTACGTGATCCCTTTCGTTTTTACAGAAAAAAATGCTATTTGGTTCCATAGACACGATTGCTAGCTAAACGACCCGCCTGAAGAACTGAAGCTTGACTTGCGATAGATGCCAGAAGGAATAAAGCAAAGTTTACTACGTCGTGCATTGCACAAGTGCCTTGGGAACAAAATAATTAAAGCTCGATTCACGTGATCTTTTTCGGTTTTAGAGACAAAAATGCTATTTGGTTAATTGGACACGATTGCTAGCTAAACGATTCGCTTGAAGAACTAAAGCTTGATTTGCGATAAATGCCAGAAGAAATAAAGCCCCGTTTACTAGATCTTGCATTGCACAAGTGCCTCTGGAATACAATTATTAAAGCTCGATTTACGTGATCTTTTTCGGTTTTAGAGACAAAAATGCTATTTGGTTACATGGACACGATTGCTAGCTAAACGACTCGCTTGAAGAACTAAAGCTTGGTTTGCGATGAATGCAAGAGAAAATTACGCCCCGTTTACTACACCTTTCATGGCACAAGGGCCTTTGGAACACAATAAATTAAGCTCGACTTACGTGATCTTCTTCGGTTTCAGGGACAAAAATGATATTTGGTTCCACAGACATGATTGCTAGATAAACGACTCGCTTGAAGAACTGAAGCTTAGTTTGCGATGAATCCCAGGAGAAATTAAGCATGGTTTACTACATCTTGCATTGCACAAGGGCCTCCGGAACACAATAATTAAAACTAGATTAACGTGATCTTTTTCGGTTTTAGGTACAAAAATGCTATTTGGTTCCATAGACACGATTGCTAGCTAAACGACTCGCTTGAAGAACTAAAGCTTGGTTTGCGATAAATGTCAAAAGGAATAAAGCTCAGTTTACTATATCTTGCATTGCACAAGTGCATTTGGAACACAATAAATAAAGCTCGATTTACGTGATCTTTTTTGGTTTTAGAGACAAAAATGCTATTCGGTTCCACAGACATGATTGCTAGCTAAACGACTCGCTTGAAGAACTAAAGCTTGGTTTGCGATAAATGCAAAAAAAAATTAAGCCCCGTTTACTACATCTTGCATTGCACAAGAGCCTTTAGAACACAATAAATGAAGCTCGATTTACGTGATCTTTTTCGGTTTTAGAGACAAAAATGCTATTTGGTTTCATGGACACGATTGCTAGCTGAACGATTCGCTTGAAGAACTGAAGCTTGGTTCGCGATAAATGCAAGAGAAAATAAAGCCCCGTTTACTACATCTTGCATTGCACAAGTGCCTTCGGAATACAATAATTAAAGCTCGATTTACGTGATTTTTTCCGGTTTTAGAGTCAAAAATACTATTTGGTTCCATGGAGACGATTGCTAGCTGAACGACTTGCTTAAAGAACTGAAGCTTGGATTGCGATAAATGCCAGAAGGAATAAAGCACAGTTTACTACATCTTGCATTGTACAAGTGCCTTTGGAATACAATAAATGAAGCTCGATTTACGTGATCCCTTTCGTTTTTACAGAAAAAAATGCTATTTGGTTCCATAGACACGATTGCTAGCTAAACGACCCGCCTGAAGAACTGAAGCTTGACTTGCGATAGATGCCAGAAGGAATAAAGCAAAGTTTACTACGTCGTGCATTGCACAAGTGCCTTGGGAACAAAATAATTAAAGCTCGATTCACGTGATCTTTTTCGGTTTTAGAGACAAAAATGCTATTTGGTTAATTGGACACGATTGCTAGCTAAACGATTCGCTTGAAGAACTAAAGCTTGATTTGCGATAAATGCCAGAAGAAATAAAGCCCCGTTTACTAGATCTTGCATTGCACAAGTGCCTCTGGAATACAATTATTAAAGCTCGATTTACGTGATCTTTTTCGGTTTTAGAGACAAAAATGCTATTTGGTTACATGGACACGATTGCTAGCTAAACGACTCGCTTGAAGAACTAAAGCTTGGTTTGCGATGAATGCAAGAGAAAATTACGCCCCGTTTACTACACCTTTCATGGCACAAGGGCCTTTGGAACACAATAAATTAAGCTCGACTTACGTGATCTTCTTCGGTTTCAGGGACAAAAATGATATTTGGTTCCACAGACATGATTGCTAGATAAACGACTCGCTTGAAGAACTGAAGCTTAGTTTGCGATGAATCCCAGGAGAAATTAAGCATGGTTTACTACATCTTGCATTGCACAAGGGCCTCCGGAACACAATAATTAAAACTAGATTAACGTGATCTTTTTCGGTTTTAGGTACAAAAATGCTATTTGGTTCCATAGACACGATTGCTAGCTAAACGACTCGCTTGAAGAACTAAAGCTTGGTTTGCGATAAATGTCAAAAGGAATAAAGCTCAGTTTACTATATCTTGCATTGCACAAGTGCATTTGGAACACAATAAATAAAGCTCGATTTACGTGATCTTTTTTGGTTTTAGAGACAAAAATGCTATTCGGTTCCACAGACATGATTGCTAGCTAAACGACTCGCTTGAAGAACTAAAGCTTGGTTTGCGATAAATGCAAAAAAAAATTAAGCCCCGTTTACTACATCTTGCATTGCACAAGAGCCTTTAGAACACAATAAATGAAGCTCGATTTACGTGATCTTTTTCGGTTTTAGAGACAAAAATGCTATTTGGTCCCATGGACACGATTGCTAGCTGAACGATTCGCTTGAAGAACTGAAGCTTGGTTCGCGATAAATGCAAGAGAAAATAAAGCCCCGTTTACTACATCTTGCATTGCACAAGTGCCTTCGGAATACAATAATTAAAGCTCGATTTACGTGATTTTTTCCGGTTTTAGAGTCAAAAATACTATTTGGTTCCATGGAGACGATTGCTAGCTGAACGACTTGCTTAAAGAACTGAAGCTTGGATTGCGATAAATGTCAGAAGGAATAAAGCACAGTTTACTACATCTTGCATTGTACAAGTGCCTTTGGAATACAATAAATGAAGCTCGATTTACGTGATCCCTTTCGGTTTTACAGAAAAAAATGCTATTTGGTTCAATAGACACGATTGCTAGCTAAACGACCCGCCTGAAGAACTGAAGCTTGACTTGCGATAGATGCCAGAAGGAATAAAGCAAAGTTTATTACGTCGTGCATTGCACAAGTGCCTTGGGAACAAAATAATTGAAGCTCGATTCACGTGATCTTTTTCGGTTTTAGAGACAAAAATGCTATTTGGTTTCATGGACACGATTGCTAGCTGAACGATTCGCTTGAAGAACTTAAGCTTGATTTGCGATAAATGCCAGAAGAAATAAAGCCCCGTTTACTAGATTTTGCATTGCACAAGTGCCTCTGGAACACAATTATTAAAGCTCGATTTACGTGATCTTTTTCGGTTTTAGAGGCAAAAATGCTATTTGATTACATGGACACGATTGCTAGCTAAACGACTCGCTTGAAGAACTAAAGCTTGGTTTGCGATAAATGCAAGAAAAAATTACGCCCCGTTTACTACATCTTTCATGGCACAAGGGCCTTTGGAACACAATAAATTAAGCTCGACTTACGTGATCTTCTTCGGTTTCAGAGACAAAAATGATATTTGGTTCCACAGACATGATTGCTAGATAAACGACTCGCTTGAAGAACTGAAGCTTGGTTTGCGATAAATGCCAGAAGAAATAAAGCCCTGTTCACTACATCTTGCATTGCACAAGGGCCTCCGAAACACAATAATTAAAGCTCGATTTACGTGATCTTTTTCGGTTCTAGAGACAAAAATGCTATTTAGTTCCATGGACACGATTGCTAGCTAAACGACTTGCTTGAAGAACTGAAGCTTGGTTTGCGATAAATGCCAGAAGAAATAAAATCCCGTTTTCTACATTAAGCATTGCACAAGTATCTTTGGAACACAATAAAAAAGTTCGATTTACTAGATCATTTTCAGTTTTAGAGACAAAAAAGCTATTTGGTTCTATAGACACGATTGCTAGCTAAACGACTAGCTTGTAGAACTGAAGCTTGCTTTGCAATTGATGCCAGAATAAATAAAACCCAGTTTACTGTACCCTGTATTGAACGACTGCCTTTGGAATACAATAATTGAAGCTCGATTTACTTTATCATTTTGTTCCAGAGACAAAGATGCTATTTGGTTCTAAAGACACGTTTGTTAGCTGAACGACTCGCTTGAAGAAGTAAAGCTTGGTTTGCGATAAATGCCAAAAGGAATAAAGCTCAGTTCAGTACATCTTGCATTGCACAAGTACCTTTGGAACACAATAAAAAAGCTCGATTTACTAAACTACGCACAAGTCAATACGTCGTTCCAAATTTTTTTGCCTTTTTTCAATTTGATGTAAATTTGGAATACTACAATGAATTTGCATTCTGTTTAAAGTGTCCGTTGACTTGATCCTTTGGCTATCAGTCCATGGTTTTGCAAGACACTAGATTATTCACATAAATTTTGTACAGGGTGTTCAATGAGACAGTGCGAAATTTCTGAATCGTCAAGAAGCTCCCTTTCAAAAAAGAATTTTTTTCTCTTGAATTTTCACCACAAACAAGACGATGTAGGCCTTTAAGAGTAGGGTGAGCACAACGAATCATCCTTTTGGTTTTGCATGGATAACTTTTTTCCTCGTTAACGATTTAAAAAATTTGCGGCTCATATTGTAGCTAAAACTATAGGTAAAAAGACCTAAGGATCAGAATTGGCTCAAGACAAACATTCAGAGCCAAGGGCTCAATGAAATGTGGCCCAAATTTTCAACGCCGTCGACAGCCCGTTTAGGAGAAGGATTTGCTAGTAGCCACGTTTCTTTCGAATAAATTATTTATTCTGAATACATTAAGGTCTTTCGTTCTTATCCTAGCCAAGAATTATGTAGGTGAAAGAATTCATTTACAACTGCATGTTCAAGGAGGAGAAACAGTTCCTGGTTCACCTTAAATTGGTCGTAACCAACACTACGAAAAAAAAAACAATGAATTATCTAAACTGGTTTGTCCATTACCTACTCATTGTTTTGATTCTCGCAGTCTTGGATACGACAAATTTAAGGTGATCAAGGGGGTGTTCCTTCTTCTTGAATATGCAGTTGTAATTGGATCCCTTCATCTACAATTTTTGACTGGGACAGGCAAGAAAAACCTCAATGTATTCAGAATAAATGATTTCTTCGAAAGAAAAGCGACTTTTAGCTAATCCTCCTCTGAAATGAGCTGTAGACGGCGTTTAAGATTTGGGCCAACTTTTATTGAGCACTTGATTCTGAATGTTTGTCTCGAGTGAATTCTGATCCTCCGGTCTTTTTACCTCAAGTTTTAGCTTCAATATGAGCCGCAAATTTTTAAAATCGGTCAACGACGAAAAAAGTTATTCATGCAAAACCAAAAAGATGATTTCTTTGTGCTCACCCTGTGAATAAAGGAAATAACCAGAGAATTCGAACACCACCCTGTACTTTAAGGCCTACCTCGTCTTGTTTGTGGTGAAAATTGAAGAGAAAAAAATTCTTTTCCGAATAGGAGTTTCTTGACGATTCAGGAATTTTGCACTGTTTTATTGAGCACCCTTGTGGTATTCCCCTTTGTTTTGTTTGTACGTTGGTACCTGAAGTAGGTATGGTCGTTGACGTTCGTAGCGTTTGGCGATGGGAGAGGGAGATTGCGCTGGCGCGCGAGCGGCAGCCGCGAACGGAGAGAAGAGAGTCAGCTGTGGTGGTGACGAACACGTGATTTTCAGTACAACGATAGTGCGTCGTTTTTACAATTTCAAGGTCGGTCTTTCTTTGATTATTGTATCGTGATTTTGGCTTCCACCCACTCACCAAATCATGCAATTCGATACATATTTTGTCCGCGAAATTATTGAACACAACACGAAATTTCTTGTTCTCATTGTTCTCAACGGGCTTGCATAACCCGCAGTTTTTTCCCCTTTGGAATCAAGGTGCTTTGCACTGCTTTGAATTTTATGTAATTTATCTACTCCCCAAATGATCTCAATATTGATGGCAAAGGCCGTAATCTAGTGGGTGTGCACTTGGCGCACTCATGACGTAAGCTCAGAACTGCGCTGTCACGCGTATTTCGAGGTTTCATCAATGTTTCTTCTTCACAAGTTACGTCACGAACAGTAGGACGACAAAAAGGAACCCTGCTACGCCAAAATCAGCCGCTAAGGAGAACAGTACTTTTCACGCTGAATTGATCAATGCATTACTGGAGTGACTTCTCTGTCACTTCATCATGACTTATTCACATTTGACTTTTATTCAGATCATTTGGGAAAGGATTTTTCGGCAATCAACCAGGCTATACGCATGGGTTTCTTTGACGTGTTCTTCCCATGTGTGCCTGTCAGCGAATACGTCACATTTTTTCTTTTGCGATTCAACTGACAGTTAACATGTTTCATGATTTCTTGTTTAGTTTTGCTAATCTGATTTTATGTTCATTTTATTGTTGTAAATTCCTGCATTGTCAAATAATTGGTAATGACTTTTCTTGTTTCATTTGTCATTGTGTTTTGTTGTTCTTCATCCATGTTGTGTCATTTTTATCACTGTCAGTTTATTGTTGTGAGGTGTTTTGAGAAAAGAAACAAATTCATTGAAAATTTTGCTAATTGATTTCCAATAAACATTCATTTTGCTTGCATTCCATTCGCGTTTCATTCAAGAATCAAACCTCATCCCCAAGGACGCATTCTCATCTCGAGTAAGAACTCACACAACGTAGGTAAAAGGTGAACAACGTTGGGAAGGGAAGGGACAACGACGATCACAGCCCAACATCGAAAACAAGGTTACACTACACCCTGTACAAAATTCATGTGAATTATCTAGTGTCTTGCAAAATCAAAGACGGATAGTCAATGAATGAAGTCAACGAACATTTCAAACAGAATACAAATTCATTGTAGTAATCCAAATTTACATCAAATTGAAAAAGGGCAAAATTATTTGGAACGACGCGACGTATTGATTTGTGCGTAGTTTAGATCATTTTCGGTTTTATAGACAAAAATGCCATTTGGTTCCATGGACACGATTAAAGTAGGTTCACTTGTACCGTGATTCTAGTCGGCTGTGAGATTTTGTTTCTAAGTTTCCAAATGTGAAATATAGAAAATCTCCAACACTTTGCAGTTGGCTCCTCTGGCCGGACCAGTTTTGACACGGGACAAAAACACATTTTTTGCGTATTTCCTTCACAGATAGCCGGATCATTTTTGCGGGACGTGATGTCTGGCGCTTTTTTCCATTTTATTGGAAAATATAACAATTTTTCGACCTGTTTTTAATTTTCGCCAATGAACAAATAAATCAAGAGAGCCTTGACATTTGACAGTTGTGAAAAATATTCCTAACCTCTTGAAGCCGGTTCAACTTTCGGTGCTTCAAATTGAAGAGTATACAATGCCCTTCGTCTAAAAAAGAGGCCCCATGCAATCATCAACCCTTTCGCCTCTTCCAGTCAAAAATACAAGCCAAACCCTGAAGAATTATGGGCGACACAAGGATCGCCCTGCAGTCTGTCATTGGCAAAAGAATTTACGTGTAAAAAGTAAATTAAACCAAATTTCAAAAAACCCAGCCGCTCAAAGTTGCGTATTGAACCGAAATTGATGTTAGTACCTTCAATTTGCAATTTGCTTTCGTTTTGGGACTCCCGGGACGAGTTTTTGTCGACTCTGAATGGGCCGCCGTCAAGATGACAAGATTTGCGGCCGCCCCGTGCTCTTTTGGGGTCTAAATGACGGAAACACAGCTCTGCGTCCCCCTAGTCGCACTTCCACATATGACCAGGTCAGTTTTCCAAGATTTTAATATCAATTTGATGAGAAATATAACTTCACTTCCAGAGAAGTCAGTTTCACACCAGGTGAAAGGGCAGCAAGCCTACAATGCTAAAGTAGAAAATTTGCCCAGCCAACTAGAGTCACAGTACAAGTGAACCTACTATACTAGCTAAACGACTCGCTTGAAGAAGTGAAGCTTGGTTTGCGATAAATGCCAGAAGGAATAAAGCCTCGTTTGCTACATCTTGCATTGCACAAGTGCCTTTGGAACACAATAATTTAAGCTCGATTTACGTGATCTTTTTCGGTTTTAGAGACAAAAATGCTATTTGGTTTCAGAGACACGATAGCTAGTTGAACGGCTAGCTTGAAAAACTGAAGCTTGCTTGGAGGGTAAGAAGAAGGGACATCAGATCTTGTAAGCTTTAGGTTCGACATGGTGGAGGCGCCGGGTGTTTCCTCTAGGCTCTGAATTCTGCTTTCGGCGATCAATTATAATTTTGCATTTTGTTGCCGATTACAGAGCCACAAGTCCTGTGGCACAGCGCGTACCGAGCATAGCAAATTCATGACTTTACTGTGAGAAAAACCCGTCTTCAACTTTGCCTGTAAGTGCTGGCTGTGAAAGTGTACGGCTTAGACTGGAACGTCTGCTGCGGCATCAAGCGAGCTATGAGTAACCTGGAGGATATACAGTGGGGACAAAGGCTCTCACCTCAGGTTGCCGACGGGCTTCTGGGCGTACGGTATGCCCAGCCAGGCGTCGACCTTCTTGCCGGTGGCCGCCGTCATGGTCATGCCGCGCACCTTGCCCTTCTTCGTCTGCACGATCATCGGATCGTCGTCGGTGGAGTCGCGTCGCGTGAACTCGCGCTTGTCGTCGGGCGCGTCGCGACGGAACTCTTCGCTATCGCGGTGCGGGTCGAAGGGATCGCGCGACATGTGGTAGGGCTCGGCGTGCGGCGGCGGCACCTGGTGCTGCTGCTGTTGGCTGCCCTCCTGCTGCTGCTGCTGGCGGTCCTCGTGCTCGTGCTGCTGCTTCGCGTGCTGTTCGTCGTCCGCGGCGGCGGCCGGCGCGTGGTGACGCCCCCGGTGCGGCGTCGGGACGCACGTGGACGGCAGCAACAGAAGGCTCACCGCCAGGCTGGCCCATGCCCACGTGCCCACATGTGGCATGGCGCGTCGTCTTCGCCGCCGCTGCTGCAGCTTCTCAGTGCTGCTGGAACAAATACCAATTTTCAATATACCAAAACTACGTTTCAACTTTATAACCACATTATACAGGGTGCAGATACTGCAGGATTCTAGCTTTATCACGACTGTCGTAGAACACTTATTGACCCACAACAGTTGGTTGTATTTTGTTACCTTTGTGTGTGAAATTATGCATAGTTACTGACAAGGTGCATTTCTCTTTTCAACAAGCTGTCAGCATCCAAACGGTGGGTTTCCCACGGGAATATACCTACTTATTTACTGTAATAGACTATTATGCATATGTGAATAATCAAACATGAGAACCTCAGCACTGCTTATACAGAGTAGATGGTTGAGGTTGTCTGCGCTAATATGCGGCAGGGGCCTCGCTGGTGGCTCCATTGCACGATCGTATTAACGAGTTTCTTGATGCCGAGATGGTCTGATATTTTGATTCTTTGTCCGTTTGTCCATTCACAATAGATGATTATTCTATTATATGTTGATATTTATTATATTTCCATTTATGTGTTTATTTACTATACATTGGCGATGCTCATTTGCAACCCATGGATGCAATATTTCAATTATATGTTTTGTAATAATTATTGAAGAGCTAATAAAAAATCTGAATCTGAATCTCCCTATCTGATTGATTAGGCAACATGATTTTGACCAATGTTTTGAAATTACTCATATGATATGTATAATTAACCTATTACACTTAAGATCTGAATAACTATACATTTTTACATATCTAAACGCATCAATTAATTGTTCCACACTGTCGTCATCCTCAGTTACATTTTGAATTTCGTTTCCCGTATCTACGGAATCATTTTGATCTTCAATTTCCGGAACATATAGTTTTTCTATAACAGTGTTATCAGACTTTTTGCTATTGTTATGTGAATTTATTGAATTATCAATAGGATTCAAAGTTGCTAAGTTTTGATCATTTTCAGTTGTATTTAAGTCAGCAAATCTAACATGTTGAGGGGGTAATGAATTCTACAGTTGTAAACTTGATTCTCTAGGTCTTAGATATTTTCTGTTTCGTACATAATTTCCTTTTCTTTCTACTTCTATTTTATATCTACGATCACCTAGCCTGCTGATGATTATTTCTGGTTGCCAGTTTGAATTTGGTTTCAACTGTACCCAAACTTTTTGATTATTTGCCAATGGTTTTAATTGTCCGACTCCGTTTCTTTGATTATAATAATTCGTTGCATAATTTTCTTTCTCCTTCAGATGTTTCATGTATTTCTTTGTATCAATCATGTGCGTCTGAAATTTATTCACGTTAAGAGGTAACAAACGATTTCTGGTGCGCCTCGACATTAGTACTTCGGATGGAGTTGTGTTTTCAAAAATAGGAGTGTTTCTTCTCCATTGTAACAGTGCCATATCTAGGTCTTTGTTATCTTCTAAGACTTTATTAAAAATATTTTTCACGTTTTGTACCTGCCGCTCGGCCATGCCGTTGGACTGGCTATGATATGGTGAGGTGATTAAAAATGTTTGAAACCCCATTCAGAGCTGAAATTCTTGAAATTTATGGCGGTATACCGAGGACCACCGTCACTCACCAGAATGTATAGGACGACGACCTTGCAAAAATGCTTTTCATTATTTTGATAATTTTATTACTTGTTGCGTTTCCGGTAAGTTTCTCCACTTTTACGAATTTAGAATAGTAGTCTACTAGGATTGGGTATTGTTCCCCAAACAGTTCGAAAATGTCGGTACCTACTTTGAACCAAGGGATCGCAGGTACGTCATGGGTACGCAACGGTTCGTTTCTTTGAGATGGGTTGTATTTTTGTTTCAGGCAAATAGGCTCGCGACAATGCGTCTGCAATTATCAGTTCGCTGCCTCTTCTGTAATTTAAAGTGAACTGGTATTTTTGTAATTGTCGCAGCAAACGTTGTAGTCTGGGCGGACATTTATCGATTGGTTTTTTAATTATGGTCACAAGTGGTTTATGGTCACTTTCCACTATAACTTGTCTTCCAAAAACATAATAAACATAATCGTGAACTTTTTGCAACCCGTATAAAACTGCAAACATTTTTTTTCTATCTGGGAGTATAATTGCTGTATTTCTGTGAATGATTTTGATGAAAGCAGACTGGTTTTTTTTTTCTTGTGGTAGGCATGCACCTACGCCGTTTTGACTTGCATCTACTGACACCATGATATTTTTCTAGGGATTGAAAAACTGTAAAACAGGACTTTGAGTTAATTTTTTCTTAATTTTTTCAAGAGCTTGTATTTGAGGTTCTCCCCAACTGAAGCGTGTATCTTTTTTCAAAAGATCTCTCAGTGCCTGTGTTTCTATTGAATAGTTTGAAATGTACTTATTTACATAATTTACAACACCGAACAAACGCTGAACGTCTTTTTTACACTTTGGTGTAGGCATTTCTTTTAAAGCTTCAACTCGATTTGTATCAATTTCTATTCCTTTCTCATTTATAATGTGTCCCATAAATTTAATTTCATTAACCGCAATTTGGCATTTTGCTAGATTGAATTTGACTCCATGCTTTCTGGCTGAATTCAATACTTTTTCAAGAATTTCGTCATGTTCTTTTTGATCTTTTGCTCAAATAATAATGTCATCGATGTACACTCCCACATTATTGCAATTAAAAATGCTTTTAAACCTTTCATCGAATATTCCGGGCGAACAAAGAATACCATAGGGTAACCTTCTGTACCTGTACCTTACAAAGGGTGTACCGAATGTGCAGAGACTTGAACTTTCTCCATCAAGCGGTATTTGATGAAACGCTTGATTTGCATCTAATTTACTAAAAATTTCAGCTCCGGACATACGACTTGTTATTTCTTCAAAAGTGGATAATCTGCCATGTTCTCTCTTAATTGATTTGTTTAGATGAAACGGATCAAGGCAGATTCTCAATGAATTGTTGGGCTTTTTGACAAGTACCAATGGATTTATCCAATCACTCGGTCCTTGAGCTTTTTCTATTACTTTATACTTTTTTCTAAATTATTCAGCGCCTTTTCGAGAGGGTCAAGTAAAGCAAATGCTACTTTCTCTAATTGGGGTGATCACCGGTTGTGCGTTTGGAATTAAATTAATGTGATAGGGTGGATTCATTTCTCCTATTCCCGAAAACTAATCTCCATATATTTCCATGACAGTATCTTTTGTACGTCGAATATTATGCACCTGAACTTCATTTTCATTGATACACGACGTATCTGTATTTTGGATGAGTTTCAGCTCTATGCACGTTGGTAAACCTAGAAGAGGTTCTGAATTGCTTCCAACTACATAGAATTCAATTAGATTTTTTTCATTTTCAATTGAACAAATTTATTCACATGCTCCAACTACAGTGATTTGATCCCCTGTGTATGGAGTTAGTTTTAATTTAGGAGTTTGCAATGCATTCATGGGCAATTTCAAAACGTTTTTGTACATATTTATAGGCATTAGATTCACTGAAGCTCCGCTATCTATTTTGAATTTGATTTGTTTGTTTTCAATTGCTAACTTTGTTATCCAAGAACAACCACCCGCAGTAACATTTCTAATTTGAGTATGCTCAATTTTCTGACTATTTATACTACCTACATGGAATTCTGTCGTATCATTTGAATTATTATGACTTAAAACTGCACTGATTTGATTTTTTCTTGACGACCTACACATTGAGGCGAAATGATTTGTTTTTTTACACTTCATACACGTTTTTGAATACGCTGGACAGTTGTTAATTTGATGTGACGATTCACATCTAGTACAGTTGTTAATTACATTGTCTGACCTTGATACCTGATGTCTTCTGTTTGAATTACTCCGTCTCCTCGTGCTACTAGAACGATTTCCAACAGGTTGTCTGGTATGTGGACGCCTGTTCATTGTTTGTTTGATGGAATGATTTATGGCACCAACTGATGGGTCTTTGCTCAGGTATTGATGGGTGTTGTCCTTTTCAATTTTCTTTGACTGCTTCCTGGCTTGTTCGTGAATCGCGCATATTTTGATTGCTTCTTCAAGCTTCAAATCTTCCTGCTGAAGTAATTTTTCTCGGATTTCGAAGTTGTTGCTACCACTGATTAGCACGCATGTTATCAAGCCGTCATTTAATTTTTCGAATTTGCACAGTGAGGCTTGTTTTTTTCAAATCTGTGATAAATGGCTCGAGGGTCTGCTCTCCTTGGTGCGACTGGAAGAATCAATAACGAAGAAAACATAAATTCTCTCTTGGCTTGAGCTATCTGTTAAACTTTTCGATCACGGGTTCTAATTTGTCTTTTTCCTCCTCGTTGGATTGGAAAGTTTGGTGAATTTTCTGCAGCTCTGGTCCAGCAAAGTGGAGTAGTTGGACGATTTGAATTGTTTCTGCCTTTTTGTCCACTTCCGTTGCCGTTGGGTAAATCTTGAATCTGCTGAGCCACTGCTCCCATTGTCCAACAGGATTTCCCGATGATAAATTTAATTGGGGTAGCGCACTTGAATTTGCCATTATTGTTTTTACAACTTTTCACTATGTCCTACATTCACTATGTTCTTGGCAATATCATTTAGACACATGTGTATACTATGAGATGTTTATTCAAACTGCTCATTACAACGAAGGGTCACCTTTAATAGGGAACAGGTAATAATAGGTAGATGTGAATTACACATACAGGGTGTGGTATGAGGTTATCCCACAGTCGGATTATCTGTATCGGAGGTGATCACCGGTTGTAGACAAACCAAGAATGAATCACTTCACGCTTGATACACGTGATGTGATATTTGGAATAGGTACCATTGTACTGTTTGCGGTACATTGCACTTTTCATCATACCGGTGATGTGGTGTTAGAAACAGGTGCCTGTTCGGAGTATCATTGTACTGTTTCTTAATCACGGTGTTTACTGACTCTGCCTGGGCCAAGTCGCGTATTTAGTAAACTTGAGTGTAATATTGTTTTGGAGTCATATTGATTCAAGGCTGAGTTGAAATTGAATTTAACAATGAATTGACCTGAGATCAATGCAAGAGAGTAGCGTTATGCTCATATCTGTTTCTATCTTTTCAGAATCAGATAACCACGACCAAACCGCTGCGTTCCACTTGATCCCAAGATTCTTGGATTGTTTCATTGATTTGTAAAGTTGATTGTTGATGAAACCAGACATCAATTTGAATCATTGTTTCACTTTTTGCTTTGAGTAACGATATGCTCTTCCGGCATTTCCTGATCTACAGTTATTTGTCGTCCCACACTGGTGATGTGAAATTACGTGTAATTTAGAAAATCTCAGTCAACTTACAAATTTCGCTGTCATTCATGTAAATGATGGAAATCATGCTCAATATTGCTGTTACAGCAAGCTTATTAAAAATAGATCATTGATAGTTTTGCTGAATTACTAGCGGAACTTTTGATTGATTGTTAAAATTCGCATCCTTGAACACGGCGGATCTATGTAAATTCTTGAGAAATCTTGAAAATTTGTAGGTGACTAAAATAATGAGAAGAAAGTTTTGAAACTGGGGCCATAACCTTTCGGAAGCTAGGAACTGTTGATCGAACAAGAACGATGCTGATCCGAAAGGCCATGAAATAACGCTCTTATATTGCTCATAGGAGTCAAGAGAAAATAGCGAGGTCAAACGTGTAGTATAAAAAAAAGTACAAATTGATACAGTAAGTACAAGACTCGTTTTAAATCATCACGTGGGGTTCGAAGGGCTATCAGCCAATAGTGCAAAAGGGTGCTCTTGTGCCGTTAGAGCACTTTTCGGTGCGAAGCCCGTCCATCATCCGCGGGCGTCTCCGGGCTAAAGACCGAACAGAACGTGAGGCTAAAGAGAAGACAAACGGGCGCACTTTTCGCGAAAATGTCTCATCTGCCGCCGCCGAAACTGCCGGAAAATTGGCAAATAAATTATTGAAGCCGTGTGTGTGTATAGTCCGCCTCATCTCCCGTGCAAGGGCGCCGCTCGATCAATATTTCATCATTTCGGACGCCCTCCGGATCGATGGGACACGTCGTCAAGTATTCATGTGGGGAAAACAATAAGTCTGCGACAGTAGGTTAGACGGTCGGAGAGGCGGAGGGAGCGAGAAGGAGCATCGGAGAGGATTAGGCCGTGTGCGAGGATCATTGGGGCTTTCAGTAGGGTGGGCTTTTTTCGGGCGACGGAGGCGTAAAAAATCGACGAGTTATTCATGGGATCGATAAGCAATAATTATTGTTTTGACGATGGATTTGCATAGTTTATCGGGGCTTCTGTTTTCCTCCCGAAAGTTTGGCGTCGGATTATGACTCGAGGATTAATTTTTTTTGGCGCTGCCGCACAATCGTGCAGAAAACAGGTGCTTTCCGAATGTATCGCGTGGTTAAAATTGAATTTCCCGCCACAGATGGCTGCCAAATGCAATGACAGCTAGCTGGCAACGACATTTGAAATGACAATTTTCCACTGCATGACTCGCTCGACATTTTCAAGAACAATCAGAAGTATACGAACATAATATGGAGGCGAGTTGTGTCGCTTAAATTTTACTGTCATCTGTCAATATAAATGTCATTGTCAGTTGTCATTACAATCTGTCAATGGCGAGTTGTCATATTTCGTCTCTCCAAAGCCAGCAAGTGTTTATTCACTTCTCTTCTCTTCTCTATTTTAAAATGGATGTACCTGAATAGATTTTTTTGTGCTACAACTAAGAGTTGAACTAAGCTTGACGTAACTACAGCTTTAGTCGTTTAAACGGCGCTTCAATACTTGTGTTAGTAGTCACATTTCGTCTTTGATAAAACTGGAACTGAGCACGGATGTGAATTGTAATTTTTCAATTTGTAAGTCGCATTATTTACAGCAAATTGACCGCAAAATTACCAAGCACGTGAAATCATGCTTTTGGAAACTTACTTCAATAAATGAAGCACATTTCACACGAATAAGGCTATTGGAGCAGCGTGTCGTTTTTGGCCTGTGTCTCTGTAAGCACTCCATAAGAACTAAAGCTTTGTTTACACTAGAATGTGGTACGCACTAGAAAGGAAACAGAGGGCCTTTGGTCGGTGAGTGCTTCTGGAAACTTTTTCAATTGATAAAGCACATTTCACACGAATAAGACTACTAAGACAGCGTGTCGTTTTTTTTTGCCTGTGCCCACGGAAGCACTTCCTAACAAACTAAAGCTTTGTTCACACTAGATTGTGTGACGGACTAGAAGGAAAAAAACAGAGGGCCTTTGGTCGGCAAGTGCTTTTGGAAACTTTCTTCAACAAATTGAGCACAATTCACACGAATAAAGCTACTGTGGTAGCGTGTCGTTTTTTGGCCTGTGCCTACGGAAGCACTCCTTAACAAATTGAAGCTTCGTTTACACTGGATTTCGTGACGGACTAGAATAGAAACAGAAGGCCTTTGGTCGGCGAGTGCTTCTGGAAACTTCCTTTAACAAATTGAGCACAATTCACACGAATAAGGCTACTGGAGCAGCGTGTCGTTTTTAGTCTGTGCCTCTGTAAGCACTCCATAAGAACTAAAGCTTTGTTTACACTAGAATGTGTCACGCACTAGAAAGGAAACAGAGGGCCTTTGGTCGGCAAGTGCTCATGAAAACTTTCTTAATTAATAAAGCACATTTCACACGATTAAGGCTCCTAAGACAGCGTGTCGTTTTTGGCAATGTAAACATACCCTGACGAACTGAAGCTTTGTTTACACTAGAATGCCTCACGCACTAGAAAGGGAACACAGGATCTTCGGTCGGCAAGTGCGTCTGGAAACTTTTTTAAACAAATAAGGCACAGTTCACACGAATAAGGCTACTGGGGCAGCGTGTCGTTTTTGACTAGTGTCTATGGAGGCACTCCTTAACGAACTAAAGCTTTGTTCACTCTGGAATGCGTTTCGCACTAGAAAGGGAACAGAGAGCCTTTGGTCGGCAAGTGCCTTTGGTGACTTTTTGTAACCAATTAAGCACAATTTACACGAATAAGGCTACTAAAGCGGCGTGTTGTTTTTGGCGGTGTTCCGGCCAGTAACGAGCCTCCGAATGTATGGGCTCTAGCTTTATTCCTGAGGAAGAGTTGAAATAAATAAACGACGGACAGACAGACAGACGAACAGACAGAAAGATACATGGACAGACAGACAGAAGGACATTTACGCGATGAAAGCGGTTATAGTCAAAAGGAAGCTTAAGAAAGTAGACTAGGAGTGAAAATGAAGCTTGATTTATATGACAGCTGTAATAGTTGAGAAAGGAAGTTGTAGTGAGAGGAACATCCGGTCTGTCAATTATCTGTGAGCTGGAAGTAGAAATAAAGCCTCATTTACACGATGAAAGCATTTACAGTGAGAAAGAAGGCCAAGTGAAGTATAAATCTCTGGACCATAAATTTTCAGCTAGAAGTGAGAAGAAAGCTCGATTTCCACGATAGAAGCTGTTGGAAAGAAAACTGAAGAGAGTAGACTAGAAGTAGAAATAAGGCTTGATTTAAACTATCAAAGCATTTGAAAGCATGGAAAAAGGCTTAATGAAGTGGAAATCTTCGGTTCGTCAATTTTCTGTAAGCTAGAAGCGGAAATAAAGCTTGGTTTACACGACGCAAGCTATTACAGTTGAGAAAGAAAATTGAAGAGAGTTGACTAAAGGTGAAAATAAAGCTGCATTTACATAATTAAAGCATTTATAGTTGAGAAAGGGGACTGAATGAAATAAAAATCTATGGTTCGTCAATTTTCTGTGAGCTAGAAGAAGAAATAAAGCTTGATTCACACAATGCAAGCTGTTATGGTTCAGAAAGAAGGTTGAAGACAGTTGACTAGAAGTCAAAATAAGGCTGCATTTACACGACGAAAGCATTTATAGTAGGAATAGGAAATTGAATGAAGTGAAAATCTCTGGTTTGTCAACTTTCTGTAAAATAGAAGCAGAAATCAAGCTTTGTTTACACGATGCAAGCTGTTATGAACGAGAAAAAAGGTTGTAGAGAGTGAACTTGAAATAGAAGTAAGGCTGCATTTACACGCTGAAAAAATGTATAGATGGGAAAGTGAACTGAATGAAGTGAAAATTCCTGGTTTGTCAATTTTCTGTCGGCTAGAAGCAGAAATAAAGCTTGGTTCACACGATGCAAGCTGTTATGGTTGAGGAAGAAGACTGAAGAGATAGACTGCTAGAGGTGAAGATAAAGCTGCATTCGCACGATAAAAGCATTTTGTAGTTGAGAAAGGGAACTGATATGAGTGAAAATCGCTGATTCGTCAATTTTCTGTGAGCTATAAGTAGCAATAAAGCTTGATTCACAAAATTAAAGCTGTTATCGCTTGTACGAAAGCTGAAGGGAATAAACCAGGAGTGGAAATGAAGCTTGTTCACACAATAAATGCATTCACATTCGAGAAAAAAGCCAAATGAAGTGAAAATCTCAGGTCCGTCAATTTTCTGTGAGCTAGAAGTAACAATGAAGCTTGATTTACAACATTGAAGCTGATTGAGCTGGGAAGAAAGCTGCAGAGAATAAACTAGAAGTAGGAGTAAAGCTTGATTCACACAATGGAAGCATTCATAGTTGAGGAAAAAGGGTAACTGAAGTGAACATTTTTCTGGTCCGTCAATTTTTGTGAGCTAGATATAGCAATAAAGCTTGATTTACAAAATTGAAGCTGCTATCGCTAGGAAAAAAGGAAAGCTGTATAGGGTAAACAAGAAGTAGAAATAAAGCTTGATTCACACAATAAAAGCATTCACAGTTGAGAAAAAGGCTGAATGAAGTGAAAATCTCTGGTCCGTCAATGTTCTGTAAGCTAGAGATAGCAATAAAGCTTGATTTACAAGATTAAAGCTAATATCGCCAGGAAGAGAGCTGAATACAATAAACTAGAAGTAGAAATAAAGCTTGTTTCACACAATAAGAGCATTCACAGTTGAAAAAAAGGCTACAAAAAGTGGAAATTTCTGGTCCGTCAATTTTTTGTGAGCAATGGAGCTGGATTTACAAGATTGAGATGTAATTGTTAGGAAGAAAGCTGAAGAGAATAAACTATGAGTAAAAATAAATGTTGATTTACTCAATAAAAGCATTTACAGTTGAGAATGAAGTGAAAATCTCTGGTCCGTCAATTTTCTGTAAGCTAGAAGTAGCACTAAAGCTTTTTTTACAAAATTAGAGCTGTTATCGCAAGGAAGAAAGCTGAAGAAAATAAACTAGAAGTGGAAAGAAAGCTTCATTCACGCAATAATAGCAATAACAGTTGAGACAAAGGCTAAGTGAAGTGAAAACCTCTGGTCAGACAATTTTCTGTGAGCTAGAAATAGCAATAAAGCTTGATTTACAAGATTAAAGCTGATATCGCTAGGAAGAAAGTTGAAGAGAATAAATTAGAAGTGAAAATAAAGTTTGATTCACACAATAAAAGCATCCATAGTTGAGAAAAAAGGCCAAATGAAATAAAAATTTCTGGTCCGTCAATTTTATGTGAGCTAGAAGTAGCAATAATGCTCGATTTCCAAGTTTAAAGCTGTTATCGCTGAAAAGAAAGCTGGATTGAATGAACTAGAAGTAGAAATAAAGCTTCATTCACACAATATAAGCATCCACAGTTGACAAAAGGACTAAAGGAAGTGGAAATAATCTGGTCCGTCAATTTCCTGTGAGCTAGAAGTAGCAATAAAGCTTTATTTACAAAATTAAAGCTGTTATCGCTAGGAAGAAAGCTGAAGGAAATAAACTAGAAGTAGTAAAATAGCTTCATCGCCGCAATAAAAACATTTACAGTTGAGAAAACGGCTAAATAAAGTGAAAACCTCTGGTCAGATAATTTTCTGTGAACTAGAAGTAGCGATGCTTGTTTCACAAGATTAAAGCTGTTATCGCTAGGGGGAAAGCTGAAAATAATATACTAGAAGTGTATATTGAGGCTTAATTCACAAATGAAAGTATCCACAGTCAAGAAAAAAGGCTAAATGAAGTGAAAAACTTTAATCCGTCAATTTTGTGTGAGCTAGAAGTAGCAATAAAGCTTGATTTACAAGAGTTAAGCTGGTATCGCTAGGAAAAAAGTTGAAGAGAATAAACTAGAAGTGAAAATAAAGTTCGATTCACACAATAAAAGCATCCATAGTTGAGAAAAAAAGCCTAATGAAATAAAAATTTCTGGTTCGTCAATTTTCTGTAAGCTGGGAGTAGCAATAATGCTTGATTTACAAGATTGAAGCTGTTTTAGATGGGAAGAAAGCTGCAAAGAATAAGCTAGAAGTGGGAATAAAGCTTGATTCACACAATGGAAGCATAAACAGTTGAGAAAAAAAAGTAAATTAAGTGGAAACTACTGGTCAGACAATTTTCTGTGAGCTAGAAGTAGCAATTAAGCTTGATTTACAAGATTTAAGCTGTTATCGCTAGGAAGAAAGCTAAAGAAAATAAACTAGAAGTGGAAAGAAAGTTTTATTCACGCAATAAAAGCATAAACAGTTGAAAAAGAGGCTAAATGAAGTGAAAACTACTGGTCAGACAATTTTCTGTAAGCTTGAAGTAGCAATAAAGCTTGATTTACAAGATTAAAGCTGTTATCGCTAGGAAGAAAGTTGAAGAGAATAAATTAGAAGTAAAAATAAAGTTTGATTCACACAATAAAAGCATCCACAGTTGAGAAAAAGGGCCAAATGGAATAAAAATTCCTGGTCCGTCAATTTTCTGTAAGCTGGAAGTAGCAATAATGCTTGATTTACAAGATTGAAGCTGTTATCGCTGAAAGGAAAGCTGGAGTGGGTGAAGTAGAAGTAGAAATAAAGCTTCATTCACGCAATGGAAGCATTCACAGTTGACAAAAAGGCTAAATGGAGTGGAAAACTCTGATCTGTCTATTTTCTGTGAGCTAGAAGTAGCAATAAAGCTTGATTTACAAGATTAAAGCTGTTATCGCTAGGAAGAAAGTTGAAGAGAATAAATTAGAAGTAAAAATAAAGTTTGATTCACACAATAAAAGCATCCACAGTTGAGAAAAAAGGCCAAATGGAATAAAAATTCCTGGTGCGTCAATTTTCAGTAAGCTGGAAGTAGCAATAATGCTTGATTTACAAGATTAAAGCTGTTATCGCTGAAAGGAAAGCTGGAGTGGGTGAAGTAGAAGTAGAAATAAAGCTTCATTCACGCAATGGAAGCATTCACAGTTGACAAAAGGGCTAAATGAAGTGAAAAACTTTGGTCTGTCAATTTTCTTCAAGCTAGAAGTAGCAATAAAGCTTGATTTACAAGATTAAAGCTGTTATACTAAGAAGGAAGCTGGAGAGAACAAACTAAAACTAGGAATGAAGCTTGACTTACACAATTGAAGCATGCACAGTTGAGAAAAAAGGCTAAATGAAGTGACAATTCCTGGTCCGTCAATTTTCTGTATGCTAGAAGTAGCGATAAAGCTTGATTTGGGAGAATAAAGCTGTCATTGCTAGAAAGAAAGCCTAAGAGAATAAACGAGAAGTAGAAATGAAGCTTGATACACGCGATGGAAGCTCATGTTATTGTAGTTATGAAAAAAAAGTCATGGGAGAATCAATCTCAAGTATGTCTGTCTGTCCGTGTGTCTGTCACCAGTTCTTCATGGGCAAAAACAACATAGAGCTTGATTTGCACGATAAAAGCTGAAACCTGTCCATTTGTCTGTCATCAGTTTATTTGTAAGTCTGTCTGTTTGTCTGTTGGTCCGTCTGTTTGTCTGTCTGTTTGTCTGTCTGTCTGTTTGTCCGTTTCTTGGTCTGTCTCTTTCTCGATTCTTCAGAAGCAAATCCTGTTAATGACGATAGAAAAGTAGACATATAAAATCATAAGGAAGGACACCCTGTACATCCAGGGCCCCGTTCCAAGCCCTTCCCCGCTGCAGGTTCGGTATTATTACACGCCGTATTTTACATACCAGTTAACCGAACATATTGCATTATGTGCCCCGGTCCCGCCTCTTTGTTATAGTGTCGGCATTATAGTTAGTACCTGCCTATACCCGGAGCCAGAACTGGAGCTTCCCTGTGCCACACAGCACACACGGCCATATATACAGCCCGGCTCTCTCATTCGACTCCCAATACATCATTCCATAAAGGGCTGGTTTATACGACCGGGGGCCTTTTGTCACGCGGCTGGATGGATGATTATAATTTAACGTCAACGTCGTCGTCGTCGACGGAATTTCATCAATAATTTCCTTTAATATACTCCCTCTCTCACTCCATCCGGTTGTAATTCTCACGTTGTTAGTGAGTGCTGTAGTTTGTTTATGGGAGTAGAGGGAGGGGTTGATTAAGTGCTCAAAAACATGTTGTGTTTGCAGCCTAGTAACATTTTATTTAGCTAATCGGCAGGTGTTGTAAGCCTAAGCTAAACGTCATTAGTGTCAAGTACTAAGTACCGTCAGCTCACTTCGAATGACCGTATGAAGAATTGAATCCATTCTGGCTGCACATGCAGGGTGCCGGAATAACACTACAATTCACAGTGCAGTCCACGTTAACAATCATTCGTTATTAGATATTTCAATCAGTTTGGTCCGGCGGTGGCAGGACCTGCGTGTGTGTCCATGCATACGGCTATAATAGCACGGGCACACATAACTCCCGTAGACAATGGGAAAGGTTTACACCATCACCGCCGACTATGCCGTACATATCTGCATATACGGAGCCGAACCAGCCGGTCAGATGGTTAGAGGGTATATGATCCCGGGCCTCCAATTAGCGAGCCTGCCCTGATTGTAATTAGTGTAGCGCTAGAGCCTGCCGCCTGGGGCGCTCGCTCTCGTCGCTATTGTGTACTCTCCTAATGGGATCGCCAACATTTATATTCCAACATGGCTAGAGAGAGAGGCGACATAACTAGACGGAGAGCGAACATGGCATACAGGGTTGTTTTGTTGTGCACCAGGTACAAAGCGCAGCTAACTATTTATTTCTACATGTAATTCGACCGTTGAAAAACAGTGCGATCGGTTGCATAATTTCCACTGGTTCCAACTAGCATTGGAAACAAAACGCTGCGCGAATTCAACAGCGTCATTTCGCTAGTTGATGGTTACAAAAAGCAAACTATTCTGCAAACCCTAAGCATATTGCAATTTCTGGTCCGAAGAATACAACAAACGGTGTCAGCGGTGGGATATCTAGGTGAAATCGAGAAAAACGATTGGTTCAGCCTCGAGGACATTAAATGAAGCTGGAAAAAATTATCCAGTGATAAATTTCTAGCCATAACATTCGATGTGCTGTAGTTTATACTCATATGGACGAAAGTTCAAAATCGTTACCGATCACGAACCATTGGTGCAGTGTTGCCTAGAGCACACACACAAACTTTCATCTATTGAGGCTTAGATACTGGTACACATACATGAGACAATCGTCAACTCCGCAGCCTAGCTATTGTAAACAGAGCTTTAGTTTGTTGATAGGTTATGGCCAAAGCTACACGCTACCTGAACAGCCTTGACCATGCAAAATGTGATTTATTTGTTCAAGACAGTTTCGAGAAACACTTGCAGCCCAGAAGCCCTCTCTCTCTCTTCTAGTGTGTAATGCATTCCGGTGCAAACAAAGCTTTAGTTTGTTAGGGAGTGCCTACATAGGCGCTGGTCGAAAGCGACACGCTGCCTCTGTAGCCTCATTCGTGCTTGACAAGCCGGGAACGTTACTCCTTCCAGCCATTTTTTCCCAACTATCACGGCTTTTATCGAGCAAATCGAGCTTTGTTTTTTCTGACCTGTGAAGAATTGATGACAGACATACAAACAGACAGACAGACCTGAAATCTATTCTCCCATGGTTTTCCTTCCATAACTACTACGATAGAAAGCTTACATCCCGTAAATAAGGCTTCAATTCCACTTGTGCCAAGAAAAAAATTGACGGGCGGATACCTCTACTCCCTTAAGCTTTTTTTCTCAACTTAAACAGCTTGATTCAAGCTTTATATTTTTTCTCATGAAGAATTGGTGACAGATACACAGACAGACAGACAAACCTGATATTTCTATTCTTTTTCTTTTATAACTTCCATGAAAGTAGCTTTCACCGCGTGAATCAAGCTTCATTTCCTATTTCTATTTGTAGCCTATGAAAAATTGACAAGCCGGATATTTCTAATCCCTCCAGCTTTTTTCTAAACTTCAACAGCTTTGATCGTGCAAATCAAGCTTTTTTTTTTTGTCTATGAAGAACTGATCACAGACCCATGGACAGACAGACAAACCTGAGATTTCTATTCGTTCTCTTCCATAACTTCCATGAAAGTAGCTTTCATCGCGTGAATCAAGCTTTATTTCTTATTTCTATTTGTAGCCTATGAAAAATTGACAAGCTGGATATTTTCACTCCCTCCAGCTTTTTTCCAAACTTGAACAGCTTTGATCGTGCAAATCAAGCTTTTTCTCTGTCTATGAAGAACTGATGACAGACCCACAGACAGATAGACAAACATGAGATTTATTCTACCATTCTTTTTTTTTCATAACTACTATAGTAAGAGCTTTCATCGTGTGAATCAAGCTTTATTTCTACCTGCAGCCTATAGGATATCAACCGACCAAAAACTTCTACCCCGTTTAGCCTTTTTTCTTGACTCTTTATCAGATATAGTCGTGTAAATCAAGCTTTATTTCTAATTCTAGCCTACAGAAAATTGACGGATCAGAGATTTTTACTTTATTCAGCCTTCTTTCTTGACATGAATGCTTTCAAATAAATGAAGCTTTATTTATACTTCTAGTCTACTCTCTTCGGCTTTCTTCATAATAACCACTTTCAAGGTTTAAATCAAGCTTCATTTCTACTTCTAATCTACTCTCTTTGGCTTTCTTTCTAATAGCCACTTTCAACGTGTAAATCAAGCTTTATTTCTACTTCTAGCCTACAGAGAATCAGGGGCTGGAAATTTTCCTTTTATTCAGACTACTTTCTTAGCTATAAATTGCGTTATTGTAAATCAAGCTTCATCTACTTCTAGTCTACTCTCTTTAGCTTACTTGCTAACCATAACAGCTGTTGTCGTGTAAATCACGCTTTATTTTTACTGCTAGCTTACAGAAAATTGACAGACCAGAGATTTCTACTTCATTTAGCTTACTTTTTCAACTTCAAATGCTTTCCTCGTGTGAATCCAGCTTCATATCTACTTTTAGCCTACAGAAAATTGGCGAACTAGGAAGTTTTATTTCATTCGGCCTCCTTTCCCAACTGTAACTTCTTGCATCGTGTGAATCAGGCTCTATATCCTCTTCTAGTTTACTTTCTTCGGCTTTCTCCCTACTTTCTCCCTGATAACAGCTTTCATCGTGTAAATCATGCTTTATTTCTACTTCTTACTTGCATAAAATCGATTGACTAGAAATGTTCGCTTTATTCAATCTTATTTCTGTATGGTAAATGCTTTCATCGTGTAAATCAAGCATTATTTCCACTTCTGATCAACCCCTCTTTAGCTTTCTTCCTAACGATAACAGCTTCCGCCATGTGAATCAGGCTTTATTTCCACTTCTAGCTTACAGAATATCGACGGACTAAAGATATCCACTCCATTTTCAGCTTTTCTTCTTAATCGTAAATGCTTTCATCGTGTAAATCAAGCTTTATTTCTACTTCTACTTGAAAACAGCTCTCATCGTGTGAATCAAGCTTCATTCTCACTTCTAGTCTACTCTATCTAGCTTTCTCCCTAACGATAACAGCTTTAATCCTGTAAATCAAGCTTTATTCCTACTTCTAGCTTGCAGAAAATTGACGGATCGGAGATTTTTTCTTTACTTAGCCTTATTTCTTAACTCGAATATTTTTAAATAAATCAAGCTTTATCTCTACTTCCAGCCTACTCTCTTCAGCTTTTTCCATAATAACCACTTTTAACGTGCAAATCAAGAAGCGTTATTTCTACTTCTAATGTACTCTCTTTAGCTTTCTTCCTGATAACCACTTTAAACGTGTAAAGCAAGCTTTATTCCTACTTCCAGCCTAAAGAGAAATGCGGAGCCATAAATTTTCCCTTCATTTAAACCTCTTTCTCAGCTTCAAATTGCTTTATTGTGTAAATCGAGCTTTATCTACTTCTAGTCTACTCTCTTCAGCTTACTTGCTAACGATAATAGGTTTTATCGTGTGAATCAAGCTTCATTTTCACAACTAGCTTACAGAAAATTGATAGACCACAGATTTCTACTTCATTTAGCTTCCTTTTTCAACTTTAAATTCTTTCATCGTGTGAATCCAGCTTTATATCTACTTTTAGCCTACAGAAAATTAGCGAACTAGAAACTTCCATTTCATTCAGCCTCCTTTCCCAACTGTAACTTCTTGCATCGTGTGAATCAAGGTCTATATCCTATTCTAGTTTACCCTCTTCAGCTTTCTCCCTGATGATAACAGCTTTCATCGTGTAAATCAAGCTTTATTTCCACTTCTAACTTGCATAAAATTGACCGACTAGAAACGTTTACTACATTTAGCCTTATTTCTGTATGATTAATGCTTTCATCGTGTGAATCAAGCATTATTTCCACTTCTGATCAACCCCTCTTTAGCTTTCTTCCTAACGATAACAGCTTTCGCCATGTGAATCAGGCTTTATTTCTACTTGTAGTCTACTCTCTTTAGCTTTCTTTCTTACGAAAACAGCTCTCATCGTGTGAATCAAGCTTCATTCCCACTTCTAGTCTACTCTATTTAGCTTTCTCTCTAACGATAACAGCTTTAATCGTGTAAATCAAGCTTTATTTCTACTTCTAGCTTGCAGAAAATTGACGGATCAGAGATTTTTACTTTACTCAGCCTTCTTTCTTAACTTGAATACTTTCAAATAAATCAAGCTTTATTTCTACTTCCAGCCTACTCTCTTCAGCTTTTTCCATAATAACCACTTTCAACGTGCAAATCAAGCTTCATTTCTACTTCTAATGTACTTTCTTTAGCTTTCTTCCTAATAACCACTTTCAACGTGTGAAGCAAGCTTTATTTCTACTTCTAGCCTAAAGAGAAATGCGAAGCCAGAAATTTTCCCTTCATTTGGACTTCTTTCTTAGCTTCAAATTGCCTTATTGTGTAAATCAAGCTTTATACATATACTTCTAGTCTACTCTCTTTAGCTTACTTGCCAACGATAATAGCTTTTATCGTGTAAATCAAGCTCCATTTTCACTACTAGCTCACAGAAAATTGACGGACCAGAGATTTCTACTTCATTAAGCTTACTTTTTCAACTTTGAATGCTTTCATCGTGTGAATCTAGCTTTATATCTATTTTTAGCCTACAGAAAGTTGGAGAACTAGAAATTTTCATTTTATTCGGCATTCTTTCCCAACTGTTACTTTTTGCATCGTGTGAATCAAGCTCCATATCCTCTCCTAGTTTACTCTCTTCAGCTTTCTCCTTAATGATAACAGCTTCCATCGTGTGAATCAAGCTTTATTTCTACTTCTAACTTAAATAAAATGGACTGACTAGACTAGGTTAAATGGACTAGCTCACTCCTATTCATATACTCCACTCATATTATTTCTAAATAAATCAAGCTTTATTTCTACTTCTAGCTAACAGAATATCGACGGACCAGAGATATTCACTCTATTCAGCCTTCCTTCTTAATCGTAAATGCTTTCATCGTGTAAATCAAGCTTTATTTCTACTTGTAGTCTACGCTCTTTAGCTTTCTTTCTTACGATAACAGCTCTCATCGTGTGAATCAAGCTTCATTCCCACTTATAGTCTACTCTATTTAGCTTTCTCTCTAACGATAACATCTTTTATTGTGTAAATCAAGCTTTACTTCTATTTCTACTATGGAAAATTGGCACGCCGGAGATGTCTGCTCTATTCAGGCTTCCTCTCAAACTTCAACTTATTGCATCGTGCGAATCAAGCTACTTCTAGTTTTTCCTCTTTAGATTTCTTCGAAAGGATAAAAGCACTAATCGTGTAAATCAAGCTTAATTTCTACTTTCTCTTTACAGAAAATTGACGGAGCAGAGATTTTCACTTCATGCAGCTTTCTTTCTTACTTATTATTGTTCTAATCGTGTAAAGTAAGCATTATTCCCTTGTAGTCTACTCTCTTCAACTTTCTCCCTGACCGTCACAGCTTATATTGTGTGAATCAAGTTTTATTTCTAATTCTATTCTATAAAAATTGACACGCCGGCGATGACTGGTCTTTTCAGCCTTCTTTATCAACTATAACTTTTTGCATCGTATAAACCAAGCTCTAACAGCCAAGCCAACAGCCAAGCAACGACAGCAACGATAACAGCTTTCTTCGAGTAAATCAAGATTTATATCTACTTCTAGCTCACAGAAAATTGACGGATCAGAGTTTCTTACTCCATTTAGTCTTGTTTCTTGACATTTCAATGCTTTCGTCATGTAAATCAAGCTTTATTTCGAACTCCCAGCCTACAGAAAGTTGGCAGTCTAGAAATTTCTCTCTTCAACCTTCTTCCCCAACTATAAACAGCTTTAGTCGTGTGAATCAAGCTTTATTTCTACTTCTACTCTAGACAGTCTAATGTGACCTTCAGTCTGGCTGGCATTACAGGTACTCGACGAAAGCGAGTTTTTTCTCAAGTAGTTTTGACAACGTAATATGACCTTTAGACCAGCTGATATTGAAGCGAAAAGAACTCGCCAAGAGGAAGGCATACAGCTAGCTCTCCAGCTTAAATCAAGCTTTACTTCTCCAAGCGTGGAACCTGAAGGCGCCTGAAAGGTACGATTGAAGCGAACCCTGCAGCATAAATCAAGCTTTATTCAATCAAGCGTCAGCTCACAGAACTAGACAAAAACAAGACGTTACTTCAGCAGCCTTTACAATGTGATATGACTTTAGTCTGGCTGGCATGTTCACGAAAAGCACTAGCTCTACAGCTCAAATTGAGCTTCACTTCTCGAAATGTGAAATCTAAAGGCACACAACAGGCACGATTCGAGCCAACCCTGCAGCGTAAATCAAGCCTTATTTGTTGGAGCGCCAGCTCACAAGACTCGTCGAAAACGGGACGAGTTCACGCTATTGTGGCCAGGTCATCGGTCTGTCTGTCTGTCTCTCCTTCTGTCAATTCTTCTGTCCGTCCGTCCGTCTGTCTCGTCTGTTCGTCTCATCTTTATGGATGTCCGTTTGCCTGTTACTTGGTTGTTCGTCCGTCTGTTTGTTGTCTGTCTGCCCGTCCATTCATCTGTATGTCTGTTCCCTGGATTTTATTGCTACAGCTTAGTCTATCTGTCTGTCCGTCTGTCTCGTCAGTCCAGCTGGTTTTCCGTCTATTTGTCTGTCCGTATGCTTGTCTATCAAACCATTGTCTGTCCGTCTCTTCATTTTCTATTTGGACGTTTATATGTCTCGTTTATCTGTCTGTTCATGTATCTTTCTGTCTGTTAGTCTGTCTGTCTGTCATCTATGGATTTGAACTTCTTCTCAGGAATAAAGCTGGAGCTCCGATTTTTTTTTTGCTACGAGTAGCTAGTGTGACCAATGAAAGGTTATATTGTTGATTATAATTCCTTAACTACCTCCAATTATCATGAACCGATGTCAACTCATTTGTTTCAAAAATAATCGTTATTATACCACCTACATCAACAAAAATTGTAGTTTCTTGAAATGGAAGGGATTTTTTTCTGCATCAATCCCCGGAAGCTCACATCGATACTTCATTAAAAAAATGCAGGGGCGATGGCGAACCAACCGCCCCCACGACGGTCTTAAATCACCACGCGAGCCTCCTCCCGCTCCCCCTCCCCCTTTGAAATCGGATACCCGGTCTCGGGATCCCACATCCTCAGTTGATCCGACTGTCACCGCCAATCTGCCGTACACTTTCCCTCCTCCTCATCCTCCCGCTTTCTTCTTTCCGTCCCCCTCTCCCCCTCAGACCTCCAACGCACACCGCATTTCAACCCCCGAGACGGGACGAATTGCGGGGGCGGCTGCAAGACCACAAAAATAGAACGATATCATACCGCTTGTGATGCTATTAATAGCCGGCATACCAACACACAAACACCAAATACACCACCGGAGTTACAAAATAAATGTTTAATGTGCCATTACTGATGGTCTAGACACGAGATCGGTGAGCAGTTTTTTTCCTTCTCTATATTTTTGTTCTCACAAGTAGCTATACAAGAAAGAGAAGTTTGCCGTGTCTGCGGCTTCTAATTCGCAGTGGAGGGTATAAAAGTAAAACACGACTAAGCACATTTTCCACGTGCCTTCATCCTCGAGATGTTGGGTGGGAGTAGCATTCGAGATGATGCTTGAAAAACCACCACCTTCAGACTTTCTGAAAATATTTGGTATTTCTAGTGAAAAAGTGGTATATGATATGATCAAGAATAGAACTTGTTCACATTTAGTTATTTCCAAACATATTGTGTTGGTTTCGAATAAAAGGGTTGAGGGCTTTTCTTTCCAATTTGTGCGGTTGTGCAATAAAGCGGCAAGCTTGAACTTTCCTGCAAAAATAAAACAATCCATTGAACTTCTACACCATCGCTTAATACAAATCATTCAACTTGCATCAATTTTGCTATAGTGAGAAAAAAGGTTGTTATTTTGCGTTGTAGATAATGGTTTGATTATTGCACTAGTGGAAAATGATTCAATTTCTTCACGAGTGAATAAAAAGACTACGTTATTCATTCTCTAGACTTTATTGAAGTTTCCACTTCCACATCACTTCTGCCAACTTAAAATTATAATGTGCTGTAAAATTGGCTTCCTTTCACGAAGCTAGTAAAAAATTCACTTCTCTGGAATTCTCTAGTTTTGCAGTTGGTTGAACTGCTTATGGGTTGTAGGAAAATTTGACATTAAACGTCATTTTGCTTGTTGCTTGTGAAGACAAGTCGGGTTTACCAACTTGAAATTAATCTCTACTGTGGAATGGGCTAATTTGACGCAGCAATTGGAATTCATTTCTCTGCTATTTTCTAGACTTGCAATTGGCTCCACTGCTTTAGTGTTAAGGAATCATGTAGAATTCAGTGATATGAACGACAAACGTCACTTATAATGTCAATTTGTAACAAAAACAATTGTTTTCATAGAACTTCAAGTCTGAGCAGAAAATTACAGATAATTACACTTCCAACCTATTTCCAGTTTTACAGGTGGCTCTACTGCTTTTGTGTCAAGGAATCATGTAGAATTGTGTGACATGAGCAAGAAACGTCACTTGAAATGTCAACTGGTGCAAGAAAACAGTTTTACCAACTTCAAAATACTATCGATTTCATGGAACTTCAATTCTAAGCAAAAATATACAGATATTTACACTTGCAGGCTATTTCCAGTTTAACAGTTGGCTGCACTGCTTTTGTGTTGACGGATCATGAAGAATTTAGTAAGATGAGCAAGAAACGTCACTTTGAATGTCAACTGGTGCGAGTAAACAGTACTACCAACTTCGAAACACAATCGTTTTTGAAGAACTTCAGTTTCAAGCAAAAATACACAGATAATCACACTAGCAGGCTATTCCCAGTTTCACAGTTGGTTCCACTGCTTTTGTGTTGAGCAATCATGTCAAATTTAGCGACATGAGCAAGAAACGTCTCTTTGAATGTCAACTGGTGCGATAAAACGGTTCTACCAACTTCAAAACACAATTGTTTCTGAAGAACTTCAGTTCTAAGCAAAACTACACAGATATTCACATTAGCAGGCTATTCCCAGTTTCACAGTTGGCTCCACTGCTTTTCTGTTGAGCAATCATGTAGAATTTATTGACATGAGCAAGAAAAGTCACTTTAAATGTCAACTGGTGCGAAAAAACAGTTCTACCAACTTCAAAACACAATCATTTTGAAAGAACTTCAGTTCTAAGCAAAAATACACCGATAATCACACTAGCAGGTTATTCCCAGTTCCACAGTTGGCTCCACTGCTTTCGTATTAAGCAGTCATGTAGAATTTAGTGACATTAGCAAGAAAACAGTTCTACCAACTTCAAAACACAATCGTTTTTAAAGAACTTGAGTTCTAAGCGAAAATACACAGATAATCACACTCGCAGGCTATTCCCAGTTTCAATGTTGGCTCCACTGCTTTTGTGTTGGGCAATCATGTAGAATTCAAAGACATGAGCAGGAAACATTCCTTTGGATGTCAACTGGTGCGAAAAAACAGTTTTACCAACTTCAAAACACAATCTTTTTTGAAGAACTTCAGTTCTGAACAAAAATTAACAGATAGTCACACTAGCAGGCTAATCCCAGTTTCACAGTTGGCTACACTGCTTTTGTGTTGAGCAATCATGTAGAATTTAGTGACATGAGCAAGAAAAGTCACTTTAAATGTCAACTGGTGCGAAAAAACAGTTCTACCAACTTCAAAACACAATCGTTTTCAAAGAACTTCAGTTCTAACCAAAAATACACAGATAGTCACACTCGCAGGCTATTTCCAGTTCCACAGTTGGCTCCACTGCTTTTGTGTTGAGCAATCTTGTAGAATTTTGTGACATGAGCAAGAAACGTCACTTTGAATGTCAACTGGTGCAAAAAAACAATTCTACCAACTTCAGAAAACGATCGTTTTTAAAGAACTTCAGTTCTAAGCAAGAATACACAGATAATCACACTAGCAGGCTATTCCCAGTTTCACAGTTGGCTTCACTGCTTTCATGTGGAGCAATCATATAGAATTCAATGACATGAGCAAGAAACTTCCCTTTGAATCTCAACTGGTGTGAAAAAACAGTTCTACCAACTTCAAAACGAAATCTTTTTTGAAGAACTTCAGTTCTGAACAAAAATTAACAGATAGTCACACTAGCAGGCTAATCCCAGTTTCACAGTTGGCTCCACTGCTTTTGTGTTGAGCAATCATGTAGAATTTAGTGATATGAGCATGAAACGTCTCTTTGAATGTCAACTGGTGCGAGTAAACAGTGCTACCAACTTCGAAACACAATCGTTTTTGAAGAACTTCAGTTTCAAGCAAAAATACACAGATAATCACACTAGCAGGCTATTCCCAGTTCCACAGTTGGCTCCACTGCTTTTGTATTAAGCAGTCATGTAGAATTTAGTGACATTAGCAAGAAAACAGTTCTACCAACTTCAAAACACAATCGTTTCTGAAGAACTTCAGTTCTAAGCGGAAATACACAGATAATCACACTCGCAGGCTATTCCCAGTTTCAATGTTGGCTCCACTGCTTTTGTGTTGTGCAATCATGTAGAATTCTTAGACATGAGCAAGAAACGTCCCTTTGGATTTCAACTTGTGCGGAAAAACAGTTCTACCAACTTTAAAATACAATCGTTCTCAAAGAACTTCAGTTCTAAGCAAAAGTACACAGATAATCACACTCGCAGGCTATTTCCAGTTTTACAGTTGGCTCCACTGCTTTTGTGTTGAACAATCATGAAGAATTTAGTGACATGAGGTCAAGAAACGTCACTTCAAATGTTAACTGGTGCGAAAAAACAGTTCAACCAACTTGAAGAAAACACAATCGTTTCTGAAGAACTTCAGTTCTAAGCAAAAATACACAGATACTCACGCTCGCAGGCTATTCGTAGTTTTCCAGTTGGCTCCACTACGTTTTGTGTTGTACAATCACATAGAATTTAGTGACATGAGCCAAGAAAGTCACTTTGAATGTCAACTGGTGCAGGAAAACAGTTCTACCAACTTCAAAACACAATCGTTTCCAAAGAACTTCAGTTCTAAGCAAAAATACACAGATAATCACACTCGCAGGCTATTCCCAGATCCACATTTGGCTCCACTACTATTGTGTTGTGCAATCATGTAGAATTTAGTGACATGAGCAGAAAACGTCACTTTGAATGTCAACCGGTTCAAAAAAACAGTTCTACCAACTTCAAAACACAATTGTTTTTCAAGAACTTCAGTTCTAAGCAAAAATACACAGATAATCACACTGGCAGGCTATTCCCAGTTTCACAGTTGGCTCCACTGCTTTTGTGTTGAGCAATCATATAGAATTTAGTGACACGAGCAAGAAAAGTCACTATGAATGTCAACTGGTGCGAAAAAACAGTTCTACCAACTTCAAAACACAATCGTTTCCAAAGAACTTCAGTTCTAAGCAAAAATGCACAGATAATCACACTCGCAGGCTATTCTCAATTTCACAGTTGGCTCCACTGCTTTTGTGTTGAGCAATCATGTAGAATTGAGTGACATAAGCAAAAAACGTCACTTTGAATGTTAAGTGGTGCGGAAAAACAGTTCTACCAACTTTAAAACACAATCGTTTTTGAAGAACTTCAGTTCTAAGCAAAAATACACAGATAATCACACTTGAATGCTATTCTCAGTTCCACAGTTGGCTCCACTGCTTTTGTGTTGAGCAATCATGTAGAATCAAGTGACATGAGCAAGAAACGTCCCTTTGAATTCCAACTGGTGCGAGAAAACAGTTCTACCAACTTCAAAACACAATAGTTTTCAAACAACTTCAGCTCTAAGCAAAAATACACAGATAATCACACTAGCAGGCTATTCCCAGTTTCACAGTTGGCTCCACTGCTTTTGTGTTGAGCAATCATTCAGAATAAAGTTTCATGAGCAAGAAAAGTCACTTGAGCTGTCAACTGGCTAGAAGATACAGTTCCACTAACTTCAAAATCAATCGTTTTCATAGTACGCCAATTCTTAGCAGAAGATTACCGATGATAATAATCTTTCCAGGCTAGTTTCAGTTTCACAGTTGACTCAACTGCTTTCGAGTTTGAAGAATCAAGTTGCATTCAATGACAGTAGCAGAAAACGTCACTTGAATTGTCAACTGGTGCGATAAAACAGTTCTACCAACTTCAAAATCAATCGTTTTTATAGAACGTCGATTCTAAGCAGACCATTACAGATATCATCGCTTCCAGGCTTGGCTCCACTGCCTTTGTGTTGAGCAATTGTATAGAATTCAGTGATCTGAGCAAGAAAAGTCACTTTGAATGTCGACTGGTGCGAAAAAACAGTTCTACCAACTTCAAAACACAACCGTTTTCAAAGAACTTCAGTTTCAAGCAAAAATACACAGATAATCACACTAGCACGCTATTCCCAGTTTCACAGTTGGCTCCACTGCTTTTCTGTTGTGCAATCATATAGAATTCAGTGACATGAGCAAGAAAAATCACTTTTAATGTCAACTGGTGCAAAAACACAGTTCTACCAACCTCAAAACACAATCGTTTCTGAAGAACTTCAGTTCTAAGCAAAAATACACAGATAATCACACTTGCAGGCTATTCCCAGTTTCACAGTTGGCTCCACTGCTTTTGTGTTGGAGAATCATGTAGAATTCAGTGACATGAGCAAGAAACGTCACTTTGAATGTCGACTGGTACGAAAAAACAGTTCTACTAACTTCAAAACACAATTGTTTTGGGAGAACCTCAGTTCTAAGCAAAAATACACAGATAATCAATCACATTCACAGGCTATTTTCAGTTTTACAGTTGGATCCACTGCTTTTGTGTTGTGCAAACATATAGAATTTAGTGACATAAGCAAGAAAAGTCACTTTGAATGTCAACTGGTGCGAGAAAACATTTCTATCAACTTCAAAACACAATCGTTTCCAAACAACTACAGTTCTAAGCAAAAATACGCAGATAGTCACACTGGCAGGCTATTCCCAGTTTCACAGTTGGCTCCACTGCTTTTGTGTTGAGCAATCATGTAGAATTCAACGACACGAGCAAGAAACGTCCCTTTGTATGTCGACTGGTGCGAAAAAGCAGTTCTACCAGCTTCAAAACACAATCGTTTCCATAGAACTTCAATTCTAAGCAGAAAATAACCGATAATGTTTTTTTTTCAGGATAGTTTAGTAACAGTAGCAAAACACGTCACTCGAACTGTCAACTGGCACAAGGAAATAATTTTACAAACTTCAGAATCAATCGTTTTCACAGAATTTCAATTTATAATCAGAAAATCACAGGTATTAATACTTCCAGGCTAGGTTTAGATCTACAGTAGGCTCCACTGCTTTCGAGTTGTAGGATCAAGTGGCATTTAGTGACAGTAGCAGAAGATGTCACTTGAGCTGTCAACTGGCGCGAGGAAACAGTTCTACCAACTCCAAGATCAATTGTTGTCATAGAACGCCAATTCTAAGTAGAAAATTACCGATGATAATAATCTTTACACGCTAGTTCCAGTTTCACAGTTGGCTCCACTGCTTTCTAGTTGAAGAATCAAGTGGCATTTGATGACAGTAGCAGAAAACGTCACTTGGACTGTCAACTGCCGCGCTAAAACAGTTCTACCAACTTCAACATCGATTGTTTCCATAGAACGTTGATTCTAATCAGGGGTGGTGCACTCCGGTAGGAGGTTTGAATCACAGTTGCGTTGATCGGCAGAAATGACAGATGGCGCTGGCGAGCAACTTCTGAACGAAAGTCTCGGCCAAGGGCCGAAAAAATCGCGGGAGCCGTATGTCATTTTGACTTTACTTTTTTGCGCATCATCAAAAAAAAGGACGCTTCGGCGTTTTCCGTAATAATTTGGGTTTATTCTGCATTTTGGTTTTATTTGTGGAATACAAGGCCGGTGCTACGTCTCTCATTATGAAGAAAAGACCTCGAGGAAGTGAATAAGGTAATTTCCAACATGTATGCATGAGTTTTATTATTCTCAAATACCTATTGGCCTTACTGCTACTTCACTTTAATCCGTTCCAGGTTTAACAAAAAGGCCACGTTCTCACACTTTATATGGATAAAACTGGATAACACGGCCTCGAGCACAGCTTCCAAACGATAAAAAAAGAACGAAAGACATACCCTTTTTTGGAAGACCAAATCGAAGGTACCTATTAGTCCCAAATAATTTGCAATAACTACAGTAATGATTTCATAGACAGGAACCAGATGCAGCCGAAGAAAAATGTGCACATTGAAGTTATGACTGATGCCCACAATGAACAATACATGAACTCTCCATGACTCACGGGTGATGACTGTGTATGGAGACAATGAGACCGAAAATCAAAACTGACTTCCCGGTAGCATCTCCAAGAGGTCCACAACTGAATGAACATGATTTTTGGTCGGATTTTTGATGGAAAAGGCAATGCATGAGACCAAAAGCAACGTGACCAGCAAGGGTCGTTTTGGATTCATTTGGAACATCACCAGTGAGCTGAGGATGTCACCTTATGGCATATTCTTCGAAGAAGAGTTGTATGACAAGGCTCTTCATACTACCGACTTCAAATGGCTTCAAGCAGTTTCTACCCTATAATATTGGAGAGACCAATGCAATTTATTTTAAGTAGAGAGTAGCTACCTACTCAACTACTCTACAAACCTGATGATGTTAAATTTAGATCAAACATCTTTGATATTATTTGTTGAAAAAGAACTGTCATCTTTAGAACTATTGTTGAAAACCAAATTCCATCCTAAATTATTGAACAACTAACTCTACCAATTATGCGATTATGTGTAGACAATTATTTTATGGGATACCACCCTCTTACAGCAAATGGTATAGGTATATTGATCTGGGATATAGGGTCATATTTTTCTCATACATACATGACTATCAATTATCTAGACACCTAATATGTACATTCTTCTTGTAAATTAACCACCATTTTCTGGTAAATATATTATATGGTCACAAAATCATAACAATAAGCTAACGAATTTTTCATTTGTAAGAATTTTTATAGAAGTATCCAAAGTCCCTCTGTAATTTTTATGTATCATATTTACGTTTTTCTTGTGGTGTAAATCGTCGTATTACACAAACAATGAAAATTCCGCTTCATAGCTATTTTTGACTCTTTTGAGATACATAATAGCTGTAATGCGAAATGTGCATTATTTGAGTACCTACGGCCAGCCACGTATCACCATCCAGGCGATTAAAAAAGGGTTTGAATTTCCCGCCCCCGAAATTCGGTTCAAAAGTAAAACAGGAATCTACATTTTTTTGTTGTCGTACTTGGCAGAAAATAGAGAGGGCGCTCGGAACTGTTCTTCAAAGCCTACTGAGGGAGTCGGCTATCTATTGCTTGCCTTATCTATGATTCTAATCCGACCATTACAGATACGTATTATCGCTTTCAGGCTAGTTTTCGTTCTACAGTTGGCTTCACTGCGTTTGATCTGAAGAATCAAATGACATTCAGAGACAGAAGCAGGTAACGTCACTTAATCTGTCAAATATGTAGCAAGAAAACAGTTCTGCCAACCCCAAAACAGAACAGATTTGTATACACTGATAAAAACGGGGCCTTGTGCCGGATATAATTTAGCCCTCCACGCGACAGCCCCGTGACCTTATTGCGGCCCTGTCGGTCATGAATAACCTCATCCGCAACGTTCCGCGTCCCGTGTGCTCACCCGAGATCCGCAGCTAAGTCGATCGTGATGGAGATGCCAGGAGGATCTGCGTGATTCAATTTTTCAAGATAAGCCAGGTGACACGTCGGCCTAGAGCGCACGACGGCCGAAGGCCCATCTGCAAAGTTAGCCTTTCGCTCCTTCAGCGGGCGCTTTTTTCCCCCGTCTTGCCTCTATCGCGGGCCCCTGCTGGAGTAGCGCGCAAAGACGGAAAGATATTGACGTGTGGCAGAGGTAGTGTAGGCACGATGTGTCCATAACTTCCGCCAAGAAAGCAAAACTTTGCGCGATATGCGGTGTAATGCTGGCGGCGCGCGGCAAAATTTTGCCGAAGCTTTTATTTATAGATTTTATGGCGTTTCGGTGGAAATGGGATGTTTCCCTCTATAGCTTTCTATATAGCCCACCCTTGAAGCTGTCTTTTTCGTTTGGCTAAGCCGTCCCCTTTAGCGCTTTTGATTTTCGCGAATGTATTCGCAAAAGCTCACGACACACACACGCGGCAATGCAACGATTAAAAAGCTCTGGAAAGCGACGAAAAAGAGCTTTAGTGTGCCGAGCTTACGGGTGTTCTGCGATAGATATGGCGCGAGCGCCGCGGAGTTTCTGCGAGCACTATAAACCTGTGAAGTATCCAGTGCGCGGCAGTAAAAACGCCGGGCCGTCGGCGTGCGGCAATAAAAGAAAATAAAGGATTCAGGAATAAACTGATAACGTTTTTTTACTAGTTCGATAAGGGGGCAATTACGTAGATGAGGTCTGGAAAAGCTAGAATGTTGCAGGGCACGAAGAGCCGATTATTGAAGCGACGCAAAAGTCTACTTGTAGACATTTCGAACAGTGAGCAGGTCTTGGCTTGAAGCTCTTGAAAAGAATGTATACTAAGGGTTGGTGGTCCGTGACAAGTTGGAATTTTCAGCCAGATAAATATGGGCGAAAGTACTTCATACCCAAAGGATGACTAGTTATCCTTTTTCTATTGCTGGATAATTTTTCCCAGCTAGACTTATGGTAATTTTGTTATTGTTGATGATGTAATAATAATTTCTCAGCTTGATTAACGTGAGTCCAAGTGTTCTTGAGTCAGCTGCTTGTTGCCTTTAGCAAGTGCCAAGAACTAGTGCAAGTAGTAATACCATAGTGCAAACACCACTTCAGCAAAAAACATTTCAACTGTACCTTTGCTAGAAAGGGATTCGAATTAACAAGCTAAGAGCTCTGAAGCTTGATTTACGTGAGTTCAAGTGTTCTTGAGTCAGCTGCTTGTTGCCTTAAGCGAGTGCCAAGGCCAGTATATTGTCAGAGTGCAAAGCCCGCTCTAACAAAACTAGCTCTCAATTGCACTTTGACTGGAAAAACTGTCGAATTAACAAGCTTAAAGCTCTAAAGCTTGATTTACGTGAGTTCAAGTGTTCTCGAGTCAACTGCTTGTTGCCTTTAGCGAGTGCCAGAGCCTGTATATTTTCAGAGTGCAAAGCCCGCTCTATCACAAATAGCTCTTAATTGCACCTTAACTGAAAAAGCTGTCGAATTAACAAGCTTAAAGCTCTGAAGCTTGATTTACGTGAGTTCAAGTGTTCTTGAGTCAGCTGCTTGTTGCCTTTAGCGAGTGCCAAGGCCAGTATATTGTCAGAGTGCAAAGCCCGCTCTAGCAAAAATAGCTCTTAATTGCACCTAAACTAGAAAAGCTGTCGAATTAACAAGCATGAAGCTCTAAAGCCTAATTTACGTAAGTGCAAGTGGTCTTGAGTCAGCTGCTTGTTGCCTTTAGCCAATGTCAAGAACTAGTGCAAGTGATGATGCCATAGTGCAAACACCACTTCAGCGAAAAACATTTCAACTGTACCTTTGCTAGAAAGGCATTCGAATTGACAAACTCAAAGCTCTAAAGCTTGATTTACGTGAGTTCAAGTGTTCTTGAGTCAGCTGCTTGTTGCCTTTAGCGAGTGCCAAGGCCAGTATATTGTCAGAGTGCAAAGCCCGCTCTAACAAAAATAGCTCTTAATTGCACCTTAACTAGAAAAGCTGTCGAATTGACAAGCTAAGAGCTCTAAAGATTGATTTACGTTAGTTCAAGTGGTCTTGAGTCAACTGCTTGTTGCCTTTAGCCAATGTCAAGAACTAGTCTAAGTAATAATACCATAGTGCAAACACCACTTTAGCAAAAAACATTTCAACTGTACCTTCGCTAGAAAGGTATTCGAATTGACAAACTCAAAGCTCTGAAGCTTGATTTACGTGAGTTCAAGTGTTCTTGAGTCAGCTGCTTGTTGCCTTCAGCGAGTGCCAAGGCCAGTATACTGTGTGCAAAGCCCGCTCTAACAAAAATAGCTCTTAATTGCACCTCAACTAGAAAAGCTGTCGAATTGACAAGCTTAGAGCTCTAAAGATTGATTTACGTTAGTTCAAAAGGTCTTGAGTCAACTGCTTGTTGCCTTAAGCCAATGTCAAGAACTAGTCTAAGTAATAATATCATAGTGCAAACACCACTTCAGCAAGAAACATTTCAACTGTACCTTCGCTAGAAAGGTATTCGAATTGACAAACTCAAAGCTCTGAAGCTTGATTTACGTGAGTTCAAGTGTTCTTGAGTCAGCTGCTTGTTGCCTTTAGCGAGCGCCAAGGCCAGTATATTGTCAGAGTGCAAAGCCCGCTCTAACAAAAATAGCTCTTAATTGCACCTTAACTAGAAAAGCTGTCGAATTGACAAGCTTAGAGCTCTAAAGATTGATTGACGTTAGTTCAAGTGGTCTTGAGTCAACTGCTTGTTGCCTTTAGCCAATGTCAAGAGCTAGTCTAAGTAATAATACCATAGTGCAAACACCACTTCAGCAAAAAACATTTCAACTGTACCTTCGCTAGAAAGGCATTCGAATTGACAAACTCAAAGCTCTGAAGCTTGATTTACGTGAGTTCAAGTGTTCTTGAGTCAGCTGCTTGTTGCCTTTAGCGGGTACCAAGGCCAGTATATTGTCAGAGTGCAAAGCCCGCTCTAACAAAAATAGCTCTTAATTGCACCTTAACTAGAAAAGCTGTCGAATTGACAAGCTTAGAGCTCTGAAGATTGATTCACGTTAGTTCAAGTGGTCTTGAGTTAACTGCTTGTTGCCTCCAGCCAATGTCAAAAACTAGTCCAAGTAATAATATCATAGTGCAAACACCACTTCAGCAAGAAACATTTCAACTGTACCTTTGCTAGAAAGGCATTCGAATTGACAAACTCAAAGCTCTAAAGCTTGATTTACGTGAGTTCAAGTGTTCTTGAGTCAGCTGCTTGTTGCCTTTAGCGAGTGCCAAGGCCAGTATATTGTCAGAGTGCAAAGCCCGCTCTAACAAAAATAGCTCTTAATTGCACCTCAACTAGAAAAGCTGTCGAATTGACAAGCTTAGAGCTCTAAAGATTGATTTACGTTAGTTCGAGTGGTCTTGAGTCAACTGCTTGTTGCCTTTAGCCAATGTCAAGAACTAGTCTGAGTAATAATACCATAGTGCAAACACCACTTCAGCAAGAAACATTTCAACTGTACCTTTGCTAGAAAGGCATTCGAATTGACAAACTCAAAGCTCTAAAGCTTGATTTACGTGAGTTCAAGTGTTCTTGAGTCAGCTGCTTGTTGCCTTTAGCGAGTGCCAAGGCCAGTATATTGTCAGAGTGCAAAGCCCGCTCTAGCAAAAATAGCTCCTAATTGCACCTTAACTAGAAAAGCTGTCGAATTAACAAGCATAAAGCTCTAAAGCCTAATTTACGTAAGTGCAAGTGGTCTTGAGTCAGCTGCTTGTTGCCTTTAGCCAATGTCAAGAACTAGTGCAAGTGATGATGCCATAGTGCAAACACCACTTCAGCGAAAAACATTTCAACTGTACCTTTGCTAGAAAAGCATTCGAATTGACAGACTAAAAGCTCTAAAGCTTGATTTACGTGAGTTCAAGTGTTCTTGAGTCAGCTGCTTGTTGCCTTAAGCGAGTGCCAAGGCCAGTATATTGTCAGAGTGCAAAGCCCGCTCTAACAAAAATAGCTCTTAATTGCACCTTAACTAGAAAAGCTGTCGAATGAACAAGCCTAGAGCTCTAAAGCTTGATTTACGTTAGTTCAAGTGGTTTTGAGTCAACTGCTTGTTGCCTTCAGCCAATGTCAAGAACTAGTCTAAGTAATAATACCATAGTGCGAACACCACTCCAGCAAAACACATTTCAACTGTACCTTCGCTAGAAAGGCATTCGAATTGACAAACTCAAAGCTCTGAAGCTTGATTTACGTGAGTTCAAGTGTTCTTGAGTCAGCTGCTTGTTGCCTTTAGCGAGTGCCAAGGCCAGTATATTGTCAGAGTGCAAAGCCCGCTCTAACAAAAATAGCTCTTAATTGCACCTTAACTAGAAAAGCTGTCGAATTGACAAGCTTAGAGCTCTAAAGATTGATTTACGTTAGTTCAAGTGGTCTTGAGTCAACTGCTTGTTGCCTTTAGCCAATGTCAAGAACTAGTCTAAGTAATAATACCATAGTGCAAACACCACTTTAGCAAAAAACATTTCAACTGTACCTTCGCTAGAAAGTTATTCGAATTGACAAACTCAAAGCTCTGAAGCTTGATTTACGTGAGTTCAAGTGTTCTTGAGTCAGCTGCTTGTTGCCTTCAGCGAGTGCCAAGGCCAGTATACTGTGTGCAAAGCCCGCTCTAACAAAAATAGCTCTTAATTGCACCTCAACTAGAAAAGCTGTCGAATTGACAAGCTTAGAGCTCTAAAGATTGATTTACGTTAGTTCAAAAGGTCTTGAGTCAACTGCTTGTTGCCTTAAGCCAATGTCAAGAACTAGTCTAAGTAATAATATCATAGTGCAAACACCACTTCAGCAAGAAACATTTCAACTGTACCTTCGCTAGAAAGGTATTCGAATTGACAAACTCAAAGCTCTGAAGCTTGATTTACGTGAGTTCAAGTGTTCTTGAGTCAGCTGCTTGTTGCCTTTAGCGAGCGCCAAGGCCAGTATATTGTCAGAGTGCAAAGCCCGCTCTAACAAAAATAGCTCTTAATTGCACCTTAACTAGAAAAGCTGTCGAATTGACAAGCTTAGAGCTCTAAAGATTGATTGACGTTAGTTCAAGTGGTCTTGAGTCAACTGCTTGTTGCCTTTAGCCAATGTCAAGAGCTAGTCTAAGTAATAATACCATAGTGCAAACACCACTTCAGCAAAAAACATTTCAACTGTACCTTCGCTAGAAAGGCATTCGAATTGACAAACTCAAAGCTCTGAAGCTTGATTTACGTGAGTTCAAGTGTTCTTGAGTCAGCTGCTTGTTGCCTTTAGCGGGTACCAAGGCCAGTATATTGTCAGAGTGCAAAGCCCGCTCTAACAAAAATAGCTCTTAATTGCACCTTAACTAGAAAAGCTGTCGAATTGACAAGCTTAGAGCTCTGAAGATTGATTCACGTTAGTTCAAGTGGTCTTGAGTTAACTGCTTGTTGCCTCCAGCCAATGTCAAAAACTAGTCCAAGTAATAATATCATAGTGCAAACACCACTTCAGCAAGAAACATTTCAACTGTACCTTTGCTAGAAAGGCATTCGAATTGACAAACTCAAAGCTCTAAAGCTTGATTTACGTGAGTTCAAGTGTTCTTGAGTCAGCTGCTTGTTGCCTTTAGCGAGTGCCAAGGCCAGTATATTGTCAGAGTGCAAAGCCCGCTCTAACAAAAATAGCTCTTAATTGCACCTCAACTAGAAAAGCTGTCGAATTGACAAGCTTAGAGCTCTAAAGATTGATTTACGTTAGTTCGAGTGGTCTTGAGTCAACTGCTTGTTGCCTTTAGCCAATGTCAAGAACTAGTCTGAGTAATAATACCATAGTGCAAACACCACTTCAGCAAGAAACATTTCAACTGTACCTTTGCTAGAAAGGCATTCGAATTGACAAACTCAAAGCTCTAAAGCTTGATTTACGTGAGTTCAAGTGTTCTTGAGTCAGCTGCTTGTTGCCTTTAGCGAGTGCCAAGGCCAGTATATTGTCAGAGTGCAAAGCCCGCTCTAGCAAAAATAGCTCCTAATTGCACCTTAACTAGAAAAGCTGTCGAATTAACAAGCATAAAGCTCTAAAGCCTAATTTACGTAAGTGCAAGTGGTCTTGAGTCAGCTGCTTGTTGCCTTTAGCCAATGTCAAGAACTAGTGCAAGTGATGATGCCATAGTGCAAACACCACTTCAGCGAAAAACATTTCAACTGTACCTTTGCTAGAAAAGCATTCGAATTGACAGACTAAAAGCTCTAAAGCTTGATTTACGTGAGTTCAAGTGTTCTTGAGTCAGCTGCTTGTTGCCTTAAGCGAGTGCCAAGGCCAGTATATTGTCAGAGTGCAAAGCCCGCTCTAACAAAAATAGCTCTTAATTGCACCTTAACTAGAAAAGCTGTCGAATGAACAAGCCTAGAGCTCTAAAGCTTGATTTACGTTAGTTCAAGTGGTTTTGAGTCAACTGCTTGTTGCCTTCAGCCAATGTCAAGAACTAGTCTAAGTAATAATACCATAGTGCGAACACCACTCCAGCAAAACACATTTCAACTGTACCTTCGCTAGAAAGGCATTCGAATTGACAAACTCAAAGCTCTGAAGCTTGATTTACGTGAGTTCAAGTGTTCTTGAGTCAGCTGCTTGTTGCCTTTAGCGAGTGCCAAGGCCAGTATATTGTCAGAGTGCAAAGCCCGCTCTAACAAAAATAGCTCTTAATTGCACCTTAACTAGAAAAGCTGTCGAATTGACAAGCTTAGAGCTCTAAAGATTGATTTACGTTAGTTCAAGTGGTCTTGAGTCAACTGCTTGTTGCCTTTAGCCAATGTCAAGAACTAGTCTAAGTAATAATACCATAGTGCAAACACCACTTTAGCAAAAAACATTTCAACTGTACCTTCGCTAGAAAGTTATTCGAATTGACAAACTCAAAGCTCTGAAGCTTGATTTACGTGAGTTCAAGTGTTCTTGAGTCAGCTGCTTGTTGCCTTCAGCGAGTGCCAAGGCCAGTATACTGTGTGCAAAGCCCGCTCTAACAAAAATAGCTCTTAATTGCACCTCAACTAGAAAAGCTGTCGAATTGACAAGCTTAGAGCTCTAAAGATTGATTTACGTTAGTTCAAAAGGTCTTGAGTTAACTGCTTGTTGCCTTAAGCCAATGTCAAGAACTAGTCTAAGTAATAATATCATAGTGCAAACACCACTTCAGCAAGAAACATTTCAACTGTACCTTCGCTAGAAAGGTATTCGAATTGACAAACTCAAAGCTCTGAAGCTTGATTTACGTGAGTTCAAGTGTTCTTGAGTCAGCTGCTTGTTGCCTTTAGCGAGTGCCAAGGCCAGTATATTGTCAGAGTGCAAAGCCCGCTCTAACAAAAATAGCTCTTAATTGCACCTTAACTAGAAAAGCTGTCGAATTGACAAGCTTAGAGCTCTAAAGCTTGATTGACGTTAGTTCAAGTGGTTTTGAGTCAACTGCTTGTTGCCTTCAGCCAATGTCAAGAACTAGTCTAAGTAATAATACCATAGTGCAAACACCACTTCAGCAAAACACATTTCAACTGTACCTTCGCTAGAAAGGCATTCGAATTGACAAACTCAAAGCTCTGAAGCTTGATTTACGTGAGTTCAAGTGTTCTTGAGTCAGCTGCTTGTTGCCTTTAGCGAGTGCCAAGGCCAGTATATTGTCAGAGTGCAAAGCCCGCTCTAACAAAAATAGCTCTTAATTGCACCTCAACTAGAAAAGCTGTCGAATTGACAAGCTTAGAGCTCTAAAGATTGATTTACGTTAGTTCGAGTGGTCTTGAGTCAACTGCTTGTTGCCTTTAGCCAATGTCAAGAACTAGTCTGAGTAATAATACCATAGTGCAAACACCACTTCAGCAAGAAACATTTCAACTGTACCTTTGCTAGAAAGGCATTCGAATTGACAAACTCAAAGCTCTAAAGCTTGATTTACGTGAGTTCAAGTGTTCTTGAGTCAGCTGCTTGTTGCCTTTAGCGAGTGCCAAGGCCAGTATATTGTCAGAGTGCAAAGCCCGCTCTAGCAAAAATAGCTCCTAATTGCACCTTAACTAGAAAAGCTGTCGAATTAACAAGCATAAAGCTCTAAAGCCTAATTTACGTAAGTGCAAGTGGTCTTGAGTCAGCTGCTTGTTGCCTTTAGCCAATGTCAAGAACTAGTGCAAGTGATGATGCCATAGTGCAAACACCACTTCAGCGAAAAACATTTCAACTGTACCTTTGCTAGAAAAGCATTCGAATTGACAGACTAAAAGCTCTAAAGCTTGATTTACGTGAGTTCAAGTGTTCTTGAGTCAGCTGCTTGTTGCCTTAAGCGAGTGCCAAGGCCAGTATATTGTCAGAGTGCAAAGCCCGCTCTAACAAAAATAGCTCTTAATTGCACCTTAACTAGAAAAGCTGTCGAATGAACAAGCCTAGAGCTCTAAAGCTTGATTTACGTTAGTTCAAGTGGTTTTGAGTCAACTGCTTGTTGCCTTCAGCCAATGTCAAGAACTAGTCTAAGTAATAATACCATAGTGCGAACACCACTCCAGCAAAACACATTTCAACTGTACCTTCGCTAGAAAGGCATTCGAATTGACAAACTCAAAGCTCTGAAGCTTGATTTACGTGAGTTCAAGTGTTCTTGAGTCAGCTGCTTGTTGCCTTTAGCGAGTGCCAAGGCCAGTATATTGTCAGAGTGCAAAGCCCGCTCTAACAAAAATAGCTCTTAATTGCACCTTAACTAGAAAAGCTGTCGAATTGACAAGCTTAGAGCTCTAAAGATTGATTTACGTTAGTTCAAGTGGTCTTGAGTCAACTGCTTGTTGCCTTTAGCCAATGTCAAGAACTAGTCTAAGTAATAATACCATAGTGCAAACACCACTTTAGCAAAAAACATTTCAACTGTACCTTCGCTAGAAAGTTATTCGAATTGACAAACTCAAAGCTCTGAAGCTTGATTTACGTGAGTTCAAGTGTTCTTGAGTCAGCTGCTTGTTGCCTTCAGCGAGTGCCAAGGCCAGTATACTGTGTGCAAAGCCCGCTCTAACAAAAATAGCTCTTAATTGCACCTCAACTAGAAAAGCTGTCGAATTGACAAGCTTAGAGCTCTAAAGATTGATTTACGTTAGTTCAAAAGGTCTTGAGTTAACTGCTTGTTGCCTTAAGCCAATGTCAAGAACTAGTCTAAGTAATAATATCATAGTGCAAACACCACTTCAGCAAGAAACATTTCAACTGTACCTTCGCTAGAAAGGTATTCGAATTGACAAACTCAAAGCTCTGAAGCTTGATTTACGTGAGTTCAAGTGTTCTTGAGTCAGCTGCTTGTTGCCTTTAGCGAGTGCCAAGGCCAGTATATTGTCAGAGTGCAAAGCCCGCTCTAACAAAAATAGCTCTTAATTGCACCTTAACTAGAAAAGCTGTCGAATTGACAAGCTTAGAGCTCTAAAGCTTGATTGACGTTAGTTCAAGTGGTTTTGAGTCAACTGCTTGTTGCCTTCAGCCAATGTCAAGAACTAGTCTAAGTAATAATACCATAGTGCAAACACCACTTCAGCAAAACACATTTCAACTGTACCTTCGCTAGAAAGGCATTCGAATTGACAAACTCAAAGCTCTGAAGCTTGATTTACGTGAGTTCAAGTGTTCTTGAGTCAGCTGCTTGTTGCCTTTAGCGAGTGCCAAGGCCAGTATATTGTCAGAGTGCAAAGCCCGCTCTAACAAAAATAGCTCTTAATTGCACCTCAACTAGAAAAGCTGTCGAATTGACAAGCTTAGAGCTCTAAAGATTGATTTACGTTAGTTCGAGTGGTCTTGAGTCAACTGCTTGTTGCCTTTAGCCAATGTCAAGAACTAGTCTGAGTAATAATACCATAGTGCAAACACCACTTCAGCAAGAAACATTTCAACTGTACCTTTGCTAGAAAGGCATTCGAATTGACAAACTCAAAGCTCTAAAGCTTGATTTACGTGAGTTCAAGTGTTCTTGAGTCAGCTGCTTGTTGCCTTTAGCGAGTGCCAAGGCCAGTATATTGTCAGAGTGCAAAGCCCGCTCTAGCAAAAATAGCTCCTAATTGCACCTTAACTAGAAAAGCTGTCGAATTAACAAGCATAAAGCTCTAAAGCCTAATTTACGTAAGTGCAAGTGGTCTTGAGTCAGCTGCTTGTTGCCTTTAGCCAATGTCAAGAACTAGTGCAAGTGATGATGCCATAGTGCAAACACCACTTCAGCGAAAAACATTTCAACTGTACCTTTGCTAGAAAAGCATTCGAATTGACAGACTTAAAGCTCTAAAGCTTGATTTACGTGAGTTCAAGTGTTCTTGAGTCAGCTGCTTGTTGCCTTAAGCGAGTGCCAAGGCCAGTATATTGTCAGAGTGCAAAGCCCGCTCTAACAAAAATAGCTCTTAATTGCACCTTAACTAGAAAAGCTGTCGAATGAACAAGCCTAGAGCTCTAAAGCTTGATTTACGTTAGTTCAAGTGGTTTTGAGTCAACTGCTTGTTGCCTTCAGCCAATGTCAAGAACTAGTCTAAGTAATAATACCATAGTGCAAACACCACTCCAGCAAAACACATTTCAACTGTACCTTCGCTAGAAAGGCATTCGAATTGACAAACTCAAAGCTCTGAAGCTTGATTTACGTGAGTTCAAGTGTTCTTGAGTCAGCTGCTTGTTGCCTTTAGCGAGTGCCAAGGCCAGTATATTGTCAGAGTGCAAAGCCCGCTCTAACAAAAATAGCTCTTAATTGCACCTTAACTAGAAAAGCTGTCGAATTGACAAGCTTAGAGCTCTGAAGATTGATTTACGTTAGTTCAAGTGGTCTTGAGTCAACTGCTTGTTGCCTTTAGCCAATGTCAAGAACTAGTCTAAGTAATAATACCATACTGCAAACACCACTTCAGCAAAAAACATTTCAACTGTACCTTCGCTAGAAAGGCATTCGAATTGACAAACTCAAAGCTCTAAAGCTTGATTTACGTGAGTTCAAGTGTTCTTGAGTCAGCTGCTTGTTGCCTTGAGCGAGTGCCAAGGCCAGTATATTGTCAGAGTGCAAAGCCCGCTCTAACAAAATCAGCTCTCAATTGCACCTTAACTAGAAAAGCTGTCGAATCAACAAGCCTAGAGCTCTAAAGCCTGATTTACGTAAGTTCAAGTGGTCTTGAGTCATCTGCTTGTTGCCCTCAGCCAATGTCAAGAACTAGTGCAAGTAATAATACCATAGTGCAAACAGCACTTAAGCAAAAAAGATTTTAACTGTACCTTTGCTAGAAAGGCATTCGAATTGACAAGCTTAGAGCCCTTAAGCTTGATTTACGTGAGTTCAAGTGTGCTTGAGTCAGCTGCTTGTTGCCTTTAGCGAGTGCCAAGGCCAGTATATTGTAAGAGTGCAAAGCCCGCTCTAACAAAATCAGCTCTCAATTGCATCTTAACTAGAAAAGCTGTCAAATCAACAAGCCTAGAGCTCTAAAGCCTGATTTACGTGAGTTCAAGTGGTCTTGAGTCATCTGCTTGTTGCCCTCAGCCAATGTCAAGAACTAGTGCAAGTAATAATACCATAGTGCAAACAGCACTTCAGCAAAAAAGATTTTAATTGCACCTTAACCAGAAAAGCTGTCGAATGAACAAGCCTAGAGCTCTAAAGCTTGATTTACGTGAGTTCAAGTGTTCTTGAGTCAGCTGCTTGTTGCCTTTAGCGAGTGCCAAGGCCAGTATATTGTCAGAGTGCAAAGCCCGCTCTAACAAAAATAGCTCTTAATTGCACCTTAACTAGAAAAGCTGTCGAATTGACAAGCTTAGAGCTCTAAAGATTGATTCACGTGAGTTCAAGTGTTCTGTACGCTTTCTACAAGAGATGTCAAGTGAGCAGGTCGAGTGAACTGAAGCTTGATTTATGTGAGCATAAATGTTGTCGTGCCTGTGACCTTCGGCGAGTGTCTAGACTAGCGCAAGTGATAATACTCTAGTGCCAAGACAGCTTTAGCACCAATAGCTCTGAACTCTACGTTTTCTACAAAAGATGTCAAGTGAGCAGGCCTAGAAAACTGAAGCTTGATTTATGTGAGTCCAAATTTTGTCGTGCAAGTTGCCTGTGGCCTTTGGCAAATGCCAAGAACTTGCGCAGTAATAATATTCTAGTGCAAAGACAGCTTCAGCACCAACAGCTCTGAACTGTACGCTTTCTACGAGAGATGTCAAGTGAGCAGGTCTAGAAAACTGAAGCTCGACTTATGTGAGTCGAAATGTTGTCGTGCAAGTTGCCTGTGGCTTTTGTCAAGTGCCAAGACTAGCACAAGTAAGAATACTCTAGTGCAAAGACAGCTTTAGCACCAATAGCTCAGAACTGTACGCTTTCTACGAGAGATGTCAAGTGAGCAGGCCTAGAAAACTAAAGCTTGATTTATGTGAGTCCAAATGTTGTCGTGCAAGTTGCCTGTGGTCTTTGACAACTGCCAAAGCTAGCGCAAGTAATAATATTCTAGTACAAAGACAGCTTCAGCACTAATAGCTCTGAACTGTACGCTTTCTACGAGAGATGTCAAGTGAGCAGGTCTAGTGAAGTAAAGCTTGATTTATGTGAGTCCAAATGTTGCTGTGCAAGTTGCCTGTGGCCTTTGGCAAGTGCCAAGAACTAGCGCAAGTGATAATATTCTAGTGCAAAGACAGCTTCAGCACTAATAGCTCAGAACTGTACGCTTTCTACGAGAGATGTCAAGTGAGCAGGCCTAGAAAACTGAAGCTCGACTTATGTGAGTCGAAATGTTGTCGTGCAAGTTGCCTGTGGTCTTTGACAACTGCCAAAGCTAGCGCAAGTAATAATATTCTAGTACAAAGACAGCTTCAGCACTAATAGCTCTGAACTGTACGCTTTCTACGAGAGATGTCAAGTGAGCAGGTCTAGTGAAGTAAAGCTTGATTTATGTGAGTCCAAATGTTGCTGTGCAAGTTGCCTGTGGCCTTTGGCAAGTGCCAAGAACTAGCGCAAGTGATAATATTCTAGTGCAAAGACAGCTTCAGCACTAATAGCTCAGAACTGTACGCTTTCTACGAGAGATGTCAAGTGAGCAGGCCTAGAAAACTGAAGCTCGACTTATGTGAGTCGAAATGTTGTCGTGCAAGTTGCCTGTGGCTTTTGTCAAGTGCCAAGAACTAGCACAAGTAAGAATACTCTAGTGCAAAGACAGCTTTAGCACCAATAGCTCTGAACTATACGCTTTCTACGAGTGATGTCAAGTGAGCAGGCCTAGAAAACTAAAGCTTGATTTATGTGAGTCCAAATGTTGTCGTGCAAGTTGCCTGTGGTCTTTGACAAGTGCCAAAGCTAGCGCAAGTAATAATATTCTAGTACAAAGACAGCTTTAGCACTAATAGCTTAGAACTCTACGCTTTCTACAAGAGATGTCAAGTGAGCAGGCCTGGAGAAATAAAGCTTGATTTATGTGAGTCCAAATGTTGTAGTGGAAGTTGCCTGTGGCCTTTGGCAAGTGCCAAGAACTAGCGCAAGTAATAATACTCTAGTGTAAAGACAGCTCCAGCACCAATAGCTCTGAACTGTATGCTTTCTACAAGAGATATCAGGTGAGTAGGCCTAGAGAACTAAAGCTTGATTTATGTGAGTCCAACAGTTGTCGAGTTCTCTAGGTTAATAGTGATCTCTTGATGATAATTAAAGTCGAAACTAATTGGTACGCCACTGCAATTGAAAACACGGCCTCTAACCTCTTGAGATATTAGGATAGCACATATCGTTAGAATTCGATACACTGATAATTAATTTCAAGTGGAACAACAAACGAATTTCCAAGGTGAATGCCGGAGATAATAATGAATCACCCATGTTACTTACATAAATTTCCTCCTCGAGTATAATGGTGGTTTCGAGCCGGTATGGAATATCAGTTTTGTGCCAGTCATGTCTGTTTGTTTACCGTCACTCACCGGTTTAAAAGATACTAAACGTACAAAACCGTCTTCTCCAGTTTTTAGCCGGCATAATTAGTTTCGTTTGGGTTCACCAGAGGGCCGCTGGAAAAGTTCAGCGGAAAAGAAAATATCAATTATATCGCATAAAAGCAAAGAATGAAGCCTTGTTTACACACTTCAATTAGACAGTTAATTGGATACTCATATTTGCAGTGGAGATAGTACGTACAATGCTTTAGTGCAAGTTTTTGTGGTAGAATAAATTTGGAGCCATATCGCTTCTAATGAGGATGGACTAATAATTGAGTAAAGCCTTGTTTACGCCATAAAATAAGACCATTAATTGAGGACCCGGCTAAAATTGCTAGTACCAATGATGCTGCATTACACTTTTTACTAGCACTACTTCATAATTAGTAGCGAAACTTATTCCAAGAACTACAGCAAACCAAGCTTTAGTGAATTATTTTATGGTGAAATTCTTCAAGTTTCACCGTTACGTAAGATTGAAGCCAATTTATGATTTAAATAAGTAAAGCCTTGTCTCTATTTTGGAATAAAGTTATGGAGCAGTAGAAATAAATGATATAAACGATGTTTGTTAGAATAATTTCAGAATTGTATCTATAGCTGATTTTGAATAAGTAGTAAAGCCTTGTTTACAGTCTGAAATCACACTGTTAATTAAAACAGTAGAATTATGAAGTATAAACGATGCTTCAGTATGGTATTTTGTGCCAGAAGTAATACTTGAAGCAACACAACTTCTTGAAAAGCTAATTTTCAAATGAGTAAAGCCTGTTTACACTCCAAAGTTGATTGCTAATTGAGGCAATAGAAATTATTATCATATAAACGATGCTCTTGTACAAGATATTTTGCCAGAAGTAATTTGTAGCTTTATCGCTTCCTATAAAACTGATTCTTGAATGACTAAAGCCTTGGTTATAGTCTCAAATTATATTGGTATTTGAGACAGCAGAAATGTAAAGAAGAAACGATGCTTTAGTATGAAATATTGTGCCAGAAGTATCTTGAAGCAATATCGTTTCTTGAATAGCAAATTTTTAAATGAGTAAAGCCTTGTTTTCTGAAATTAAATTTTCAGTAGAAATGTGAAGTATAAACGATTCCTTGATACCAAATCTTGCGCCAGAAGAAATTTGGAGCTTTATCGCTTTTTCTGAAGTTAATTTTTAAATGAGATAAGCCCTGCTTATACTCCGGAGTTGATCACTTATTTAGGCAATTTCAATTAATACCATATAAACGATGCTTTAGTACGAGATGTAACTTATCGCTATATCGCTTTCTATAAAGCTAATTCTTGAATGACTAAAGCTTTGGTCACAGTGTTTCAAATCACACTGTTGATTGAGACAGTAGAAATGTAGAGAAGAAACGATGCTTTAGTATAAAATCTTAAAGTAATATCGCTCCTCAAGTAGCTGATTTCCAAATGAGTAAAACCGTTTACAGTCTTAACGTGAATTGTTAATAGAAATGCAAAATATAAACGATTCTTTAGTACAAGATCTTGCGCCAGAAGTAACATGGAGCTCTATCGCTTTTTCTGAAGTCAATTCTCAAATGAGCTAAGCCCTGTTTACACTTCGAATTTGGTTGCTAATTGAGGCAATGAAAATTATTACCATATAAATGATGCTTTAGTACAAGATATTGTGCCAGAAGTAATCTGAAGCAATATCGCTTTTTTTGAAGTTGATTTTGAGTTAGCTAAGCCCTGTTTACAGGAAGAATTAATAGCATATAAACGATGCTTTGGATCAAGATATTGTACACGTAGTGAGCTAGAGCTGTCTTGCTTGTTCTAAAGCTAGTTTCAAAGTGGGTAAAGCCTTGTTCACACTTTAAAATTATATTGTTAATTCAAGCAGTGAGAATGCATCACACAAACGATGCTTCAGTACATAAGTTTGTGTCAGAAGTAATCACTGGTTATAATTATTATAACTTCTTATAAAGCTAGTTTTCAAATGAGTAAAGCCTTGTTTTTACTGTAAACCGAGCTGTAAACCATGTTTATGTGAGGCAGCAGAAAAGTGAAGCATAAACGATACTTCAGTGTAAAATATTGTGCTAGAAATAGACTTGAGCAATATCGCTTCTTCTGAAGCTAGTGTTTAAATAGGTTAAGCTCTCATCAAACTCCGAAGTTCATTTTAAATCAAGGCTGGAGGAATTAACAGAATATAAACGATGCTTTAGAGCAAGATATTGTGCCAGCAGTAACCTATAGAGCTGTATCGCTTGTTCTGAAGCTAGTTTCAACGTGTGTAGATCCTTGTTTATACTGTGAAATTGGATTTTCGATTCAGGCAGCGAGAACGGGTCGTAAAAACGATGCTTCAGTACAAAATCTTGTGCCGGCATCACGTTACGTCACTTTAACGTTGTGTTAATTGAACAACTATCGCAAACGGAGCTTTAGTGCTAAATTTTATAGCAGTAGTGATGCTCAATTTCTTTGTATGAAGTTAGTTCAAATGAGCGAAGCCTTGTTTACACCATGGAATTGAATCGTAACTGAAGCATCGGCAAAACAAAGTGAGTACAATCGACGCTTCAGCAAAATTTCCGTAGCTACGATTGCACAACCACTGCAAACGGGGCTTAAGAGTGATATTTCATAAAAGTAAAGCTCTATTGTCTGGTATGAAGCTTGTCTGAATGAGTAAAGCCTTGTTCACACCGTGACATTCAATCAGTTATTCAGAACTAGTGGAAGAATGCCAGTACAAACTACCTACGCTTCAGTGACTTTTGAGTAGCTACGTCACTTTGAACTAGATCAGTTGAACAAGTATACCTAGTAGACCGAGCTTATGTGCCAAATTTCATGGCTCAGTATTGCCTGGTCTCTTTGTATAAAGTCAACTGAAATAAGTGAAGCCTTGTTTACACCAATAAATCACAGAGTTATTTCAAGAACTAACAAAAAAAAAACGTAATTAAACACGAGGCATTCAGTGCCTTTTTAGTAGCTACGTCACTTTGAGCTAGTGTAAATTGAGAAATTATAGCAGTTATAGATATTGTGCCAGGAGTAACTTATAGCTATATCGCTTCCTATAAAGCTAATTCTTGAATGACTGGAACTTTATTCACAGTCTGAAATTATAGTGTTAATTGAGACAGTAGAAATGTGAAGAAGAAACGATGCTTTAGTATGAAATCTTATGCCAGAAGTAATCTAAAGCAATGCCGTTTCTTTTGAAGCTGATTTTGAGTGAGTTAAGCCTTGTTTACACTCTGAGGGTGATTTTTAATCAAGGCAGGAAGAATTAAGAGCATATAAACGACGCTTTAGATCAATATATTGTGCTAGTAGTGAGCTAGAGCTGTCTTGCTTGTTCTAAAGCTAGTTTCAAAATGGGTGAATTCTTGTTTACACTTTAAAATTATATTGTGAATTTAGGAAGTGAGAACGCATCACAGAAACGATGCTTTAGTACATAAGTTTGTGTCGGAAGTAATCACTGGCTATATTATAGATTCTTATAAAGCTAATTGTCAAATGAGTAAAGTACAGTGTAAATAAGTACAGGGTTGAATTAAAAACTAGTAAAAGCATTTCAGTACAAACCAGGCTTCAGTAAATTTTTATTACGTCACTTTGAGCTAGTAGATATAAATTGAGAAAATATTGCAAACGGGACATAAGTGCAATAATGTATAGCAGAAGTGATGTCTCATTGCTTTGTATAAAGTTAAATTAAATGGCTGAAGCCTTGTTTACGCTATGGAATTGAATCGTTGGTGCACCGGTGAAATATTATCAGTACAAACGACGCTTTAGTGAAATTCCAGTATAGCTACATCATTTTAAGCTAGTGTTGATTGAACAAATGAGTGAAGCCTTGTTTACACTATGGCATTAAATCGTTATTAGAGGCACCGGCAAAATAATTTCATTAGAAACGGCGCTCCAGTGGAAGTTCAGTAACTACGTCACTTCGGGCTACAGCAAACGGGGGCTTGAGAGCGATATTCTGTAGAAGTAACGCTTAATTGCCTGGTTGGAAGCTAGTGTAAATCCTTGTTTACACCATGAAATTGGATCGTTAATTTGAAGAACTAGCAACAAAATGCCAATACAAACGAGGCTTTAGTAAGTTTTTCGTAGCTGCGTCACTTTGAACTAGAATTAACTGGAAAACTATAGCAAACGGAGCTTCAGTACAATATTTGATGAAGAGTAACGCCTTATCGCTTTCTATAGAGCTAATTTAAATAAGTGAAGCTTTGTTTACACTACGAAATTAGATCGGTGATTCAAGAGCCAGCCATGTCATTTCATGAATGACGTTCTAGTGTATTTCACTAGATACGTTATCTTTGCTAATTTAAATTTAATTACTAACTACTTCAATGTCTTGGGTGCCTATCATAGCAAACGGTGTTTTAGTAGAACGTTTGGTGATAACTGTTGGCAAGCTTACTAGATCTACATACACGACTGTGACTTTGAGCTACGTTCGCTTCAAGTAGGAGCGATTAGAGTTAGGTTCGTTAATGTGAAAGTGAAGCAAAAAATCGATTCAGATAAACCCGAGGATAAACCCTGCCTTAGAACCTTGAAAACTTTTCGGCCCACCCTGCGCAAGCTATCGCCCTCAATTTTGATTTCTTTGCAAAAAAGTGAGTTCACAAACACAACAACGAGATATAATAAAGCCCGACACACAAAACGTTTTCGGCCCTTCCTGTGCAAGTTATCGTCCTCGGTTTGCCAACATCAAGAGCAAGTGATTTAACAAAACTAGTGAGCAAGTCAAGTTGTACCTTAATGCATGTTGTCTGCTGCAAACGTACACTAAAGCTACGTTTACAAGCGAACCAATAGCGATAGAAAATCAAAGCTCGATGCTGCCAAGAGCTTTTCGGCCCTTCCTGCGCAAATTTTCGCTCTCGGTTTGACAGTGTTTCTCAAACAAATGTGACATGTGCTCACCTTTATTCGACTGCAGAAGAATTTGCGGTGCACTACTTGAGTCAAGTGGCTTGCTTTCTGAACTGGCCGTGTATAGGGCTAGCGAAGCGGTCTTAGTCATGCCGTTTATTGGATTAAATTGATTTATAGTACGCCGTATCTGAACCAGCAACAAATTGCGTTGGCGCCCTCAAAAAAATTCATAGGATCGCATCAACACAATTCTCCCGACAAGTATTCGGCCTTGAAAACTGTCGTTCAATTTAATATCCTTGCGTCGTAACAGAACACCAGAAATTAAGTTGTAAATACAATAATTACTGTCCTTCTGTACAGCTTTTTGAATGTTAATTGCCACTAGCTAAATATCCAGCTACTTTATAAATATCAATATTTGCCCTTCCAAAAACAATATCTGCTCTGAATATTAATATACAGCCCACAAATGATCGGCTCTAGGGTATACCGCTGATATAACTCGTAACATACCTGCTGCTGGGTATTTTTCATTGCCCTCCGCCGGTTTTAATTAAAATTTCAAACATCAACAATAGTGCCATTTCAGCAACGGCAATGGCATATAATATCTGCACTGCATTTGCAGCTATAAATTCAGAAAATCAATAGGATATTATTGCACACTATGGGCTGGAGGTATGTGTGCACGGTGCATATTTGATTTCGAATTTTTATGGAGCTCCAGGCGCCTGGAGGGGATCCAGCATGCACGAGACGAGTTTATTAACATAATAAAGTTCTAATGGAATAATTCAAGCCGCGGTTATCTTTTTATTTAGGCATGCACAAAGCCAGTTACAGGCATAAATGATGCAGGATTTGTCATGAAAATAGATACCTACAGCTCATGTGAAGGTGAGCACCTACTGAATTGGGTTCTAATTGATAATATCGTACATGGTAGTTTTAACAGCAAGTGGTAAACGATGTCGTAAGCTGAAGAGTATAGCGGTTCATGTACGTAATTTTTGATACTTGCTGCATCTTTCTGCTGAGTACCGTATGATTTATATGCCTCAACTCCCGGTCATTTCCTGATCGGTTAACACCTCTACACGTGAACGAAAGCTCATGTTTTCTTTTCAACTTTGCGTCCAAGATTGGCGATTTAAGCTGGCAAAATGAACAAATTGTCATGGAATTGGCCGAAAAACCATCACTTTTCTCACTGTCGTGCAACTCCAGAAGCGTGAAAGCTCGAAGTGCCTATTTATCAAATCTGACTGGAAGGCTGCCACTTCCCGCACCCACTTCAGACCATGGGTCAGAACAACGCTGCTGCTGCTGAGGTTCGAATTCCACGAGTTGACCGATAAAACCTCTTTTTCTACACTCATCCAAAAATGATGGCTTAAAATTGGAGAATTTTTCGAGCAGATAGAAAAGCTGCTATTTTTCATCTCCGTCAAAAACCTTACGTCTTACTTAAGATCCGTTGAGCTAGAAAAACGAACGAGCAACCGTATCGTTGACCGGAACACTGTCACTTTACTCACTTTTGTGAGACTCCAGAAGCTTGAAGTGCTTAGTTTTCGCATCTGACTGGAAAGCTGTCACTTTTCCAACTGATAAGACTACGGGAGCTTGAAGCTTGAAATGAGCATGATCGAAAAACTCTGTAGTTCTAGTTCCCGTACTTGTTGGAAATTCGTGCCAAGCTAACGGTATAAACAAATGGCTTTTGCTTTGGCCAAAAAATGTTACTTTCCTCACTCTAGTCAGCTCACAATATATACAACAGCTTGAAACCATGAAATGCCCTTTTTCACGAGTAGACTAGGAAGCTGGCACTTTCCGCACTTATTACAGAAGAAGCCACCGTGATATACCCTACTATTTATCTCGAATTGATAGATAAATACTTGCTTTTCGCACTCAAACAAAGATAATAATTGCTCGAAAGGGCTATTCAGGCAGATGGCGAAGCTGCCATTTTTTCTTTTCTCAAGAGCTTGAATGTGAACTATTTGGACCGGTTGATGAACTCACTTCTCTTTTAAAACTACAAGGGGTTGCAAAGCTTGAAATGCTGATTTGTTCAAGCATTCGATCCTATGGAATTTATCTCGAGTGAACCAATAAATACTCTCTTTTCGCACTCATGCATTGAATAGTAGCTTGAGTTCCTCTGGAAGTTAGAAGAACTGCCTTTTTTGTCCTTGTTGAAGCTTACTGTCCCAAAATAGCCTGCTGGGCTTGCACTATAGACAAATAGCTTTGAAGTCGGCTGAGAAACTAATTTTTCTCACTCTACACAGACTGGCAATAACTTGGAACTGTATGGTGCTCATTTCTACGAGATGACTGGGAAACTGTCACTTTTCACACTCATTACAAACCGAGCTCCGTACAATACGCTGCTAGGATTCAAATACATATCACGAGTTGATGGATAAAGACTCACTTTTCGCACGTATGCGAAAGTATATGTTCACTCGAAATGGAAGGGTTCCCTTAGCAGATTGAATCGCTGTTGTTTTTTTGTGAAAAGCTCGCAGTAACGGATAACTCTGAAACACTAATGAGACTTCCTCAAGTTAGCTTTGGATGTTATTTTTTTTTAGAGCTGACCGGAAAGCTGTTACTTTCCTCACTCGTTACAGACCGAGCGCCATTCTGTAAGCTGCTGTTATCTAAATACCTCGAGTTGCAATATGAACACTGGTTTTTCACACTCATGCTAAAGAACGATGGCTTAAAATGCAAGGATAGCTCTGGCAGGTGGAAAAGCTGCAATTTGTCGTTCTTGTCGAAAGGCTTACCGCACTGAAGTGATTTGCTTGGGTTACAATACAAACGGAAAACTTCAAAGTTGACTGAGAAACATTCACTTCCCGCTTTCATTGCAGACTTAACCTTGAAATAAGCTTACCGCTAATTGAATAGCACGAACTGATCGAAAAATTGGCACTTTTCGTCCTTGACGAAACCAGCTGTCCTCAAATAACTTCTCAAATCACTTATTTGGTTTGAAATATGAAAAAGATTGTTTCCAATATTATCCGGGAAATTGTCACTCTTTCCACTACAATGGAAGTAATAATATCTTGAAACCATGTAATGTTTATTTTGCACCAGCTGACTGGAAAGCTGTCACTTTCTGTTTTATCTGCAGACCGAGGGACCATAAATAAGCTGGCGATAATTGAATAACTCAAGTGGACAGACAAATGCTCACTTTTCGCACTTTAGCGAAAATAATAATATCTATCATGACTTGATACGAAAAGATCAGTCTGGCGGATAGCTAAACTGACACTTTCCGTGTTTGTTAAAAGATAGGGATTATTCTGGCAGATGGAGAAGTTGCCATTTTTAATCCTTGCGTTGAAAGCTTGGCGTCCTGGAATAACATGTTGGGCTCGTAAAATGAACAAGTTATCATGGAGTTGACCGAAAAACTGGCGCTTTTCTCACTGGCGTGAGACTCCAGGAGCTTGAAAGCTTGCAGTGCTCATTTCACACATCTGACTGGGACGCTGACACTTTTCTCACTCTTGTGGAAATGCAGGAGCTTGAAATGCTCATTTTTCACGAGTTGTGCGAAAAGATATCACTTCCTACACTCATTACAGCCATGAAGCATAACAATACGCTGCTGGGATCTGAATGTTGCGATTTGATGGATGAATAATTACTTTTCGCACTCATCCGAAGATTAGCAGCTTGAAATTTGGGGATTTTTCAGGCAGATCAGGAAACTGTCATTCCTCTCCCATTTAGAAAACTGAGCGTCCTGGATTGACTTTTTAAGCTAGTAAAATGAACGAATTGCCATGGAGTTGGCAAAAAGCTATCACTTTGCTCACACAAGCTCCAGGAGGCTCGACGCTGCTGGGGTTCGAATTCTTCGAGTTGACCGATAAAAACTCTTTTTCTACACTTTACCGAAAGTTGATGGCTTGAAATTGGAAAAGTTTCCGAGCAGATGGAAAAGCTGCTATTTTTCGTCTCCATCAAAAACCTTATGTCTTACTAAAAATCCGTTGAGCTTGAAAAATGAACGAGCAACCGTGTCGTTGACCGGAACACTGTCACTTCACTCACTTTTGTGAGACTCCAGAAGCTTGAAGTGCTCAGTTTTTGCATCTGACTGGAAAGCTGTCACTTTTCCAACTGATAAGATTACAGGAGCTTGAAGCTTAAAATGAACATGAGCGGGAAACTCTGTAGTTCTAGTTCTCGTACTTGTTGAAAATCCTAGAATAACGTGCTAAGCTAACAGTATAAACAAATGGCTTTTGCTTTCGCCAAAAAATGTCACTTTCCTCACTCTAGTCAGCTCACAATATAAATAACAGCTAGAAACTATGGAATTTTCTTTTTCGCTAGTACAAAGCTTACACTTTTTGCACTTAATCCAAAAAAAGCCACCTCGAAAAACCCTACTGAGAGTTGTTTATCTCGAACTGATAGATAGATACTTGCTTTTCGCACTCACACGAAGATGATAATTGCTCGAAAGGGCTATTCAGGCAGATGGAAAAGCTGCCATTTCTCGTTTTCTCAAAAGCTTGAATGTGAACTATTTGAACCGGTCGATAAACTTATTTCTCTTATTCTTCTAAAACTACAACTTGCAAAGCTTGAAATACTGATTTGTTCAAGCTTCCAATCCTATGGAATCTATCTCGAGTGAACCAATAAATAATCTCTTTTCGCACTCATGTGAAAAATAGTAGCTTGGATTCCTCTGGCAGTTAAAAAACTGCCTTTTTTGTCCTTGTTGAATCTTACTGTCTCAGAATAACCTGCTGGACTTGCAATATAGACAAATAGCTTTGAAGTTGGCTGAAAAACTAATTTTTCCCACTCTACACAGACTGGCGATAACTTGGAACTGTATGGTGCTAATTTCTACGAGACGACTGGAAAACCGTCACTTTTCACACTCATTACAAACGGAGCTCTGTACAATACGCTGCTAAGATTCAAATACATATCACGAGTTGATGGATAAATACTCACTTTTCGCACTTATGCGAAAGTATTTTCACTCGAAATGCAAGGATTCCTTTAGCAGATAGAATCGCTGTTATTTTTTCTTGTGTAAAGCCCGCAATAACGGATAACTCTGAAACATTCTAATGAGACTGCTTAAAGTGAGCTTTAAATGTTTTTTTTGAGCTGAACAGAAAGCTGTTACTCTCCTCACTCGTTACAGACCGAGCGCCATTCTGTAAGCTGCTGTTATTCAAATACCTCGAGTTGCAGTATAAACACTCGTTTTTCACACTTATAATAATAATAATAATAATAATAATAAAGAATTTATTGTGTAAAAGGTAAAAGGTACACAAAAGGTACACTTATGCTGGAGAACGATGGCTTCAAATGCAAGGATTGCTCTGGCTGGTGGAAAAGTTGCAATTTTTCATTCTTGCCAAAAGGCTTACTGCACTGGAGTAATTTGCTAGGGTTACAATACAAACGGAAAACTTCGAAATTGACTGGGAAACGGTCACGTCCCGCTTTAATTGCAGATTTAACCGTGAAATAAGCTCACTGCTAATTGAATAGGAACGACGAAACTAGCTGTCCTCAAATAACTCTTCACATCACTTTTCAGGTTTGAAGTATGAAAGGATTGTTTCTAACATTATCCGGGAAATTGTCACTTTTTCCACTACATAATGAAAGTAATTTCTTGAAACCGTGTGCAATGTTCACACATCAGACTGGAAAGCTGTCACTTTTCTCACTCTTGTGGCAATGCAGGAGCTTGAAATGCTTATTTTTTACGAGTCGTGCGGAAAGATATCACTTCTCGCACTGATGATAGCAATGAATCATAACAATACGATAAAAACTCTTCTTCTATACACTCATCCGAAAGTTGATAGCTTGAAATTGGACAATTTTTCGAGCAGATGGGAAAGCTGCTATTTTTCGTCTTCGTCAAAAACCTTATGTCTTACTAACAATCCGTTTAGCTTAAAAAATGAACGAACAACCGTGTCGTTGACCGGAATACAGTCACTTCACTCACTTTTGTGAAACTCTATACGCTTGAAGTGGTTAGTTTTCGCATCTGACTGGAAATCTGTCACTTTTCAAACTGATAAGACTACAGGAGCTTGAAACTTGAAATGAACATGAGCGGAAAACTCTGTAGTTCTGGTTCCTGTTGGAAATTCAAGAATAACGTGCTCAGCTAACAGTATAAACGAATGGCTTTTGCTTTGGCAGAAAAAATGTCACTTTCCTCATTTTAGTCAGCTCACAATATAAATAACAGCTTGAAACCATGACATTTCCTTTTTCACTAGTAGAAAGCTTACACTTTTTGCACTTATTACAGAAAAAGACTCCGTGAAATACCTCACTGAGAATTATTTATCTCGAGCTGATCGATAAATACTTGCTTTTCGCACTCACACGAAGATGATAATTGCTGGAAAGGGCTTTAAAAATTAGAACAGCGATGACACAAACAATCAACTGGTTTAGGAAAAATAAAATGATAATAAACACGAACAAAACTAAAATTATTGGATTCGGGGTAGCTTTTCCCATTAAAAACGTTTCATATACAAACACAAATTTTGAAGTAACAGAGAATTGTAAATTTTTAGGAATATTTCTAGACCGAAAACTTTCATGGATAAACCATATAGAAAATTTAAAATCTAGATTAGGTTCGGCAATTTTTGTGCTAAAAAAATTAAGATTAACTTTAAATTTAAAAACTTTATTGATGGTCTATCATGCGTATTTTGGATCAATAATTCAATATGGAATACAATTTTGGGGAAACAGTTGTCATATCAAAATTATTTTAAAACTCCAAAAAAAGGCAATTCGAGCAATGTTAGGCTTAGTTCAAAGAGAATCTTGTAGGGAACATTTCAAAGATTTAAACATCATGACGGTAATCTCTTTATATATATTAAATTGCTTGAGTTACATGCATAAACATAAAGGGGAATTTAGTGTAGGAACTTCTGTCCATAATCATCAAACTAGAAAAAATAACGAAATTAGGGGGGAAATCCCAAAGAATGACATTTTTCTAAGATCTTTTGTACATCAATCAATAGTATTATATAACAAAATTCCAATCGATATCAGAAATCTCAACTCAAAATTTTTCAATCAAAATTTAAAAACAATGTTAAAATCAAAAGTATATTATTCAATGGAGGAATATATTAATGACACTTCAAAGTGGGAATAAGTAAACTTTTATACAATTACATTTTCTGTTATCATTTTATGACATTTTATTAATGTATAATTGTTATTGTTTTTTATTATTCTTGTATGTTACCTATATACCTAATGTTATGTATTCGACACCAGTAATGGTATATGAATAAACATTATCTATCTATCTATGGAATCTATCTCGAGTGAACCAATAAATGCTCTTTTTTTTTGCACTCGTAGCTTGGGTTTCTCTGGCAGTTGAAAAAACTGCCTCTTTTGTCCTTGTTGAAGCTTACTGTCCCAAAATAACCTTGGAGTTGACCAAAAAAACTGGCGCTTCTCTCACTGGCGTGAGACTCCAGGAGCTTGAGAGCTTGCAGTGCTCATTTCACATATCTGACTGGGAAGCTGTCACTTTTCTCACTCTTGTGGAGATGCAGAAGCTTGAAATGCTTATTTTTCACAAGTTCTGCGGAAACATATCACTTCCCGCACTTATCACAGCCATGAAGCATAACAATATGCTGCTGAGATCCAAATGTCACGATTTGATAGATAAATTTCCACTTTTCGCACACATCCGAAGATTAGCAGCTCAAAATTGGAGGATTTTTCAGGCAGATTAGGAATAGTATATTACATACCGAGACGGGAAATACATCATTACTGCTGAGGGCACAGAGAGCTTCTAGCCCGAAGCTGGAATGATGTATTTACCGTCGAAAGTATGTATACTATTTTACTCAAACCATGTACTCAGCTGGCAGGATTACAGGCGTTCAAAAGTTGAAATCTGAAAATTAACTTTTTTTCATAACTTCCAGATAGGCCGATTAATTTTGCTGAAACGTGGTTCAGGAAATACTAATTAACACACTTATTGTTTGGTTGGATGCATTTTTTGAAATTTCCCCTCTAAAGCTACCATTTCTTCACTTTCTCGGGAGGTCGGCAATGGGCACTTCCCGACCTCCTACTAGGTATGTAAAGAATGTTAAAGAATGCATGTTTTTCTCCTTATCGGCTTTTTCTCGCCATAGGAGTTTGCCCGTTTATTGATCAAGTTTACAAATTCAGAAAAGTGCAAATTTTGGACAACACAACACCCAGACTTTTCACCGGGAATCGAACCCGGGACTTCCGCGTCGCAAGCAGCCACTCGACCGCCTGCGCCACGGGGCCGTCGAGGTACCTACTAGGTATGTAATGAATCAATCACCATAGTGGTTGTGAGAAGACTGTTGTTTTTTTTCCATTTAGAAAGTTGAGCTCCAGGCCCCTTTTGTCGTAAGCTGAAGAGTGTAGCGGTTTATGCACGTAATTTTCAATATACTGCGTTTAACCCTAGTGTGATTCTAGTGAGCTATGATTTCCCGAATTTCTCCTTTGCGTGACGAGACTCCCAGCCAACTAGAATCACCCTAGGGTTGAACACAGTATACTTGCTGCATCTTCCTGCTGAGTACCGTATGATCTATGTGCCTCAACTCCGGGTCATTTCCTGATCGGTCAACACCTCTACACGTGAGGAAACTCATGTTTTTTTCCCTTAGCTTTACACAGTATACGTAAGGCAGGCCATTCGACGCCTTGGCATTCCAGATTCTATAAGATAGCCCGAATTGAGCACAGGGAAATCAATATGCTTATACTCAGGTGAGCTTAGTACGTTTTAGGAGAATCTAGGTAGAAGCTCGGATGGAATAAATGGGAAAAGGTGAGCCGTTGCGGCGTGGGGGCGCGCGCTAATGTCGAGAGACGGGCCTTTTAATCAAAATGCAATTCGTTATCAAACTTACGTAATAAGTGTCAACAATGCACAGCATGTGGCGGCATATTGCTATGCTAGGTCAGGGCCGGTTGCCACTTCCAGAAGCGCCCAGGTGTCTGAAACAAAGAAGAAAATTAATAAACATACCCTCGAAGAAGCGAAGGGGTTCAGCTCGAAAGCTACACAGCTTCCCCCCCTCCTCCAAAAAAGGGCGCCAGCGACATTTTTATACGCGGCCAACACAAATTGCATGCCGCCTGCCTGAAACATTCCCCCCCCCCTAAGCAACCGCCTCCCCCCCGGCAAACCCTCAAAGCAAATTGCGGTCGTCCGCTTTCGCGCAGTAAGCTATTCATCGAAAGACATAAGACCGAGCGCGCGAGGACATAATGCCCTCATACCACCCCCACCTCCGGGAAGTTATCGCCGACGAGAAGGAGAAGGAGAGAAACTTGTTCATTTATGGGGGCCCCCGTTCCTCTGTATACCACATACTTTAATAACTCGCGTAAGGACCCCATTAAATCTTTAATACTCACTCCCAGTAATTAATACTTCGCCATAGTAGACAAATAAACGACAACTCGAGGCGGTTTTCGCTCCCGTGTCTCGGCCCGCTGCGTCTCGCTTCCTCCCGCACGCGGACTTTGTCGCTCTCGGCGCCCCTCGGCAATTTTTCCGGCATCCATCACCGGCTTACGTGAGACGCAAATTACTATTTATTCGTGCGCGGCTGCGGTGGCGAAGTGGGCGCTTGGCGACCGCCAAAAGGGCAAAGTTTCATGTATTTATTTATAAGAAAACTTGCACTTAAGCTGCCGTCAACCGTACGGGCTGCGAGTGCTATTACTTATTTTAATTGCACTATTTCCATATAAAGTCTTGTGAGTTTACTGCAGTTAGTGGTGAGTATGCGGTTCTACTGGAAAACTGCCAAACAACACGATGATATACCATTAAAAAATAGTTTCTTCAAGTTGGCAATACTCATGAGTCTGAAATAGAGTATGTAATTCAGCAAGCGTGTAATAGCTGCTATTACTCGACAGGATGCATTCTGCTGAGACCGGCCTTGTTGGGTGTAGTAAAACATACAAACGAATCACGGCTGTTACAAAAGAGTTAAATAACAATGCTTTATTAAACTAGAAAAGTAATGTTGAGTGTGCAGAATCAAGCGATTACTAGTATTTTATTCGACAAGCGTGTAATGGAACTATTACTTGAGAGAATGCAGTTCGCTTGTACGAGTCTTCTCAAATTTTCTGAAGCTTCCAAATGGACAATGGTCATCACACTAGCGTAGAATAATAATATTAGAAAAAATTATTTCATATTCCAAGCCTGAGATGTGATTTAAGGACTTATTTGAGGACAGCTACAGTCTCGTCAAAGACGAAAAGTGCCAATTTTCCGATCAGTTCGTGCTATTCACAATTAGCGATGAGCTTATTTCAAGGTTAGGTCTGCAATGAAAGCGGGAAGTGACCGTTTTTCAGTCAACTTTGATGTTTTCTGTTTATACTGTAACCCCAGTGGAGCAATCACTCCAGTGCGGTAGGCCTTTTGACAAGAGTGGAAAATTGCAGCTTTTCCACCTGCCAGAGCAATCCTTGCATTTGATGCTATCGTTCTTCAGCATGAGTGTGGAAAATGAGTATTCATACTGCAACTCGAGGTATTTGAATCACAGCAGCTTACAGAATGGCGCTTGGTCTGTAACGAGTGAGGAAAGTAACAGCTTTCCGGTCAGCTCTAAAAATAGCATTTGAAGCTAACTTTCAGCAGTCTCACTAGAGTGTTCCAGACTTATTAGTTATTGCGGGATTTTGACAAATGAAAAAATCTGCTAGAGGAACCCTTGCATTTCGAGTGAACAGACTTTTGCATGAGTGCGAGAAGTGAGTATTTACTAGTTAACTCGTGATATGTATTTTGAATCCAAGCAGCGTATTGTACGGAGCTTGGTTTGTAATGAGCGTGAAAAGTGACGGTTTCCCAGTCACCGCGTAAAAAATCAGCACCATTCAGTTTTAAGTTGATGCAGTCTGTCTAGAGTGATAAAAACTAGTTTCTTAGCCAACTTCAAAGCTATTTGTCTATATTGCAAGCCTAGCAGATCACTCTGGGACAGTAAGCTTCCAACAAGAACAAAAAATGGCAGATTTTCCAACTGCCGGCGGAATCCAAGCTACTATTTTTCGCATGAGTGCGAAAAGTGTGTATTTATTGGTCCACTCGAGATAGATTCCATAGGATTGAGAGCTTGAACAAATCAGCATTTCAAGCTTTGCAACCCCTTGTAGTTTCAAAAGATCAAGAGAACGCAGTTTATCGACCGGTTCAAATATTTAGTTCACATTCAAGCTTTTGAGAAAACGAAAAATGGCAGCTTTTCTATCTGTCTGAATAGCCCTTTCGAGCATTTAACTCCGAGTGAGTGCGAAAAGCAAGTATTTATCTATCAATTCAAGATAAATAACTCAGTAGGGTATTTTACGGTGGCTTTTTCTGTCATAAGTGCGGAGAGTGTCAGCTTTCTAGCCTACTCGTGAAAAAAGCCATTTCATGGTTCAAGCTCTTATTCATATTGTGAGCTGACTAGAGTGAGGAAAAGTGACATTTTCCGGCCAAAGCAAAAGCCATTCGTTTCTGCTATTAGCTTAGGACATTATTCTAGGATTTTTATGAAGTACGAGAACTAGAACTACAGTTTTTCGCTCATGCTCATTTCAAGCTTTGAAGTTTATGTAGTCTTATCAGTTAGAAAAGTGACAGTTTTCCAGTCAGATGCAAAAACTAAGCACTTCAAGCTGCTGAAGCGTCGCAAAAGCGAGAAAAGTGACAGTGTTCCGGTCAACTGCATGGTAAATCGTCAGCTTCTTGAGCCAGACGGGCTATTACAGGACGTTAGGCTTTTGACGAAGACGGAAAACGGCAACTTTCCTATCTGTTCAAAAAATTCTTCAATATCAATCTATCAACCTTCGGATAAGTGCTGGAAGAAAACTTATTGGTCAACTCGATGAATTTAAATCTTAGCAGCCTATTGTGCTGCTTCATGGTCTGAAGTGGCAGCCTCCCAGTCAGATGACAAGATAGGCACTTCAAGCTTTCAAGCTCCTTGGGTACCACGACAGTGAGAGAAGTAACAGTTTTCAAGTCACATCCATGGTAATTCGAATTTGCCAGCCAAACAGGTCAATCTAGGACGCTAAGCTTTGAAAATAGGGGAAAAATGGCAGTTTTCCTATCTGCCTGGAAAATCCTCAAATATCGAGCTACCAATCTTCGGATAAGTGCGAGAAGTGGGTATTTATCCACCAACTTGTGATATTCGGATCTAAGCAGCGTATTGTTATGCTTCATGGCATTTAAATTACGAAAATGATATATTTCCGGACAACTAGTGTGAAATAAACAATTCAGGCTCCTGCATTCCCGCAAGAGTGAGTAAAGTGACAGACTTCCAGTCAAATGTGTAGAAATGTACAATTCAAGCTTTCAAGCTCTTGGAGTCGTACGACAGTGTGGAAAGTGATAGTTTTTTGGTGAGCTTCATGATAATCTGTTCATTTTGCTAGCCTGACATGTTAATCTAGGACGCTAAGTTTTAAAAAGCAAGAAAAATGGCAGTCTTCCTGTCTGCCAGGAAAATCCTGAAATTTTGAGCTGATAATGATCGAATCAGTGTGAAAAGCTAGTATTTATCCATCAACTCGCGATATTCAGATCTAAGCAGCGTATTGTTATGCTTCATGGCGTTAAAAGTGCGAGAGATGATATATTTCAGGACAACTAGTGTGAAATAAACAATTCGGGCTCCTGCATTACCGCAAGAGTGAGCAAAGTGACAGCTTTCCAGTAAGATGTGTAGAACTGTACAATGAGGGCTTTCAAGTTCCTGGAGCCGTACGATAGTGTGGAAAGTGATAGTTTTTCGGTAATCTTGATGATAATTTGTTCATTTTGCTAGCCTAACAGGTTAATCTGGGACGCTGAGTCTTAAAATGCAAGAAGAATGGCAGTTTTCCTATCTGCCAAAAAAAACCTGGAATTTTGAGCTAATAATCATCGAATAAGTGCGAAAAGTAGATATTTATCCATCAACCCGCGATATCCAGATCTAAGCAGCGTATTGTTGTGCTTCATGACGTCGAAAGTACGATAAATGATATCTTTCCGGACAACTAGTGTGAAATAAACAATTTAGGCTCCTGCATTACCGCAAGAGTGAGTGAAGGGACAGTTTTCCAGTTAAATGTAAAAAATATACAATTCAAGCTTTTAAGCTCCTGGAGTCGTACGACGGTGTGGGAAGTGATAGTTTTTCGGTAAACTTCATGGAAATTCGTTCATTTTACTAGCCTGACAGATTAGTCTAGGACGCTTAGCTTTCAAAATTTAAGAAAAATGGCAGTTTTCCTATCTGCCAGAAAAATCCTGGAATTTTGGGCTAATAATCATCGAATAAGTTCGGAAAGTGGGTATTTATCCATCAACTCGTGATATTCAGATCTAAGCGGCGTATTGTTATGCTTCATGGCATTTAAAGTACGAGAAATGATATCTTTCCGGACAACTAGTGTGAAATAAACAATTCAGGCTCCTCCATTACCGCAAGAGTAAGTAAGGTGACAGTTTTTCAGTCAGATGTGTAGAAATGAACAATTCAAGGTTTCAAGCTCCTGGAGTCGTACGACAGTGTGGAAAGTGATAGTTTTTCGGTAAACTTCATGATAATTTGTTCATGTTGCTAGCCTGACAGGTCAATCTATGACGCTTAGTCTTAAAATGCAAGAAAAATGACAGTTTTCCTATCTGCCAGGAAAATCCTGAAATTTGGAGCTGATAATCATAGAATGAGTGCGAAAAGTGAGTATTTATCCATCAACTTCCGATATTCAGATCTAAGCAGCGTATTGTTGTGCTTCATGGCGTTCAAAGTGCAAGAAATGATATTTTTCCTGACAACTAGTGTGAAACAAACAATTCAGGCTTCTGCATTACCGCAAGAGTGAGTAAAGTGACAGCTTTCCAGTCAGATGTGTAGAAATGTACAATTCAAGCTTCCAAGCTCCTGGAGTCGTACGACAGTGTGGAAAGTGATAGTTTTTCGGTAATCTTCATGATCATTTATTCATTTTGCTAGCCTGACAGGTTAATCTATGACGCTAAGTCTTAAAATGCAAGAAGAATGGCAGTTTTCCTATCTGCCAGAAAAATCCTGAAATTTGGAGCTGATAATCATCGAATAAGTGCGAAAAGTAAATATTTATCCATCAACTTCCGATATTCAGATCTAAGCAGCGTATTGTTGTGCTTCATGGCGTTCAAAGTGCGAGAAATGATATTTTTCCAGACAACTAGTGTGATATAAACAATTCGGGCTCCTGCATTACCGCAAGAGTGAGTTGAGTGACAGCATTCCAGTCAGATGTGTAGAAATGTACAATTCAAGCTTTCAAGCTCCTGGAGTGGTACGACAGTGTGGAAAGTGATAGTTTTTCGGTGAGCTTCAAGATAATTAGCTTATTTTGCTAGCCTGACAGGTCAATTTAGGACGCTATGTCTTAAAATGGAAGAAAAACGGCAGTTTCCCTATCTGCCAAAAAAATTCTAAAATTTTGAGATTATAATCATCGAATAAGTGCGAAAAGTAAGTATTTAACCATCAACTTCCGATATTCAGATCTAAGCAGCGTATTGTTATGGTTCATGGCGTTTAAAGTGCAAGAAATGATATTTTTCCGGCAGCTAGTGTGAAATAAACAATTCAGGCTCCTGCATCACCGCAAGAGTGAGTTAAGTGACAGCATTCCAGTCAGATGTGTAGAAATGTACCATTCAAGCTTTCAAGCTCCTGGAGTGGTACGACAGTGTGGAAAGTGATAGTTTTTCGGTAAACTTCATGATAATTTGTTCATTTTGTTAGCCTAACAGGTTAATCTAAGACGCTTAGCTTTCAAAATTTTAAAAAAATGGCAGTTTTCCTATCTGCCAGAAAAATCCAGAAATTTTGAGCTGATAGCTATCGAATAAGTGCGAAAAGTATGTATTTATCCATCAACTCGCGATATTCAGATCTAAGCAGCGTATTGTTATGCTTCATGGCGTTCAAAGTGCGAGAAATGATATCTTTCCAGACATCTAGTGTGAAATAAACAATTCAGGCTCCTCCATTACCGCAGGAGTGAGTGAAGAGATAGCTTTCCAGTCAAATGTGTAGAAATGTACAATTCAAGCTTCCAAGCTCCTGGAGTCTCACGACAGTGTGGAAAGTGATAGTTTCTCGGTGAGCTTCATGATAATTTGTTCATTTTGCTAGCCTGACAGGCCAATCTGAGACGCTTAGTCTTAGAATGCAAGAAAAATGGCAGTTTTCCTATCTGCCAAAAAAATTCTTGAATTTTGAGCTAATAATCTTCGGATAAGTGCAAAAAGTAGGTATTTATCAATCAACTCGCGTTATTCAGATCTAAGCAGCGTATTGTTATGCTTCATGGCGTTTGAAGTGCGAGAAATTATATCTTTCCAGACATCTAGTGTGAAATAAACAATTCAGGCTCCTCCATTACCGCAGGAGTGGGTGAAGAGACAGCTTTCCAGTCAGATGTGTGTAAATGTACAATTCAAGATTTCAAGCTCCTGGAGTCATACGACAGTGTGGAAAGTGATAGTTTCTCGGTGAGCTTCATGATAATTTGTTCATTTTGCTAGCCTGACAAGTCAATCTGAGACACTTAGTCTTAGAATGCAAGGAAAATGGCAGTTTTCCTATCTGCCAAAAAAATTCTCAAATTTTGAGCTAATAATCTTTGGATAAGTGCAAAAAGTAGGTATTTATCAATCAACTCGCGTTATTCAGATCTAAGCAGCGTATTGTTATGCTTCATGGCGTTCGAAGTGCGAGAAATGATAACTTTCCAGACAACTAGTGTGAAATAGACAATTTAGGCTCCTCCATTACCGCAAGAGTGAGTAAAGTGACAGCTTTTCAGTCAGATGTGTAGAAATACACAATTCAAGCTTTCAAGCTCCTGGAGTCCTTCGACAGTGTGGAAAGTGTTAGTTTCTTGGTAGGCTTCATGATAATTTGTTCATTTTGCTTGCCTGACAAGTTAATCTAGGACGCTGAGTTTTAGAATGCAAGGAAAATGGCAGTTTTCCTATCTGCCAGAAAAATCCTGGAATTTTGAGCTAATAGCCATCGAATAAGTGCGAAAAGTAGGTATCGATCCATCAACTCGCGATATTCAGAGCTAAGCAGCGTATTGTTATGCTTCATGGCGTTAAAAGTGCGAGAAATGATATATTCCCGGACAACTAGTGTGAAATAAACAATTCAGGCTCCTGCATTGCCGCAAGAGTGAGTGAAGTGACAGCTTTCCAGTCAGATGTGTAGGAATGTACAATTCAAGCTTTCAAGCTCCTGGAGTCGTACGACAGTGTGGAAAGTGATAGTTTTTCGGTAAGCTTCATGATAATCTGTTCATTTTGCTAGCCTGACAGGTCAATCTGGGACGCTAGTCTTAAAATGCAAGAAAAACGGCAGTTTTCCTATTTGCCAGAAAAATTCTCAAATTTTGAGCTAATAATCTTCGGATAAGTGCAAAAAGTGGGTATTTATCCATCAACTTCCGTATAAGTGAGGAAAGTGAGTGTTCATTTGTCATCTTCTGGACCCTCACAACAATGAGAAAAGTCATCTGCCAGATAAATCTTTGCATTGCAAGCTACCTACTATATTTTCGCATAAGTGCGAAAAGTGGCTACTTGCGCCAATGTATACATCTTACCTGGTTTGTCAGCAATTAAATGCACGTTACGAGATACATAACAGCCTTGTGGTAGTCCAATGGTCAGTTGAAAAGCTATGCAACGAAGTTATTCTTTTTGTTTTGAAAGTCAAGAGCGTACTTTTTCGGTTATCACCCGCGTGGGAAAATTGCAATGGAGCTTTCAAGAAGTTTTTCACAACACAAATTACACCAGCGTGACAAAACCGTACTTGCGTGAAATCTCGTTTTGATCTAATCCATGTTTTCGGCAATTTAGAATAAGTAAATTGATTAAAGGGTAAAAATGATAGTTGAGAGATCCGCTTATGAGAAAAGGGACAGGGGTGATGACGTACCGGTTATTAGGAGCTTGTGACATGGAATGCTCTCTCAGGCTACAAATGATGCGGATTTTCCATCAAAGTATATTAGGAGTATCGGTGAAGGAAACGAGAGAAAAACAAAAAGGAGAAAAGGGACAAGATAGCGAGATGTCTCGATATGATATATCAAAAAAGTCAGAATTTGTACTCTTTCTTGACATCTCCTATCTGGCGCTTAGTTGCAAGTTCTTGCTGATGCTCCTGCGTCTAGACGCCATCGCTTACTTTCGGCAGGTCCAGTTCGGTGTGGGTATACGTAAAACGGCCGAAATCATTGATCTCTCGTTGTTTCACTCTCCGAAAACAGAGTGGAAGTCTGCACGACGCGCTGGCAACGGCGAGAAAGTATGATGATGATGATGCGCCGCCGCCGGCAACACGGAGCGGAACACAAACTCCGCTGGCGTACAGTAGGTCAGGGGTACAAACTGCCGGGTTGTGTAATGTCCAAATTCCGTCGGGTCAAAGTTTAAACGCTGCGGATGCACTGCCGAGAGACCTGCTGCTCTGCTGCGAGAGAGTATACGGCACTCTGCCATTGCCACTCTGCACCATCGATCTACCGCACCGCCGCCGCCGCCGCCACCACCACCACCTAGTACGCTCGCTACCGATGCCACACATACACACGTTCATATCAAAACTTTCGGCCTATCTCGTCCCTTTCGCTCCTTTTTTCTCTCCTTCTCTCTATATTCCTATTTTTCTCCTGCTTACCAAAACCATACCGATACATGTTATATACTCACTTTGATAGAAAAAATCGGCATCGTTCACAGCCCCAAAAGGCAGTAGTACAGGCTCCTAATAACCGGTACGTCATTACGCCTGCTCATTTCCTCATGAGCGGATCTCTCAATTTTTTTTCAAATCAATTTTCTAAATCGAAATCATCTAAAACATGGAAAAGATCAAGACAAGATTGAACGTATTGTTACGGTTTCAAAAATCGACTTGGCGATACAGAATAATGAAACCAAAAAAAAAAAGAGAGTTGGTTGTTATTTTCGGAGGCTCCGGCAGATTCCGCAAAGAAAGATCAAATAACCATCGGCCGAGTATTGATTCAGTGTTCCTCTACTGTTCCTGTTGATGACAAGCAGTACCACCAGTCATGTGATGTGCCTCAAGAACCAAAATTAAGGAAAGCGGCGCTGAACGCCACTCCTAGAACGCCGCGCCGCCTTTGGTTGACATCAACTAGTCAGTAGTCGCCAACTTCGTTAAAGTGACCATCTCGGTCCTATTTCTCTCGTCTGTCCAGATGCCAGAGCGTATGGTGAGCTTCTGGAATGTTCAAAGGTACCAAATCAGTTCACTACCTTACCGTCCAATCGGCGTCTTCGCCAACGTTGTCAGTTGCTCCAGATTATCAAGATCCTGCTGATCGTTGCGGTTGTCCCGAAGCTCATGCGTTCAAGACTCGTTGATGGGCAAACCAAGTGTTGCCTCATATCTTTTATTTTACTGTTTTAGAACAAGTTACCTATTTGATATTTAGGGTGTTGTCGTATTATATGTAATGTTATTGTTTCTGCGTGAAGTAAGAGACGTTATTAGGGGGTAGCTATACCGGTTTACTACACCAATTTCCCTTGAGGTAGGACAGCAGTATGTTGTTTTTCGTGTAGGTACTCTGTTTCAGTGTCGTCGCTGGAGCTTCGTTGAGCCCTTCGAGTTCTCGCAGCGTCATCGAAAAGGTAGGTACCTACGTTATAGTTTGTGAGCCAACTCTCGCGGTATTGCTCACCCTTTCTGTTGGCGTCCTCTGCGCAACGCCCTTTTATTTTTGTCAACACGCCATGTCAAATTGAACTGTAAATATTATTGAACCTTTTCTTCCCGATCATGGACCTGATTTTTTGTTGTAGTTTATTCTGTATTTTTAATTCTCCCAGTCCCAACTATCTCCACCTCGGAATCAATCACTTTCAATTACGATTTCAACCCGTAATAGTATACGGTTTTATCATGCCGGTGTAATATGAGTTGTGAAAAAAGTTCTTGAAAACCCCCTTGTAACTTTTTTCACGCTCTCGACTGAAATAATAAAAAGAATATCTTTGTAGCGCAGCTTTTCTACTGCCCACAAGGTAATTCTGTAACTCTGTATCCCCTCACGTGCATTTTATTGCAGACAAACCAAGCAAGAGGTATACATATATAGGCAGATGACTTTTCTGACTGTTGTTAGGCTCCAGGAGCTGGAAAGCTATGAGTGTTTACGTTCTCCATCTGACTGGAACAATGTCACTTTTCCCACTCTCGTTAGACTTCAAAAGGCTTGAAATGCTCATTTTTCACTAGTTGTGCGAAAAACTGTGACTTTCCGCACTCGTTACAGACCACGAAGCAGTAGAATACGCTGCCGAGAGCTGAATCTCTGGAGTTGACAGATAAATACTCACTTTTGCACTGATCCGGAAGATGATGGAACAAACATGAAGGATTTTCACAAGGCAGATGGGAGAACTGCCATTTTCCGTTCTTGTCGTCCTAGAAGAGCCTAATAGACTTGCAGAGTGAACGAATAGTCATGGAGTTGACCGAAAAACCGTTTTTTCACAGTTGTAAGACTCGAGGAGCTTGAAAGCTCAACATGCTCATTTTTCACAAGCTTCGCGGAAAGCTCCCACTTTTCACACTCGTTGCAGATTATGGAGCAACAGAATACGCTGCTGGAGGCTGAATTTTTTGAGCTTGTAGATAAATGCTCACTTTTCGCACTTATCCGATGGTTAAAATCTATGAACGAGTGACTTCTAGAGGAGATAGGAAAGTTGTCATTTTTCAACCTTGTTAAAAGCGTCTTAGAATCGGAAAAGGTAAAGTGACACTTTCTTCTTCTCCGCCTGGAATAACGTGTTGGGATTGTGAATTGGACAAATTACCATGCAGCTGATTGAAAAACCGGTGCTTTTCTCGATGACTTGAGACTCCAGGAGCTTGAAAGCTTGCAGTGCTTATTTTACACACTTGACTGGAAAGCTATAATTTTTCTCACTCTTGTGGAAATGCAAGAACCTAAAAGCTTGAAATGCCTATGTTTTATTTGCCGAAAAACTACCATTTTCCACACTGTCGACTGTCGTGCGACTCCAGGAGCTTGAAATGTATATTTTTTTACAACTGACTGGAAACCTGTCACTTTACGCACGCAGATTGACCTGCTAGGCTTGTAAAATGAACGAATTACCATGAAGTTCATCAAAAAAACTATCACTTTTCTTACTGCAGTGCGACTCCAGAAGCTTGAAAGCTCGAAGTGTCTCTTTTCCAAATCTGACTGGAAAGCTGCCACTTCCCGCACTCACTACAGACCATGAGGCAGCACAACACGCTGCTGAGATTTAAATTTCTCGAGTCGACCGATAAAAACTCTATTTCTACACTTATCCGAAAGTTGATAGCTTGAAATTGGAGAATATTTCGAGCAGATGGGAAAGCAGCAACTTTTCGTCTCCGTCAAAAACTTTATGTTAAAAAAAAACCGTTGGGCTTGGAAAATGAACGAACAACCATGTTGTTGACCAAAACACTGTCACTTTACTTTTGTGAGACTCCAGAAGCTTCAAGTGATTACTTTTTGCATCTGACCGACGAAACTAGCTGTCCTCAAATAACTCCCCAAATCACTTCTCAGGTTCGAAATATGGGAGGATTGTTTCTAATATTATCCAGGAAATTGTCACTTCTCCCACTACAATGAAACTAATATCTTAAAACCGTGTAATGTTCACTTTGCACCAGCTGACTGGAAAGCTGTCACTTTTTGTTCTAGCTGCAGACTTACCATGAAGTTTATCACTTTCCACACGGTCGTGCGACTCCAGAAGCTTGAAAGCTTTGTATATTTTTTTGACATCTGACTGGAAAGCTGTTACTTTACTCACTCTTGCGGTGATGCAGGAGCCTGAAATGTTTATTTTACAAGAGTTGACCGAAAAGATATCATTTCCCGCACTTATTACGCCATGAAGCATATAACAATGCGCTGCTGAGATCTGAATGTAGCGATTTGATGGATAAATACCTACTTTTCGCACTTATCCGATGGCTAGTAGCTCAAAATTTCAGGATTTTGCAGGCAGGTGAGAAAACCGCTATTTTTCTTCCATTCCGAAAGCTTGGCGTCCTAGATTAACCTGTGTTGACCAAAAAACTCATTTTTCTCACTGTCGTGCGACTCCGGGAGCTTGGAAGCTTGAATTGTAAATTTTTCGACATCTGACTGGGAAGCCGTCACTTTACTGACTCCTGCAGAAATGCAAGTGCCAGAAATGTTCCTTTTGCATGAGTTGTCCAAAAAAATATAATTTCCCGCACTTATTACGCCATTAAGCATGACAATACGCTGCTGAGATCGAAGTCTTGCGAGTTGGAGGAAAAATAGCCACTTCTCGCACTCACCCGATGATTAGTAGCTCGAAATTGGAGGATTCGTCAGGCAGATCAGAAAACTGTCACTTCTCTCCCATTTAGAAAGCTGAGCGTCCTAGATTGACTTGTTGATCTAGTAAAATGAACGAATTACCATCGAGTTGGCAAAAAACTATCACTTTTCTCACTGTCGTGCGACTCTAGGAGTTTGAAAGCTTGAAGTGCCTATTTTTCAAATCTGACTGGAAGGCTGCCACTTCCCGCACTCACTACAGACCATGAGGCAGCACAATACGCTGCTGAGATTTGAATTTCTCGAGTCGACCGATAAAAACTCTCTTTCTACACTTATCCGAAAGTTGATAGCTTGAAATTGGAGAATCTTCCGAGCAGATGGGAAAGCAGCAACTTTTCGTCTTCGTCAAAAACCTTATGTCTTGAAAAAACCCGTTGGGCTTGGAAAATGAACAAGCAACCATGTCGTTGACCGGAACACTGTCACTTTACTTTTGTGAGACTCCAGAAGCTTGAAGTGATTACTTTCTGCATCTGACTGGAAAGCCGTCACTTTTCCAACTGATAAGACAACAGGAACTTGAAAGCTTGAGATGAGCATGAACGAAAAACTCTGTAGTTCTAGTTCTTGTACTTGATGAAAATCTCAAAAAGCTAACAGTATAAACGAATGGCTTTTGCTTCAACCCGAAAAATGTCACTTTCCACACTCTAGTCAGTTCACAATATAAATAACATCTTGAACCAATAAATGGCCTATTTCACGAGTAGACTAGAGAGCTGAAACTTTCCGCACTTATTACAGAAACAGCCAGCATTAAATACCCTATTGAGGGTTATTGATCTTGAATTAATAGATAAATACTTGCTTTTTGCACTACTCACACTACAGTACTCACATCGAGATAATAATTGCTCGAAAGGGCTATTCAGGCAGATAGAAAAGCTGACATTTTCCCTTTTTGTCAAAAGCTTGAATGTAGACTATTCAAACCGGTTGATAAACTCACTTCTCTAATACTCTTTTGAAATTATGCAAGAGGTTGCAAAGCTTGAAATGCTGAATTGTTCAAGCTTTCAATCCTATGGAATCTATCTCGAAATTCTCGAGTAGACCAACAATTACTCACTTTTCGCACTCAAGATAGTAGCTTGGATTCCTCTGGCAGTTACAAAAACGGACACTTTTTGTCCTTGTTGAAAGCTTACGGTCCCAAAATAACCTGCTAGGTCTGCAATAGGGACAAACAGCTTCGAAGTTGGCAGGAAAACTAATTTTTCTCACTCTAGAGATACTGTAAAAACTTGGAGACTGTTACTTTTCCCACTCATTACATTACTTACAAATAAATATCACGAGTTGACGGGTGAATACTCATTTTTCGCACTTATGCGAAAGCATGTTCACTCGAAATGTAAGGATTCCTCTAGCAGGTAGAAATGCTGTTTTTTTTCATTTGTCAAAAGCTCGCAATTAAGAATAACTTTGAAACACCCCAGTGATACTGCTTGAAGTTAGCTTTGAATGCCATTTTTTTTTAGAGCTGACCGGAAAGCTGTTACTTTTCTCTCCCGTTACAGATCGGGCGCCATACTACATATAATCTGCTGTGATTCAACTACCTCGGGCTGCAGTATGAATACCCGTTTTTCACACTCATGCTGGAGAACGATAGCTTCAAATGCAAGAATTGCTCTGGCAGGTGGAAAAGCTGCCATTTTTCAGTCTTGGCAAAAGGCTTACCGCGCTGGAGTCATTTGCTAGGGTTACAATATAAACGGAAAACTTCGAAGCTGACTAGAAAACGATCACTTCCCGCTTTCATTGAAGACTCGACCTTGAAATGAGCTCACCGCTAATTGAATAGCGCGAACTGATAAAAAAAATTGGCACTTTTCGTCCTTGACGAAATTGGCTGTCCTCAAATAACTCCTCAAATCACTTCTCAGGTTTGAAAAATGGAAGAATTGTTTCTAATATTATCCGGGAAATTGTCAGTTTCCCCACTACAATGAAACTGATATCTTAAAACCGTGTAATGTTCATTTTGCACCAGCTGATCGGAAAGCTGTCACTTTTTGTTCTAGCTGCAGACCGAGGGACCGTAAATAAGCTGCCGATGATTGAATAACTCAAGTTGACAGACAAGTGCTTACTTTTCGCACTTTAGCGGAGACAATAATATCAATCATAACTTGATACGAGAAGATCAGTCTGGCAGATAGCTAAACTGACACTTTCCGTGCTTGCTGAAAGACAGGGATTATTCTGGCAGCAATTTTTCATTTGTGTTGAGAGCTTAGCGTCTTAGAACATGTTGGGCTCGTGAAATGAACGAGTTACCATGGAGTTGACAGAAAAACTGCCGCTTTTCTCACTGGCGTAAAACTCCAGGAGCTTGAAAGCTTGCATCGCTCATTTCACGCATGTGACTGGGAAGCTGTCACTTTTCTCACTCTTGTGGAAATGCAGGAGCTTGAAATGCTAATTTTTTCACGAGTTGTTCGGAAAGATATCACTTCTCTCATTTGAATATTATAGCCATGGAGCACAACAATACTCTGCTGAGATCTAAATGTCGCGATTTGATGGATGAATATTCACTTTTTGCACTGACTGATATTTCTCTCCCATTTAGAAAGCTGAGCGTCATAGATTGAGTTATTAGGCTAGTAAAATGAACGAACCACCATGGAGTTGGCCAAAAAACCGTCACTTTTCTCACTGTAGTGCGCCTTCAGGAGCTTGAAAGCTCAAAATACCAACTTTTTTATTCGACTGGAAGGCTGCCACTTGCCACACTTGCTGCAGACCATGAGGCAGCACAATACGCTGCTGAGATTTGAATTTATCGAGTTGACCGATTATAACTCTCTTTCCACACTTACTCGAAACCTGATAGCTTGAGTTCGGGGAATTTGTCGAGCAGATGGGGAAGTCGCTATTTTTCTGCCTCGGTCAACAACCTTATGTCTCATAAAAAGCCGTTGAGCTTGAAAAATTAACGAGTAACCATGTAGTTGACCGAAACTACATTTTGACGGCTTACAGTGTCGAGTGGATTTCTCCAGTGACATTTTAACAAATTCCAACGTCGTTTCGGCAGTGTCAATTTTTGCCACTGCATTTTCAACCGCTTTCAACATTTTGTCGACCTGAAACGTCACTGTTAGATTCTGACGTGATTCACTTGCTTTTCAATCTACTATCATATGAACAGAGTTAAGTGACATTTACTCTTTCTATCAGACGATATTTACTATTCTCATGTACGGTCATGTTCCAGAAAAAAAAGTATATTTTCTAGTGACATTTTGACCGTTTTCAGTGATATTGAGTGACATTTTGACAGGTTTTATTGGCTTGGAGTTACTTTTGACAGATTATGGCGCTTTGGAGAACCATTTTGTCATATTTTGGCCTAATCTACTGACATTCGAACAGATTTTGATTGACACCAAGGTCACTTACTTGTCAACAGGATATACTCCATAATCATAGGGTATACTTGAGGCAAACTCTATGAACTTCCACCTCTACAACTCTTCAAGTTTCACTTGAATACAAAGGCGACTCCGAGACAATAGGAACACGCCACTGAACCAGATGCTTCCACAGACCCGCCCGGCTGTTTTTTTTTGTTTAGCTTTAGCTTTTTTTGCCTCAAAACTTCAGTCGATGAGTTTTTTATGTCTTGTAAAAACGTTCTGATCCGAGCTCCCCTCCGCCACGCCGGGGATCATCGGCGAGTTAGCTGCTGCTGCGCCGGGTTCTTAATATGCAAAATTTGAATTATAAATGATCGATTTCCAGTCCGTTGACGGTATTAAATATTCATAAAGTCAAATCTGGCGTACAGTAGAGACCGCCTTACCCGAAGCCGTAATTCCATGATGGCGCGCCGGCATTGCGGTTTATTCATGGTATTAGTTCAATATTAGCAGCGAAACTGGAGAATTGCGACGAGTGTGTTTGTCGAAACACTGCACGGTCGAATGAACGTTATCACGAGTGTTATCGCATGCGGTTGTGTGTCTGTGATGTCGAATTACCGACGAATTCCCTTCTGGATTCAGTGTCGAATTTGCTGTGGAATAATGTGAATGTGAACCTGGCTGAAAAATGGATATTTGTATAATAGTGTGTCGGAATGCATCTGACAGGCGTTTATATGTGGTTCAGTGGAAAACGCTCGCTTTGTTACTTCAATTGGTTTTGTGAATATTCAACCGATTTGTTTTGGCATAAACACGGATTAATTCCGTATTTTTTGACAGGACGGAACGATTTTATCAATTTTTGGAACAGAGACATCGAACAAATAAGGAAGGAATCGAACACAATCGATGAAGCCTTGACTGAGGAACTCGAAAAAGCCCCTCTGTCTCAAATCCAAAGCTTTTTTGAATTTTGAAAAATTGACGAATTTTGTATAGTCCGCTTTTCAGACTCGTATGGAAATAGAACGAGCCCAAAACAGGTGTTGTGCATGTTCTAGCTCCTCATACATCCCGGGTTTGGACTCACAGTATTTTTAATCAAATTTCAATCTGAATTCTACGATTTCTGGGAACTCTTGGCCGAGCTGATCAAACCATGTTCAAAATCGGCTCAAAGACAGACTGAGGTCAACCTTGAAGTTATTTCCGATTTGAAAATAACAATTGATTAATGGGGATCCATGAATGCAGTAATGGTGCCTGTTGGAGGTACATTGTGACTCCCTTTGACCAGGAATCAAAAAAATATGAACTCGCCGTCCCGAAAAAGTGAAGTAAGACATGATATCACCGTAAAGGCGGCTTTCTTGCTAAACTTGGACACTTTCTGTGTAAAGAAAAGACTTTGAAGAACTCATCAGACTGTTCTTGATCATATTCGGAGTTCGATCTCACCAATTAGTCAGGAATTTCTGGAAGATTTTGATCGGAATCATTGATCTCTCAACACGAGTCTAAAAGCTAGGATGCATAAATACCCCAGACTTATCTAACAAGCTTTTTGGACCCGTCTAGAAACAGAACAAAGCCAAAACAGGTATTGTACATGTTCTAACGGGTGGGCCATAAAAAACCGTGCTCTGAATTTCTCCTTCTAACATTTTTGTTCCTCCACCGATTTCATCGAACTTTTCAGCATTGGATAGCCAATTAAATAGGCTATCATTTCTGTATTTCAAAATGGCCGACATACCAAAATTCAAGATGACGGAAACAATTGAAAAAAGGCCTTCTTTTGTTCTCGTTGCTTTTTATTGAAAGTTACCAGAAAGTCAAAACCAATAATGTATTATGAAGGATTAGGCAGCAGTCACACTGGAGCCATCACCACCCACTACCACCCACCGCCACCCACTACCACCAAGCAAAATAATCCGCCCTGGTCTCACTGAGCCACCGTCTATCGTCGACCGGTAGCCACCGTCTCCCCCTTCTGAATTTGACATAATCCTGTTTTATATAATCTGTACTACAATTCTGTAGCGAAAGTTGCCTAAAAACCACGATTTTAGGCAACATTCGCTACATCAGTGTACTGCGGAATGTATTTCATACTCCCAGGGACTTTTCTCACACGATTCAAGAATAGCGGCCCAGCTCATGACAAGATTGACAAGCTCTCTGATTGCAATAATTTCGTCTGATGACTCAGATACCGACGAAGTTGTAGCTTTATACTACATCTCGAAAAAAATCCGTAAAAAACGCCGGAACATGTGGGTGCGTCAAATGTTTCTCGATAGAGAACGACTAGGAGAATTTCATCAATTAGTGCCGCAGCTTGTTGATGATGAAGAACAATTTTACAGTTATTACCGTGTGAACAAGAAATGTTACAATTTGTTAGTGACAAAAGTGAAACCTTTGTTCTCTTCGGGACATACACATTGTATGTTGTATGTATACACAAAATGTTTGTTCTGCATGCGCATCACCACCGACCACTGACCACCACTTGGGAAATTTCAAACACATGGCCACCGGTGGTTCATGGGCGGTGGTAAGAGGTGGCTGCAGTGTGACCAGCATCATTACATTGCGTGCGTTTGATTTTTGGTTGATGGTAGTGGGTGGTGGTGGGTGGCTCAGTGTGACTGCTGCCTTAGACCTTTCTTGTCAATTCAAGACCACAACCAATAAAATGGGGTCATCTGCTGATGAGCTATTGCGAGTTAAAGTGAAGCCTACTTTCCGTTTTTTTCATTCTCGCATAATTGACCCAAAAGGTGTCCTGCCCACCAATCCGCCATATGCTCATTTCGCAACCGATTTTCTCAAATTTGGTATCAATGGCTAGCCAATTGGACAGACTACCGTAAAAATATGACAAAATGACAGACCTGTCAAAATCCAAAATGACGAAAGCAATTGAAAATAGAATTTCTTTTTGTCCTCATTGCTTTTCAATAAAAATAAGCGAAAAGTCAGAACCAATAATTATTGTGAAGGAATAGACCTTACACAACAATTCAAGACAGAACCTATCAAATCGGTTCATCTGATGAGGAGCTACGGCCAGTTGAAGCGAAGCCCACTTTCCGTTTTTCTATTCCAACAAGGACGAATAAGACCCATTTTCAATAGTTTCCGCCATCTTGAATTTTGACATGTTGGTCATTTTCTAACATGAAAATGGCAGCCTGTTCAATTGGCTAGCCATTGATACCAAATTTGAAAAAATCGGTTGGAAAATAAGGATATGGCGGGCAGGATTCCTAAATTTGGGTCATTTATACGGGAATAAAGGAACCGGTAGGTAGGCTTCGCTTCAACTCGCCGTAGCTCCTCAGCAGATGACCCGATTTGATTGGTGCCGGTCTTGGATTGTCAAGGAAGATCTATTTCTCTATATCAATTATTGGTTTTGACTTTCTGCTAATTTTTATCAAAAAACAATAAGGACAAAAGAAATTCTATTTTTAATTGTTTCCGCCATCTTGGATTTTGTCATGTACGTCATTTTCTCATATCAAAAAGATAGCCTGTCTAATTGGCTAGCCATTGATACCAAATTTGAGAAAATCGGTTGAGAAATGAGCAAATGGCGGATTGGCGGACGGGATTCCTAAATCTGGATCAATTATGCGAAAATGAAAAAAACGGAAAGTAAGCTCCGCTTCAACTCGCAATAGCTCCTCAGCCGATAACCCGATTTTACTGGTTGTGGTCTTGAATTGACAAAAAGGTCTATTCTTTCACGATACATCATTGGTTTTGACTTTCTGCTAACTCTCAATAAAAAGCAACGGAAACAAATGAAGGCCTATTTTCAGTTGTTTCTGCCATCTTGCATTTTGAAATGTCGGCCATTTTGAAAGACGGAGATGATAGCCTATTCAATTGGCCAGCCAATGCTGAAAAGTTCGTTGAAATTGGTGGCGAAATAAAAATTTTGAAAGGAAAAATTTAGAGCACGATTTTTTATGGCCCACCCGGTAGGTCTTTGTACATCCCGGTTTTTGAGCTCATTTTCAATTTTGATCCAAGTTCTATGATTTTTGGTAAACTCTTGTCCAAGTTGATCAAATCAAGTTTCAAATTGGCTCAAGAATAATTTGAGGTCAACCTTGTGTTTTTTTCTCGATTTGAAAATGACCTAGAGACATTGCAAGAAATAACATCAACAGGCACGATCGATGAAGCCTTCGATGAGGCAATTAAAATAACCTCTCTTGTCTTAAATCCGAAGCTTTGTTTTTTCGACTTTTGGAAAATTTGTGAGTTTTGTATAACCCGCTTTTTGGACTTGTCGAAGAATTGAACGAGGCCAAAACAGGTGTTGTACATGTTCTAGGTCATCATACGTCCTGGTTTTCAAACTCAGGGAATGTCCATTCCGACTTTAATCCAAACTCCATGTTTTCTGGGAAATTCTTTGCTGATCTGATCAAATCATGTTCAAAATCGGTTCAAGAACAGACTGAGGTCAACTTTGAGGCTTTATTCGATTCGAAAATAACCTTGTTTGGCAAATAAACGCCCTAAGGTGATATGGTGGCTTACTTGATAGTTTTTAGCAGAATGGCGCAATTTTCTCAATTTTTGGGCCAGAGACATTAAAAATTTGGCAAGAGGTGTGATTTGCTCTCATTCTATTTTTAGAGGAGCCCAAAGCACGGATTTAACATAATTCACCAAATTTTTGACAACTTGAAAAGGTGCTTGAATGGGATCCAAGACTTTTTCAAGGGCCTTGCCATAAATTCAATAAGAGTGCCCGTCGAAGGAACATTTTGGATTCATTCGACCCAAAATCAGAAAAAACAGAGACTCGACTTGTTCGAAAAAGTGGAATCAGATATAATATCAACATAAGGTGGCTTACTTGCAAAATTGCGCCACCATCGGTGGAACAAAAATCTCATGGCACTCATCAGACTGGTCTTGATCCAATTCGGAGCTTGATTTGATCAAATCAGCCAGGAATTTCTAGAAAATTTCAAATTTTTGATCGGAATCATTGAAATCTCAACACGGGTCTAAAAGCTGGGATGCATAAATACCCCGAGATCATCTAACCCGCTTTTTGGACCCGTCTAAAAACAGAACAAGGCCGAAACAGGTATTGTACATGTTCTAGGTCCTTGTACATCCCGGTTTTTGGGCTCACTGCTTCAATTTTTAATTTCGTCAAATTTTATGATTTTCAAATTATTCAAATCGAGTTTAAAATTGGCCCAAGAAGAGTTTAAGGTTAACTTTCTGCTTTTTTCTTGGTTTTGAGAATGACTTTGAGACACTGAAAAAAAAATAACGTCAACAGACACGATCGATGAAGCCTTCGATGAGGCAATCAAAATAACCTCTCTTGTCTTGAGTCCGAAGCTTTTCTTGACTTTCGGAAAATTTGTGAGTTTTGTATAACCCGCTTTTTGGACTCGTCCAAAAATTGAACGAGGCCACAACAGGTGTTGTACATGTTCTAGGTCATTATACGTCCCGGTTTTCAAACTCAGGAAATGTTCATTCCGACTTAAATCCAAATTCCATGTTTTCTGGGAAATTCTTGGCTTATCTGATCAAATCATGTCCAAAATCAGTTCAAGAACAGACTGAGGTCAATTTTGAGGCTTTATTCGATTCGAAAATAGCCTTGTTTGGCAAATAAACGCCCTAAGGTGATATGGCGGTTTACTTTATAGTTGTTAGCAGAATGGCGCAATGTTCCCAATTTTTGGGCCAGAGACATCGAAAATTGGGCAAAAGGTGTGAAGCATTGATACTTGAAACTTATCTATAGAGTGTTTTGCCCCCATTCTATTTTTGGAGGAGCCCAAAGCACGGATTTAACGTAATTTACCCAATTTTTGAAAACTTGAACAGGTGCTTGGATGAGGATCCAAGACTTTTTCAACGGCCTTGCCATAAATTCAAGAGGAGTGCCCGTTGAAGGAACATTTTTGATCCATTTAACCCAAAATCAGAAGAAAACAGGAACTCGACTTGTCCGAAAAAGTGGAATGAGATATAATATCAACATAAGGTGGCTTTCTTGCAAACCGTTGTTCAACCGTCGGTGAAACAAAAACCTTATGGCACTCATCAGACTGTTCTTGATCCGATTTGAAGCTTGATTTCATCAAATCAGCCAAGCATTTTTAGGAAATTGGAAAATTTTTATGGAAGCCATCCAATAGCTACCACGAGTCCAAAAGCTGGAATGCATAAATACTCGAAGTCTTATCTAATTTTTGTTTTGACCTCATTCTGATTTCAGACGAGACCAAAGCACGTGTTGAACGTTACTATACCAAGCTTTTGAAAACTGAAAAATGACTTTGAACAGGAATGCGTGGTTCTTTTCAACGGTTTGGAGGATACTTTTAGGAAGTAACAAGAGTTGAAAAAGTGCAGCACTATTGCAGTTTTTACACTTTGTCGTCGATAGGACCTTTCGCAGGACCTGGGGCAAGTTAATTTCTGCTGGAAGATTCTTCAAAAAAGCGAAATGAGCTGGAGAAGTGTCTTGATGCGAAAAATATTGAATGTTTGACAGCAGCTTTTGCAGAACTTTGGTCACGTTAATTTTTGCTGAAGGATGCACTGAGAGAATGACAACAGCTGAAAAAGGTCCGAGAGGTTGAAGATTTTGGGCGATTGCTATTTGAATAATCTTGACGCGTTGAAACCTTCTTGCGATAGCCAAGAGATGGCGCCACTGCTCAGCTTGGCCCGCGAAATTTGAATTGGCTTGTCACTGTGACGTTTTGTTACCGCAACGTGCCTAATTTTATTCTTCTTTTCTTGCCAGCTCCGTGGAACCCTGCCGGAAAAGGAATAGTCCAAAAGCCAGAAATTCAATCAGAACCCCGCATTTCCCGAGCGCCGACACACCGGCCGCGATTTTCAATTTATATAGATATACAACGCCAACCTCATACCTGCATGCATTGAATCGACACAACATAAATACAAACACCTTTCAACCGTGTGTGTGTGTGTGTGTGTAGCTTGGAGAGTTCCATCCGACAACATTCACTCTCGTTCCGGAATATCGGAATTCCCTCTCTGTATCCAAAGGTCCTCTTCTGCTTCTCTCTTTCTCCTGCATGCCTCCCGCCCTCTGCTCTATACCTACCCTCTACGCCGCTACACAATATAGGTCGGAAAAGCTATATGGGATTTGAAGGAAAGGGGCCATCCACACACACACACACACAGCAGAGTGTTTTGTTTGGCGCCATCAGACCGAAACACAGGCCTGGCCCGCTCGCATATTTCATTTATCACAACACGGCCCGAATAAAGTGCTTTTCGTTGCCATCATCATCAGCTTTTGAATAAAATCCAATCTAAATTTGAGTTTGAGAGACAAGGACGTCGTCGCGCAATAAGCGGCGAACAGCCGCCAGGCGCCGATGTTTCCTCTTCTGATGCATTCTGGAACTTGGCACAGGCTGTCAAGTCTACATCAAGTGAAAAAATTACACAACAAAAGAAAACTGATCTTTTGAGTACTATATCGACCGTATTTGTAAGGCAGGAAGTTCAAAATCGTAACCGATCATAGACCAATAGTGCAGGTGTTGTGTAGAAAATTTTTAGAAATCCCAAACGAATTATAAGAATCCTGTGAGAATCATCGCTGAAAATTCTTACAAAAATCCTCAGAAATCCTGTGGAAATCCAGAGAAATTTTCAAAAATTTCGTAGAAATCCCTAGAAATTCCCAAGAATCTCTAGAAATTTCGTAGAAATCTCTGAAAATCCCCAGAAATCTTCTTGAAATATTGAAAGTAATCCGGTAGAGACCTTGGAAAAATCCTCAAATTTCCGTAAGAATTTTGAAAAATGCCTCGAATTCCTGTGGACATCAGATATCCCTAGATCTCTAAAAGTCTTTTTTCTCAATTTTCATAAATCCTTGGTGTTAATATCCAGAAATCTCTAGAAATTCCTTGGGAATCCGTGTAAATTTTGAAAAATCTCCAGGAATTTTTGATATTCATTACACATTCCTCAGAAATCTCTGAAAATCCCTGTAGATTTTGTAAAATATTCAGAAATGTCCAGAAATCCTTTCAAAACTTCAAAGCTCCATGGATTCTCAAAAATATCATAAAATACTTTGGAAACTCCCCCTGATCTTGTGAGAGTTTTCAGAAATCCCCGAAGCGAATAGTAATAAATGAATAGATAATTTCAGAAATCCTTAGAGATCTTCAAACATACCGTAGCAATCTTAAAACCACTAGAATTTCTATGAAAATCTCCACTGCAGACCATGGATCTATTAAAATTTTGAATCACAGAACTGCGGAAAAATTCTCAAAAATTCTTGGAAAGCTTTAGAAACCAAGTGATAATCTTGAGAAAACCTTGTGAATTTTGTAGAAATTCCAAGAAATCCTTGAGAATTCCGTAGAAACATTCGGAAATCCTTAAAATTTTCAAACGAATCTCAAGGAATCCTCAAATTTCCCGTAGGAATCCCTATAAGTCCCCAGCAACAACCACAAGAATGCTCAAAAATCTCGTGAAATCTTCAAGAGTTATGTAGAAATCTTTAGAAATGTCTAGAAATTAATCTGAAATCTCGTATCAATTGTTCAGAATTCCCTAAAAATCTCATAATTATGAATCTTCATAAGTGCCTAGAAATCCCCTAGAAATTTTGAGAGATCCATAGAAATTTATGAGAGTCCTCGAAAGCAGAAATGTTTTTGAGTTCAAATGTAGAAATTTCACGTCTTCAAGATTCGAAGTTCTTCGAGTTTGAAAGTCGAGAATTTTTTGAATTTAAAAAACGTCTTTGAGAGTCAACTTTGTCGTCTTTGAAAGTCGAGATTTCCTGAGTTGGAAAGTCGAAGTTTTTCGAGTTTGAAAGTCGAAGTTTTGAATTTTTTGTACGTCCAACTCTTTCGTCTTTGGAAGTTGGAATTTTTTAAATTTGGGAGTTGAAATTTTTTCGTAACTTTGACTCTCAGAGACAAAATATTTCGAGATTGAACTAGGGTTCATAATAAGGAAATTTTTGTCTTTAAAAGTGTTAGTTTCTCGAGTTCAAACGTCGAAATTCCGAGATTCAAGTCGGAATGCTTCGTTTTTGAAAGTCAAAGTTTTTAGATTTCGAATGTCGGAAGTTTCGTCTTTGAAAGTCAAAGTTTTATGAGGTTCAAAGTCGAAACTTTGAGATTGGAATCAAAATACTTAGTGCTTATGATTAGGAATTTCTAAGCTTCAAATTTCGAAAAGTTTTTCAAGTTTGAAAAAAAGTGAAATCCCGCGGGAATGAGGTGGAAGTACTTCGTATTTGAATGTCGAACTTTTCTAGTTCCAGGGTCAAAGTTTTCTAGTTTGAAAGTCGAAATTTCGAGATTCAAGTCAAAGTACTTCGTGTCTGAATGTCGAAGTTTTTCGTATCAAGAAGTGAAAATTTCACGTCTTTTTGGAAATTGAACTTTTTTGAGTTTGAAAGTCGAAATTGTGAGGTAAAAGTTGAGGTATTGCGAGTTAGAATATCAAAAATTTGCGCGTTTGGGAGTCAAAAGTTTCGAAATTGAAAGACGTCTTTGAAAGTCGAATGTTTCGTCTCAGAGTTGAAAAGTGGAAGTTTTTTGATTTTGGAAGGCGAAATATTTTATTTTCAAAAGTTGAAATCTTCAAGGTTTGAAAGTCAAAATTGTGAGATTCACGTTGAAGTTCGTCGTTTATAAGTCCAAATTATTTATCTTTGAGAGCTGAAGTATTTTGAATTCAAAAGTGTGAATTTTTTATTTTGTAAAATCCAAGTTTTTAAAGTCAACAGCCTAACGCGACAAACTTCGACTTTTACTGACAAAAAATAATCCGAGATTGAAGTAGGAGTACTCCGTTTTCAAAAATCGAAATGTTTTGTTTTTGAAAGTCGAATATTTAGACTTTGAGTCATTCAGATTGAATGTCGAAATTTTCCGTCTTTAGAAGTGGAAGGATTCAAAAAATTTTGAGCTGAAAAGTCGAATTTTTGAGGTTCAAGTCGAAGTACTCAAGAGTCATAATTTTTTGTGTTCAAAAATTGGAATTTTTTCTCTTGGGAAGTCGAAATTTACCAGGTAAGAAAGTTGAAATTCACCGTCCCAGAGTCAAAGTTTTTCTTCTTTGAAAGTCGAAGTTTCTCGAGTTTGAGAGTCGAAACTTATACAGTTTGAAAATCAAAGTTTCTATATTCAAGTCAAAGCAAGTCGTGTTTGAACGTCTTTTTTTTCGACTTGAAAAGTAAAAATTCTTCGTGTGAAAGTCGACTTACTTCGAGTTTGGATGTTAAAATTTTTCCGAATTCGGATATCGGAGTTTTCCAAGAGCCATATCGAAATTTTCTGTCTTCCAAAGTCGAAATTTTTCGAGTTAAAAGGTCAAAAATCAAACGCGAAGAACGTTGACTTTTAGAGACAAAATATTTCGAAATTGAAGTCGGAGTACTTCGTGTTTATGAGTGGAAATGTTTCGTCTTTGAGAGTGAAAGTTCGTCGAGTTTTACAGTCAAAGCTACGAGTGATTTGTTTCTGAAAGTCGAGTTCCGTCTTTGGGACTCAAAGTTTTTCAAGTTTGAAGCTCGAAAACTCCGTGTTCATGACTCCAAAAATTGTTTGAGCACTTTTGAATACGTTGACTTTTATGTCCGAATAAATCAGCTTTTTGAGTTGAAAAGTCGAAATTTTTCGAGTTTGGAAGTCGAAAGTTCCGTCTTTGAAAGTTTAAGTTTTTCGAATTTGAGAATCGGAATTTCGAGATTGAACTTTGAGTAGGTACTCCATTTTTATAAGTCAAAATTTTTTGTCTTTAGAGGCTAAGTTTCTTGAGTTTAGAAGTCGGAATTGTTTGTCTAAGTTGAAGTTTTTTGACACAAAGTCGAAAATCGAATGCGGAAAACTGTGACTTTGGAAGAAGAAAAAATTCAAGATTGGAGTCAAAGTACTTCGTGTTTGAGAGTCAAAACGTCTGAGACTCGAGCTTTGAAGTCTTTCAAGTTTGAAAGTCGAGATTTGGGAAAAGCGGAACATCGGGATTAAGGTGGAAGTACTTCGTGTTTAAAAGTCGGAATGTTTCTTCTTTGAAATCATAAGTTTTCCAAGTTTAAAGGTCAAAATTTCGAGAAAAAAGTTCGAGTACCCCGTGTTTAAGAGTCAAAATTTCAAATTTTCGAATTCCAAGGTTCTCGAGTTGGGGAAAGGCGGGATATATCGGGATTGAAGTGATTTTACTTCGTCTTGGAATAATCAAAATGTTTTGTCTTTGAAAGTTAAGGTTTTTCCGACTTCAGAATGTCAAAACTTTCCTACTTTGGAAGTTAAAAGTTTTCGAGTTTGGAAGTCAAAAGCTCGTGATAAACGTCAAAATATTTCCTGCTCAAATATCGGACTGTTCCATCAAGTTTTTCGAATGATGTCGCAATTTTTCGTTTTTCAAATCGGAGTTTTTCGAGTTAGATGTCGGAATATTCCGTCTTTGAAAGCCCAAGTGCTTCGTGTTTGAAAGTCAAAATGTCAAATCCTATATTTTGGAAAATTTTTGAGTTTGAAAGTTGAAGTTACAAGTTTAAAATGGCGGGCTTTCGATCAAAAGTCGAAGTTTTTTCATCTTTGAAGTCAAAAAATTCCGAGTTTGGAAGACGGAATTTTTCGTCTTTGAGTCAAAATTTTTCACGTCGAGTTTGCTTCCAAAAGTCGAAGTTTTTCAGCTTTGGAGGTTAAAATATTTCTGCAAATCGACTTTTTTCAAGTAAAAAAGTCAAAGTTGATCGTTTTGAAGTCGAAATTATTCTTCTTCGAGAGTTGAAGTTCTTCCAGTTCAATGGCGAAATTTCGAGATTGAAGTCAAAGTACTTCGTGTCTGAATGTCGAAATTTTTCGTAATCAAAAGTGAAAATTTCACGTCTTTTTGGAACTTTTTTGAGTTTGGATTTGAAAGTCGCAATTGTGAGGTGAAAGTTGAAGTATTGCGAGTTGAAATATCAAAATTTTGCGCGTTTGAAAGTCAAAAGTTTCGAAATTGAAAGACCTCTTTGGAAATCGAATTTTTCGTCCTGAAGTCAGTTTCTCGAGTTGAAAAGTGGAAGTTTTTTTAGTTTGGGAGGCAAAATGTTTTATCTTCAAAAGTTGAAGTCTTTCAAGTTTGAAAGTCGAAATTTTGAGATTCAAATTGAAGTTCGTCGTTTATGACTCCAAATCATTTATCTTAGAGAGCTGAAGTATTTTGGATTCAAAAGTGAAAATTTGTCTTGAAAAATTCAATTTTTTTTGACTTTCGAAGTCAACAACCACACGCGACAAACTTCGACATTTACTGACAAAAATAATTCGAGATCAAAGTAGGAGTACTTCGTTTTCAAAAGTCGTAATGTTTCGTTTTTGAAAGTCGAATTTCCAGACTTTGAGTCATTCAGTTTGAACGTCGAAATTTCCCGTCATTAGAAGTGAAAGTGATTCGAAAATTTTTGAGACGAAAAGTTGAATTTTTGAGGTTCAAGTCGAAGAACTTCGTGTTCAAGAGTCATAATTTTTTGTGTTCAAAAATTGAAATGTTTTCTCTTGGTAAGTCGAAATTTACCAGGTAAAAAAATTGGAATTCATTGTCCTAGAGTCGAATTTTTTTTCATTGAAAGTCGAAGTTTCTCGAGTTTGAGAGTCGAAACTTTTCTAGTTTGAAAATCAAAGTTTTCTAGTTTGAAGTTTCTAGATTCAAGTCAAAGCAATTCGTGTTTGAACGTCATTCTTTTCATCTCAGTAGAAAAGTAGAAATTTTTCGAGCGTAAAACAAGAAATTTCACGTCTTTGAAAGTCGGATATGGTCGAGTTTGAAAGTCGGAATTTTGAGATAAAAGTCGACGTACTTCGAGTTTGGATGTTAAAATTTTTCCGAATCCGGATATCGGAGTTTCCCAAAAGCCATATCAAAATTTCCTGTTTTCCAAAGTCGAAATTTTTCGAGTTAGAAAGTTGTCAAAAATCAAACGCGAAAAACGTTGACCCTCAGAGACAAGATATTTCGAGATTGAAGTCGGAGTACTTCGTGTTTATGGGTGGAAATGTTCCGTCTTTGAAAGTGGAAGTTCCTCGAGTTCTACAGTTGAAATTACGAGATTGAAGTGCTTTGTTTTAGAAAGTCGAGTTTCGTCTTTGGAACTCAAAGTTTTTCAAGTTTGAAAGTCGAAATTTCAAGATCTAAGTTTTAAGTACTCCGTGGTCATGACTCCAAAAATTGTTTGAGCATTTTTGAATACGATGACTTTTATGTCCGAAATTCTCAGTCTTTGGAAGTCAAAGTTTTCGTCAATGAAACTTGAGGTTTTTTGAGTTGAAAAGTCGAAGTTTTTCGAGTTTGGAAGTCGAAAGTTCCGTCTTTGAAAGTTTAAGTTTTTCGAGTTTGAAAGTCGGAATTTCGAGATTGAACTTTGACTAGGTACTCCATGTTTATGAGTCAAAATTTTTCGTCTTTGGAGGCTGAAGTTTCTTGAATTCAGGAGTCGGAATTGTTTGTCTTTGAAAGTTGAAGTTTTTTGACACAAAGTCAAAAATCGAAAGCGGAAAACTGTGACTTTGAAAGAAGAAGAAAGTTCGAGGTTGGAGTCAAAAGTACTTCGTGTTTGAGAGTCAGAACGTCTAATAATCGAGCTTTGAAGTTTTCCGAGTTTAAAAGTCGAGATTTGGAAAAAACGGAACATCGGGATTGAGGTGGAAGTACCTCGTGTTCAAGTTTCTCCTTCAAAATTAAAAGTTTTTCAAGTTCAAAAGGCAAAATTTCGAGAAAAAACTTTGAGTACCCCGTGTTTGAAAGTCAACATTCCGATGTTTCGACTTCCAAAGTTCTCGAGTTGGTAAAAAACGGGATATATCGGGATTGAAGTGATTTTGCTTTGTATTAAAAAAATCAAAATGTTTTGTCTTTGAAAGTCAAGGTTTTTCCGACTCCAAAGCCAAAGTGTCAAAACTTTCCTACTTTGAAAGTCGAAAGTTCTCGAGTTTGGAAGTCGAAAGTTCGAGATAAACGTCGAAGTATTTCGTGCTTGAAAGTCGGACTGTTCGGTCAAGCTTTTCGAATGATGTTGCAATTTTCCGTTTTTGAAAGTCGGAGTTTTTCGAGTTAGATGTCGGAATATTCCGTCTTTGAAAGCCCAAGTCCTCCGTGTTTAAAAGTAAAAATGTCAAATCTTAGATTTCGAAGTTTTTTTGAGTTTGAAAGTTGAAGTTTCAAGTCTAAAATGGCGGACTTTTCATCAAAAGTCAAAGTTTTTTGAGTTTCGAAGTCGAAAATCAGGCGCGAAAAACTTTGATTTTCAAAAAGAATAATTTCGAGATTAAAGTTGAAGTAATTCGTGCTCAGAAGTCAAAATGTCTAATTTTCGAATTTCAAAGTTTCTCAAATTTGAAAGTTTAAGTTTTTCGAGTTTGAAAAAAAAAAAATGACAAAATTTCGAGAATAAAGTCAAAGTACTTCGTGTTCAAATATCGAAATTATTTGTCTTCAAAAGTCGATTTTTTTTCAATTTGAAACTCGTGAATTTTGGTATGTTGTTGAAGAACTTCGTGTTTGAATCCCGAAGTTTTTTCATCTTTGAAGTCGAAGAATTTTGGGTTTGAAAGACGGAATTTTCAGTCTTTGAGAGTCAAAGTTTCTCGCGTAGAGTTTGCTTTCAAAAATCGGAGTGTTTTAGGTTTGTAGGTCAAAATATTTCTGCAAATCGACTTTTTCACTGTAAAAGAGTCAAATTTGATCGTCTTGAAGTCAAAATTTTTCTTTTTCGGAAGTCGAAGTTTTTCCAGTTCAAAGTCGAAATTTCGAGATTGAAGTCAGAGTTTTCTGAGTTTGAACGTCGAAATTCTTTGTCTTTGAAAATCGAAGCTTTTCCTTTTTTGAAAGTCGGGGTGTTTCGCGATTCAAGGTAGAAATGCCGAGACTGAAGTCAAGCTACTTCGTGTATGAAAAGTTGAAATTTGTCGTCTCCAAAAATCGAAGTTTTTTTTTTGAGTTTAAATCGAAATGTCTTGCCTTTCATAGTTAAGGTTTCGGTTAGAGTCGAAGTACGTTCAGATGTCGAGATTTTTTGTCTTTGAGAGTTGAAATTTTTCGTGTTTAAAATTCGAAATTCATCGGGTTGGAGGTCGGAATCTCGAGATTGAAGTCGAAGCAATTGGTTTCATGATTAGGAATCAATTTCTCGTCTCCGAAAGTCGTAGCTTTTCGTCTTTGGAAGTCGAAGTGTTTTGCAATTCAACCGGTTGTGTCTGAAGTGTAGTTTCGAACCCTAGTTAGCCCCCTGATGGTTTCTCATGGCTATCAGTCGGAGTACTTCGTGTTTATGGGTGGAAATGTTCGGTCTTTGAAAGTGGAAGTTCCTCGAGCTCTACAGTTGAAATTACGAGATTGAAGTGCTTAGTTTTCGAAAGTCGAGTTTCGTCTTTGGAACTCAAAGTTTTTCAAGTTTGAAAGTCGAAATTTCAAGATCTAAGTTTAAGTACTCCAAGGTCATGACTCCAAAAATTGTTTGAGCATTTTTGAATACGTTGACTTTTATGTCCGAAATTCTCAGTCTTTGGAAGTCAAAGTTTTCGTCAATGAAACTTGAGGTTTTTTGAGTTGAAAAGTCGAAGTTTTTCGAGTTTGGAGGTCGAAAGTTCCGTCTTTGAAAGTCTAAGTTTTTCGAGTTTGAAAGTCGGAGTTTCGAGATTGAAGTTTGACTAGGTACTCCATGTTTATGAGTCAAAATTTTTCGTCTTTGGAGGCTGAAGTTTCTTGAATTCAGGAGTCGGAATTGTTTGTCTTTGAAAGTTGAAGTTTTTTGACACAAAGTCAAAAATCGAAAGCGGAAAACTGTGACTTTGAAAGAAGAAGAAAGTTCGAGGTCGGAGTCAAAATAACTTCGTGTTTGAGAGTCAGAACGTCTAATAATCGAGCTTTGAAGTTTTCCGAGTTTAAAAGTCGAGATTTGGAAAAAACGGAACATCGGGATTGAGGTGGAAGTACCTCGTGTTCAAGTTTCTCCTTCAAAATTAAAAGTTTTTCAAGTTCAAAAGGCAAAATTTCGAGAAAAAACTTCGAGTACCCCGTGTTTGAAAGTCAACATTCCGATGTTTCGACTTCCAAAGTTCTCGAGTTGGTAAAAAGCGGGATATATCGGGATTGAAGTGATTTTGCTTTGTATTAAAAAAATCAAAATGTTTTGTCTTTGAAAGTCAAGGTTTTTCCGACTCCAAAGTGTCAAAACTTTCCTACTTTGAAAGTCGAAAGTTCTCGAGTTTGGAAGTCGAAAGTTCGAGATAAACGTCGAAGTATTTCGTGCTTGAAAGTCGGACTGTTCGGTCAAGCTTTTCGAATGATGTTGCAATTTTCCGTTTTTGAAAGTCAGAGTTTTTCGAGTTAGATGTCGGAATATTCCGTCTTTGAAAGCCCAAGTCCTCCGTGTTTAAAAGTAAAAATGTCAAATCTTAGATTTCGAAGTTTTTTTGAGTTTGAAAGTTGAAGTTTCAAGTCTAAAATGGCGGACTTTTCATCAAAAGTCAAAGTTTTTTGAGTTTCGAAGTCGAAAATCAGGCGCGAAAAACTTTGACTTTCAAAAAGAATAATTTCGAGATTAAAGTTGAAGTAATTCGTGCTCAGAAGTCAAAATGTCTAATTTTCGAATTTCAAAGTTTCTCAAATTTGAAAGTTTAAGTTTTTCGAGTTTGAAAAAAAAAAATGACAAAATTTCGAGAATAAAGTCAAAGTACTTTGTGTTCAAATATCGAAATTATTTGTCTTCAAAAGTCGATTTTTTTTCAATTTGAAACTCGTGAATTTTGGTATGTTGTTGAAGAACTTCGTGTTTGAATCCCGAAGTTTTTTCATCTTTGAAGTCGAAGAATTTTGGGTTTGAAAGACGGAATTTTCAGTCTTTGAGAGTCAAAGTTTCTCGCGTAGAGTTTGCTTTCAAAAATCGGAGTGTTTTAGGTTTGTAGGTCAAAATATTTCTGCAAATCGACTTTTTCACTGTAAAAGAGTCAAATTTGATCGTCTTGAAGTCAAAATTTTTCTTTTTCGGAAGTCGAAGTTTTTCCAGTTCAAAGTCGAAATTTCGAGATTGAAGTCAGAGTTTTCTGAGTTTGAACGTCGAAATTCTTTGTCTTTGAAAATCGAAGCTTTTCCTTTTTTGAAAGTCGGGGTGTTTCGCGATTCAAGGTAGAAATGCCGAGACTGAAGTCAAGCTACTTCGTGTATGAAAAGTTGAAATTTGTCGTCTCCAAAAATCGAAGTTTTTTTTTTGAGTTTAAATCGAAATGTCTTGCCTTTCATAGTTAAGGTTTCGGTTAGAGTCGAAGTACGTTCAGATGTCGAGATTTTTTGTCTTTGAGAGTTGAAATTTTTCGTGTTTAAAATTCGAAATTCATCGGGTTGGAGGTCGGAATCTCGAGATTGAAGTCGAAGCAATTGGTTTCATGATTAGGAATCAATTTCTCGTCTCCGAAAGTCGTAGCTTTTCGTCTTTGGAAGTCGAAGTGTTTTGCAATTCAACCGGTTGTGTCTGAAGTGTAGTTTCGAACCCTAGTTAGCCCCCTGATGGTTTCTCATGGCTATCAGTCGGAGTACTTCGTGTTTATGGGTGGAAATGTTCGGTCTTTGAAAGTGGAAGTTCCTCGAGCTCTACAGTTGAAATTACGAGATTGAAGTGCTTAGTTTTCGAAAGTCGAGTTTCGTCTTTGGAACTCAAAGTTTTTCAAGTTTGAAAGTCGAAATTTCAAGATCTAAGTTTAAGTACTCCAAGGTCATGACTCCAAAAATTGTTTGAGCATTTTTGAATACGTTGACTTTTATGTCCGAAATTCTCAGTCTTTGGAAGTCAAAGTTTTCGTCAATGAAACTTGAGGTTTTTTGAGTTGAAAAGTCGAAGTTTTTCGAGTTTGGAGGTCGAAAGTTCCGTCTTTGAAAGTCTAAGTTTTTCGAGTTTGAAAGTCGGAGTTTCGAGATTGAAGTTTGACTAGGTACTCCATGTTTATGAGTCAAAATTTTTCGTCTTTGGAGGCTGAAGTTTCTTGAATTCAGGAGTCGGAATTGTTTGTCTTTGAAAGTTGAAGTTTTTTGACACAAAGTCAAAAATCGAAAGCGGAAAACTGTGACTTTGAAAGAAGAAGAAAGTTCGAGGTCGGAGTCAAAATAACTTCGTGTTTGAGAGTCAGAACGTCTAATAATCGAGCTTTGAAGTTTTCCGAGTTTAAAAGTCGAGATTTGGAAAAAACGGAACATCGGGATTGAGGTGGAAGTACCTCGTGTTCAAGTTTCTCCTTCAAAATTAAAAGTTTTTCAAGTTCAAAAGGCAAAATTTCGAGAAAAAACTTCGAGTACCCCGTGTTTGAAAGTCAACATTCCGATGTTTCGACTTCCAAAGTTCTCGAGTTGGTAAAAAGCGGGATATATCGGGATTGAAGTGATTTTGCTTTGTATTAAAAAAATCAAAATGTTTTGTCTTTGAAAGTCAAGGTTTTTCCGACTCCAAAGTGTCAAAACTTTCCTACTTTGAAAGTCGAAAGTTCTCGAGTTTGGAAGTCGAAAGTTCGAGATAAACGTCGAAGTATTTCGTGCTTGAAAGTCGGACTGTTCGGTCAAGCTTTTCGAATGATGTTGCAATTTTCCGTTTTTGAAAGTCAGAGTTTTTCGAGTTAGATGTCGGAATATTCCGTCTTTGAAAGCCCAAGTCCTCCGTGTTTAAAAGTAAAAATGTCAAATCTTAGATTTCGAAGTTTTTTTGAGTTTGAAAGTTGAAGTTTCAAGTCTAAAATGGCGGACTTTTCATCAAAAGTCAAAGTTTTTTGAGTTTCGAAGTCGAAAATCAGGCGCGAAAAACTTTGACTTTCAAAAAGAATAATTTCGAGATTAAAGTTGAAGTAATTCGTGCTCAGAAGTCAAAATGTCTAATTTTCGAATTTCAAAGTTTCTCAAATTTGAAAGTTTAAGTTTTTCGAGTTTGAAAAAAAAAAATGACAAAATTTCGAGAATAAAGTCAAAGTACTTCGTGTTCAAATATCGAAATTATTTGTCTTCAAAAGTCGATTTTTTTTCAATTTGAAACTCGTGAATTTTGGTATGTTGTTGAAGAACTTCGTGTTTGAATCCCGAAGTTTTTTCATCTTTGAAGTCGAAGAATTTTGGGTTTGAAAGACGGAATTTTCAGTCTTTGAGAGTCAAAGTTTCTCGCGTAGAGTTTGCTTTCAAAAATCGGAGTGTTTTAGGTTTGTAGGTCAAAATATTTCTGCAAATCGACTTTTTCACTGTAAAAGAGTCAAATTTGATCGTCTTGAAGTCAAAATTTTTCTTTTTCGGAAGTCGAAGTTTTTCCAGTTCAAAGTCGAAATTTCGAGATTGAAGTCAGAGTTTTCTGAGTTTGAACGTCGAAATTCTTTGTCTTTGAAAATCGAAGCTTTTCCTTTTTTGAAAGTCGGGGTGTTTCGCGATTCAAGGTAGAAATGCCGAGACTGAAGTCAAGCTACTTCGTGTATGAAAAGTTGAAATTTGTCGTCTCCAAAAATCGAAGTTTTTTTTTGAGTTTAAATCGAAATGTCTTGCCTTTCATAGTTAAGGTTTCGGTTAGAGTCGAAGTACGTTCAGATGTCGAGATTTTTTGTCTTTGAGAGTTGAAATTTTTCGTGTTTAAAATTCGAAATTCATCGGGTTGGAGGTCGGAATCTCGAGATTGAAGTCGAAGCAATTGGTTTCATGATTAGGAATTAATTTCTCGTCTCCGAAAGTCGAAGCTTTTCGTCTTTGGAAGTCGAAGTGTTTTGCAATTCAACCGGTTGTGTCTGAAGTGTAGTTTCGAACCCTAGTTAGCCCCCTGATGGTTTCTCATGGCTATCAGTCGGAGTACTTCGTGTTTATGGGTGGAAATGTTCGGTCTTTGAAAGTGGAAGTTCCTCGAGCTCTACAGTTGAAATTACGAGATTGAAGTGCTTTGTTTTCGGAAGTCGAGTTTCGTCTTTGGAACTCAAAGTTTTTCAAGTTTGAAAGTCGAAATTTCAAGATCTAAGTTTAAGTACTCCAAGGTCATGACTCCAAAAATTGTTTGAGCATTTTTGAATACGTTGACTTTTATGTCCGAAATTCTCAGTCTTTGGAAGTCAAAGTTTTCGTCAATGAAACTTGAGGTTTTTTGAGTTGAAAAGTCGAAGTTTTTCGAGTTTGGAAGTCGAAAGTTCCGTCTTTGAAAGTCTAAGTTTTTCGAGTTTGAAAGTCGGAGTTTCGAGATTGAAGTTGACTAGGTACTCCATGTTTATGAGTCAAAATTTTTCGTCTTTGGAGGCTGAAGTTTCTTGAATTCAGGAGTCGGAATTGTTTGTCTTTGAAAGTTGAAGTTTTTTGACACAAAGTCAAAAATCGAAAGCGGAAAACTGTGACTTTGAAAGAAGAAGAAAGTTCGAGGTTGGAGTCAAAAGTACTTCGTGTTTGAGAGTCAGAACGTCTAATAATCGAGCTTGAAGTTTTCCGAGTTTAAAAGTCGAGATTTGGAAAAAGCGGAACATCGGGATTGAGGTGGAAGCACTTCGTGTTCAAGTTTCTTCTTCAAAATTAGAAGTTTTCCAAGTTCAAAAGGCAAAATTTCGAGAAAAAAGTTCGAGTACCCCCTGTTTGAAAGTCAACATTGCGATGTTTCGAATTCCAAAGTTCTCGAGTTGGTAAAAGGTGGGATATATAGGGATTGAAGGGATTTTACTTCGTATTAAAAAAATTAAAATGTTTTGTCTTCGAAAGTCAAGGTTTTTCCGACTTTAAAATGTCAAAACTTTCCTACTTTGAAAGTCGAAAGTTCTCGAGTTTGAAAGTCGAAAGTTCGAGATAAACGTCGGAGTATTTCGTGCTTGAAAGTCGGACTGTTCGGTCAAGTTTATCGAATGATGTCGCATTTTTTCGTTTTTTAAAGTCGGAGTTTTTCGAGTTATTGCCGGAATATTCCGTTTTTGAAAGCCCAAGTCCTTCGTGTTCAAATGTCAAAATGTCAAATCCTAGATTTTGATGTTTTTTCGAGTTTGAAAGTCGAAGGTTCAAGTTTAAAATGGCGGACTTCCGATCAAAAGTCGAAGTTTTTAGAGTTTCAAAGTCGAAAATCGGAAAACTTTGACTTTGAACGAAAATAAATTTGAGATTGGAGTCAAAGTACTTCGTGTTTAGAAGTCAAAATGTCTAGTCTGCAAATTTCAAAGTTTCTCAAGTTTGAAAGTCTAAGTTTTTTGAGTTTCAGAAGAAAAAATGACAAAAATTCGAGAATAAAGTTGAGGTACTATGTGTCCAAATATTGAAACTACTCGTTTTTAAAAGTCGATTTTTTCTTTTAATTTGAAAGTCGTAGATTTGTAATTATTGTTGAAGTACTTTGTGTTTGAATGCCGAAGTTTTTTCATCTTTGAAGTCGAAAAATTTCGAGTTTGAAAGACGGAACTTTCTGTCTTTGGGAGTCAAAGTTTTTTGCGTCGAGTTTGCTTTCAAAAGTCGGAGTTTTTTAGGTTTGAGGTCAAAATATTTCTACAAATCCACTTTTTTCGAGTAAAAAAGTCAAAATTGATCGTCTTGGAGTCCAATTTCTTTTTCTTCAAAAGTCGAAGTTTCTCTAGTCAAAGTCGAAATTTCGAAATTGAAGCCAGAGTTTTCCGAGTTTGAACGTCGAAATTCTTTGTTTTGAAAATCGAAGCTTTTCCTTTTTTGCAAGTCGGGGTGTTTCGCGATTCAAGGTAGAAATGCCGAGATTGAAGTCAAGCTACTTTTTCGAGTTTTTTCTTGAGTTTAAATCGAAATGTCTTGTCTTTCATAGTTAAGGTTTTGATTAGAGTCGAAGTACGTTCATATGTCGAGATTTTTTGTCTTCGAAAGTTGAAATTTTTCGTGTTTAAAATTCGAAATTCATCGGGTTGGAGGTCGGAATCTCGAGATTGAAGTCGAAGCACTTGGTTTCATGACTGGGAATTACTCGTCTCCGGAAGTCGAAGCTTTTCGTCTTTGGAAGTCGAAGTGTTTTGCAATTCAACCGGTTGTGTCTGAAGTGTAGTTTCGAGCCCTAGTTAGCCCCCTGATGGTTTTTCATTGCTATCAGAATTTCAGTAAGCCTCCTGTTGCCTACTTGTTATCCAGAGCTCCATTGGGTCCCTTTATTTCTTCAATGTCTTTTTGAAGCCCTGCTGAGCCCCCTTACATCTTTCCAAGACTTTCGGAACATAAGTAAGCGCGTGCCTTGATGTGATATTCGCAGCCCTATCGGGGCCCCTTGTGTCCTCGGGTGTAGTACAGAGCCCGAGATTGAGCCTAATTGGTCCAATTATGTTTTTATTGGCTTCCAGAGTACCAGTAAGCCCCCTTTTCCCTTCATTGTTATGCAAAGCTCTATTGGGCCCCCTTGTGTCTTCAGTACCGTTTGAAGCCCTACTGCCTTGCATTTTTCCGTAGCTTTCGGAACTCTATTGGGCCTCCTTGTGTCCTCATGTGTCGTTTGGAGCCCTAATAAGTCCGCCTATATTTTTTCGTGGCTTTCAGAGTTCCAGTGAACCCCCAGGCTTGGAAACCCTAGTGTACCTGAATCCCTTGTGCCTTCATGAGACATACGGAGTCCTATTGGGCCCCCACATGTACACAAGTATAGTTTGGAGCTCTTATTAGCCCCCTTGTGCTTTTTCAAGGCTCTCAGAGTTTCAGCAAGCTTCCTTCTGCCTTCTTTTCTTACACGTTACTATATTTTGCCCCATTGTTTTTTTTTTCAACGTCTTTTGAAGCCCTACTGAGCCCCCTTGCATCTTTCCGAGACTTCCGGAGCATGATTTAACACCGAAGTGAACACCTTGTGCCTCAATGTGATACTCGGAGCTTTATAGGGCCCCCTTCCATCCTCAAGTGTGGTATGGAGCTCTAATTAGCCCACTTAGCCTTTTACTGGCTTTCAGAATACAAGTAAGCCCCCTTTTTGCCTTCATGTTATGTCAAGCTATGAAGCTTCACTGGGCCCCCTTGTGTCTTCGATATCGTTTGAAGCCCTGCTGAGCACACACAGGAAGGACACAAGAGAGTCTCCACTGGAGTTTCGGAAAAAATTATGACGATACAAAGAAGCTCATCAGAGTGAGTATCCAGAGTAATCCAGGAGGGAGGAGTATTTTTTCAGGGACGTCTCTTCCGGGGGACGTTTTCTCCCGAGGATGTATTTTCCTGGAGATGTATTTTTTCTGGGACGTCCTTTCTTTGGGACGTTTTTGCGGGAGACGTTTTTTTCTAGATCCGGTGGCTGAAGAGCTGTTACCTCTTGCGATATTTCTAAATTGAGATATTTTGTTGCAGGGATATTTTTGGCCGGGATAATATTTGCGGGAATATTTTTGGTTGGGATATTATTGACAAGATATTTGTGGCTGGATATTTTTGGCTGGGATATTCTGTTACCTGACCCATATGGTGCGGCGACAAAATATCACAGCCAAAAAAAATTCCACCATATCTACATATGAAGATCACAGAACAACTTTTGGCGTCCCCACAGTAATCGCTCCCTAGAATTCCAAACCGATTCCTGACCGTTCACAGCGAGCATGCACCCTTAACCAATTTCCGTAACGTATTTATCATTTTTATCGTCACGATTCCGAACGACTGTTCTTATGTATATTTGCAATTGACCCAAATACTCGTGAATGAGCCCGCGTCGCGACGCCTCTTTCGCCCGCGCCCGCCCTTTCGAATATTATCGATTCCGAATGGACTTCGTGATACACAAAAGCGCCCATACCAGCCCAACAACACTTTTTTTATCTGCAACAACACACTTTGTGTTTGCAACACATTTTGTGTGGTTGATGTTTTTCTGTTACGGCAAAATGTGGCGCTTCCAGCACTGAACTTACAGCATATTCGAACATTTTTGAAGTGTTCTCGACCAATTTTCAGAGCTTGACCGCCAGTTAGTAGCCGCAGTTCCAGGTCAGCGAAGCGCTCGCGTGCTTGGCCCGAATTATGTGTCGTCGCTCCCCTCTGGATCTTGATTAATCCCCGATTAATATATTCCGCTTGTCGGACAGAAAAGCTTTTTAATTTCTCGATTATTATGTACACTCACTGCTGCTGGCGCAATGCTACAGCCGTGATTTTGTTTTGTACAAGTGTCGATTTTTATCGAATCATGTTTCCATGATTTTTTTTTTTTCATATACTGAATGTTTGATGTATATTTTTGCTGAAAGCGGGCGAAGAGAGCTTTTTCAGCAGCTGGCAGGGCCGCGGGAAACGTGGCAGCCAGGAACGGCATCGGCAAGGGACGATGAATAAGTAATGCCGTGCCCAGGGCACGGCGCGATGAAATTATTATGCAACGTTGAAATTCTAATCGGAATTAATTGTCTCGGCTCAATTAAATTCGATATTGCGACATTTTAACGTCGCAGCAGCAGTATAGGGTTGCTAATGGCAGGTAATCTTGACATTTGGCTTTGCGAACCGATCGAGTTTCACTACTACGCTTTCTCGCCGTATCGCGGGGTGATTATTTCAAGCTGATCCAATCTGGCGAAGCTTTGTTCAACTGGCTTTAATCCCCATCTAATCATACAATCTAGCGTGTGACGACTGTGACGTCATTTGTTTGTCTTTCAAGAGATCCAAAAATGTTTCATTTCATTCTTAAGCCAAAGATTCAAACTGAATTTTGGAGTTTCTGGTAGATACAGAACAAATCGCAATCAATTGAACAAATAAGGCATAATAAAACCGAATACAAGTCCTTATTTCAGTCCTCTTATATTGTGCCTATGAGAATGGACGGATCAGGCCAATATTTCGAACCAACCCGGCCGAGCGCAATATTTCACTACACTTGTTCTGGCGTCCGGATTTCATCAAATTCCGATTAAACCTGATTACACCTCCAAAACCTCATTCACAACTACTCAAAGGTGTTTCGAGTATTCCAGAATGCCATTTGGTTTGTGAAATGCTCCCGCTACTTCTCAAAGCATCATAAATGCCGCGCTAACAGGTATGCAGGGAACACAATCTTTAGAATATTAGATGACACTGTAATTCATGTCAATTCATTGATGGAATACCCAGACGCCTCTTGAAATGTCTTCTCAACTCTGTTAAAACGTCAGTGAATTAGGTCAGAATCTGACATTTCATTGAACAAGCCGATAAAATGATGTCACCTTACATCATTGAAGACAGTTCAAAAGCCACTGGAACAGATTGAAATTTTCAAAATATCACTGGAATTAAAGTCCGTCGCAATAACACTTGAACACTGAACACTTGAAATCTGTTAGAATACCAGTCGATAGGCTAGAATCTGTAATTCACGTCAGCTAATCGTATTCAAACACCGGCAGCTTTTTATTTCCAGGTCAAGTCAGTAACGGGCTAGACTCTTTAGCTTGGGTCAACGCGTGAGATTAAAATACAATTTTTCATTGTTTTAAGTTCAGGCATCTAACGAGTGCGAAAAGTGACCGTTTTCTAGTCAACTCAAGAGAAATGAGCATTTTGAGCTTTCCAGCTTTTACAGTCTCACAAGATGAGGAAAGTGAGAGTTATCGGCCAGGCTTGAAGTGGTCCATTCATTTCATTTCATTTCATTTCATTTATTTATATTGCCATCGAGAGACCTCTTCGAAGGTAGGTTATATCTTGACACTGTCAACTATTACAATAATTGATTTGTCAGATATGTGTCACAGCTCCAAAATCTTTTCACACCATCTTCTCCGCCTTCCAACCATCGTTCTCTCCATTGAACCCATCAAGTCCATCGTTCTCGTTCTCCTACACCTTCTTCCATCTCATTTTCTATCCGCAAACCCCAGAAAAACTTTATATCAAATACGATGGAAATTTTGAACTTGCAGTCCAAATATTCATATTGCAAGCACCACAGGTTATTTCTATAACGTCGGGTGGCGAATTGTTATTCACTGTAGAAAATTAAACAATATTTTAATAGCTGACGCATATCCATTACACAACACTGGAGATGTCTTGAAACAAGTTGATCGAGCGCAGTATTTCACTACACTTGTTTTAGCGTCAGGATATCATCAACTTCCAATGAATTCTGGAGACTTCTCCAAAACCGCATTCACAACCATCCAAGGATATTTAGATTATTTCGGAATGCCATTTGGTTAACAAAATGCTCCCGCTACTTTCCAAGGACTAAAAAATGCCGCGCTAACAGGTTTTCAGGGGATACAATGTTTTGTCTATCTAGATGACGTTGTTATTCAAAACATTTAATCAGGGAAAACATCAGACGTTTCAAAAACGTATTTTTACACTCTAGTGAAAATAATTAAAAATTTGAACTCGAAGAATGCGGACTTGGCCATATTATTTCTAGAAAAGTGTCAAGTCAAATCCAAACAAATTCAGAGCTATACGTGAATTTCCGACATCAATATCCCTTGGAGGTATCAAAGTTTTTCTTAGTGTGATAGGACATCAAAGGAAATTCATGAAAGATTTTTCAAAATTTGCAAAACCATTCACTTTATTAATCAAAAGAACATTTTACTTTCGATAGCCGGATGCACAAAAACCAGCATTTGAACAATTCAAGCGAATTCTCTCTGCTGAACATATTTTACGATTTCCTGATTTTTCAAAACTATTTTTATTGACAACAGGAAACAACAGACAGTGCGGAAAGTGACCGTTTTCTAGTCAACTCGACAAATAAGCATTTCGATCTTTCCAGCTTTTGCAGTCTTACAAGATGAGAAAAGTGAAAGTTATCGGCCACGCTCAAATTAGTTCATCCATACTGCAAGCCCAACATGTTATTCCATAACGTCAAGCTTTTAGCAAGGACGAAAAATGGCAGCTTATCTATCTGCCAAAATAACTCTTCATTTCGACAAGCACTGGAAGTGAGTATTTAGCTATCTGCCAGACTGATCCTTGTGTATCAAGTGAAAACAGGTAGCATCCACGCTCAAGTGTGAAAAGTAAGCACTTGTCTGTCAACTTATCTCGTACACCGGCAGCTCATTCACGGTCCCTCGGTCTGCAGCTGGAACGAAAAGTGACAGCTTTCCAGTAGGCTGGTGCAAAATAAATTCTACAGGGTTTCAAGATACTTGTTTCATTGTAGTGAGATAAGTGACACATTCCCGAATAGTATTGAAAGCAATTCGTTCATATTTTAAACCTGAGAAGTTATTTGTTCAAAAAATTATTTGAGGGATAGCTAGCTTCGACAAGAACGGAAAGTGCCAGATCAGTTCGTGCTATTCAATTAGCGGTAAGCTCATTTCAAGGTCAAGTCTGGAACGAAGCGGAAAAGACCGTTTTTCAGTGAGCTTCGAAGTACTCCGTTCATATCGCAGCCCTAACAAGTTACTCCAGTACGGTGAGCTGTTAACAAGGGTAAAAAATAGCGGTTTGCCTAGCTGCCAGAGGAATCCAAGCTCTACATTTTCGCATGAGCGCAGAAAGCGAGTATTTATTTGTCCACTCAAGATAATAAGATACCATAGGATGGAAACTTGAAAAATTTATTATTTCGAGCTTCGCAACCTCTTGTTTTGAAAAAGTAACAGTGAGTTTTTCAACCGGTTCAAAAGATAATGCTAGGTCGAGCAAATATTTCACTACACTTGCTCCAGCGTCCGGCTATTATCAAATTCCAATTGAACTGAAAGACTCACCTGAACCCGCGTTTAGAACTACCCAAGGATATTTCGAGGAGGTACCAAAAAAGTTTTGGATGGTCTACAATGTTCCAGAATATTCCACAACATTCAAAAGTGTTCTGGAATGTTCCATAATGATCTTGAATGTTCCTGGATGTTTCCGAACGTTCCAGACTATTCCTGAATGTTCCAGAATATACCTGAACATTCTGGAATGGTGCGGAATGATCTCGGATACTCTCAAATATTCTGTACTGTACCTCTACCAATAGATGGCCCCACACCAAAAAAGCTTCGAATAGTCCACAATGTTCCAGAACCTTCCACAACTTTCAAAAGTGTTCTGGAATGTTCCACAATGATCTGGAATCTTCCGGGATGTTCTTGATCGTTTCAGACTATTCCCAAACATTCCAGAACATACTGGAATGATCTCGAATAATCTCGAGTTACCCGAACATTTCAGAGCATATCGGAATATTCTGGGATGTTGTGGAACAATCTCGAATGTTTTACAATGATCCCGATCATTTCAGACTACTCCAGAACATTCCAGATCATACCTGAACATTCTGGAATGTTGTAGAGTGATCGCGGATACTCTTGATTTTCCCGAACATTTCATAACATACTGGAACATTTTGGAATGTTATAGAATGATCCCGAAGGTTCCATAATGATCTGGAATGTTCCGGGATCTTCCAAACATTACGAAACATACCGGAAAATTCTAGAATGTTGTGGAATGATCTCGAATGTTCCACAATGATCTGGAATGTTCCGGGATGTTTCTGAACGTTCCGGGATGTTTCCGAACGTTCCAGACTATTCCTGAACATTCTAAAACATACCGGAACATTCTGGAATGTTGTGGAACGATCCAGAATGTTCGCAATGGATTGGGATGTTCCGGAATGTTTCCGAACGTTTTAGATTCTAGTTAACCGGAACATTCTGGATTGTTGTGGAATGATAACGAATGCTCCACAATGACCTAGAATGTTCCGGGATGTTTCTGAACGTTCCAGATCATTCACGACTATTCCAGGAAAGATCTCGAATGTTCAACAATGAGTTGGAATGTCACGGAATGTTGCCGAACCTACCAGACTATTCTCGTCAATACCGGAACGTTCTGGAGAGCTGTGGAATTATCACGAATCTCAAAATTTCGACTTCTAGAATGTTCCGGGATGTTTCTGAACGTTTCAGATCATTCGCGACTGTTTCAGAACATACCGGAACATTCTGCAATGTTGTGGAATGATCTCGAATGTTCCACAATGGGTTGGAATGTTACGGAATGTTGCCAAACCTTCCAGACTATTTCCGACAATACCAAAACACTCTGGAGGGTTGTGGAATGATCGCGAATCTCGAAATTTGGACTTCTGGGATGTTCCGGGATGTTTCTGAACGTTTCAGATTATTCACGACTGTTTCAGAACATACCGGAACATACTGCAATGTTGTGGGATGATCTCGAATGTTCCACAATGAGTTGGAATGTTACGGAATGTTGCCGAACTTTCCAGACTATTTCCGAGAATACCGGAACATTCTGGAGAGTTCTGGAATGATTGCGAATCTCAAAATTTCGACTTCTGGAATGTTCCGGAATGTTTCTGAACGTTCCAGATTATTCACGACTGTTTCAGAACATACCGGAACATACTGCAATGTTGTGGGATGATCTCGAATGTTCCACAATAGGTTGGAATGTTACGGAATGTTGCCAAACCTTCCAAACTATTTCCGTCAATACCGGAATATTCTGGAGAGTTGTGGAATGGTCGCGAATCTCAAAATTTCGACTTCTGGAATGTTCCGGAATGTTTCTGAACGTTCCAGATTATTCACGACTGTTTCAGAACATACCGGAACATTCTGCAATGTTGTGGAATGATCTCGAATGTTCCACCATGGGTTGAAATGTTACGGAATGTTGCCGAACCTTCCAGACTATTCCCGACAATAACGGAACTTCCTGGAGAGTTGTGGAATGGTCGCGAATCTCAAAATTTCGACTTCTGGAATGTTCCGGAATGTTTCTGAACGTTCCAGATTATTCACGACTGTTTCAGAACATACCGGAACATACTGCAATGTTGTGGAATGATCTCGAATGTTCCACCATGGGTTGAAATGTTACGGAATGTTGCCGAACCTTCCAGACTATTCCCGACAATAACGGAACATCCTGGAGAGTTGTGGAATGGTCGCGAATCTCAAAATTTCGACTTCTGGAATGTTCCGGAATGTTTCTGAACGTTCCAGATTATTCACGACTGTTTCAGAACATACCGGAACTTACTGCAATGTTGTGGGATGATCTCGAATGTTCCACAATGAGTTGGAATGACGCGGAATGTTGCCGAACCTTCCAGACTATTCCCGACAATACCGGAACATTCTAGAGAGTTGTGGAATTATTGCGAATCTTGAAATTTCGACTTCTAGAATGTTCCGGGATGTTTCTGAACGTTCCAGATTATTCACGACTGTTCCAGAACATACCGGAACATTCTGCAATGTTGTGGATGATCTCGAATTTTCCACAATGGGTTGGAATGTTACGGAATGTTGCCGAACCTTCCAGACTATTCCCGACAATACCGGAACATTCTGGAGAGTTGTGGAATGATCACGAATCTCGAAATTTCGACTCTCAAACTAGAAAAGTTTCGACTTTTATGGGCAATTCGACATTTAAATACGGAAAACTTCTACTTCAATCCGGTGAGATTTCGCCTTTCTTGAACTCGAAAAACTTCGACTTTTGAACTCGGGAAACTCCGAAATTCGAAGATAAGAAATTCAAACTGTGGAAACGAAGCACCGTCGACTTTAATCTGGGAATATTCTGTCTCCGAGAGTCAAAGTTTTTTGAGATTGATCTTCGACTCAGAAGATTCGACTTCAAATCCCGGAAAATTTCGACATTGGGAGTTGAAAAATGTTCACTTTGGAAGACGAAAAATGTGGACCTATGAACACTGAGTACTTTGATCTCAACCTTGAAATTTCTCAAGATTCGACTTTGCAAGATGAATGGTTTCGACATTTCAACACGGAGCACTTCGACTTCAATCTCAAAACTCCGCCTTCTTGAAACTCGAAAAGCTTTGACTTTCGGAGAGGGAAAATTTCGATATTCAATCTAGAAAAACTAAAGAAAAACCTCAATTTTTTGAGCTATCAACTTTTTATAAGTGCGAAAAATTTGTCAACTCGAGATACTGAAATTTTAGCAGCGTATTATGTTGCCTCATGAGCTGTGACAAACACATGGCATGAGCTACAACTTGTGAAAAAAGGAGCATTGCAATCTCTCAAGTTCCTGTAGTCTCACAAGGGTGATAGTCCTAGCGGTATAAGTAAAATTTCATAAAAATGGCTCTAATTGTGACAAAAGTGTGAAATTTGGTGTGTGGACTCCTTAAAGCATTTCAAAGGTTTTCAGAAGGGGAGCCAAGAAAAATTTTGATTTTAATTTTTTCAATTTTTTGTGACGTCATTTTTTTTCTTTTTTTTTCTTTCTGAAACTGTCTGAGATTTTTGACTTTTGTCTTTGTACTATGGTGAGTAATTGCTTATTCCAAGAAACGGAAGAGAAAATTTGTGAAAAAAATCAATTGAACTGAAATGATGACGTTTTTTGCAAAAATCAAACTTTTCAATTTTGTGTGAAATGTGGATATGTGAAAAATAGAAAAATGCAACTATTCCTCAAAAAAAGCCCTATCAGAAGTTCTTAAAGTGTGTCTCCAAATTCCAAGCCGTTCTCAAGATATTTGGAAAAATGTTATTTCTTGCAATTGTTCCTTCGTATTAGCTCCTATTACATCAAACACATCACAGGGTTCTTTTTTCTTAGAAATATACTTAGGAATGATCAGACCGGAGATTTCTTAGTAGTTTATTGTAAATTGTAATTTTTCCAGTGGCGTAGACGTGGAAATTCGAACCATTTCTACCCTCCCACCGTACTTTCTACACCACTCGATTATTTAGAAAATATATGACATTTTGGCATCATGATCATCTAAGTTCACCTAGTATGACACTTCTTTTGAAAACAAGATGAGATCGACGATCTTGAGCACACAATTTTCCCACTGATCAGATCGACTGCTAAATATTACTTTTTTTTTAAGTATATTAAGTAACATTTATTAATAGGTAAATTTTACAAAGATGATATAGTAATAAAAACGGACATTACATTTTGTATCACCTCCTCGATCATCTCCATCATGACTGTTTTAGATACATAATAGTTTATTGTTTCCCCAAACTGAAAATTCTGCACTTTATCAACAGTAAAGTTGGTTGAGTGGCTATCACTGGCGTCGAAGGCATACATATCATCGCATCTATTTTGTAATTATTGCGGTTTGGAACATAGGAACATACCTACCTATTTGTTTGTAAATATTTGTATTTTATTAGACAAGATGATCATCAAAAGCCACTTGTTGTGACATCCTATTTAAAAACTCTGGGGGGGGGGGACAAACAACTATAATTTATCTAAAACAGTCATGATGGAGATGATACAAGATGCATTGTTTCGCAGTCGATCTGATCAGCGGAAAAATTGTGTGCTTTTTAAATGAAGTGTCATGCTAAGTGATCTTGGATGATCATCATAATGCCAAAATGTCATGTATTTTTCAAATAATCGAGTGGTGTAGAAAGTATGGTGAGAGAGTAGAAACGATTTGAATTTTTATGATCTACACCACTGGAAAAATTACAATTTACAATGAACTTCTAAGAAATCTTCGGTCTGATCATTCTGAAGTATATTTTCAAGAAAAAAGAACCCTGTTATATGTTTGATGAAATAGGAGCTAATACGAAGAAACAGTCGCAAGAAATAATATATTTCCAAATATCTCGAAAACGGCTTGGAATTTTGAGAAACACTTCCATAACTTCTGATAGGGCTTGTTTTGAGGGATAATTCCCTTTTTTGATTTTTCACATATTCACAGTATTTTTTGAAAAAAATGGAAAAAATTGATTTTTACAAAAAACGCCATCATTTCAGTTCAGTTAATTTTTTTCGCAAATTTTCTCTTCCGTTTCTTGGACTAAGCAGTTACTCACCATAATACAAAAGCAAAAGTAAAAAATCTTGAATAGTTGCAAAAATGAAAAAAAAATAAAAAAAATGACGTCACAAAAAATTAAAAAATCAAAATCAAAATTTTTCTTGGCTCCCCTTCTAAAAACCTTTTAAATGCTTCAAGGAGTCCACACACCAAATTTCACACTTTTGTCACAATTAGAGCCATTTTTACGTGTACCGCTAGGACTATGAGAAAGTGACAGCATTCGAGTCATATGTGAAAAATGAACATCTTTAGCGTTAAAGCTTCTGGAGCCTCACATCAGTGAGAAAAGTAATCTGAAAGGATATTTTGAATATTTCAGAATGCCATTTGGTTTGACAAATGCTCCTGCTACTTTTTGAAGAACAGTATATCCAGCCTTGACAAGTTTGCAGCAAATATAATGTTATGTTCATCTGGATGACGTTGTTATTCAAATCAGTTCATTGGAAGAATACACCGGGAGTTACAAGGATGTTTTTTCCGCTTTCTTGAGAATAAATCAAAATTTCAACCCGAAGTATGCGAACTTCTACAGAAAAAAGCTTCCTATCTTGGTCAAATTGTTTCTCTGAAGCCAAATCCCAACAAATTTAGAGCTATACGTAAAATTCCAACACCAAAGTCTCCTTGAAGTAATCAAGAGATTCTTGGTATGATAGGATATCACAGGAAATTGATTGAAGATTTCTCAAAAATTGCAAAACCGTTGACTTCATTGTTGAGAAAAAACATTCGATTTCTATATGTCTCGGCTCACAACCAACGCGCTGTTCAGCCGCCCAAAGACGTCACTCAGCACGCTCAGGTGTTGTGGTCAAGTCTCCGTCACGATGACGATGTCGTCAAAATATACGAAAACTGACCGTTCCAGCTTCAGCTCCAGGACGCACAGCCGCTGCCAAGTTGCCGGCGCGTTGTTCAAGCTGAACAGCACTCGCTTGAATTGCGACAGTGCTCGCCGTGGAACCGCAAACGCCGTCATCGGCCGGGGTGATTCTTCAATCTCCATCTGCTAGTATCCGGATGTGATGTCTAGCGAAGGTAAATATCAGGCGCGTCTCAGGCTGTCGAGTATGGATACTCGGTCGGTAACGGCATTCACTCTGCGATAGTCAACGCAGAAGCGGTACTGATCTAGTAACAATCACATTTCGAGAAGCGTGACTTAGAAGGCTCTATCACCTCCCACTTTCAGCATTATGTCCAATCGTAGGTATTGTCAGCTTGGAAGGGTACATTGCCACTTGGCGACAACAGCTCTCGGGCTGCTTAGGATCAGAATCAATTGCTGAATGCTGTTGCTACATTGAATCGTTAAACATTGCAGACTGAATACAATCAACTCAATTCTTCCGAATCAAATTTTACGTCATGGAAAAGAAAAGCTACCAAATGGCAACCGTTGGAAACATAGACTGGCGGGTATTTAAGGATACTGCAGCAGTAAAAATGGCCGGAATACATTAACGTGTCGGTGGTGGTGGTGGAATATAAAATACAGCACACGGCCCCCAAAGTACCTGTCGTGTCTACTTGCACTAATTTACCTCGAACATCATGCATTTTTAACTTTGTTTTTTTTTTGGCCGGCTCCACACAACAGCGTTCTGTGTCCAGCTGAAGACAGCCCGGGGAACTATAAATTAAATTGCGGTTTTCCATGCATCACCACTCACAACCCCGCATGCCGCAATAATAAGATTTAATTGCTCGGCCCTTTGGGATTGCGTGTATTTATAGCCAGCCATGTACCGTGGGCAAGTACTGTAAGAATATTTGCCCGATGCCCGCAATCCTCGAGTATTGATTATCGTGATAACGGCGCAAAGTTGGGAAGGTTCTTTGGAAAAAAATCTTTGCTGAAAGTGTGTGCGGCGCTGCAAAAAGCCGGGGAAGGTGAAGCAGCAGGAGAGTCTGCGGAACGGCAGCAGCAGAAGCAGCAGCAGCAGCAGCAAAAACCCATAAACGTCATCGTAATATAAAGATATACGAGCTTTCGCAAATTAATTTATTCAAACACATCAAGTTTTATCCTCGTGCGGTGCCGGCCTTAAGGTTCTTCTCTGGCGGAACGTTTCCTTTCCGTGTGCGGACGGGGCTCGGCACATTCTCTGCGCTGTAGTGTAGAAGTCTGCAGTGGACTTTGCGAGGGGTTGGCGTTCGGAAGCGTGGAGGGGCGGCCCGGTGGCGGCGGTGCCCCACTGTGCCAAGGTCGCCACCAGACACGCCAACCTCGTAAAATATTTTAATTGTTGGTAGTATCGTGAGATACGAACATAACTGATGAGCGCGGCCTGGATTCGCGGAGCTCCGTCGCGGCGCTTGTGCGGTGTGCCTCCTGCCCTCCCCCCCCCCGCCATTTTTTATCTGCAGCTTTATCTGATGCAGAAATTACTGCTTTGTTCGTTCTGATGAACCGCTTTTCAGTCAACAGACACAAGGCATACTTTTCAAAGTAAAGTGGAATCAAAAAATCTTGCAGGTCAGTGATCAGTTACTATTTGTAACTTCCTGTCATATAAATACGAACTAGCTGTCACCGGCGCCGGCAAGTTGTCGCCTGGGTGACAGCATTGGTTGAAAAGTAGACAGGGAATGTGTTCCACTGACACCGGACAAGTGGAAAGGGAATTGTTTACATGATGTTGATTTTCCGTTGTTAGTAGAGGAAAAATGAGACTCTATTGTGACTTTCGTGTGCACGGAAAGGTGAAAAGCTGGGGTGCATTTTTTATGGTGTAGTATGGCTTGGGGATGAAGAATCCACTTGTCGTCAAAAAATCGTCCAGTGTGGGGGCGGTATGGGGGCGGTTTTGTGAAAAAACAGTTTTTTTAAAAAATGTTCTACAGTTTGTCAGCTTTTGGCTGATATCAGCTTGGAACAAATCCGTCAACTGTAAGTTGTCGTAAATAATTTATGAATAAAAAGGTGATCATTTACTTTGCCATAAGAATACACGTAAAACTTGACGCCTCGTGCGCAAAGAACGTTGAATATCTCAGTAACGTGTTGAATGACATTTTTCATTCTACTCCCACTCGATTATCTTCGTAACCACTAGTTCAATCAAAAAAGTTCCTTCTGTAAACCATGCTATCTATTTCATTGCAATTCTTGGGGTTCTTTTAGATTTGATTTATCTTGAATAATAACTGAGCTAGGGACGGAATTGTAATGTATTGCATGCAACGGACAAGTGCAGCGCTGAGGCCCTCGCGTACCCCTGCCACCCGCGCATCCCCGCAAAGGCCGTGGTGTATTGAGACGATAAATCTGCAGATTTATTATTGTGGCTGATGATCGAAACATTGTAAAAGTGTAGTCGGTAAATTTGCAATATAAATAAATATATACCCCTTGAATTACGACGTACGTCTTCACATATTATAATAGTCCAGTCAAAATAGGTTTTAACCGGAAATAAATTCGGAAGTTGACGAAATTTAGTGGATCGATGCAGAATTGAACGTGGAATAATATAATGAAATTCCCAAAAGGCTTGACTTTTTTTTAGGACCAATAAAAAGCACCATCCTTGAAAATTTTGTTTTTTTTTTCTGAATAACTTGTAAACTATTACTTTTAGAACACAGCACCAACAAAGCAAATGTAGGCCGTTAAATTCCCAAGAGATCAGTATAAAACTCATTACTGTTTGGTCAATAGCCTCTGAGATACCGCGTCTGCAAAAACGCAGTGAAAATTACTTAAAATATATTTTCGAATTTTATGTAACAATTTGCATAGTGTCAATTCAGGGGCTGTAACGTGAACAGCGAATGTGCGAATTTCAATGTGTTTTTTTCTACATTCGGTATCACACTTTTGTTTAGAAGTCACCAACTTCAAAATGGTACTTTTCCTTGACCTTTGAAATCGATACTTGATGTCCAGAAGAATCCGCAAAAATCGTTTTTTTTCATAAATAAAATGATCTGCACGCAGTCTTCCTTCAAATTGATTGTTTTTCTTTCTGACCGGTTTCGCAGGTCTCTGGCCATTCTTCATCAAAGTGTGGAGTCTAAAATAAAATACATAAAACAAGTAGGTACATAAAAGGTGAACGATAACACACCGAATCACCGACATTGTATAAATGGTGAAGATAAAGTTTGTATAAATGATAAGTGAATTGTTTTTAAATTCTCCAGATGTCAATATAACATTTGTGATGTTGTCATGGCAGAACGGACAAAAGAACTTGATGGAAATGTATGAAATAATAGAGCTAATAATAATGGTACAAGGTGGGTGATGAATTAATGAAAGGATGGTTGAATGGAAAGAAAGTAGGTAGCTTATTTAAATCAAAGACGTTGTGAAAATGTTTAAAAAAGAGATCTATACAATCTTTTAGGCAATTTCGGACAGAATTATTTGTTGCTTTACAAATTTCAAGAACCTCTATACTATCTAAAAGCCGTCCTTTTTTACAAACATGTAAAATTTCAAAATTAGTTTCAAGGACGAAGTTATGATTTTCTGAGATGATTTTGATGATTATATGATTATGTTCAATAATTCTTTTCAAAATTGCCTAAATGATTGTATAAATTTCCCTTTTAAACATTTTTACAACGCCTTTGATTCAAATAACTTTTTCTCTTTCTAGTCAACCATCCTGCTTTCATTATTTATCACCCACCTTGTACCATTATTATTAGCTCTATTATTCCATACATTTCCATCAAGTTCTTTTGTCCGTTCTTCCATGACAACATCACAAATGTTATATTGACATCTGAAGAATTTAAAAACAATCATCAAATGTAAGTACAATATTCAGCAGTTAGTGTCCGGACTACCTTTTTTTTCTGAATAGGTCGTTTTAGTCTTTCAACCCATACAACTCAGAAACCATCACTATATAATAAATATTCCGAAACATGTTATTTTTTCTGTATTCAATTCTTTATATTTTTCCTGGATGGTTTTGCTCTACCTAAGTGAAAAATGAGGCAAATAGTATGGTATGAAAAAAATCGATTTTTGGGGATTCTTCGAGACATCAAGTATCGATTTCACAGGTCGAGGAAAAGTACCATTTTGAAGTTGGCGACTTCTTGACTTCTAGACAAAAGTGTGATACCGAATGTTGAATTAGCTTTTCCTGTATGTAAAACACATTGAAATTCGCACATTCGCTGTCCAGGTTACAGCCCCTGAATTGACACCATGCATATTTTTACATAAAATCCGGAAATATATTTTGAGTAATTTTCACTGCGTTTTTGTAGACGCGATATCACAGAGACTATTGACCAAAAAGTAATGAGTTTCGTACGATCTCTTGGCAATTTAACGGGCTACATTTGCTTTGCTGGTGCTGGTGATGTGTTCTGAAGAAATAATAAATCACAAGCCATTCAGAAAAAAAAACAAGAATTTTCAAGGATTGCGCTTTTTATTGGTCCTAAAAAAAACAAGCTTTTTTTAGAATTTCAGTATGTTATTCCACGTTCAATTCTGCATCGATCCACCAAATTTCGTCAACTTCCGAATTTATTTCCGGTTAAAACCTATTTTGACTGGACTATGATAATATGTGAAGACGTACGTCGTAATTCAGGGGGTATATATTTATTTATATTGCAAATTTACCGACTACACTTTTACAATGTTTCGATCATCAGCCACAATAATAAATCTGCAGATTTCCCGTCTCAATACACCACGGCCTTTGCGGGGATGCGCGGGTGGCAGGGGTACGCGAGGGCCTCAGCGCTGCACTTGTCCGTTGCATGCAATACATTACAATTCCGTCCCTAGCTCAGTTATTATTCAAGATAAATCAAATCTAAAAGAACCCCAAGAATTGCAATGAAATAGATAGCATGGTTTACAGAAGGAACTTTTTTGATTGAACTAGTGGTTACGAAGATAATCGAGTGGGAGTAGAATGAAAAATGTCATTCAACACGTTACTGAGATATTCAACGTTCTTTGCGCACGAGGCGTCAAGTTTTACGTGTATTCTTATGGCAAAGTAAATGATCACCTTTTTATTCATAGATTATTTACGACAACTTACAGTTGACGGATTTGTTCCAAGCTGATATCAGCCAAAAGCTGACAAACTGTAGAACATTTTTTTAAAAAACTGTTTTTTCACAAAACCGCCCCCATACCGCCCCCACACTGGACGATTTTTCGACGACAAGTGGATTCTTCATCCCCAAGCCATACTACACCATAAAAAATGCACCCCAGCTTTTTACCTTTCCGTGCACACGAACTTCTCAAATAAGCACATTTCGCTTCATATTTTCCTCTACTATTGTTTTAGGCGGATGTAAGGTTTTCCCTTTGCGAGTTTAGTAACTTTATGAATGTCCGTCGATAGTGTTTTGGTCAGATGAAGTTTTCCAAGAGGCGTAAGCAACTGACTGTGTTAAAGTAACATGAATTCGAAAAGATGTTGGTTATCCGCGTGTTTTGAAATTTCTGCCTCGACTTGTAGGGTTCTATTGTGAACGAAACGCATGTCAGTGGGTAGTGTCTGATCAGTGAAGAGTTGTTGGGGAAAATCCATACACCATTATTTTGTTTATAATTATGTATTTCTACTTTTCTTCAACATAACTACATACTAAAAATACTGGAAACATTGATGAAGTACCACAATTTTGAAAATGAAAGCGACGATGTGCCCAGGCAACACACGTCAGTTTAATGAACGTTTATAGGTATTAAATGATTAAAAATCGTTTTATAAACGTATGCAAAAACCCATTTCTGAAAATGTAATTCATTATCTCGATGGCCCCTAATAAGACTAGCGTTACTCGTGAGACACGGTTAGAACTGGCGTATCTCTGCGTTTACTAAATGAACTAGCGTATCTCTGTGTTCACTAAATGAACTAGCGTATAGCCTGTGTAAATCAAATGGGAGGGACGCTAGTTCATTTGGTGAACGCAGAGATACGCTAGTTCATTTGGTAAGCGCAGAGATACGCTGGTTCTAACCGTGTCTCACGAGTTACGCTAGTCTTATCAGGGGCCATCGATCTATTGAATTTAAACAAATAATATCATAGTTTACTCAACGACTTTAACAGATCAAACGTGAACCATTCTTGTCCATGATTTAAATAGGTATATTTCACGAACTACAAAAACGTTTCTTTCAGGTGAAATAAAAATGTATATTCCACATTTAAAATAAATGTTCGAACTATTTTCTTGAAAAATAATCCAATTTATATGGATTTTAAACGAATGACATCCAGGTATAATTTACATTTTGAATAAATAAAATGTAAACCATGTTATGGCTATTTATTGGTGGTTTTTATCCACATTTTACACGTATAGCATCAACGTTTAGATCAAGTGGAACAGAAACGTGTAATAAACCAGCCATCCGGGCCGGTTTAGCAAAGCCGCTCGCTCGGTTTTTCCTCCTGCATCAGCCTCCGCATCCAATACGCGCGGGTTAGTTCCGCGAGCCACCGAGCGGCCGCGGTAGTATCCCTCTCACTAGCGCGGAGTACGCCGCTTTAGTATAGGCGATTTGACGGCCACCGCCTAGGGAGAGAATTGTGGTGGAATTCTTACTGTAAAATGTGCAGTTGCCGTTGCCCTTTATTACACTAGCACCGAAAAAACTTACAATCCTCCAACTTGTTTACAGTATTACAACGCTCCCATCGGTCTTCTTTTAAGCACATTTTCGTATACTTCCGATGAAATGCTCAGCAGCGTGATACTTCTGTAATTTCCGCACTCCCTGGTGTCCCCCTTCTTGAATATTGGTACTATTATTTCGATTTTCTAGTCGTCGGTAGGGATGTCCAAATGTTGTCGGTGAATCGATTCGCGCTAATCGAATCGAATCGTAATCAATAATTTGATTCGATTAAAAAATCGTATAAAATGAATCGATGCATCGAAAAGAACCGATCTTAGTGCATTTAGTTCGGCGGGGCCACTTATCCACTTATTTAGGTTTGTGATGTTGATAGATGATGCCCCTGGCGGAAAATTTCCAGAATGATAATATTGTTGACAATAATACATGATTTTTCATCAATAGTCGACACAAATGACCAAAAACTTGAACGACTTTTCGGCATTAACGAGTGTTGTCGCGTGCGTAATAATCGAAACAACAATCACATTAGTTTGAATCGATTCACTAAATAATCGTATACAGTTGAATCGATTCAACTTTTCAGATGCATCGTTTCCATTGAATCGATTCAAGTATGAATCGAATCGGAGTTGGACATCCCTAGTCGTCGGGTTCCGGACCTGTTTTCCATGCTTTATTGAACATGCGTGTCAGGATTTCGATGCCATGCGTGCCCAGATTTTTCAGCATGCCTGGTGTTATCATGTCGTGCCCGGCCGATTTTCCTCTTTTGATGGATTTGATGATTTCTACTACTTCTTGTTCGTTTATGTTGTCCCTTTCTTCGTCTTTCTCTTCATTATTTGTTGTTTCCGTGGTTATATTGTGTCGCCTGTCTGCGCTGAGAAGCTCTCTAAAGAATTCGTTCCATCTTTGCATTATTTCCGTTTCTTCTGTAATAATTCTTCCATCTTTTCCTTTTATGTGCTTCAGGCTGGTCCCTTTTCCTTTCTTCAGTGCTTTCAATACTCTGTAGAACACTTTTTGGTTGCCTTTGCTATCGTTCTCCATCTTTAATCCGAACTCTTCCCATGCCTGCTCTTTTGATTGTCTGACTATCTCTTTCTCTTTTATTCTTTGTTTTTTATACTCCTTGTAGCTGCTCTCTGCTTTTCTTTGTCCTTACTTGCTCTTCTATTTAAGGATTCCACTATCTAGTTTGATTCTTGTTCTTATTCTTTTTCATTGTTCCACAAGTTTCTTTGGCTGTTTTTAAGATGATATCTTTGAATGATTAATTATATCACCTGCAAATGTCAATTTCAACAATGATCAAATCTCACCGTCAGTTCCACAAAAAAGATGATCAGCGATCAAGGCTGATTGCAGATTAACTGGACCTTTTTCTGCTGAATGATAGGTGATCACTCACAAAAAATGCATGAAGTCTGTACTGGACCCATCATCTTTCCATTATTGAGGGGATAAACCAGCATTTCCATTGATCAGTCAGCTACAAATTGACAAACAAAAATCGCAAATCAACTAATCTCGAATTATCTGTTTTGTGGAACCGACGGTCAATATTGACAATTTTCCTCACACATACCGGGTGATCATTTGAAAACTACCCACCTGTAATATCTCTCGATTCCTAGTGCAAATGTCTTTGAGCAAAAACAGGTCGATTTTTACATCGAGGGGGACATCTAAAACACACATTGGAGAATTTATATCGTAAGCCCCCTCGCCTTCACCCACCCCAACTTTGAAATTTCAAATGACACCACATATCTTGCGATACATAAAATTGAAGAGAATTAAATTATCTTTCTAAAAAAAATATTTTGAAATTTTTCAACCCCACCCCCCGTTCTTCCTAAAATTCTTTGAGTGTCCAAGTTAATATTCTTGACCTCCATTTCCCTTCAATACACTCAACGTCATTCTGCACAGCATCAAAAGAGAAAATCTTCTATAAAAAAAGTGCCACCCAAATTCACCCCTTCGCTCCCCCCACCTGACTTTAAAAATCTAAAATGTCAATACCCACTTTGTAATACATCAAATTGAAGGAAATTGAATTCTCTTTATGATTTAAATTTTTTTCATAATTTTCAAAGCCCCCCATTTCCCCCCTAGAATACTCCAAATGGCCAATTTATTGGGGGAAGGGTAGAAAATTCCAAAAAAATTCTTTTCGGAAAGAGAACTTAATTTCCTTCAATTTGATGTATTACAAAGTAGGTGGTGTTTTATTAAATTTGGGAGTTGAGGTGGGGGAGAGCAAAGGGGTGAATTTGGGTAGCACTTTTTCCACCGAAAATTTTATTCTCCGATGCTATCTAGGATGACGCTGACTAAATTGAGAAAAAAATCAGAGGTCCAGAATATAAAATGGGACAGTCAGAGATTTTTTAGGGAAAAGGGGGTGGGGTTAAAAATTTTGGAAATATTTTTTTCAGAAAGAAAATTCAATTCTCTTCAATTTGATGTATCGTAAGGTAGGTAGTGTCATTCGAAATTTCAAAGTTGGGGTGAGTGGGGGCGAGGGGGGTGAATATAGAAATTTGCCAATGTATGTTTTAGATGTCCCCCCCGATATAAAAATCGACCTGTTTTTGCTTGAAAAAATATTCAACAGTAATATCACAAGTGCTTAGATTTTCACGATAATTTTGGTCAGGCGATCGCGAGTGCTGATTGTAGCGATAAATGCCCGACTCCGTAGGAGGAGGGCATTTATCCAGGGACAATCAGCCCGAGGGAAACGCCTGGCCAAAATTATCTGGGAAAATCTCGAGCACGAGTGATATTTTGAAGATTATTACATAAAAGAAGTCCGAAGTGACAGCTGTCAGATTTTGTTGTTTACATGAATTTTATTCCGTTGCTATTGACAGTGGGATTTAGATAAGTGAATATTATCCTTGTAGGTCTGATAATCAAGGGCGTTGTATGTAATAATCACTAGGAATCGGGAGTTATTGCAGGTGGATAGTTTTCAAATGATCACCCGGTATGTTCGTGACTGCCGCATAAGGATGCTGAAACAGGCAGAATATTCAAAATGTGTAGAGCGCCTATGTGACGGTCTCTTGAAACGTCGAAAATCAAAGTTTGACGCATTTTGAGGTATAGGTTGAAAATTCCAATCTGATCTGTTGAAAAATGCAGAAGTTCAATATGGCGGTCTTTTGAAACGCCAAATTGTCAAATTTGACAGATGCATCTCGATGGTCTATACCAAAGCAGGTACAATTGATTTATCTGAGTGTTAAAAATCCCAATCCGATCTGTTAGAAAATGCAAAAGTTCAATATGGTGGTCTTGAAACTGTCAAAATGTCAAATTCAACTGTTTGATATTCATCAAACAGGGAGAATTTCATGTCGATACATAAAAAAATGCAAAAGTAGATGGCGGCCGTCTCATATGTTAAAGTGACCAGATTTAAAAATATGCTCAGGGGGACATTGAGGGGGGATGAGAAAATAAAATTTGTTGTGGCATTATTTTTTTCACTATTTTAGACTACATAAATATATTTTATATTTACTTATAGGATTGATCGGTATGCTATGCTGTGTACTTTTGCAACCCGTAGTAAACGGGCAGCCCACTTTATGTTTGAATAAAGTTTTCTGTCTCTCTGCTTATAGGTACAGGGTGTAACATGAGTACTGTAAAAGATTTCAGGGGGTGATTCCTGAGATAATTCTAAGAAAAAAAGTTTCCATGAACACAAGTATGAACATGAGCCCGAAAATGCTTATCCGCTGAGTTATAGCCCGCCCTTAAGAGTCCTCTGTACGTTCAGAGTGGCTTCAACTAAAACGCCTCTAAACCGAAGCCGGTGATTTCCTTTGAACTGGCATTTGAAGATTTCACTTCATATCTCTATATAAACACGTTAACGGAAAAAAATCCGAGAAAAACCGATCACAGCCGGAGATAGTCAAATCTCACGCGCGCCACCCTAGGGCCTTTATTTGACTTCAAACAAAAATCGTTTTTCCAGGGTGGACTCTCAACAGTATTCTGCTCAATCGTACCGGGTGGTTTTTCAGTGAAAAAATTTCAGCTGAAGATATGAAGCTCCAAAATTTTGAAATTTTTTCCAATAATTTTCACAGTTAAATAACTTTGGCTCCAGATATTTTATTGAAAAATCACCCGATACGTTTGTGCAGAATACTGTAGAGAAAAGTTCCTTGGAAAAGGGAATTTTCTCTCAAGTCAAATCAAGGCCCTAGGATGGCGTCCGTAAAATTTCACTATCTTCGGCTGTGATCGGTTTTTCTCGGATTTTTTCCTTCCACATGTTTTTATGGAGATATTAAGTGTAATCACCAAATACCAGTTAAAAGAAAATCACCGCCTTCGATTTAGAGGCCTTTTAGTCGGAGCTGCTTCAAACGTACAGAGGACTCTTAAAGTTGGGACCTGGTGAAGGTTTTCATTTATTATCTCCGAAACTGTCTAACGTAACCACATCCACTAATGTTTTTATGCTTGATAAGCTGCACTGTAAATCATTTTGGGATATTCGCCAGGGTTCGGTTGAATCTAGGGGTTGTGAGATAAAAATTACTAGTACTTTTTTGTATCTTTTTTTTAAATTTGATGTGAAACTGAAATGTTGTACCTCTTATATCCATCTCGCTTCCTTAGTGCCCCTGTGTTGATCAAACTACTCCTCCAATACCAGAGCCGGCCTGGAAATTTTGATCCATATCTCGTTTAATTTGAAAGGGACCTTGTGTTTGAGTTGCCTGGCAAACGACCAAGGGTCTACTGGACCACTACGGTCACATTTCGTACCCTGACAGGGTCATTGTTGTTCCAAAAACACTGTTCAAATGCCGAGGAGTTGTGTGTGTTGCTTTTCGAAATCGAGAGCGTCGTCATTGACGTTCGTGTCAGATAGGGCGGCTCGTGCACCGATTTCAACATTTCTCGGCAAAATTTCAGGAAAAGCCTCGCCAAACAGCCTGCATCGGACGACACGTGGCCCTTGAAACCCCCGGTCGGCATTTCACACTAAATTTCTTGAAATTCTGCCCGAAAAGCCAAGTTTTTGCCGTGAAAACTTGTCAAGATGTCTGGAACGAATTATTCAAACGTCAGTTCCCTGGAAAAAATTGGAATGAATCCTGAATTTTTGAAAAATTCCCTCAAATTCAGCAGAAATTTTGGAAATTTCCCATCGTCAACTTGCATTGCGATTCGTTAGCGAAATTTTTTTCAAAAATACTCCGTCAAAATCCGACGTCTGGTTTTCACAAATTTCAACCAGCCGTCGTTTGGTTCTCTCAGCGGTTAGTTTAGGGTGACGAAAGCACTTCACAGCCTCCATGATAAGTAGCAGATCTTTATAAATTGTTGGATTGTTCAGCTCTGAATAAATCTGTGAGCAGGTAATACGAGCTGTCGTCCTTTCAAGAGTCTTGTGCCATAGGCCGCCTTGAATACTCCTCCAGTGACCACAACTTCGTTAACGTCTCGCCGATCGACAATTACGCGGGGTCCTGCCCCGTGTTCCCATTGTGGCGTCGCGACGCCGCCTCCCCGCCTCACCCACTCCGATAATTAGTACATAACGTCGCCGACAATAACATCGAAGGGAACAAGCATAATCGCCGCGCGACGAAGAGAAACCGAGCGAAAGACGCGGAGCGAGCGAGAGAGATGATGAACAATCGGATTTTGAAGCGAACAATGCGCATTAATAACTGACGATTTATCGCTTGTGTGATGCTCGGTGCCATATTGTCAAAACGACATTACATAAATTGCGGTGTATACCTATACCTATACGCCGCATTTCCCCCGACCCTATAATAATAATGATACGACGACGGGATGACAATCGGAAGGGAAAGGTGATGATGATAATGACGACAATAACAATGATGTGTCGGAATGGGACTAGGGGGCGGGAAGGACCGGGTGTCGAGAAACTGGGAAGAGATCGTTGAAATTTTACTGCCGCGTACGAATGCAATTCAAAGCCGAGCTGGTTGCTTTCCTCACCTCCGATTCAATTTGAGATAGGGACGGGTAACACACACACACACACACACAAGTATGGCAGGGAAGCTTGAAGAACGGCCGGAGCAAGAGAGTGTTTTATACAGGTGCGAGAAGAATCCAATCAGTTGGAGTAAGCCCTCGCGGTGATGGAGACAACCATCAAGATCGGTGTGCGCTCTCTGCTCCCGGTGGAAGTGTTTGATCGATCTTGCTTGCGCATTCCAGGAGTTACGGGAAACTTTCAGAGAGGCAACAGCAGATTTGCCCTTGCCCGACCGACGTTAAGAAAAGCAGGATGGAATAGTCAGTTGTGAACGAGCAGGTACTCATTGCACTGGTTTACAACGTGGCATACGTAGTACTAAATCACTAATTGCTTATTACGCTGGCAAAAAAGGCTACCAATGCGACAAGATTATTTTGCAGAACTGAATTGATAGAGCTTCTTTTGCAGTTGTAGAATATAGCCTCAAATCAGGCAAAACAAAGCTAATATTGCGTGATAAATTTTTTGAATCAAACTTTATAACAGGTAAAGCCGTGTATGATTTGGAGTCTCTTCCCATCTGAATTTGCCAATATGCAGACCGTATGTCTAGCGTAGTGAAGTACTTCGCGTCATTGAGTTTTTTCAACATGTGACTTACGTACAGCAGAGGGTAACTTCTTTTGTTACTGCCTTCACTTTCCGGGAGTTGACGCAAAATCGACCACTTTGTCGTAGTCCACTTAGAGTCTAATGTAGCCCAGGTCTACAAAATCCGCACAATGCGTGATTGCATACACGTGCCCTTGACTGACAGGAAGAATCCGGGAGGTTTCCTCCGCCCGCGCGGGTCTCATTATTGCGTTTTACGTTTCGTTTCGTGTATTTGCCGAGCGAAAATTCACGGCATTCCTCGTTGTTCTGCTCTGCTTCGCGCATTCCTCGGTCAGAAAAATGTCGCCGGTAATAAGCCGGGCGAAGTAGAGCAGGTGCTCGTTATGAAGAAATAATGCGGAAATGCAACTATCCTTGCGGGAATACCCACGATCCAGAACTTATTCCAGTAAGCCCGGAGGTATAGCTCAGATCTAGAATAGGCACGCTTCTTGAAAGACAATCAGGTACAACGTGATCTCGGCCTCTACGGCACACAATTTGGAAATAATATTGATGTAGTCTGATGGCCCAATCTGCATCATTTGGATTTGCCAATATGCGGACCGTATGTCTAGCGTGGTGGAGTACTTTGCGTCAACTTTTTCCAACATGTGGCAGAAGGTGACCGTCTTCTTCTGTTACGGCATTCACTTTCCAGAAATTGACGCGAAATCGACCACTTTGTCGGGGTCCACTGAAAGTTCAATGCAGCCCAGATCTACAAAATCTGCACTTCTCTCTATTCGGCGTAAATCTTGTACCATGCCGCCTTTTTAGAAAATCTTAAAAAACTTCCAGATGCGTTTCAAATGAATTGGACACAATAATCACATCATCTAGGTAACATAACGCTTGGCTCCAAGTCGTGGTGAGTAACTTGCCCTATACAACGTCTGGAGGCGGCCGGCGCATCATGCAACTCAAATGGAAGTCGTCTAAATTAAAACGGTTCAAGTTTAGGAACAGTTGAAGCCGTAAATGGTTTGGAGTCTCCTCCCATATGGGTTTGCCAATATGCAGACCCTATGTCGAGCGCAGTGGAGTACTTTGCGTCATCGAGTTTCTCCAAAATGTGATTTCAACTAGAGAGTTGCAGAAACACATGTGCGCGCTTCCGGCGCAATGGAACTTTCTGCACCACACCCAAATTTTGATGGAAAATCACGACAAAAAGTGCTGACGATTAGTAGTCGATGAAAAAGACTTGGAGCAATAGGCGGGGAGCTTTTTTGGACTTGAACTGTATTGAGGTGCGGTTGAGGGAACCGAGCGCTAGGAGCCTTTTCAGCTTACCTGCGAAAGATAAGCCTTTTCAACATATTAGTTTTTCTAGCCTGCTTAAGTAAGAAAACAAACAGTTTTCCACCCGACTCAATGAATAGTCGTTCATATCTGGAGTTCAGCTAGTTATTCTACGATGAAAAGCTTTCCCCAAGGATGTGAGATGGAAGCTTTTTTGTCTGCTCGTGGAATTCTTTTGCTTCAAGCTATTTGATCTTCATGGCAGTGCGAGATGTAAGTGCTTACCTGTACAGGCAAGATACAGTTAATTCCAGCAGATACTGCACTGTGGCTCTGGAGTATGTAACAAGTACGAAAAGTGGCAACTTTCTAGCTAATTCGTAATAGATAACCCCTTTCAAGATATTCTAACTGGGCTGAAGTGAGAAAAGTTACCGTTTTTCACTCGACTTGATGTGGAAGATGGGTCCTTTTCAGCCGTTTTATCATAACTAGAATGAGAAAAGTTACCGCTTTCCACCTGGCATGATAAATGATCGTTCATATCTATGTCGTTCATGTCTTGGGTCCAGCTGACTATTCTATGTTGTCAACCTTTTTGTACTTCCACTTTGAGGCTTGTGACGAGTGCGAAAAATGACAACTTCCCAGCTGACTCCTGAGAAATAAGCCTTTTCAAGCTTTGTACTCTAGCCCGGCTAAGTGAGAAAAGTTAGTTTTTCAGCCAGCTTTATAGTTACTCGTTCATATCTTGGGCCCAGATGAATATTCTACGATGTCCAGCTGTTTACATTTTTACTTTGGGGTTTGTAACGAGTGCGATGAGTGAACACTTCCTAGCTAACTCGTGAGAAATATGGCCTTTCAAGCTTTATATTCTAGCCTGACTGCGTGAAAAAAGTGACAGTTTTCCACCCAGCTTGATAGTTACTCGTTTATATCTTGAGCCCAGCTAATTATTCTACGATGTCAAGCTTTTTGTATTCTAACTTCGGGGTCCGTAACGAATCCGAAAAGTGACAACTTTTCAGCTAACTCCTGAGAAAAAAACTCTTTCAAGCTTCATACTCTAGCCTGACTGAGTGAGAAATGTTAGTTTTCCACCCGGCTTGATAGTTACTCGTTCATATCTTGGGCCCAGCTGATTATTCTACGATGTCAAGCTTTTTGTATTTTCACTTTGGGGTTTGTAACCAGTGCGAAAAGTGACAATTTTTCAGACAATTTCTGAGTAACAAGCCGTTTCAAGCTTCACACTCTAGCCTGGCTGAGTGAGAGGAGTGACAGTTTCCCACTCGGCCTAATATTTAGTCGTACATATCATGGTCCAGCTAACTATTCTACAATGTCAAGCTTGTTGTACTTTCGCTATAGGTTTTGCAACGACTGCAAAAATTGACAACTTTCCAGCTAAGTCATGAGAAAGAAGCCTTTCCCAGCTTTGTATTCTAGCTCGGATGAGTGAGAGAAGTGACAGTTTTCCACCCAGCTCAATAGTTACTCGTTCATGTCTTGGGTCCAGCTGATTATTCTACGATGTCAACCTTTTTGTACTCCCACTTTGGGGTTTGTAACGAGTGCGAAAAGTGACAACTTTCCAGGTAACTCCTGAGAAATTTGCCTTTTCAAGCTTTGTATTCCAGCCCGGCTGAGTAAGAGAAGTGACAGTTTCCCACCCAGCTCAATAGTTGTTAATATCTTGGGTCCAGCTGATTATTCTACAATGTCAACCCTTTTGTACTTCCACTTTGGGGTTTGCAACGAGTGCGAAAAGTGCCAACTTTCCAGCAAACTCCTAAAAAATTAGCCTTCTCAAGCTTTGTATTGTAGCCCGGATGAGTGAGAGAAGTGACAGTTTTCCACCCAGCTCAATAGTAACTCGTTCATGTCTTGGGTCCAGCTAATTATTCTACGATGTCAACCTTTTTCTGCTTCCACTTTGGGGTTTGTAACGAGTACGAAAAATGACAACTTTACAGCTAACTCCTGAGAAATTAGCCTTTTCTAGCTTTGTATTCTAGCCCGGCTAAGTGAGAAAAGTGACAGTTTTCCAGCCAGCTCAATAGTCACTCGTTCATGTCTTAGGTCCAGCAGATTATTCCCCAATGTCAACTGTTTTGTACTTCCACTTTGGGGTTTGTAACGAGTGCGAAAAGTGACATCTTTCCAGCTAAGTCCTGAGAAATTAGCCTTTTCAAGCTTTGTATTCTGGCCCGGCTGAGTGAGAGAGGTGACAGTTTCCCACCTAGCTCAATAGTTACTCGTTCATGTCTTGGGTCCAGTCGATTATTCTACGATGTCAACCTTTTTGTACTTCCACTTTATGTTTGAAACGAGTGCGAAAAATGACAATTTTTCAGCTAACTCCTGCGAAACTAGCCTTTTCAAGCTTTGTATTCTAGCCCGGCTGAGTGAGAGGAGTGACAGTTCCCCACCCAGCTTGATAGTTACTCGTTCATGTTTTGGGTCCAGCTGATTATTCTACGATTTCAACCTTTTTGTACTTCCACTTTGGGGTTTGTAACGAGTGCGAAAAATGACAACTGTCCAGCTAACTCCTAAGGAATTAGCCTTCTCAAGCTTTGTATTCTAGCCCGGCTGAGTAAGAGCAGTGACAGTTTTCCAGCCAGCTCAATAGTTACTCGTTCATATCTTGGGTCCCGCTGATTATTCTACGATGTCAACCTTTTTGTGCTTTCACTTTGGGGTTTGTAACGAGTGCGAAAAGTGACAACTTTCCAGCTAACTCCTGAGAAATTAGCCTTTTCAAGTTTTGTATTCTGGCCCGGCTGAGTGAGGGAAGTGACGGTTTTCCACCCAGCTCAATAGTTACTTGTTCATGTCTTGGGTGCAGCTGATTATTCTATGTGAACTTTTTGTACTTCCACTATGGGGTTTTTACGAGTGCGAAAAATGACAACTTCCTAACTAACTCGTGAGAAATATGCCCTCTCAAGCTTTGTACTCTAGCCCGGCTGAGTGAGAGAAGTGACAGTTTTCCACCCAGTTCAATAGTTACTCGCTTATGTCTTGGGTCCAGCTAATTATTCTACGATGTCAACCTTTTTGTACTTCCACTTTGGGGTTTGTAACGGGTGCGAAAAATGAAAACTTTTCAGCCAACTCCTGAGAAATTTGCCTTTTCAAGCTTTGTATTTCAGCCCGGCTGGGTGAAAGAAGTAACAGTTTTCCACCCAGCTCAATAGTTACTCGTTCACGTCTTGGGTCCAGCTGATTATTTTACGATGTGAACCTTTTTGTACTTCCACTTTATGTTTGTAACGAGTGCGAAAAGTGACAACTTTTTAGCTAACTCCTGAGAAACTAGCCTTTTCAAGCTTTGTATTCTAGCCCGGCTAAGTGAGAGCAGTGACAGTTTTCCAGCCAGCTCAATAGTTACTTGTTCATATCTTGGGCCCCGCTGATTATTCTACGATGTCAACCTTTTTGTGCTTTCACTTTGAGGTTTGTAACGAGTGCGAGAAGTGACAACTTTCCAGCTAACTCCTGAGAAATTAGCCTTTTCAAGTTTTGTATTCTGGCCCGGCTGAGTGAGGGAAGTGACGGTTTTCCACCCAGCTCAATAGTTACTCGTTCATGTTTTGGGTCCAGCTGATTATTCTACGATGTCAAGCCTTTTGTACTTTGACTTTGGGGTTTGTAACGAGTGCGGAAAGTGACAGCTTTCCAGTCAACTACTGGAAATTTAGCCTTTTTAAGCTTTGTATTCTAGCCCGGCTGAGTGAGAGAAGTGACAGTTTTTCGCCCAGCTCAATGGTTACTCGCTCATGTCTTGGGTCCAGCTGATTATTCTACAATGTTAGCCTCTATGTACTTCCACTTCGGGGTTTGTAACGAGTGCGAAAAGTGACAACTTCCCAGCTAACTCTTGAAATTGGCCTTTCCAATCTTTGTATTCTATCCCGGCTGAGTGAGAGAAGTGACAGTTTCCCACCCAGGTCAACAGTTACTCGTTCATGTCTTGGGTCCAGCTGATTATTCTACGATGTTAACCTTTTTGTACTTCCACTTTGTGGTTTGTAACAAGTGCGAAAAGTGACAGCTTTCCAGCTAGCTCCTGAGAAATAAGTCTTTTCAAGCTTTGTATCCTAGCCCGGCTAAGTGAGAGAAGTGACAGTTTTCCACCCAGCTCAATAGTTACTCGTTCATGTCTCGGGTCCAGCTGATTATTTTACGATGTCAACCTTTTTATACTTCCACTTTGATGTTTGCTACGAGTGCGAAAATTGACAAATTTCCAGCTTACTCCTAAGAAATAAATCCTTTCAAGCGTTATACTCTAGCCTGGCTGAGTGAGAAAAGTTAGTTTTCTACCCGGCTTGATGGTTACTCGTTCATATATTATGTCTAGCTAATTATTCTACGATGTCAAGCTCTTTGTATTTCCACTTTGGGGTTTGTAACCAGTGCGAGAAGTGACAACTTCCTAACTAACTCGTGAGAAATATGCCTTTTCAAGTTTTATATTCTAGCCTGATTGCGTGAGAAAAATGACAGTTTTCCACTCAGCCTGATAAATGCTCGTTCATATTTTGAGCCCAGCTAACTATTCTACGATGTCAAGCTTTTTGTATTTTCACTTTGGGGTCTGACTAGTGCGAAATGTGACAACTTCCTAACTAGCTCGTGAGAAATATGCCCTTCTGAGCTTTTTGTTCTAGCCTGGCTGCGTTAGAAAAGTGACAGTTTTCCACTCAGCTCAATAATCACTCGTTCATGTCTTGGGTCCAGCTGATTATTTCACGATGTCAACCTTTTTGTGCTCCCATTTTGGGGTTTGTAACGAGTGCGGAAAGTGACAGCTTAGAAGCTAACTCCCAAAAAATTAGTCCTTCCAAGCTTTGTATTCTAGCCCGACTGAGTGAGAGAAGTGACAGTTTTCCAGCCAGCTCATAGTTACTCGTTCATGTCTTGGGTCCAGCTGATTATTCTACGATGTCAACCTTTTTGTACTTCCACTTTGGGGTTTGTAACGAATGCAAAAAGTGACAACTTTCCAGCTAACTCCTAAGAAATAAAACCTGTCAAGCTTTATACTCTAGCCTGGCTGAGTGAGAAAGGTGACAGTTTTCCACCCAAATAAATAGTTGCTCGTTCATATCTTGAGCCCAGCTAATTATTCTATGATGTCAAGCTTTTTGTATTTTCACTTTGGGGTCTGACCAGTGCAAAAAGTGACAACTTTTCAACTAACTCGTGAGAAATATGCCTTTTCAAGCTTTATATTCTAGCCTGGCTGCATGAGAAAAGTGACAGTTTTCCACCAAGTTCGATAGTTACTCGTTCATATCTTGGGCCCAGCTAATTATTCTACGATGTCAAGCTTTTTGTATATTAACTTCGGGGTCTGTGACGAATGCGAAAAGTGACATCTTTTCAGCTAACTCCTGAGAAAGAAAAACCTTTCAAGCTTCATACTCTGGGCTGACTGAGTGAGAAAAGGTCATTTTCCACCCGGCTTGATAGTTACTCGTTCATATTTTGGGCTCGGCTTATTATTCTACTATGTCAAGCTTTTTGTATTTTTACTTCGGGGTTTGTAACCAGTGCGAAAAGTGACAACTTTCCAGCTTACTCGTTAGAAATGAGCCCTTCCAGCTTGATATTCTAGTCTGGCCTTATGAGAAAAGTGACAGTTTTCCACCCAGCTTTGTAGTTACTTGTTCATGTCTTGGGTTCAGCTGATTATTCTACGATCTCAACCTTTTTATACTTCCACTTTGCGGTTTGTAACGAGTGCGAAAAGTGACAACTTCCCAGCTAACTCGTGGGAAAAAAGCCTTTCCAAGCGAGTGACAGTTTTCCACCCGGCCTAATTATTTACTATGTCAAACTTTTTGTATTTCCACTTTGGGGTTTGTTACCAGTGCGAAAAGTGACAACTTTTCAGCCAACTCCTGAGAAATTAGCCTTTTCAACCTTCATATTCTATCCCAGCTGAGTGAGGGAAGTGACAGTTTTCCACCCAGCTCAATAGTTGCTCTTCCATATATTGGGCCCAGCTAAATTGTCTACGATGTCAAGCTTTTTGTACTTTCATTATAGGATTTGTAACGAGTGCGAGAAGTGACAACTTCCTAACTAACTGGTGAGAAATATGCCATTTCAAGCTTTATATTGTAGCCTGGCTGCCTGACAAAAGTGACACTTTTCCACCGAGCTTAATGGTTGCTCGTTCATATTTTGGGCCCAGATAATCATCTTACGATGTCAAGCTTCTTGTATTTCAACTTCGGAGTCTGTAACGAATGCGAAAAGTGACAACTTTTCAGCTAACTCCTGAGAAAAAAACCCTGTCAAGATTAATACTCTAGCCCGGCTGAGTGAGAAAAGTTAGTCTTCCATCCGGCCTGATAGTTACTTCTTCTTGGGCCCAGCTAATTATTCTACGATGTCAAGCTTTTTTGTACTTCCACTTTGGGGTTTGTAACCAGTGCAAAAAGTGACAACTATCCAGGTAACTCCTGAGAATAAACCCTCTCAAGCTTCATACTCTAGCTCGGCTGAGTGAGAAAAGTTAGTTCCCCCCCCCCCCCCCCCGGCCTGATAGTTACTCCTTCATATCTTGGCCCCAGCTAATTATTCTACGATGTCAAGCTTTTTGTACTTTTACTATAGGGTTTGTAACGAGTGCGAAAAGTGACAACTTCCTTACTAATCCGTGAGAAATATGCCCTCTCAAGCTTTATATTTCAGTCTGGCTGCGTGGGAAAAGTGACAGTTTTACACCCACCTTGATAGTTACTCGTTCATATCTTGAGCCCAGCAAATTATTCTGCAATGTCAAGCTTTTTTGTATTTTCACTTTGGGGTCTGTAACCAGTGCGAAAAGTGACAACTTTCTAACTAACTCGTGAGAAATATGCCGTTTCAAGCTTTTATATCCTAGCCTGGCTGCGTGAGAAAAGTGACAGTTTTCCACCCAGCTTAATAGTTACTCGTTCATATCTTGAGCCCAGCTAATTATTCTACGATGTCAACCTTTTTGTATTTTCACTTCGGGGCCTGTAACGAGTGCGAAAAGTGACAACTCTTCAGCCAACTCTCAAGAAAAAAACCTGTCAAGTTTCATTCTCTAGCCTGACTGAGCGAGAAAAGCTAGTTTTCTACTTGGCTTGATACTTACTCCTGCATATCTTGGGCCTACTTATTCATGCTACGATGTCAAACTTTTTGTATTTTAACTTCAAGGTTTGTAACCAGTGCGAAAAGTGACAATTTCTTAGACAATTTCTGAGAAACAAGCCCTTCCAAGCTTCATACTCTAGCCTGGCTGAGTGAGAAAAGTGACATTTTCCACGCGGCTTAATAGTGATCCGTTCATATCTGGGATCCAGCTAAAAATTCCACGATGTCAAACTGGGAAAGCAGTTCGCTTTTACGAGTCTTGTCAAATTTTCTAAAGCTTCCAAATAGTCAATGGCCATCACAGTACAATATAATAATAATGTTTATCTCAATGGCAATGAATATAATGAAATATGAACAATTGAATAACCAGTGTTATACTCAACGAGCGTGAAATGATTGCTACAGCGCAAGAGGATGCAGTTTGCTTTCACAAACCGTTTCGATTGTTGTGGAGCATCTAAATGAGTGCTGGCTGTAACAATATAGAGTTGAATAACAATGCTTCAATCAACTGGAAAAGTACTGTTGAATGTGCAGAATCCAGCGATTATCAGTATATTATCCAACGAGCGTGTAATGCAACTATTACTTGAGAGAATGCAGTTTGCTTGCACGGGTCTTTTCAAAAAATGTCCTAAAGCTTCCAAATGGATAATGGCCAATACACTAGAGTAGAATAATGTTTATGCTTTTCTCAATGGAAATGGATATTATAAAATGTGAACAATTGAATAATTAGTGTTTTACTCAACGAGCGTGGAATGATCGCTATAACGCAAGAGGATGCAGTTTGCTTGCACGAAGCTTGTCGATATTCTGAAATGTGCACAATTGCATAAATAGTGTACCTATTACTCAACGAGGCTGTAATGACAGTTATTACTAAAGAGTATGCTGTTTGCTGATACAAGCTTTGCCGTGTGTCGCAAACCATCCGAATGAGTAATGACAACCATTACACGAGATGAAAATGAAATTTCTTTTTTCAGCTGGAAAATATCCTCATATGTGCACGATTGCATTAATAGTGTATTACTCTTCTTGATGCTTGGTAAGAGTTTCTCTACCTCCTTTGATATTCCATTGTCTTAGGTGATTTCTCTGCCTTTCTGAACTTCTTCAAGCTCGATATGTTTTTGCTTTTGGTGATTCGCCTGGGTCGGTTCAACATCTTCACGTGGCGCTCGAGCCGCAGATTCGGTGGCGCCCCTCTGAGCAAAACAGGTACCTTGCGGACTTGGCCAGCTTTGAACAGGTTGCCTGAAGGCCATGGACCCTCTTCAAGGACCCCACACCACTCCCAGGGAAGTCTTGTGTTTCTCATACTAGTTTCAGTCATTTCGATCAAGCTTGCTATGTAGATTCGCTGTTTATTTAGCGGACAGCGTTATGTTTTGCGAACTGTATAAATCGTCAATACCTATATCGCAATTGAGCCCCACACGTTTGAACGCCAAATATAGATACCCCTTACGGAGTTGTTGAAATTTTTCAAGAGTAACCTCTGGTCTGAAGTTTGACAAGTTTCTCGCAAAGCAACTTGATATGCCACGACAGTGGTGTTTTTGCCATCGAACAAACCGGCGGAAAAGAAATACTTATTGTGCAAATGGAAGAAAAGCTATGGGAGAAAATGTCAACACGGAGCAACCGAACACAAACAGAGCTTAACGACGGGGCACTTTCGCACTTTTACAAAAATATTTACGGCGTCGATAGTTGGCGAATCGTGTACGGCGTCCGTCGTCTTGGTGGCGGTGTCGGTGAGAAAACCCTCAACAGAAAAACTTTCCGCAGCTGCTATTGACATTTCCCACACCGCATTATCGCAACACACTACATCGCCACCGCCGCCACCACCACCACCACCACCCCTCGAGGAGGAAAGTTTCCCTTTCCACGCGACGGAAATTTATACAGAATCCTCTGCGCTGGCTGCCGCTTCTTGGTTGCGCTATCTCGGCCCTTTTTCTCTCTGCGTCTCGCTCCCACCCGCCCTGTCGCGCCCGTGTCCCCAACTTCCTCCCCAAACCCAAACGTTTGTGTTTGTTTACTTGAGGGTGAAGGCAAAGTCCGGAGAGAGATAGGGCGCCGGCGGGAGAGGCGAATCTCTAATTAAGACTACGGATCCGGCGGAGCAGCAGAATGGCTCCCGATGCCGGGAAGGCTCTCCTCCGTTCCACCGGGAGCACGACGGCGGCATGCGCGCGGGCCAAGATCCCGAGCAAAAGAAAACTCTTGCGGTATACAGACTCTCTCTCTATCCGGAGAAGTTATTCGTGTGAAAATTACCGCGGCAAGAGTAATTGGAAATGAGCGCAACGCAAGAAGAGAGACGAGCATACGGCACAACGTGAAGAGTTAATTGGCTGTGTAATTAGAGCGCTTGCGCTCGTATTTGCATTGTGTACCTACAACAAGGAACAAGGGCGTATTGCCGTGATGTTTCTGATTCTTTTTTCATTCGAGCAGTCGTTCAAAAATCTTGGGCGCGAATTGAAAGAGCAAAAAGAAACAGAAATAATTAAAACGTCGCGCGTCCCGGCGCGCGGCGAAAGACAGATTGATGGTAAATGGGAGGTGAGAACGGCAACATTAATCTCGAATCTCCGCACAAAGGGATGAAAAATAGGCGCCGGTGGTGGTGGTGAAACGTCGCTGTTTTTGATGGAGAAGAAAAAAAGATTCAAATGATTTCAAAATTGAAAAAAATTTAGAGCTATATGCCGATCACGTTTTAAATTCAGCAGAGAATAAAACGCGGTTGGCCATGTTGCCTAGAGTGTAACGGACGCTCATGGACCAAGTTGCGCGAAAACGGGCTGAGCTCAAAGAGGTTAGAAAATTTTGACAAGAAATGCCAGTTCTGGCGTCTCCTTGCATCATATCCGCTGCCCTGTTGCCTTGGCCGTTGTTTGTCATGATGTCAGGTGAGTGTCATAGTTGTTTAGATTCCTGGGAAAATTTCATTAAGTGTTCTGCCCTCGGTTCTGCTATTGCTATATTCATGGTTCTGCCTGTATATTTATAAGGTAAGTACGAGTAACACTCTTGTCTGAGTACTTAAGTTCATGTAAATTTTTTCTTTCATTCAAAGTTGACTTCAGATGCAAATAATCATGGGGTGAATCCTCGGGTGAATTACTGGGACATCAGAACGTTCAACGGATTGTGATGGATTGCCACGGGATTACCACGGGATTTCCACCGGATACGATTTCTTCAAATTAAATGGATAGCCACGGGATTCCAGGGAATTTCCACAAACTACCAACGGCTTGGGGCCACGCATGAATCACCACCAGAGAAAGGCTCTCTTGCTTTGCGGCGCTTATTATCACCTGAGGTCTCCACGCTATAAGGTTATTCATTAACGTTACATAGACCAATGGCAGATAGAGGATTTCAATTTTGTTTAGATTTACCAGCAATATTCCTCTGTTAAAACTTGTCAAGAATTACTGGGTAAATCAAAGTCTAGGGCCGCAGATTCGGAAAAATGTATCCCTGTGTTATTTGGTCAAATTTACATTTTTGGGAATACTGTTATCGGGTTCGAGCCATATTGAGACAAATTTAATGGTTGACCTGCGATGTGACTCGATTGAAAAAAGTTGGCTTCTGTAATTTTAGCTTTTTAAGCCAGCCCTTCTGTCAACAGAGACAAGCCATGAAATGAATTTGAACCAATTCAGTCGAACAGTGAGTAGATTATGACCAGCCAAAAATGAAAACTTGATCCAAAGTTTTATCTTGTATTTTTTTGTCAAAACTGAAAACGAACTTTTTGGACAAATAACACAGATGTGCAAAATAAAAACCCGCCGATTCTGTGATTTTTCACTATGATATTTCTGCACATAATAAATATGTATTACGATTTTCCAACAGAATTTTGTCATCTTTCAGAAATGAGGATTGAATCCGAACTCTCTGGAGATAGAGACTAAAGCCATTCATCTGAACGACAGAAGCAGTTCGTCACCTCAATGTCAGCTTTGATGGCCGGACTTCATCTGCAGCACAGTCCCACTCCAAGTACCTCGGTGGGACCTTCGACCAAACATTATCCTTCAAGATCAACTTGGAGAGACTCACTGCCAAGACGAAGACACGAATGAACCTGGTTCAGAGACTTGCGAGAACTACATGGAGTGTCGACGCCACTACTCTTCGGATATCCACCATTGTCTTGGTCTAGTCGACAGCGGAATACTACGCTCCTGTTTGGATGAATAGCACACACTCACAACATCATTGACGTCATTCTTAACCAAGCATTGAGAATCATTGCTGGAGTTGTCAAATCTACCCAGACTTTCTGGCTGCCAATTTTGAACATCGCAGCCAAAAATCCATGCTGCAGATTTCGAGATAAAAAGACACTGGAAGGAAATATGGGATACTGAAGCCGCCGTCAAGAACAGAGCGATTGTAGAGGATCCAAAGAGCTTCTCCCTTCCAAGGAAAGTATGGATTCAATAGGATACGAACAGGGCAGGGAAAATGCAGATTTCAGTTCTATCAGTGAGGATATGTAGAAGATCCGAGTTCTGAGTGTAGAACTGAGAACCAGACCATGAACCACATCGTCGCGGAGTAGGTGTCCGCGGACAATGGCTATCAAAAACTGCATCTGAGCTAGACCAGTAGTTCCTCAACATCTCCATCGTCAACTTCGCACTCGCCCACTTGCTGCATCTACTCTACCCTCTGTTCCCTAAGATGGCTATTTTGCCATTTGGCCATTTTGCATTAAAGCTACGTCGAGCAGTTTTTCTGTGGTTTGCCTATAGATCTTCGAGCGAATGCTGTAGCTGAAGTTAATTCATCTCACAGGTTTTCAAGAATTGTTGTATATATTTAGTTATAGCATCAATGTATCTTAAGTACTGTAACCATCCTGGTCATTGGACACCAACTGTAAATTATCCTAAAGTCATGGCACCTACTGTAAAATTCTGAGTCACGACAACTATTTTGTAACATCCCAACCTCACGATAACATTTTGTGATAAACCTCGTCACCGGCCCCAATTTTGTGATATCCCCTCCTTCCCTACATTAAATTAATTAAGCTGTGATACGTCTAATTACCCTAAGTCGTATTTCGTTGTGCCGTAGATTTTATTTTACCTTTACCTAAGTTATTTAACCCGATTACATCTACCTCAGCTTCACGTCGTGCTAATACCTCAAGCCTACTCTAGTAGTAACCTCACGTTCTTCTTAAAGGGAATGAATTGAATAAATATTGAAAGAATAAACAAAGTCATTTAACCACACCTCAATTTTATTACAAATTAATCAATCATCGCCAACTTAATTAAATTACCCTTAATCATTCATTTCATAATTTCCTGACGTGCTGGCATTCAGCTAGCGTTAGGAATTGGATTAGTTTACATCGAGATTTACATTCGGTTTCTGAAAGAAAAGTACATCCTAATACCGTGTGCAATCCTACGACGAATTTGTTCAACCCTTGCAAATTAATTCCGTTCTCATTCTTCCTAATTTTCAGAATTATGGGTTAATCCATTTCCTAGTACACTTGAGTTTAATTCCCTGCCTAATTCATTTATCCTTTTTCCAGTTTTCGTTTCAACACTTTCTTCCCTTTCGCCCATTCACCCTGGCACGAGAAGAAATCTTTACTGTTTAATTGTACTTAGAGAGAGATTGTTGTTCACTGAGTCTTGTCTTGATCTTTCGAATTTATAGCCATTTTTTTCAATTATTTATCAAATAATTTACATAAAATTTGAGTGTTGACAGTCCATAGATTTTATATCCAGCTGGTGCTATAGTTTACAATTTAAAGACTTATCCAGCAGCTCGGTTTCATACAGGTTCAATACCATTACACAAATTTACAATACGGAGTACAAGTCATCGCAATGAGCCTCTAATTAATTAGCCTGCAAAATTTTATGTCACGTTCATTTTTATGTTGAAGTGTTTCGGAACGACACTGAATTTTCTTAGCATTACTCAAGGGGTTTCTCTTTGGAAACTCGGCCTCATGCCTTTAAATTCTTTGTCGCGCGAAAGGGTTACATATCTTATTCTATGGGGAAAATAACGCGTAATCAAGATTTTGCCCAGATTTGATTTGCATAAATACTGCTAGTGCTTGTCTCAGCTAATAGAGTCTACAAAATCATGCTCTGTCGGAAGCCAAATCTCTTAAAAGGGTTGCTGAGGTTTCACCCTTTTTCTTGCATCTGGAAGGTAGTTATCTGAAACCAAGGGGCCGCATTTTAAAAGCTCAGAGCAATTACAAAGAATTCAAATCGGCTTGACGCTTATCATGGCTGTTCAAAAGATCAAACAAAACCTACTATCATTTTTTTTAAACCAAAACAATTACTTCAACCTTATTTAAACCATTCGCATTCGATTACAATAGAAATCAGACTTGCCTTAAGGTTTTCCTTCCACGTCACTGATTTACTACAAATCTATCACAGTGTTTTAGCACTTTTCTTAATTTATTCTTCTTCAAAAATATTAGTTATCTTCCCGCAAAATACACCCGTCGTGCTCGACTCTTACCACTCCTATCCCCAGCGTCACCGTTCTTGGACCTATGTTATTTTCCCACACCCCGTCTCCCGTCACAACCCTCTGGCCTACCAACGTCGATGCCTGCATCTTTCTTGCATCCGGTGTCACTCCGATGCTGGCCGGCAAAAATCGATATATTTCGCATTCCTTCTCCTATTTTTTTCATTTCGCGATATCGCCCGTAATGCTAATTTTATTCCTAAATATTTCATTCCCCTTTATTTTATAATTCTAAGCCGTTCTGCCACAGTACCTACATATAGTGATACTAGGTACTATTGCACTATATAAGTTGATTAACGTTGTCACTAATATTGTATCCTTAGTACAGGCATAGCAATTAATTCAGAAAAATTGTGAAATTTTCAATTATTACCTTCGAGAGCTTGTAAAATCTATCACCTAGTGTTAAATTTAAAAGGCACAGATTAATTTTAGATATCAGCTATTGACCTTTATTTTTGACCAAAAATTAGAACAGTTTCGTCAACGTAATTTATTATTTTATTTGAAAAAACCTTGGAAAAAACATTCCACCAGTCGCCCATTAACTCTGGCGAAAATCTACCAAAATCAAGACGCCTTGAACGTTTATACAATCTTGCAACAGCGCTGTACTCGATTGACAATAAGAATTCAAGGTCATCTAGGGAAAAAGTGATCCAACATTACAAATTTGAGCATCCCCAATTATCGCAGAATTGCCAACTTGGCGTAAGAAAATTACCGTTCTAGTGCTGAATTTAAAAGCTGATCGGCATATATATAGACTTGGATCATTTTTGAAAAAGTGGCCTGGAAAGTGATTCTAGAGGCAAGTCATGTTGAAGTTTGGCAACATATGTTTCAAGGGTATTTAAACATAATTTGGTATCATTTCCAACTGAATCGCACTCTCTGATTCCAAGAATAACCAAAAAATTTTGATAGCGACGTGTTTAAACCGATTTGATCAGAAAAAGAACATGAGTCTCTCACCCTCAAATTTGACGTTTTGTGGCTCCAGTTATGTCAGTGTCCAATGTATTCCCAACCATGATTTTGATTTGGACAGTAAGTTTGGACTATTTTACACACAAATATCATTTTCTGATTTTTTTTCCCGTTTTTTTACAAAGTCACAGAGTTATTTTGTTTCTTGAGATGTACCATGTCAAAGCTTGACTTGATGAAACGTGCTATTTCAGAGGAAAAATTAGGCTACGGTCGGAATGTAGCTTTAATTTGGTTCTTTATTCATTTCAAGGCATAAAAATAGTCTGTTCTATCGAAAAAAGTGCAAAAAACTAAAATTGGAACCGTATTTTAGTCATGACATTATATTTCCTTCAACAATGCGACTTTCGAAATTAAATTTCCACATGAGGCACGTTTTGGAACAAAATTACCGTGTGACTTTGTAACAGCGATAGAAACGTCTAGTTATAAAATTTATCCATTGAATAGTCAATCGAACAATCTATGTCAAAATTGTGATCATGGGTGTTTTGAACCACGATGGAAATGGAGCTACAGAACGACCAATTCATAGATAGAAACTTCGCGTTTCTTCGCGAAATTTATTCCGCATTGTCGGAAGAAAAATGATGTCATGACTAAAATACAGCTCCGATTTTTTGTTTCCCTCATTTTGTTTGATGGGGAAAACTATGTGCATGTCACAAAATGATTAAAGTATCAATTCAAAGCTACATTCTGATCGTAGCCTAATTTTTCTTGTGAAATAGCACGTTTCGCCAAATCAAGCTTTGGCATGATACATCTCAAGAAACAAAATCACTCCGAGACTCTTTAAAAACAGGAAAAAAATCAGCGAATGATGTTTGTGTGTGAACTAGCCCAAACCAACTGTTCAAATCAAAATCATAGTCAGAAATACATTGGACACTGATGGAACTAGAGCTACAAAGCCTCAAATTTTAGGGTAAAAAAATTATCATTCTTTCTAATATAACTGGTCAAGCACGTCTCTATCAGAATTTTACACCTATTTGTGGAATCGGAATGTGCGATTTGATAAGAAATGATACCAAACATGTCAAAAAAGCTGTTAGTCACGGTTTACCATACGACTGTATGAAAAATCGCACCTCGGCCACTTCGCAGCCGTCTGGTACGCCACTGGTGCATTACACTTTCTGGTAACCATTGCATTGGGTTCCTCGACATTGAAAATATGAAGTCCAATGGAATAATCACCAAAAAAATACCAACTTTGAAAATGGTAACTTCTTGTACCTTCGATCTCCCACAGAAAAAATGCCAAGCCTCGGACAGATGGGGACTTTTAGTAGGTTGTTTCCCATCAAACTCTGGAGGGATCCTCAAGTTTCCAGATTTTCCTTAATTTATTCCGGGTTTTATCAAAATTTTGCATTTCTTTCCTGGGCTAGATAGAGAGAAGTGCAGATTTTGTAGATCTGGGCTGCATCGAACTCTCAGTGGACCCCGACAAACTGGTCGATTTTGCGTCAACTTCCGGAAAGTGAATGCAGTAACAGAAGAAGACAGTTACCTTCTGCCACATGTTAGAAAAAGTTGATGACGCAAAGTACTTCACCACGCTAGACATACGATCTGCTTATTGGCAAATCCAGATGATGCAAATTGGCACGTTGGGTCACCATACTACATCAATATGATTTCCAAATTGTGTGCCGTAGAGGCCGAGATCACGTTGTACCTGATTGTCTTTCAAGAAGCGTGCCTACTCTCTGAGCTATACCTCCGGGGTTGCTGAAATAAACTTTTGGATCGTGGGTATCTCCGCAAGGATCGTCGCATTTCCGCGTTAATCCTTCTTAACGAGCACCTGCTCACCTCTGCCCGGCTTATTACCGGCGACATTTTTCTGACCGAGGAATGCGCGAGGAAGAGCAGAACAACGAGGAATGCCGTGAATTTTTGCCCGGCAAATACGCGGAACGAAACGTAAAACGCAATAATGAGACCCGCGCGCGCGGAAGAAACCTCCCGGATTCCTCCTGTCAGTCAAGGGCACGTGTCTGCAATTACGCGGCACGTGTTTCGTTCGCAGTCGACCAGGCGACAGGCACACGCGTCTGCTGCACAAAAGAACGCGGATATTGCCTGCCGGAGAGGACCGCTGGACGGCCGAAGCAGCAGCAAAAATGAGAAACCCCCCGCCGGTGCCGATATGATGCCGACACCCAATTCCGGCCGCCCGCCGGGAAGCTCTTCCATACAACTGCGCGGCAAAATTCCGGGATGTTATTGCTTCACCGAGTATATATACGGAATCGAGAAATCAGAATCAACTCCAACGTAAATCTGAGCCGTACCAGGTCGCTTGTATGACTGTTTAGTATCTTATATCAGTGGGTGATACTGTGCTGTTCACATCCTAACCAGTTAGTTCAATTCAACAAGGTTAGACTAGCTAGTTCCTGCTAGAGCTCCGAATGAGGCAGCAACAAGTTTACACATGGCTCACAAACACACATGGCTCAGTATGGTTTCTCCTACTCAACTTACAAAACTCACTTTTTGCGAAGGCCACAAGAAGGCACAAGAAGGCTTATTGGCGCTCAAAACGAGACATGTATTACACAAGAGGGTTCACTAATTGGCCCCCAAATACTACAGCAGTAAAGACTCAACAATAAGCAGCATCGTGCAACAAGGACTTCGGGAGGCCAAACGACAAAAGAGGGTCCAGCAAGTTTCTGAATGACACTTGAGAAGACATTTCTAGCTTTCAAGCATCTGGAGCCTCTTATCAGTGAAAAAGGTCGTCTGAAAGGATATTGACATGAACATGACAGAAGGGCCATAGGGAAAGGCTCGGATTCTCAAGTACGAATTATTTTATTAGGTATAAATTATAATAATTCATTATTCGCCTTCAGCAAAAAGAACGAGGTGCCACAGGAATTGCTGAATGCTGCAAGGGCAGCACAATTCTTAGTTCATAACCGCCGTGGTATGCCGGGTTCACCAAGTACGAGGAAACGAGCATCAATCCGATTGGACGACGAAGTTCCCCATTGCCTATAAATCTAGAAGAACCCATAGTTCTTGATCGAATTTATTTTTGAAGTAGCGGCGGGCCGCTATGCCCGTCGGCGTCTGAATTATTATTTAATTGTTCTTTGTTATTCATCATTGAATTGCGAGTGTGAAAACCGACTATGTAAGTCGGGCTTATCTCACGTCGTCTCGGGTGTCGGTGTGTAATTAGGATGTGTGTTAATAAAACGATTTAAAACTTCACCGTGTTCTCTTCCAAACCTCCACCCTGCTTGCAAATAACAGCCCTCTAGAAAGTCATGAAGGGTCAACCCAAAACCCTTCCCGATAATATTTCGAATATTCCAGAATGCCATTTGGTTTGAAAAATGCTCCCGCTACTTTTTAAAGCATTGTAAATCCCGCACTAATAGATTTGCAGCAAAAACACTGTTATGTCTATCTGGATGACGTTGTTATTCGAAGCAGTTCATTGGAAGAACACCGGAGGTTTCAAAAATGTTTGTTCCCGCTTTCTTGAGAATAAATCAAAATTTCGACCCGATGTATGCGAACTTCTACAGAAAAAACTTCTTATCTTGGTCATATTGTTTCTATTAAGCCAAATCTGAACAAATTCAGAGCTATACGTAAATTTCTGACACCAAAATCTCCTGAAAGTAATTAAGAGCTTCTTGGTATGATAGCATATCACGGGAAGTTTATTGAAGATTGTAACGGTTTAATTTGACCAATACCTAAAAGAAAAAAAAAGGTGTAGGGAACTACAATTTTGTTTGTATCTTGGACTTTTATTTAACACATCATCGTCACAGATTTTTGGCGCCGCAACCGGTTTTGGGCCTTTGATTTCGGTTATTTTTGTTCTGTTTTTGTGAATATTTAGTTTGAAATTTTGTTCCATTGAGCTTTGACCATTGTGGTGGAAAGACGGTTGTTTCCCCCTTACTCCCTTACTCCCTTATTGTGAGGATTGAAGTACAGTAACCCTCAAAATTTTGATTCATTTTTGGAGCACGACAACTCGAGATTTGAAAATATTTTCTAATCAGAAAATTAGGTAGTTTTTTGGTGCTTGATAGGTACTTTCCGATTGACTGCGCTATCGATTGCATTTAGCAAAACGCAAAATAATTGCGTACCGTTGAACTTGGAGCTTGCAGGAACAAGCTTATTATTGATTGTTGTGTGTATTTGTCGATGCTTTTGACTTACTTATTTCTGTGAATTCGGTTAGTATTTGAGTTCAGAAATATTGGTTTTGGATTTTGAAATTTATTGTTTGACATTTTTCTGCATCGAAGGACCAAGAAATCAACAGCCCACAAGACGGACACGACCTCAGCCTATTACAAAGAAAAGCTTTGGATGGATTGATTAACCGGAAACTAATTTCTCCAACCAAAGCTTCGGGAGTTTTAGGGGTTGACCATGAAATCAAATTGTTGCCGGATGCCAGACCGCTTAAACAGCGTTATTATCGGGTGTCACTATTTAAGCAGAAACTGATTGAAGAAGAACTCGACCGTATGTTGGACCTTTGAATCGTGGAACCTTAGAAAAGTGCATTATCTTCACCAGTTTGTCTGGTCCCAAAAAAAAGATGGTACTCAAAGGTTCTGCGTGGATTATCGACACCTCAATAATTCAGTGACTGTGAAAGAAACGTATCTGTTGCCCTATATGTCAGCTATATTGGATGGTCTACAGGATGCGAAATTTATCAGCAGTTTGGACATTAAGAGCGCTTATTGGAACGTGCCCTTAGCTTCGAGTTCCCGTGAACCTACTGCGTTTACTGTACCAGGGCGTGGATTGTTTCATTCCAAGGCTTTGCCATTTGGGCCCACGAATGTCCCGGCTACATGGCAAAGAATCATTAATAACGTTCTCGGCGCAGACGTACAACCCTTGGTTCTGGTATACTTGAATGATATCGTGGTAGTGAACCAAGACTTTGAAAGCCACCTGAAGACCTTGACGATTGTAATGGACCGTTTGCGTGCAGCCCCGGGACGCATAGCCGTTACCGAGTTGCCGGTGCGTTGCTCAAGCTGAACAGCATTCGCTTGGATTGCGACAACGCTCGCCGTGGAACCGTAAACGCCGTCATCGGCCGAGTTGATTTTTCGATCTCCATCTGCTAGTATCCGGATGTGATGTCTAGCGAAGATAAATATTGGGCGCGTTTCAGGCTATTAAGCACGGACGTGGCAATGGATACTCGGTCGGTAACAGCATTCGCTTGGCGATAGTCAACACAGAAGCGGTATTTGGCGACTTGACCATCACTATCGGAGAACCGTGACTTGGAACGCTGTGTCACCTTCCCCATCCAGCATTTTGTCCAAGCGTGGCTATTGTCAGCTTGTGAGGGTACAGTGCCACCTGGCCGGCAAGTCGGACTGCTTTGATTCAGGATCGATTGCTGAATGTTGTTGATACATTGAGTCGTTCAACATTGCACTTGGCACCGCTAATGCAGTAAGTGATCGCGACAGCTCTCCCATTTCCCTAGGCTCACCATATAGACTCAAGACTGAGCCACTTACGAATTGCACATCATGCTTGCTTGCTTCTGTAGTTTGTTTTGATGATGTTTATATAGGTGCGAGTGGAAATTCTTCTGATTCTCATGAGTCCTTCTATTGCAGGCCGCTGATAACTAGTTCCGTTTCTTCTTCATCCGAATACGGTTTGGCCAAGCCTATTTTGAAACGTGAATTGCCTTCGAATACTTGAAGATCGAGGTAATATCAGGGGAAATAATGAACCCAGTTTTGAACCTCCGTTCAGGATTAATAATCTAGGTTGAATATTGAGCTCAGCAGCAGCATCCACAATACAAGGCCCTTGACGTAATGAGCTCGAGCGTAAAACCTTGAAAGATTGCAGCTCTCTAATTGAATCGAATTAATGGAGTTGTCACGTCGGGCACGCCGCCGCCCGCTGCGCTTATCTCTCCGGCGGCGTTCACCTACCTACGATAAATTAACCCCGCGGACTGGGATATGCGGACAATGACATGCAATTCAGAGTTTTGCTTTTGCTCCCGCTACGAACATGCATACGCCACCCGGTACACGGACATGCCATCCATCATTGCGACACGCAACGTTTGCCTTCGCCGGAGTTTTCTGCGGCTCTGATCCCATAGATTCCCGATTGGTCTAGAATAATGCGCGCTTGCATACCTATACACATAACTCCGTAGACTACTCATAATCCTGTAGAATTAGGAACTTTCGCTTTTGCAAGGCGCAAAGGGGCAACCGTCAAATCTCCATTAACCGTGTGCCGAGAGCCGTGCCGGAAGGAGAGGGAAACGAGCGGCCGTTACTTTCAGGTGTACGGCGCCCGTCACCTTTCCGTCTTCATCCCTTCGGTATTCTCTCATCGGTTTCGGGGTTGCGGCCGGGCGGGTGCCCAATATGGGTGTATGAAATTTCTCCTCAGTGCCGCCCGGTTTGGTGTGCGAGAAAGTTGAAATGGGGTTGGCAACAATTCCATTAGCGAGCGTGAAACTTTGGCCGCTGCCGCCGACGCCGCACACATAACGACCCAATGACATTGAAACTTTGAAACGGGGTGACGGAATCTTACGTATGCGGGAGGCTGATGGGTTTCAAAGTCTGTCAGTCAGTCAGTCTGGTGGCGATATTATAGGCCGGATTTTACGGGTGCGCTTTTCTGCTCAGGATTTTATGGATCAGGTTAAATTGGAGCATGGTTGGATGCTGGAATTCCGAACAAAAGACGGTGCCTGAGCTGACTAGCTCCGGCGCGACCTGATGCGGCTCAGGTAAAAATGGACGTCGATTTGTCAGATGTTGGAAGCTCCATTTGATAGCTAGGCTAGGAGCACGGCGGGCGGGTGACTTTACGCTACAACTTGTTTCTGCGTGCCCCAAATATGGCACCCTTGCGTGAGGCCTGATACTAGATTTTGTTTTGCATCGGTTTCCTGGAAGCTAATAGAGTGACAGGAGACAATAGTTGTTACCCTCTGCCGTACGTAGGTAAGTCACACGTTGGGAAAACTTGATGACGCAAAATACTTCACTACGCTTGACATACGGTCTGCATATTGGCAGATCCAGATTGAAGAATACTTCAAACTGTGCACGGCCTCCACTGTTCCCAACCGGGGACGGTTCCAATTCTAACCACTTCCATTTGGTTGCATAATGCGCCGGCTACTTACTAACGTTGTATAGAGCAAGTTATTGATGGGTTTGGCTTGACACTATCACTAGAAACAACATGGCCAGGATAGAAAATTTATTTGTGTAGAAGTTCACATGCAACGAATTGAATTTTTATTGATTTTCATGAAAGCGGAAGACTTCTAATGTGTTCCTCCAATGAACTAGCATAAGCAACAACGTAATCTAAATATATAGACAAAACATTGCATCCATTGCAGACAGTGTGGCACTCATCGTTCTTTGGAGAACAGCGGGAGTATTTTTTGAACCAAGTGGCATTCTGTAATATTCAGATATCCTTCCAGATGACTTTTCTCGCTGATGTGAGGTATCAGAAGCTAGAGGTGTTTATTTTTCATATCTGATCGGCACACTGCCGCTTTTGTCACTCTTGTGAGACAACAGAAACTTGATAGCTCGAATTGCGTTCAGCTTTCCACGAGTTGTTCGGAAAGCTGTCACTGCCCGGACTCATTAAAGCTCTCGAGGCAATATAATACGCGGCTAATATTCTAATATCTCAAGTTGACAAATAAATACTCACTTTTCGCACTTATCTGAAAGTTAATATCGAAGGATTTTTCAGGCAGATGGAGAAACTACCACATTTTTTCACGTCGTCCCAGAAGAACCTGTCAGGCTTGCAAAGCGAACGAAGAGCTGAGGAGTTGATCAGAAAACCGTTACTTTTTCCACTGTTGTGAGACTGCAGGGGCTTGAAAGCTCAAAATCCTCATTTTTCATTATTTATGGGAGAAAATGCCACTTTTCGCACTAGCAACATGAAGAAGCAGAATACGCTGCTGAGAGCTTATTATCCCGAGTTGAAAGATAAATACGCACTATTCGCACTTATAGTTCTAAAACTGGAAAAATATTCAAGCAGATGGAAAAGCTGCCATTTTTCATCCGTGTTGAAAACCAAGTGTTCTAAAAAGTCGTTTGGATCTGAAATTATTTCTTATACAAAAAACGGTGTTGGGACAATTTTTCGCAAGACACTAGGGGGGCACATGAGGCTCTGAGAAACCTAATAAGGTACAAAGAAGCTCCTAAGATTCCAGAAAGTTTTGGAAATCAGAAGGAGTTACCTGGGCTGCATACGATAATTGAAGACAAAAGGGGCTCAATAGAGCTCCAAACGATACTTGCAGACACAAGGGGGCTCAGCAGGGCTTGAGATGTTCTGATGTAGAACACAAGGGAGGATAGGTCTCTGAAAATCGCAAGAAAGCCTGGCGGGGCTCACTAGGGCTCCAAATGACACTTAGAGACACAAAAGGGGCCCTGTAGGACTTTAACCAACACATGAAGAAGACTCACAGAAGCTAACTAGAGCTTTGAAGACTGACACAATGTACAAAAGGGCTCAGCAGGGCTACAAATTAAACATTAAAACACAGATGGCCACATGGGGCTCCGAGAAACCTTAGAAGGGACACAAGGGAGCTTTCGAATATCCCAGAGACTCGAGAAAACAGAGGGGGGTCATCAAGGATGCCAACGATAATTGACCGCACAAAGGGGCTCATTAGAACTTCTAACGATATTCGAAGATACAAAGGGGCTTAAGAGGGCCTGAAATGCTCCAATGTAGACACAAGAGAGGTCTCCAAACAATAAACAAAGGCCTGGCGGGGCTTACTTGGGATCCAAATGATACTTGGAGAAACGAGGGGGCCATGCAGGCCAACACCTGAAGACTAACAGGAGCTAACTAGAGCTTGAGAAACCAACACATTGTAAAAAGGGGCTCAGCAGGGCAACAAATGAAACATCAAGACACCGGGGAGCCACATAGGGCTTCGAAAAACCTGAGAAGGTACAAAGGAGCTTTTTAAGACTCCAGAATCTTCGAGAAATCAGAAGGGGGTCACCTGGGCTACAAACGTTAATTTGAAACACAAGAGCTCAGCAGGGCTTGAAATGCTTTCATGTAGAACACAAGGGAGGATAGGACTCTGAAAATCGCAAAAAGGCCTGACAGGGCTCCTAGGGCTCCAAATTACATAGAGAGACGCACAGGGGGCCCTGTAGGACTTCAAGCAACACATTTAGACTCACAGGGGCAAACTAGAGCTTGGAAAATTGGAGCAATGAAAAAAGGGCTCAGAGGGCTACAAATGAAACATGAAAACACAAGGGGGCCACATAGGGCTCCGAGAAACCTAAGAAGGAGCGAAACAGAGCTTTTTAAGGTTCCAGAATCTTCGAGAAATCAGGAGGGGGTCACTTGAGCTGCAAACGATAATTGAATACACGAGGGGGCGCAATAGGGCTCCAAACGATATTGAAAATACAAGGAGACTCAGCAGGGCTTGAAATGCTTTGATGTAGAACACAAGGGAGGATTTCTAGAAATCCTCCAGAAATCCCGTAATCTTCCAAAAGTCCCTGGAGATCTCATATAAATCTTCAAAAATTCCCAGATTTCCTGGAGAAATCTTGAGGAATGCATACAATTTTTTGAGAATCCCCAAATATCTTTGAAAATACCTTCAAAATGTTTCAAAAACCATCGAAAATCCCGTAAGAGTCTCCAAAAATCCAGAGAAGTTGTCAGAACATTTCTAGAAATTCATACGAATTTTCAGGATCCCGTGAAAGTCTCACAGAACCCTTATAAATTCTCACAAAAATTCTAGAAATCCCTAAAAGTTTTTGGAAAGTCTTAGAAATCTCGTAGGGAACTTTAAAAATCTTCCCAGGAATCTTCTAGAAATTCGAAAAGTATTCTTGTAGAGACCTTGAGGAATTCTTGAATTCTTGTGAAAATCTCGGAATATCCCTTGAATTTCTGAAGATTTTAGAAATCCTCAGATATCTAGAAGTTATCCGAAATCTTGTAGAGATCTTGAGAATATCCTAGATATCACCCAGATATCCTAGAATGTCTAGAATTTCTTCTCTATGAATTTTCATGAATCCCTGGAAACTTGTAGAAAACTTCACTTCGAATTTTCGTAGAAATCTTGAGAAATATCTAGCAATTCTTTGAAATCAATACGAATTTCATGGAAATTCCTGGAAATCCCTTGAAATCTTGTGAAAATATCCAGAAATTCCTAGAAATCCGAAACAAATCCTATAGGAGTTTTTAAAACTTCCTATAAATTCCCAGAGATCCAGTGAAGACCAATCAGGAATCCCCAGTGATTTCACAATTTTTTTTTGAAATCCCCACGAATCTTGTAGAATCCTTCAGAAATCCTCAAAGTGAATACACAGGGTGTTTCCAAAATGTTGTTGATACAAACTTCTAGGGGAGATTTCCCATCAAAAATGGACCAGGAAAAAATACAACTTAGACGTCATAAAATACTCCGTTGAAAAGATACAGGGTGACTTTTTGAAATCGATTTTTTGACCTAACTTTTGAATCGTTCAACTGATTTTGTTCAAATTTGAAACAAAGTTAACCAAAATAGGTCTTGATCGAATAATGGCAACGTGATTAAAAAAAAAATTCAGGGGCGTAGATAATGGTGGGTGTTTTCATATTCCCCCCTATTTTAAATCCTCTCCCCCTCTCAGCTATTTCTCCAAATTGTTCTAATTTTTGGATTCTACTTCCAACTTAGAAAAAAAAGTTACTTTTGCAAAATTTTGATTAGAGGCTTCATTTTTGAGATATTTGGGTTTGAAACTTTGAAAAACATCTCGAAATCGCCACTTTCGATGAGCCCAATTTTTTTCCCTGAAAACTTTTCGTTTCAAAGAAAAAATAGTGGTTCATCAAATTTCAAATTCTAGAGAACCTATTTCCGCTCAAAAATCGTGAGGTTTTTTGGAATCCAATCTTTAGGCCTTTGAAAATGGCAATTTCGAGATGTTTTCCAAAGTTTCAAATCCAGATATCTCGAAAACGAAGCCTCTAATCGAAATTTTGCAAGAGTATCTTTTTTCTCTAAATTGAACGTAGAGTCTAAAAATTAGAACGATTTGGGAAAATAGCTAGAGGTGTAAAAAATAGAGGGGTGAAAATGAGGTCACCCCTGAACTTTTTTCCACAACACGTTACTATTATTCGATGAAGACTTATTTCAGCTAAATTCGTTGAAAATTTGAACAAAATCGGTTAAACGGTTCAAAAAAACTTGAAGTCAAGTTTCAAAGAAAAAGTCAACTTGAACACCATGTAACTTTTCAACATTTTAGGACATCAAAGTTATATTTTTCTTGGTCCATTTTTGATGAGGAATCTCCCCTAGAAGTTTGTATCCCCATTTTGGAAACACCCTGTGTGTAGCAATGAACAAAAAAAGATTCTCAAAAATTCCTAGAAACCTTGAAAACACTAAGAAATCCATACAAATCTCAACGCTAGCCCATAGACCTATTAAAATTTTGAATCAATAAAATTTCTCAAATTCCTTGTGCATTCCGTAGAAATATTCAGAAATCCCTGAAAATTCTAAACGAATCTTCAGAACTCCTCAGATTTCCCTAGAAATTTCCACAGAAATGCTCAAAAATCTCGTGAACACATTTGGAAATTATATAGGAATCTTTGAAAATGTCTTGAATTCTTGAAAAATTTCATAGAATCCTTCAGAAATCTCTACAATTTTATTCAAATCTTCAGAAATCCCTAGAAATCCCGTAGAAATGTTAATTGTTGTTGATCGAGTTGTTACATGTTGAATTTTGAGAAATCCATAGAAATTTTTGGGCGCCTCAAAAATCTCAAGAAATCCTTTCAAAATCTTCTCAGAAATATCTTGGAAATCCCTGAAAATCCTGTGGAAATCTCCAAAAATCAATAGAGATTTTCAGAAATACCCAGCAACTTTTGGAAATCTCATACTAATCATCAGGAATCCCAGAGATCTCGCAGAAATCTTTAAAAATCCCAAAAAATATTCTAGAGAATCTCAAAAGTCCCGTAGAAATCTTCAAAAATCCCTACAATTGCCGTAGAAAAATCCAGAGAATCTTAGAAATCCAAAACGAATCTTGAGGAATCCCCTAGAGATCTCATAGAAATGTACAGAGATCCCTAGAAATTCTCGCAGAAGTTTTCAGAAGATTCGGGAATATCTTCAGCAGTTCTGCAGAAGTCTTCAGAAATCTCTAAAAATGTTTCACAAATCTCGTGAGAGTCTTCAGGCATCTCTAGAAATGTGATACAAATCGTTATTATCAATTTCTAGAGATCATGTGGGAATAAGTGAGATATCCACAGAAATTTCTGGGAATCCTCAACATTATTTAAAAACTCCTATGAAAATCTCATAGAAATTTTTTGAAATCCCTGAAAATCCCGTAGAAATGTCCAAAAATCCATATAAGTCGTGGCGATTTTTGAAATCCCATACGAACTGGTAAATACGTTACTACGTTACTGACAACGTTACTGATAATCTCTCTTCCAATTTGACTAGCATGCGTGTAACGCAAATGTTGTGAGCATCCTATCTTTGTCTGTATTTATGTATCCTCTATACATCTTTCTCTCTCTCTCTGTCTATCAGCTTCAACACGCACGTTAAGATACAAGATAGCCCTGTAGGCGTTCTGTGAGCAGCTGAAAAGTTGAGACCGTACGTGGAGGGAATACATTTCTCGGTTGTAACGGATCATTACTCTTCAGTCTGATCTTTGACGATTGCTGTTCCAAAGCTCTATTCAGCTTGGAATAAAAGCTGCAGGAGTTGAACAAGATCTGGTTCGGCTCCAGCTCTTGCAGGTTGTGAAAAAGCGCATCGTTAAATCATTGAAAATAATCACGGGCAAGTTCGTCATCAAATTTTCATCGGCTTTATTTCGGGAAGTGGGCGTCGGAATCGCTCCCGCCAAATGATTCCGCTCGTCCATCCACCCCCCGCCCCCCCGCTCACCTCATTCCAATAATAACATATCAATTTCTCGTCGTCGCGGGACACTTAATCCGGCTCTGTATTAATGAATCATCATCTGTCGCCGCCCCGGCCGTACCGAAAATGTCACAAGTTCAAACGAATTATCGGAATTTATTCTCATTATCTTCCAGGAGCACCTATACCTACTGCCGGCGCTCTCATCCTGCCCGTTCATTATCCTGAATGCTTGGCCTGTGCCGTGGGCAATTTTCCATGGCCATTATAGTCTCTCCGTACGCATCATCACGGGGGATGTTCACATGGAAGCCTATATATCCATTTGAATATCGAGGGCATAAATCAGGACGAGTGTTAATAAGTGCCCCGTTAGTGAGAGATAACAAAGCTATTTATCACTGGAACATGGCCCCGCGCGCTCTCTCTCTCTCTTTCTCGTTCCGCCTGTATCTCTGTCTGTGTGCATATAATCCGATTAACATTTGTGTTGAGCATCGCTTTGATCCGTTTTCCCGGCCCGTCACTTGACCGTGTACATGTGTCAGTTGGGCTGAAGTGTTGCGGTGTGCATGACGGACAATTAAATTGTTCGAGTGCTTGCAGGATGACTTTACGCTGGAACGCTTCCTGCTGCACTGCCGTGTCAACCGAAAAGGACGTATCTGCCTGAAAAGTCCAATGGACTGTTCCAAATCTTGACATGCAAATTCAAGCCACAAAAATCTGTCTTTATGTTATCTAACATCAATCGAATCAGTTCAAAGTAACAAAAACAGCTTGATATTCAGTGAACATTATTTGACACCATAATTTGTCAGAACGTCACCTAAACTATTTCAAAACGTCAACGAATTAGGTCAGAATCTGACATGTCCTAGAACAAACCGATAAAATCTTTGAAAATATCGCCTAATATCATCAAAAACAGTTCAAAGGCCATTAGAAAAGATTGACATTTTCAGACCATCACTGGAGCTAAAATCTGTCTCGATGACACTTGAAATCTGTTAGAATATACCAGTCGATAGGCTAAAATCTGTAATTTACGTCAACTAGTGGTATTTAATCCACTGAACAACACTGAAGATGTCTTGAAACAACTTGGTGGACCGCAGTATTTCACCACACTTGTTTTAGCGTCCGGATTTCATCAAATTCCGATGAAACCTGAAGACTCCCCCAAAACCGCATTCACAACAACCCAAGGATTTTGTTGATGTAACACATTATATTGTACATTGTACCATGTTGATTAACAATGTGAACAGGCTCAGTGCGCATGAGCGCGCAGACGATGGCTGCGTAAGGGGTAGTTAGTTTGGTATAAGAGCTGCAAGCAAGTTGATGTATTAAGACTAGGTATTAAGAAATAAAGCGACTACTGATGACGCAGTGCTCACCCGTTTATTCCATCACCTTTATATTCAACATGGTAGCAGCGTCCGTGGTTTGTGTTCTGTCTTAAAAAGTGTACCGTCTCGTGTGTGAATCGGAAGTTTCGTGTACGTAGGAAAACACGTGGGCGACAAAATGACGGAAGAAAGAATCACGATACCAGTGTTCGATGGACAGAATTATAATATGTGTAAAAAACTAATCGCCTGAATCGTATAGTTACATTGGAGATTTGATAGATGCCTTGAAAGAAGAAGATCAAACTGCGGATTATGTGAAAAATAAAATTCAAATGACGGAGATGAAGCAACAGAAGGATGAGGAGAATTCTGGAAGAATAAGTAATACATTCGTGGCGGATGGAAACCGACAGGATTGGACATGCTACGGCTGTGGACAATCAGGCCATTTTCAAAGGGATTGCAAACATGGCGGCCAAGCGGCAAGCAGACGAGGACGAAGCACATGGCGTCCATCAGGTGGCCGGAAAGGAGTAGGAAGAGAACCCGGCAGAGGGCGCATTTTCGTGAATGGCGCGGAGCAAGCGCGCAACAGGCAACTCAACAAAGAAACAATGAAGGGAAGAACAACGCATGAGTGACAACGGTTGCTCATCATACGGTTCAAAACACCAAGATAGGTGATGTAGGCCATGACGAAATACAGTGGCTCTTAGATAGCGGTTGTACGGACCATATAATCAATGATGAGAGATATTTTGAAAATTGTAAGTCACTTAAAGAGCCGGTAAATGTTTATTTGGGTGATAATCGAGTTGTGAAAGCTACTAAGATTGGAAACGTTGTGAGTTATTTTGATGTTTTTTGTAAAAATAATTTAGTCAATATGGTAAATGTGTTTCATGTAAAAGATATGAAATCGAATTTGATTAGATATAGTTAAATAACGGATAATAATTCTATTGTTTCGCTAGGCTATGGATAAAGAAATTGATTGTTTGCATGAAAATAAAACTTGGAAATTAGTTGAAAATATAAATGAGGAAAAAATCTTGGATGTAAAGTGGGTATACAATAAGAAACCTGATAATACGTATAAAGCAAGATTAGTTGTGAGAGGTTCTCAACAAACTGACGAAATTGACGATGTGTACTCTCCGGTTGCAAAAATGCAAACTTTGAAGATTTTGTTATCATATTGTAGTCAAATGAGCCTAGAAATTGAACAAATGAATGTTGAAACCGCATTCTTGAACGGCAAGGTGAATTCTGAAATTTATGTCAAACAACCAAAGGGTTATGACGATCGCACAGGTAAAGTTTGTGAATTGATAAAAGCATTGTACGGTTTGAGACATAGTCCAAGGGCATGGTATGAGTGTCTTGATGAATTTTTGACAAGTATAGGTTTTGGAATAAGTCAGATTGATTTTTGTCCATACACCTATAATAACGGAGAAGATACTATCTATTTATTGATATTTGTCGATGGTTTACTAATCTGTAGTTGTAATGCTTTGGTCAATAGCGTTCTTCTACTGCACCAAAGTGCGGCTATTTTTGACGGGAGTTGTAAGTTCCCATAACCTTGTTGAGAGGGTTCTTGTTGAGAACGAGACGATGTTAATTCGATACTGGTTTATTTGTTACAAATTCTGAGTTTATATACAGATGTTAAAATGGTAATTATGACGTAGATGATTACATGAGGTGTAGGTCTAGGTCGCAGAAATGCAATGTCTGCTTTATTATTACTATAAGTTTACTATACGAGTCCTAGCTTAGTTGCAATCGTTCAACCTTGCCGCGTGATTTATATAATAATAAAAACAACAAAGTATTTACATGTGTGAATTTGAAAATTACGAAAACTCTGTTCACTGAAGATTGAACATATTGCCGCGTCAAAAAGTAAAGATGTATATACATTGACTGCTGTGTAGATTGGCTGCAGTTCTATCTCGTTTGCATCATCTCTCTCTGGTGCAGCGATGATTCTGGCTTGAGGCCTTGGGTTGTTGTCCTCTTGGGTTCTCTTCTTCCAGCATTGTTGTACGAGATAGACGATGCTGACTACGGCTGCAGCTATCCCAAACATAACGGCGCTGGTGATGACAGTGTGATGGGTCATTTCTACCCAATTCTGGTCGCTTGGTTTTTTGCTCTTATTGGTCTTCCTGCCGCTTTATTTTTGTGATCCGGCTCGAAGGACCATGAAATGCTTTGGTCAATAGCGTTCTTCCACTTCACCAAAGTACGGCTATTTTTGACGGGAGTAGTAAGTTCCCATAACCATGATGAGAGGGCTCTTGTAAAGTACGAGACGATGGTAATTCGATACTGATTTATTTGTTACAAATTCTGAGTTTATATACAGATGTGAAAATGGTTGATATGACGTAGATGATCACATAAGGTGTATGTCTAGGTCGCAGAAATGCAATGTCTGCTTTATTATTACGTCAAGTTTACTATACGCGTCCTTGCTTAGTTGCAATCATTCAACCTTGCCGCGTGATTCATATAATAATAAAAACAATAAAGTATTTACATGTGTGAATTTGAAAATTACGGAAACTCTGTTCACTGAAGATTGAACATATTGCCGCGTCAAAAAGTAAAGATGTTTATACATTGACTGCTGTGTCGATTGGCTGCAGTATTATCTCGTTTGCATCATCTCTCTCTGGTGCAGCGATGGTTCTGGCTCGAGGCCTTGGGTTGTTGTCCTCTTGGGTTCTCTTCTTCCAGCATTGTTGTACGAGATAGACGATGCTGACTACGGCTGCAGCTATCCCAAACATAACGGCGCTGGTGATGGCATTGTGATGGGTCATTTCCACCCAATTCTGGTCGCTTGGTTTTTTGCTCTAGTTGGTCTTCCTGCCGCTTCATTGATGTGATCCGGCTCGAAGGACCATGAAATGCTTTGGTCAATAGCGTTCCTCCACTGCACCAAAGTACGGCTATTTTTGACGGGAGTTGTAAGTTCCCATAACTATGATGAGAGGGTTCTTGTCAAGTACGAGACGATGTTAATTCGATACTGATTTATTTGTTACAAATTTTGAGTTTATATACAGATGTTGGAATGGTTAATATGACGTAGATGATTACATGAGGTGTATGTCTAGGTCGCAGAAATGCAATGTCTGCCTTATTATTACTATAAGTTTACTATACGCGTCCTTGCTTAGTTCCAATCGTTCAACCTTGCCGCGTGATTTATATAATAATAAAAACAACAAAGTATTTACATGTGCGAATTTGGAAATTACGAAAACCCTGTTCACTGAAGATTGAACAGTAGTGAAGATGAAGAAGAAATAAAGAAATCTAAGCTTCTACTATCAGAAAAATTTAAAATGAAAGATTTTGGAAGAATTAAAGAGTACCTATATCGGGATTACCGTCGAATATGATTCCTGTGTACATGAAATGAAATTAAATCAAACAAAGTATATCGAATCATTAAGTAAAAGATATAATTTGGAAAATGGTGAAATGTATAATAAGCCTATAAAGGTAAATTTGAAAATAGAAAAATCTGATAATTGTGAAAGTGATATCGGATATAGGAATTTGATTGGTGCTTTATTATATATGAGTTCGGCTACAAGGCCTGATGTAAGTTTGAGTGTAAATTATTTGAGCAGGTTTCAAAATTGTTATAATGAAACTCATTTCAAGTATGCTCTGAGAATTTTGGAAAATTTGTATTATACTTCAAATATTATATTTCACTAAGGATTTGAAGTTAATTTACAAAAGAAATGAAAATGTGAAGAATTTTGATTGTTATGTTGATGCCGATTGAGCTTGGGCAGGCGATCATTTGGATCGTAAATCCACGACTGGGTATGTGATACGATTATTTGGCAACGTAATTTATTGGAAATCGAGAAAACAAAAAAGTGAAACAAAAGCTTCGACATTTGCGAAGTATGTAGCACTGTCATAAGCTGTAAGCGAATTGAAATTTGTTAAAGAGTTATTAATGACAATTAATGTGAAATTAATTGAACCAATTGATGTACATGATGATAACTCGGGTGCAATAAACATAGCAAAGTATGGTAACTTTACGAAAAGTCATGAACATATTGAAGTTCATTATCATTACGTACATCAATGTGTGGAACAAGGTATGATGGACATTATCAAAGTAAATTCAAATGAGAATATGGCTGACATTTTTACAAAGTCCTTGTGCCGAGAGACATTCGTAAAATTTTGAAACATGTTGAATTTAAATCAAGTGTATCTAAATGTAAGTACAATATAATGCGAGGAGGCGTGTTGATGTAACACATTATATTGTACATTGTACCATGTTGATTGGCAATGTGAACAGGCTCAGTGCGCATGTGCGTATGAGCGCGCTGACGATGGCTGCATAAGGGGTAGTTAGTTTAGTATAAGAGTTGCACGCAAGTTGATGTATTAAGACTAGGTATTAAGAAATAAAGCGACTATTAATGACGCAGTGCTCGCCCGTTTATTTCATTACCTCAACAGATATTTCTACTATTCCCGAATGCAATTTGGTTTGAAAAATGCTCCCGCTACTTTTCAAAAAGGGGCTCCTATTGCAATAAAAGTATTTTTTTCGCATAACTGTTTTACTAGAGCTTATCTTGCAGTTGTGGTGTATAGCCTTTGATAAGGCAAAAAGGGGCTACGATTGCGTGAGGAATTTTTCATACCAAACCTTATTGTAAATGCTCCCTTTACAGTTCTAGATCAATGTCTTGAGCAGCCAGAAAAAAAAGAGCGAATGGTACGAAATAGTTCAATACGCAGTCGAAAAAAGGCTACCAGTGCAAAGAAGATCCTCTTTTGCAGAACTGTATGGCAAGAGCTTCTGATCAAATAGCTGCTGCGATGACGGATTAAAACAAGACGAGTATGAGAGATGACCACCCCGATTTCCACTGCTGAGAGACCGCATGATTGCATTTCTCGAAACTCGAACGAAAAAATTCTATTAGAGATCCTCGCCGCGGCACCAAAACCCTCACACAAGAGCTTTATTGAATTCGAACCGGCCGGCCGGGAGCTCCGAATGGAACCCTTTTATGGTGTTATGCTCGCCCGTAATAATGGGAAAGGTTTCGGCAGCTTTGAATTCATTTCCGTGTTTTCGGGAGACGAGAGGGCGTTTTAGTATTTTGCCCGATTTGTGCGACTGGTGTGTGTGTGTGTGTGTGTGTGTGTGTGTGTCGGAGGGGTACAATAACGATATGATGGGATTTTCCAATCGATTGGGTGCTCTCCCCGTGTACAACAGAGAGCCGGTTTGATCGAGGTTTAATATGCGTTGATTAATAGGCTACTGGACATCAATCGCATTTCAGTATAAAACTATCATAAACCTGATAAATATCTGAATGACGAATTTGTAGTTGGAAAAGTTTTTCGAAATATGATTTCATTTCAGTAAAAAATCAATTTGAAAGTGGACTTATTCAAATCAGGAATAATATGCTACGTCACAGCTTGAAAGTGAGCTAGGAGGTGGGAGGGAGGAAGGAGAGGGGAACGCATTTGACATTCGACCGAAGCATTCGTTCTGGATCTATACGTAGTGGTGTATTTTCACGTGCGAGCACAACTTTGTCACAGAGAACTTATTTTTGATGCCATTGCATGGAGTTATCATGTATTATGAAGCGAAATTGTGATAAAAACTAGATTATTTGACATGGGGTTGACATATATGGCATGCGACACTCGCAGTACTGCCACTCATATGGCACTAATAACACTGTTGTGACATTAATCCAAAGCCTGCACGAGCAAAAATAAGTGAATTTTAAGGAAGAATCGACCAAAATGTTAGGTCAAACCATAGCACTCCAGCATTTCATTATATTTTTCCGGTATAAATCAGTTTAAAACGAGAAAGTGTTCTCCAGTCATTGAATGGCCAACTAGAGTTTCTATTGGCTCTTCAAAATGTGACGTCACGCACTTGCCGCGCCATTCAAACAGACAAATCTTTTTCATGTTTTTTTTATATGTACAAAAACTTTTTTAAACAAAATTATCTTGCCAATGCAACAATTTTGGGAGGATCTTTCATAAAAAGAAATAAAAAAATCCATGTCCACTAGCCTATTAATTTCCGAGATGTGATTCCGAGCGGCCGTGATGCGCCAGATTTGCCCGCGTAATCCCGGCCGCAGCGTATGCATAAACGGCCTTTGTTTCGCCTCGGCGGCGTGTATCACTCGGCGCCCTCCATCTTGATCCTGGCTGTATGCTAATTACCATTTCTTATGGGTACCCGGCAAATCGATACAGTTAGCATTCGCGGTGGTAAAACAGCGGGTAATCAAAGTAGTAAATCTGTCGGAGCTCTAGTACAGAAAACTGTGATATTTCATTCCTTAAAATTCCTGATATGTCAAATCTTGATGAAGATCGTATGTACGCGACGTATTAGTAGCTTCCCAATTCGTCGTGTGGACAAGCTTTGTCGAAGACATAAAAACTGCACTTCTTATACCGGCGTTCTATGAGAGAAGAGGAATGGTCAGATCAGGTCAGGTCAGATTCGGTCAGGTTGGGTCAGGTCAGGTCAGGTCAGGTCAGGCTATTTCTATTTCACTCCGGTAACAACTTAGCCGATAGAACTCACCACGAACTAGACGGAATGTGGTCGATTGTAGTAGCGCAATTCAGCAATAACACTCACCTGGAATAAAAAGGACCATTACTCACAATAACCACATAATTATACATTACAATAACACGACTGACGTGCTTTTGAACTACAAATAGAAGTAATGTTGAGGTCTGTAACGCGTTTTTGTACCTAATAACATTACGCACCCGTGAAGAAGAGAAATCGGTATCCTGGCATGAGCCAATCAAAACCTTTCTTACCTAGATACTGTGGTGGTGATCAAGTTATTGCAATGAATTTGTGTTCTCAATTGGAAGCGACATTGTCAACAAGTTTCTTCCATTTATTGGGGAGCTTTACAGGCCATGAAATCCCTTGGAAAACACATTGCATCAAACACTTGCGGGTGGTGGGTGCACTGCTAAGTCCAAGTGACATAACGGGTGACTGGTAACTTCCTGCTGAAAAAGTACGTCTTTTCCTTGCTATCCTGGATATTATTCAGATGTTCTTGAAGGTTCTGCCAATCACCATACAGATAGACTGAGAATGTCATGTCAGTCCTTGGAAAACTCATTAAAATGGAAGCTTGCGGGTCTTGGGTGCATTGCTCAGTCCAAATAGCATAACGGAAAATTTGGCACAAACCATTTCTTGCCGACAAATACGTCTTTTCCTTAGCTTTGGAATTATACAGCTGTTCTTAAAACTGGACTAAGCTTGCCATGTCAGTCCTCGGGAAACTCATTGCAATAAAAATTTGCGGGTGGTGAGTGCACTGCTCAGTCCAAATGGCATAACGGGGAGCTAGTATGAGGTACTTTCTGATGGAAAAAATACTCTTTTCTTTGTCCCGGAGATTACCGAAAAGTTCTTTGAACTAGACTAAACAAGCCATGTCAGTGATCAGGAAAGTCATGACATTGAAATTTTGCGGGTGATGAGTGCATTGCTTAGTCCAAATGGCATAGCGGGGAACCAGTATAAGGCACTTTCTGTTGAAAATAGTATTCTCCTTGTCCCGGAATATACTGAAATGTTCTTCGAACTAGACTAAACAAGCCATGCCAGTGATCAGAAAAGTCATTACATTGAAATTTTGCGGGTAGTGGGTGCATTGCTCAGTCGTAATGACATAGCGTGGAACTAGTATTAGACACTTTCTGCTGAAAAAAAGTCTCATCCTTGTCCCGGAGATTACTGAAATGTTCTATGGATTAGACTGAACAAGCCATGTCAGTGATCAGAAAAGTCATTGCATTGAAATCTTGCGGGTGGTGGGTGCATTGCTCAGTCCAAATGGCATAGCGGGGAACTAGTACGAGGCACCTTCTGCTGGAAAAATATTCTTTTTTGTCCCTGAGATTATTTAAATGTTTCTTGAACTAGACTGAGCATGCATGTCAACACGGATGTAAATTGTGATTTTTCAATTTGTAAGTTACATGATTGTATTATTGAGAAAGAACCGTTGAATTATCAAGCACGTGAAATCATGCGTTATTGATGTGAATGACCAAATTTTTTTAATTTTTGTATTTTACAAGAAACTTTCAATGAATTCATAAACTTTCAGTTACACATTTCAGAGTTGAATGGAGCACCATTCTGAGAGTTTTTCAATCATCTCCAAAAGTTTGTCTTTTATTCTTTCATCAACTAATTTTTCTAATGATTTTCAAGGATTTCTAGAATTTTCTATGGGATTTCTGAGAATTCTTGCAACAATTGTAGAAATTTCGAAGATTTCTGAGCATACCAATGATTTTAAGAGATCCCTTCATATTTCTACAGTTTCTAGGGATTACAAAAAGACTTCTGGAAGAGATATTTCAAAATTTCTACAGGATGTCTAGATGTTTTCAACGATTCGTATGCGATTCAAAAAATCTGAAACGATTTCTAGAAATATTTATAAATTTTTAGCAATTTTTTTCAACTGAGCTTATTTTCAAGAGTCTAGGAATTTCTGAAGATTTTCACGAGGTTTTTTAAGATGGTTTAGAATATTTCTTGGGATTTTGAAGATTTCTGCGATACCTCTAGGGATTTCTGATAATTCGTGTGAGATTTCTGAAAATTGCTTGGTATTTTTGGAAATCTTTATCGATTTTGGCAGATTTATGCCGAATTCTAAGATTTTAAAATGATTTCTTGAGATTTTCGAGGACGCCCAAAACGATCTATGGATTTCTCAAATTTTTTAAGGGATTTCTAGGAATTAATGGAGATTTGCATGAAATTTTGGGGATTTCTGAAGAATTCTACGAGATTTCTTCAAGGATTCCAAGGCATTTTTGAAAATTTCTATATAGATAGATAGATAGAATAGATAGATAGATTGATAGAATATAATTCCCAAAAGTGTTCACAAGATTTTTAAGGATTCTTGTGAAAATTTCTAGGGATTTCTGAGAACTTCTACAGGGAATCTGAGGATTTCTGAAAATTTGTTTAGAATTTCCAGGCATTTCCGGATATTTCTACCAAATGTCCAAGGAATTTTCTAGGATTGAAGATTTCAATAGATGTATGGGCTAGAGATGATATTTTTTTTGTAGGGATTTTTCAATGTTTTCAAGATATCTAGGGATTTTTGAGTTGTTCTTATTTATTGCTATATATTTACTTTGGGGACTCTACAAGTTCCCCGAGAGTTTCCAAAGACATTGGAACACTGGGGATTCCTGATAGGTCTTCATGGGATTCATTCCAAAGACTTCCAAAGATGTCTGGAGATTTCTCCAGGATTTTTAGAGATTTCAGTGAATTTCAGGGAGTTTTGAACATGTTTGCAAGATTCTTCGGGATTTTGACAGTATATTAAAGATTTTTGAATATATCTACAAGATTCTTAGAAGCTTAAAGAGATTTTTACAAGATCTTTGAAGATTTTCTTTCAACTCTCAACTTTATTCCCTTTTTTAACTGAGCTTATTTTTAAGAATCTAGGAATTTCTGAAGATTTTCAAGGAATTTTTGAGATGCTTTGAAATATTTCTCTGGATTTTGGGAATTTCTGCGAGATCTCTAGGGATTTCTGATGATTCGTGTTAGATTTCTGAAAATTGCTCGGTATTTCTGAAACTCTTTATTGATTTTTGCGAATTTATGCAGGATTCTCAGGGATTCCCAAGATATTTCTGAAATTTCAAATGATTTCAAGATTTCTTGAGATTTCCGAGGACGCCCAAAACGATCTATGGATTTCTCAAATTTTTTACGGGATTTCTAGGAATTATTGGAGATTTGCATAAAATTCTAGGGATTTCTGAAGAGTTCTACGAGATTTTTTTAAGGATTCCAAGGCATTTCTGGAGATTTCTATATAATTCCCAAAGGTGTTCACGAGATTTTCAAGAATTCTTGTGGAAATTTCTAGGGATTTCTGAAAACTTCTACAGCGAATCTGAGGATTTTTGAAGATTCGTTCAGAATTTCCTGGCATTTCCGAATATTTCTACCAAATGTTTAAGGAATTTTCTAGGATTGAAGATTTCAATAGATGTATGGGCTAGAGATGAGATTTATTTTGTAGGAATTTTCCAATGTTTCTAAGATATCTAGAGATTTCTGAGTTTTCTTATTTATTGCTATATATTTACTTTGGGGACTTCTAAGGGACTCAAGATTCACAAGATTCACGAGAGTTTCCAGAGAGATTGGATCACTGGGGATTCCTGATAGGTCTTCATGGGATTCATTCCAAAGACTTCCAAAGATCTCTGGAGATTTCTACGGGATTTCTAGAGATTTCAGTGAATTTCAGGGAGTTTTGAACATGTTTGCAAGATTCTTCGGGATTTTGACAGTATATTAAAGATTTCTGAATATATCTACAAGATTCTTAGAAGCTCATAGAGATTTTCACAAGATCTCTGAAGATTTTCTTTCAACTCTCAACTCTATTCCCTCTTTTAACTGAGCTTATTTTTAAGAATCTAGGAATTTCTGAAGATTTCCAAGAAATTTCTGAGATGCTCTAGAACATTTTTTGTGATTTTTAAAATTTCTGCGAGATCTCTAGAGATTTCTGATAATTCGTGTTAGGTTTTTTGAAAATTGCTCGGTATTTCTGAGACTCTCTATTGATTTTTGCGAATTTATGCAGGATTCTCAGGGATTTCCAAGATATTTCTGAAATTTTGAAAGATTTTAAGATTTCTTGAGATTTTCGAGGACGCCCAAAACGTTCTATGGATTTCTCCATAGAAATCCAGGATTTCCCAATTTCTTCTCACTATATATTTACTTTAGGGACTATTCTTTCTATATATTTACTTCAGGGACTTCTGAAGGGACTCTACAAGATTCTTTGGAGTTTCCAAAGACATTGGCTCACTGGGAGGTTTAAGAATCTCCATATGAATTCTGGAAATTTGATTTTGATTTCTGGGAATACCTGAAGATTCCCACAAGATTTGTTAAGCATTTCTAGGGATCTCTGAAGATTTTTACAGGATTACTGAAGATATTCACGAGATTTCTGAGAATTCAGGTTAGAATTTCTAGGAATCCCTGTACATTTTTTTGGGATCTCTGGTGATTTCTTGAGATTCGTTTGAATGTCTAGGCATTCCTGAATATTTCTACGGGAATTGTAAAGATTTCTAGAGATTTCTACAAGATTTCTTGGGATTTTCGAATATTTTCACGGGGTCACTAGGGATCTCTGAAAATTCTTGAGAATGTGTCGGGAGTTCTGAGATTGAAGATGTCTATGTAATTTCTACTGTGTTCAAGATGTTTTTGCCAGGCTTCTCAAGATTTCTATGGAATTTGCAGAGACTTCCAGAGATCCGAAAATTCAGAAATACCTCTAGAAATTCTTGCGAAATTTTCAAAGATTTCAGGAAATTTTAGGGAGTTCTAAACATTTTCGCAAGTGTCCTTGGCATTCCTGCAGATTTTCACGGTTCATTACAGATTTCTGAATATTTCTACAATTTTTTTGAGAGCCCATAGAGATTTTCAGGAGATTTTTGAGAATTTCCTTTCAACTTCCAACTTTATTCCCTCTTTCGACTGAGCTTATTTTCAAGAATCCAAGAATTCCTGAATATTTCTACGAGACTTTTGAGGTTCTCTAGAATATTTCTTGGGATTTTTGATGATTTCTGCGGGACCTCTAAAGATTCCTGTATTCCTGATGATTCGTATGGGATTTTTTTGAACTGCTCGTTGTTTCTGGAAATCTCAATGGATTTTTGCGGATTTATACAGGATCTTCATAGATTTCCGAGGCATTTCTTCATAATTTTGAAATGATTTCTTGATATTTTTGAGGACGCCCGTAACGTTCGACGAATTTCTCAAGATTTCTACGGGAGATTTCGATTAATTTATGAAGATTTGTATCAAACTCGAGGGATTTCTGAAGAATTCTACGAGATTCCTCTGAAATTTCAAGGCATTCTAAAGATTTTTATATAATTCCCAAAAGGTGTTCACGACATTTTTTTAGGGTTTGTGTGAAAATTTCTAGGGAATCCTGAAGATTTCGATGGGGAATCTTAGAATTCCTGGAGAATCGTTCAAAATTTCTGGGGATTTTCGAATTATTCTAGAGAATGTCCAAGGAATTTGAAAGATTTCTAGAATTGGAGATTTCAATAAATCCATGAGCTAGAGTCAAGATTTGTATGAATTTTCTAGTGTTTCCAAGATTTCTAGGGATTTTTGAGATAATGTTTTCATTTATTGCTGCATTTTCACTTTGGGGATTTCTAAAGGACTCTACAAGATTTGTGGGAATTCCCAAAGATTTTCATGGATGTACTGGGGTCTCCTCAAGGTCTTCATGGGATTTCTGGGAATCTATAAGGAGTTTCAAGAATCTCTATCTAGAATTTGAATTTGTTTTGGATTTCTAGAAGTTTATAATATTTCTACAAGATTTTCAGGGATTCCTAGAAATCGCAAAGAAATTAGTAAAGATTTTGAGGAATTGCTAGAGATTCCTCAATATTTCTACGAAAATTCGAGAAAGTTCCAAAGATTTTTGAAGAATTTCTATGAATATTTGAAGATTTCTGTGGCATTTCTCAAAATATTTACAAGATCTTGGGGATGTCTGTGAGAATTTCTAGTAATCTATAATTTCGACGATATGTCCAAAAAATACAATTGTTGGCGGAAAAGGCATAATACCTGCGAGTGGCAGTTTTTTTTGTATAAGAAATAATTCAAGATTTGAATAACTTTTTTGATTGGCATCAGAAGTGAATAGTTCCGCTGGTTATAAAAAAAAATATCATCAACAGATTGTTATGAGCTGTAACAGCTGTATTGGGCATACTTTTCGATGATGCCATAAATGACAGCCCAATTTGTAAGTTAACTGAAAGTTAAAGTGAATATTTAATTTCAATTCCACATCACTACTTGTCAGTGTTGGAGAACTCATTAGTCTCATCACGTTAGAATTCTGCGGGTGGTGGGTGCATTGCTTGGTCCAAGTGGCATCACAGGGAAATGATATGAGTCACTGCTCATTGCTCGGTCCAAAGGTATAACGGAGAACTGGTACAAACCAAACTGGTCTATCGTCAGCTTGGATCAAAGGTGCCAAAAAGTCGAGCTTTATAGCTTCGCCGCCACTGGTAGAATTTTTTGCTAATTTGATAGCTTTATATTGATCTCCGTTAATTGGCCGTAAAAATCGAAATAAAACAATTTTACTGCCAGACTCAGCAAGGATCTAAGCAAACATACCTACGGAATATTAAATATTGGAGTAATAACCTCTTATCAGCAGTCGATAGTTTTACCTGTACCAGCAGTACAATACCAGAATAATCCTAGCTGTAGCTTGGAGAATTTGGTTTTCAGATTACAAAGCCGGGTTTATACACCAAGATACTCCCCAAGATAAGACTTGAGGAGTAACGCTCAAGCCCTTAAATTGCGCAGCTGGTCAAAGTATTTCGAAATTATAGAGTTGTCATTTGGGCTCTTCCGAAAAGTGGCCTCTGATCTCTTGATGCACGACAAAATGATTTCACTTGTGTTATAAAAAAAAAAGATTGTTTTATTGTTGCATGTCGAAGCACTGCAATTTTATGTTCTATTGTACTGCACCAGCTTTTCTTATAGCAAATGTTTGTGTGTATCAGTACAAATTTTAGCCTTATTGAAAACACTGTATTAATTTTCAATTTGGCTCCAATTCCTGATCAGGCAAAGATGAATAAAACAGTAAAAGTGTTGTTGCTTTTCGCCATCGCAATCACTACAGCAACTTGCGATATTGTGTACTCGATGTCGAACGTCGAGCCCCTGTGCGATACGGAACGGCGATTGATCGAAACGTTTCGAAATTATATTCAAGTCGAAGAAGAAAGAATAAACCAATTGAAGAAGTACGAATTAACAAACATGTGTTTAAAACGAGTTTGTGACGACTCTTGTTTTAGAACTGACTTTGTGTTGATATGATCAACTTGATCAATTCTAGATTCACGAGAGAATACCGGGAGCAACACAGAATTTTTATGCGAGACTTGGACTGGGACCGGCTCAACCCGTTGAGCATTTTGAAGCTGGTCAAAAGGTTGACGGCGAGCAAGTGGAAACTGGAGGGTATTATCAATACTCACAACAGCGAAGGTATGAGCAAATTTCTTGAATCAATTACATGTTTCCACCGCAGCAAGTTGATGTGCTTGATAAGTGTATTATTGTACTAACTGAAAATGCACGTGCAGAATATTTCGCCAACGTAACGAAACTGGAGGGAAACACGAAGCTTCCCAGCGAAGAGGACTACAAACAAGTCGTTTTGATTTTGGGCATGCTCCAAGGAACGTATCTGTTGGAAACAGCTTCTTTGGCGAACGGACGATTCAAAGGCGCCAAGGACGGTCCGGAACTCGACACCGAAGAGTGTTTGGAAATGGGAATCGGGCTGTTCGACAGGAGAAATTTTGATCTGGCGTTGCAGTGGTTGAAAGAAGCAGAGGTCAGAATGAAGAAGGAAAACGGCGAAAGTATGCAAATGAGCAAACTTTTGGAATATCTGGCGTACGCCACTTATGAAAAAGGTAAACGTTTTATCATTGCTTTTGGTTTTTGGCATATGGGGGAAGGAACAAACCTTGAGGTACTTCCATGCTTATTCCTGTGAAAGTGAGTCTTTTGCCATTCACCGATCCGTAATCAAGTGCGACGACAGAGCAAGTTTTTTTGTTCGCTGGACATCAAATGCGCTTGCTGGCAACTGGAAGTTGAAAAGTCTCACCCACCAGTGGCGACTTTTACGGTTCCATAAAATCTTCAAGTCTGAGCGGATGCCGTTCGGCTTGCACAATGCTCTATCGTTTTATCGACTTCAACGACATCTTTTTGGTCATCAAATGGAGCTGCAATACCAGATTGCTCTCAGCGACTACTTCTTTTGAATCCCCACATTGCAGTTCTTATACTAGGTCGCCTTCGATGACTTCTTTTAGTCCTAAAATTGAGCCTCCATACAAGGACGCCTTCAAGGACGTTTCTTCATTCGCTAAATCAAGGGTCCCAAGTTGTAGCTGACAATAGTGTTGCTCCAATACTGATTCGCCTTCAGCGACTTCTTCTGATCCTCCAAATTGAAATTCTTTTGCCATGGTCAATCCGTCGACTCAATTTCAGCCCTCAGATTCAAGATCCAGGAGTAGTTTGCCTTTAGCGACTTCATTCAGGTCCCTACTTCAGAGTTCTGACCCTAGCTCGACATTTGTGATTTTTTTTTGTCCCTAACTTAAGAATAGACCGGGGCATTTTCTCTAGAGTCCTTAAATTTGAAGTCCTAGACTCAGTCGTCCTGGGCGACTTCATAAGACTTCATAGTTAGGCTTCAATACTTGATTCGCTTTCAGCGACTTCTTTCGATTCTTTAATATGAAATTCTTCTGCTATGCTGAATTTCTCGACTTCATTTTGGCTCTCAGATCCAAGCTCCAGGAGTAGTTCGCTTTCAGCGACTTCATATGTGTATCTACTTTCGAATTCTGACCCTAGGTCGACTTTTGTGACTTTTTTGTGTCCCTAAATTGAAAATAGACTGAAGCATTTTCTCTGGAGTCCTTGAATTTGAGCTCCTAGACTCAGTCGTCTTGGGCGACTTCATTGAACTTCATAGTTAGGCTTCAATACTGATTCGCCTACAGCAACTCATTTGGATTCTTGAAACTGGAATTCCTTTGATATGCTGAAATTCGCTGACCTCATTCTGGCCCTAAGATTCGAGCTACAGGAGCAGTTTGCTTCCAGCGACTTCTCTTGAATCCCTATTTTTGAGCTCTGACCCTAGATCGACTCTTGCGACTTTTTTGTGTCCCTAAATTGAAAATAGACCGAGGCAACTCCTCCAGAGTCCTTGATTTTGGGCTCCTGGACTTGGCCGTTTTGGGCGACCTCATTGGACTTCATAGTTAGGCTTCAATACTGATTTGCCTTCAGCGACACCTTCTGAATCTTAAATTAGAATCCTTTTGATATATTGAAATTTGCCGACTTAATTTTGGCCCTCAAATTCGAGCTCCGGGAGCAGCTTGCTTTTAGCGACTTCTCTTGGGTTCCTACTTTCCAGTTTCGACTCTAGAACGACTTCTGCGACTTTTTTTTGTCCCTTAATTGAAACTAGACTGGGGCAACTTCTCCAGAGTCCATGATTTTGAGCTCTTCGGACCAAGTCGTTTTGGATGACTTGATTAGACTCCATAGTTGGGCTTTGATATTATTTTCCCTTTAGCGACTTCTTCCGAATCTTCAAACCGACATTCTTTCGATATATTGGAATTTGCGGGCTTGATTTTGGCCCTTAAATTCAAGCTTCAGGAGCAAATTGCTTCAAGCGACTTCTCCTGGGTCCCTACTTTCGAGCCCCGACCCTAGGTCAAGTTTAGCGACATTTTTTGTGTCCCTTGATCGAAACTGACTAAGGCAACTTTCCTAGAGTCCTTGAATTTGAGCTCCTCGACTCAGTCGTTTTGGACGACTTCATTGGACTTCGTAGTTGGGCTTCAATACTGATCTGCCTCAAGCGACTTTTTCTGAATCTTCAAATTGGAGTTCTTTTGATATATTCAAATTCACCGGATTCATTTTGGCTTTCAAATTCAAGCTCCAGGGGCGGTTTGCTTCCAGCGACTTCTCTTGGGTCCCTACTTTCGATTTCTGACCCAAGATCGGCTTTGCGACTTTTTTTGTGTCCCTAAATTGAAACTAGACACAGGCATTTTCTCCAGAGATTTCAAATTTGAGCTCAGACTCAGTTGTCTTGGGCGCGTTTATTGGACTTCATAGTGAGGTTTCAATACTGATTCGCCCCCAGCGACTTCTTTTGGGCCTCTACTTCCAACTTCTGGCCCTAGGTCGACTTTTGCGCCTTTTTTGTGTCCCTACATTAAAACTAGACTGGGGAATTTTCGAGTCCTTAAATTTCAGCTCTCCGAATCAGTCGTTTAAGGCGACTTCATTGGACTTCATAGATGGGCTTCAATACTGATTTACTTTTAACGACTTCTTCTGAATCTTCAAAGTGGAATACTTTTGATCTGTTGAAATTCGCCGACTTCTTATTGGCCCTCGGATTCAAGCTCCAGGAGCAGTTTGCTTTCAGCGACTTTCCTTGGGTTCCTACTTTTGAGTTCTGACCCTAGGTCGACTTTTGCGACATTTTTTGTATCCCTAAATTGAGACTAGACCGAGGAATTTTCTATGAAGTTCTTAAATTTCAGCTCTTGGACTCAGTCGTCTTGAGCGACTTCATTGGACTTCATAGTCAGGCACCAATACTGATTCGCCTTCAGCGACTTCTTTTGATTATTGAAAATGGGATCATTTTGATTGGTCCAACTTGCTCCAATATTGGGTCGCCTGAGCCGACTTTATTCAAGTCTTCAAGCTGAAGTTTCCATACTTGGCCACCTTCCGTGATTTTATAGGGTTCTCATGTTTGATACTAGGTTGCTCTAGTCGACTTCTTTTGTGTCCTTGCTCATCAGTTTTCACCCTAAGTCGGCTTCGGTGACATTACTTTGGTTCAAATTGAAGTTTCAGAACTAAATTGCCTTCGGCAACTTCTTTTTGGCCTTCGTGTTCCAGCTTCATTATTGAGTCGTCTCAGTCAAGTCTTTATTGAGTCACCGAGTCGAGTCTTCAGTGACTTTTTTTCAGTCTAGGTTGTTTTCGATGTCTTTTTGAAACTTGAAATTGAGTCCTCAGATCGAAGGTTACTGGATCTAAGCTCGGCAATACTGAGTCATCTTCAGCGACTTCTTCAAAGTCTTAGGAATTCTTGTACTAGGTCGCCTTCGATATATATTTTTCTTGGTACTCAGATTGAGTCCATTAATCAAGTGTCAACAGACTGAAGCTCCATGGAAAGGTTGCCTTAAACGACTCTTTTTGAGACCTTTCAGTGATTTCCTTCTGTAGGAAGTCGCCTTCAGCGACTCTTTCTGATCTTCCTGGTCTTGACTTCATTTTTGGTGCTCAAACTCAAGCTTCAATACTGTGTTGCCTCCGGCGACTTCTTCAAAACGTTTCCTGGAAGCTTTTGCATAAGGTCGCCTTCAGAGGCTTGTAAGCCCTTGAATCAACTTTCATTTGTGAGGAGTCGCCTGTGACGACTCTTTCTGGTCCTTAAATTGAGTTTCCAATACAAGGTCGCCTTTGGCGACTTCTTCTGAGTCTACTTCTCAGTTCTTACCCATGGTCAATTTCGGCTTCATTTTTGATGCTTAAACTGGAGCTCCGATACAAGGTTACCTTCGGCGACTTCTTTTTGACCTTAATTCAGCTTTATTACTAAGTCATCTTCGACGACTTCTTTTCAACATTTCATGGAAGCTCTTGCATAAGGTCGCCTTCAGAGACTTTTGTGAGCCCTTAAATTGAATTTTATTTGTAAGGAGTTGCCTGTGGCGACTCTTTCTGGTCCTTGGATTGAGTTTCTGATACTAGGTCGCCTTAGACGACTTCTTTTGGGTCTCTACATTTCACTTCTTTTGAAGGTCAGTTTCGACTTCATCTTTGGTGCTCAAACTGAGTTACCTTTGGCGACTTTTTTTTGACCTCAATTCAGCTTCATTACTAAGTCGTCTTCGGTGACTTCTTTTTAACATTTCATGGAAGCTCTTGCATGAGGTCACCTTCAGAGACTTTTGTGAGCCCTTAAATTGACTTTTATTTGAAGGAGTCGCCTGTGGCGACTCTTTCTGGTCCTTAGATTGAGGTTCTGGTACCAGGTCGCCTTTGGCGACTTTTTTTGAATCTCTACTCTTCAGTTCTTAGTCAAGGTCAGTGTCGGCTTCATTTTTGATGCTCAAACTGGAGCTTCAATACAGGGAGGTACCTTCGACGACTTCTTTTTGACCTCAATAATTCAGCTTCATCACCAAATCATATTTGACGACTTCTTTTCAACATTTCATGGCAGCTCTTGCATTAGGTCGCCTTCAGAGACTTTTGTGAGCCCTTAAATTGAATTTTATTTGTAAGGAGTTGCCTGTGGCGACTCTTTCTGGTCCTTGGATTGAGTTTCTGATACTAGGTCGCCTTAGACGACTTCTTTTGGGTCTCTACATTTCACTTCTTTTGAAGGTCAGTTTCGACTTCATCTTTGGTGCTCAAACTGAGTTACCTTTGGCGACTTTTTTTTGACCTCAATTCAGCTTCATTACTAAGTCGTCTTCGGTGACTTCTTTTTAACATTTCATGGAAGCTCTTGCATGAGGTCACCTTCAGAGACTTTTGTGAGCCCTTAAATTGACTTTTATTTGAAGGAGTCGCCTGTGGCGACTCTTTCTGGTCCTTAGATTGAGGTTCTGATACAGGTCGCCTTTGGCGACTTCTTTTGAATCTCTACTCTTCAGTTCTTAGTCAAGGTCAGTGTCGGCTTCATTTTTGATGCTCAAACTGGAGCTTTAATACAGGGAGGTACCTTCGACGACCTCTTTTTGACCTCAATAATTCAGCTTCATCACCAAGTCATATTTGACGACTTCTTTTCAACATTTCATGGCAGCTCCTGAATTAGGTCGCCTCCAGCAACTTTTTTGAGTCCTTAAATTACCTTCCATTTGTAGGAAGTCGCATTTAACGAATCTTCCAATCCTCCAATTGAATTTCTGATATTAGGTCGCCTTTGATGACTTCCTTTGGGCTATTACTCTTCAGCTCTTACCCTAGGTAAGCTTCAACTCCCATTTTGGCTTAAACTGAAACTTGGACACTTGGATGCTTTCGGCGACATCTTTTCTACCTTCATATTCCAGCGCTATTACTAAGTCGTGATCGGTGACTTCTTTTGAGTCATTTCTTTGAAGCTCTTGCACTAGATTGCCTCCAGAGACTTTTTTCGAGCCGTTGATTCGACTACCTTCAGTAGGAAGTCGACGACTCTCATTGATCCGTAGATCGAATTTCCAAAACAAAGTTGTCTTTGGTGACTTCTTTTGAGTCCCTACTCTTCAATTCTTATTCAAGGTCAGTTTAAACTTCATTTTTGGGGCTCAAACTGAAGCTCCGAAACTAGGTTACCTTCCGCGACTTCTTTTCCACTTTCAGCTCCAATATCAAGTTTATTAGATCGTCTAATTGAATCACCAATGTAAGGTTGCCTCCAGAAAGTTCTTCAGAGTTCTGGAATTGACATCAGCATACTAGACTGCTCTCAACGACTTTTTTTGGGCCTTAAATTGAAGCTACAATATTGAGTCGCCTGGGACGTCTTCTTTCGAAACATCGAGCTCAAGTTCTCATACTGGGACGACGCTTCCCGCGACTTTTTTCGGTGTTCAAATTGATCATTCGATACGAAGAACGACTCTTTTGGATTACAAGATTGGAGTTTTGCTTCCTTTTGAACCTGGAATTCGAGCTCACATAGTGAGTCGCCTGGGCAACTCTTTCTGAGTCTTTGAATTGAAGTTTTCCAAAGTTAGTCATCTTCAACGACCTTTTTTAGTCCTCAAATTGAAATTGAAATACCAGGTCGTCTTCAGCGACTTCCAAGGTGGTTTCTTTTGAATTCTAAAGATGCAGTTTTCATACCAGTTGTCGATTGTAGGTCGCCTTTGGCGACTTTATTCTCTTCTAAAATTTTGGCTTTACAGGTAGGTTGCCTCCAGCGACTATTTTGAGCAATTGAATCAATTTTCTTATAGGTACTTTTTATTTTGCTTTCAGTTACATCATAAATAATTATTGAGACTTCTTTGGCCAACCGGTTTCGCTGTTAAGCATCGTCAGGGCTGTAATAAGTTTTATGAAGCTGTTGTAGGTATATTAAAATGAGTAAAGGATCTTACTTGAGAAGTGACATTTTGTTATTTATAATTATGTATAAAGTTCAAATGTTTTTTCAGGTGTTATGATCAGAAACTAAAGTTGGTCCAAGATTACAATGTATATAAGCATAAAAATATAACGATAGTGGACTTGGAAGGTGTTGTTACAATGAACATTTTATTAGTACCTGATGTTATGGATTTAGGTATTGTTGTTCCTAATCTAATAATATATTCATTGTAGCAACACCTTCCAAGTCTTCTGTTTGTTCATTAAGACAGTGGAAATTGATAGTTTACAAAACTCTATTTTACAAGAAGTTCAAGACAACGGCATAAAAAAGTTCAAGAAAATCACAAATAAATTAGAAGCACTAAGGCAAAGCCAAGCTCCACCACAACGAGAACGCACAAGCACCAAAGTCTCAAATCACAGCTTTCACAGGAGAATTCACAATTTATCAGACACAAACTTTACCGAACAAGAAACAGAAATATTGGAACTGGGCCTTAAATATAACCTCCACCCAAACAAAAATAACATCGTGAAACATTTCGAAAATCTTGCTGTTGACATTGAAAACATCATTTTGACAACGACAATTCCCAACAATAAAGGTTTATTGAAGTCAAAGTTACAAGTACACCTACACGACTCTCTGATCAATTACAAATTCAGAAATACACAGAAAACCACAAAGACTGAGAAAGCATTATGTTCCATAAAGAAAAACATGAAAGATGATAACCTAATCATCACAAAAGCAGATAAAGGACAAAGTCTTGTTATTTTAAACAAAACCGATTATGTACAAAAAGTTGAAAATTTTCTATCACAAGGCGATTTCAGAGTCATCAACACAAATCCTCACAATAACTCTATCAAGTGCTTCAACGACACTATCAGAGCTTGCAACGACACATTACATACTTTTGAGGTCAACACAAGAAACCTTCTCCCACAAAACCAGTACATGCCAAGACTGTATGGCCTGCCAAAAGTTCATAAACAAAATGTACCTATTCGACCTCTCCTCTCTTACGTAAACTCACCATGCTCAATACTATCTCCAGAGTTGAACAAAATTTTACGTAATGTAACAAATTTCAAAAGCGACTACTCAATCAAAAACTCTTCAGATCTAATCAACAAATTAGAGAAAGTCGTTCTCAACAACAATTCATCTTTAGTATCCTTTGACGTCACAAACTTGTTTCCTTCAGTTCCTGGTCAAGACTGCATCAAGATCATTAGAGAAATGTTGTTTGAAACTGATTTGCCAACTCACCAAGTCCTAGACTTGTGTACACTGTTAGGTCTTTCGTTGAGCCAAAATTATTTTAAATTTAATGAGAAAACGTATATTCAAGAGAAAGGTTTATCCATGGGTTCTAAATTGTCTCCCCTATTAGCAGATATCTTCATGAACAAATTAGAAATGTCACATATAATGAACAACACCAATCCCTATTAACAATTTATTTCCTTTTATACACGTTATGTGGATGACATTTTAGTCATCTTCTCAGGCAACGATGATCAATTAAACGATTTACTGAGTTACATGAACAATATACACCAAAATATCAAATTTACAATTGAAAAAGAAACAAACAACTGTGTGAATTATTTAGACCTACAAATGAAAAGAAATAACGATAAGCTGGACTTTAACATCTACAGAAAAGGAACTACAACAGATTTGATCATTCCTTTTGATTCATGTAGTCCTGCTTCAACCAAAAAAGCGGCATTCAACAGTTATTTCAATAGACTTTTCAAAATACCTTTATCAAAAGAAGATTTTAAGAACGAATATCGAACAATAAAACAAATAGGACTCAATAATGGCTACCCTCGTTCATTTATTGACAAAATATTCAATAAATTCCTTTCAAAATACACAACCAGCAGACAAATAATCTCTACAGAATCAAACAGAACTTACAGGTCTTTAACCTTCTTTGGTTCAACATCTTATAAGATCGCAAGCATTTTTCAAAGAACAAACCCGAACATCATAATTTCCTTCAGAACCAATTCAAAACTACAACAAATTCTCAGTCATCCCAAAGATTTTCTTCCAAGAGAAGAAAAATCAGGTGTTCACGAACTTAGTTGTGGTACTTGTAACGCAAAATATGTGGGCCATACAGGAAGAAAATTTTCGATACGAATTCATGAGCATAACAGAGACATAATAAAATCAAAAAGAATAGGTTATATGGACAGTAGATCGCATTTTGCAAGCCATATCATTTTATCTCAACATAACTTCGACCCAAGTTTGAATGTCAAATTTTTACACTTTTCATCAAATTTTAAACAAAGAACTTTACTAGAATCACTTGAAATTTTAAGACTTAAATCTGATCATAATTTCCACTGTCTTAATTAACAAACAGAAGACTTGGAAAGTGTTGCTACAATGAATATTTTATTAGATGGGGAACAACAATACCTAAATCCATAACATCTGGTACTGATAAAATGTTCATTGTAGCAACACCTTCCAAGTCCACTATCGTTATATTTTTATGCTTATATACATTGTAATCTTGGACCAACTAGTTTCTGATCATAACACCTGAAAAAACTTTTGAATTTTATACATAATTATAAATAACAAAATGTCACTTCTCAAGTAAGATCCTTTACTCATTTTAATATACCTACAACAGCTTCATAAAACTTATTACAGCCCTGACGATGCTCAACAGCGAAACCGGTTGGCCAAAGAAGTCTTAATAATTATTTATGGTGTAACTGAAAGCAAATTAAAAAGTACCTATAACGTCAACACCATTGAAAGAAGGATGGAAGAATTTTTTCAATTTATTCAATTTTCTTATGTACCAAGCGACATTTCTTGATCCTCAGATTGAAGTCTCGATACTAGGGCGGCTTTAGCGACTTCATCAGAATCCCTGCTTTCCAGTTCTTAACCTGGGTCAGCTTCGACTTCATTTCATGCTCAAATTGAAGCTTGTTAGCAGATTAAGTAGGGATAGCTTTTTGTCGAGCTTCGTGTTCATGGCACTCTCCAGATCAGAACGGAATTACTCGGTTACTGAGAAGGAATTACTGAGTTTGATGTTTTGTCTTGAGAAATTCCGACCTCACGTCGAAGGCACCAAATTCACGAATTTAGCTGACCAGCACCCTCTTCTTTGGTTGAACCGTAGAAACCTACCGAAAAATTGGCTGAATGGGCAGTTGAGCATCAAAATTATACATTCGATTTGGTCTATATAATAGAAAAGGGAAATCACACGTAGTACCTGGTGCTTTGTCAAGAATTCTCCCTCCAGAAATCGAGTTAGTTCAAAAACATCAAAAGAACGTTCCGCATGTCAACGGTAACTCATCCAGTTCGTGCCATTCCGGTTCTTATAAGACGTTTTCAAAGCTTGAAGAGTCATACTACTGGCCAAAAATTAGATGAGTACGTGAGATATGGCCGTGTTTGTGGAGAGCAAAAGTTTGCTAACAGTGGACCAATGGAACTCAAGGGAACCGAGAAAGAAATTCCTGTGGCAAGTGGTGGCAGTAGATCTAATGGGGCCGTTAGCTAGGTCAAAAGGTGGTCATACATGTCTGTTGATGACAGCAGATTGGTTTCCTAAATACATACTTTTGTTCCCGATTAGAAAAGTCACAGCATCTGGCATTGTCAAATTGATGGCAAATCAAGTATCTCTGGTGCTCCATTCTATTATCTGCGACAACGGTTTCAAATTGTCAGGCGACATGTTCAAGACGTTGGCAAGCAAGTAGAAAGTTCAAAAAAATTGGTATAATGCATGTTACTATCCTCAAGGAAGTTGTGTAGAGAGAACGAATCGAACCGTTGGCAGGGTTAGGTATTATCTAACCGAAAACTATAAAAAATGGGACGAACATCTCCTAGAAATACGATTTCCGTTGAATTATTCAAAACACGAAGTTACCAGTTTCAGTCCATCCATTATGAAAAGTACAAAGAAAAGGATGATTTCTGGTTCTTCAGAATATTCCGAGATTCAGAAAAAGTGCAGTAGGCTGAAAAAGCACTTGATCAAAAAATCTATGTTGGTTTCTTTATCGGGAGAGTGTAACAATTTTTCGAATGTGACATCATTCATCCTTGAAAAAAACGGACACTCTCTCTTGTTACCAATTACCACGCCACAGAGTCAACTAATTCCAAAATGAACATAATAATACTTGAGTTCGATATAGACGTCAGAACGGCAAAATATGAACTAAGAAACAAGAAAAAGGTATTGGAAACAAATGAAGAAAGTGACAGACGAGTGACGGTTTTTACAGTTTCGTGGCGTAGGCTCTTCCAGTTTGAGCGGATGCCGTTCGGTCTGCACGACGCTCCCGCCACGTGACAGAAGCTGGTCGACCGCATCTTCGGCTCCGAACTGTGGCCATCGGCGTTCGCGTATCCAGATTATGTCATTTTGAAGACTTCCCACCAACAATTCATCGTCCTGGGTGAGGTATTGGAGCGATTGAGAAAAGCAGGTCTTTATATACTCGCTGGACAATGGACGTGAAGTCCGATTGCCAGCAAGTGAAATCTGAAGTGTTTTATTGACCAGTGACAGATTTAACGGTTCCTTGGCTAGACTCTTCCAGTCTAAGCGGATGCCGTTTGGTCTGCACGACGCTCCCGCCAAGTGACAGAAGCAGGTTCCAAACTGTGGAATAGCGACGGAACTCTTGATCGTAGGGTGGTTGATGAGAGAACTCCGTCCATATATCTGAGGCACTTGTTCAACCGTAGTGACCGACCACCTCGTGCTAAACTGATTCAATCCAGTTACAACCATCATGTTGCTATTTACGGAAATTATTTTAAAACGAAATGAATAAGTGCCCTTGTGAATGAAGATCTTTACAGAATATCTAGTTATGCTGATGCCCACGGTCTCAAACTCAATTCTGAAAAATGCACAGCAATTTGTTTCTGCTCCCCAAAAGACAGATCCAAGGTCAGCACGCAGTTAGAGATTCTAGTGGATGGTCAGGTTATAGCGGTCAAGGATAAGGTCAGAAATTTGGGAATAATCTTTGATGACGATCTTCGTTTCAAGAGTCACGTCGGTTCCATAATTGCAAAGGCTTATGTGGCGGTAAAGTCTGTGTATAGAATCAGGTCATTGGCGAGTCTTAGCCTTCGTAAGAAACTGTGTGAGTCGTTCGTGATATCTCTGCTGACCTACTGCATAACAATGTATTATCCATGTTTAGACTATGCCACGAAGCAACGGTTGCAAAAGGTTCAGAACACTTGCTGTCGACTGATATTCGGACTACGAAAGTATGACCATGTAACTCACAAAATCAACGAGCTGGGTTGGCTAAAGGTTCAAAATTTGTTCACTTTCCATGTGGCAGTGCTTGTGCGTAGAATTTTCGCCACAGGTCAACCTCTATACCTCAAAGAAAAACTCTGTTTTCGGCGGGACTGCCACGGCGTCAATTTGCGACATCTAGATTCTCTAACACTGCCTAAACATCGAACAGCCATGTTTTGTAGATCCTTTGTTTTCCATGCAGTTTCAATTTTTAACGGTTTAAGTGGCACTCTGAAATCAACTTCGGTAAACATCTTTCGCAGGGACTTGCACTTTTTGTTGTTAGATAAGCAAATATCTGCGAATTATTAAGTTTGTATAAACTATTATAGGTTGAGTTGAATAGCCCATGGCTAGACTTCGCCTAAATAAAGACCTTTTATTATTATTATTATTATTATTATTATTATATATTCACAAATACCAAATAATAAACGATTGACACCAACTTCTTGAGTTAATTTTCTATAACAGATGCTTTGGAAAGCTGCTTCCGTTTAGGGGATGATTTGCTATTTGGTACCACAGCAGCGAGCAGCCCATTCCAGTTGTCACCTCTGCAATCCCTGCATGAATATCTCGAATGTTACAGGAGACTTGCGACAAGCTCTGCGTTTGACAGAAGAGTTGCTTGAAATCGAACCGACACACAGCGGTGCCTCGGCACACAAGGAACGCATTGAACAGGAGTTGAACGGACAATTCCGAAAGTTGAAATTGAAAAAACTCGTTGAACCCTCTAACGAAGCGTTATGTCGAGGTGACGTGCCGTTGGATCCGAATGTCGCCGCGAAGCTCAAGTGTCGCTACGTGACACGAAACGATCCGTTTTTGTCGATCGCTCCGTTCAAAGTCGAAGAAGTCCACCGCAAACCGGACATTTGGATCTACCACGACGTTCTTGCCGACGCCGAGATAGAAATCTTGAAGGAGCTGGCGGGACCGCAAGTAGGTACGCCGACTGTTGGCAGCTCGAATCAAGAAAATGTATTTTCGACATCCGTACGGAACAGATTCGAGCTGCCAAGTAGAAGTTTTCATAACCATGTGTTTATTTTGGACTTTTCGTTTAGCTGGAAAAGGGGACGATACCGTTCCGTAAACGAGACGATGGGGTGAGAGAGGTTCGTGTGTCAGCTCGGATCAGCAAAGTGGCTTGGCTGTTCGATGAAAAACATGAGAATGTTGTCCGGATCAATCGAAGAATCGAAGATATGACAGGTCTGGATTTGAAGACGGCCGAGCCCCTACATATCGGTTACTACGGCATCGGCGGGCATTACGTACAGCACAGGGATAATTTCGCCATTGTAGTAGCACGAGGAACACCGTTTGACATTTTTATTGTTCTATGATTTTAGGGAGATAAAACTTCGTTCGACGGAATACAAGACCGCATCGCTACGGTTCTTTTTTACGTGAGTACAAAATGTTTTTTAAACTGGCACTACAGCGAAGGACACGACAAAACTGGACAGAAACTGATGAAGTGATGAATAATGATGGAATAACTGATGTTTTGAAAATTGAAAATAATATGGCTGGTGATACTTTCAACAGATGAATGATGTGACGCAAGGAGGCGCAACTGGATTTCCGAAAATCAATGTGACATTGTGGCCCACAAAAGGAGCGGCCGCGGTGTGGTACAATATCCATCCGAACGGTGACAGCGACGAGCTTGTCATGCATCTGGCGTGTCCCGTTTTAACAGGAACAAAATGGGGTTGGTTCGGCCACAAAACAAGAATTGCTCGATCACTGATCTGATTCATTTTTTCAGTTTGCACCAAATGGATCCACACGAATGGACAGGAATTCATACGACCCTGCCCGTTGAGCCGACAAAACGAAGAATGATCTGTGTTCACTTGCACCGCAACAAAATCGTTAATAAACTGCTTTTTGAAATAATGTCTTGTATCCGCAACATCTCTAGAAATAACGTACTTCGTAACCGACGAAACTTTTTTTTCAGATTTCCAAGAGATTTGCTAGTGACTAAGATTTCTGGGGACTCTTAGTTGCAGCTGGGGCAACAAGATGCTCACTCTTGGAAAAACCGTCCCCAGAAAATGAGGTTCCCTGAAAAAACATGACACAAAACGTTTCCAGAAAAAACCAACCCAAAAAAAGATTCTAGAAGATTTCGGTGGTAGCAACTAATGTTTCTGATGATCACACAAAAAGACAACTCTTGAAAAAATAGTCATTTCCAGGAAAAGCATTCTTGAAACAATTATCAAGCATAATGAGCATTCTATTCCCTACAAGAAACATAAAAGCATTTTCCAGAAAATCGTCTGGAAAAAACTCTTGAAGAATTCTGGGGGAGTTTTGGTGGCGACTAGGGTTTTTGATAATCACTCAAGACGACCACTTCAGGAACAACCGTCGCCAAGAAACGGCGTCCCCTGGAAAAGTATGTGATGAAACATTTCCAGGATGAACTGGCTCCAAAGAAGATAATGAATGATCTCTCGGGGATCCTTGGTAGCCAGTAGAGTTCCTGGTGATCACACAAAAAGACCACTCTTGGAAAAACCACCGTTTCTAGGAAAAGCACTTCCAGAAAAAAACGTATTCGTGAGAAAATCGTTTGAAAAACATTCTTGAAGATATCTGGGAAATTCTTGGTAGCGACTAGGGTTTCTGATGATCACACAAGACGATCACTTTCGGAAGAACCGTCCCAAGAAAATAACGCCTTTTGGAAAAGCATGAGCAAAAACATTCTTGCGAAAAACCGTCCCCCAAAAAAATTCTGAATGATTTTGAAGGACTCTTGGTGACGACTAGGGTTTCTAATAATCACACAAGAAGACCATTGCTAAAAAAATTGTCTTTCCCAGAGCAAAATAGCTTCAGAAATAACGTACTCAGCAAAAATCACATTTGAAAAAAGCCCTTGAATAGTTCTAGGGGACTCTTGGTGGCGGCTTGAGTTTTTGATGATTACACAAATGGATCACTTCTTGGAAAATCGTCTCAAAAAAATAAGGCCTCCTGCAAAAAGCACCTAAGAGAACGTTTCCTGGGAAAACCCACCCCAGAAAAAAATTCTGAATGATTTCTGAGAGACACTTGGTGGCGATTAGGGTTCCTGGTGATCGCACAAAAAGACCACCCTTGGAAAAACCGCCGTCCCCAGGAAAAACATCTCCAGAAAGAACATATTCGTGAAAAATCGTCTAAAAAACACTCTTGAATCCCCAGGGAACAACGCCTCTTAGAAAAGCATGGGAAAAAACCTTTCCGAAAAAACCATCCCCAAAAAATTGGAATGATTTTGAAGGACTCTTGGTGACGGCTGGGATTTCTGATGATCACACAAAACTGCTAAAAGAAAAGCTCCAGAAAAAACTTACTCGACAAAAATCATCTGAAACAAAATTCTCAAGATTTCTGGGGAGCTCTTGATGGCAGATAGGGTTCTTGATGATCATGCAAGATAATCATTTCCGGAAAAATTATCCCCAAGAGATAACCCCCCTAGAAAAGCATGGAGAAAACGTGTCCGAAAAAAAGACACAAAAAATTCTAGACGACTTCTGAGAGACTTTTGGTGGCGACTAGGGTTCCTGATAATCACACTAGAAGACCAATCTTGAAAAAACCATTGTCTTCAGAAAAAAACGTATCTCCAAAGAGAATGTACTCAAAAAAAATCTGAAAAAACTTCTTTTGAAGACTTTTGGGGGTTCTTGGGTGGCGGCTAGAGTTCCTGATGATTACACAAAATGATCACTTCTAGAAAAACCGTTTCCAGGTTATAAGGCCCATTGAGAAGACATGAGACAAAATGTTTCCGGGAAACACCGCCCTGAAAAAATTTAAATGATATCTGGGTACTTTCAGTGGCGGCTACCTGCTGATCACATGAAGAGACCATCCTTTGGAAAACCGTAGTGTCCAGGGAGAGCATCTCCAGAAAGAACGTACGCGGGGAAAATTGTCTAGAAATAAACTCTTGAAGCGTTCCCAGAAAAGCATCCGCAGAAAGAATAATTCCAGCAAAAATTGTCACAAAAAAAATTCCAATGGATTATTGGGAAACTTTTGATGGCAACCAAGGCTCTTGATGACGATCACCCAAGAAAATCACACTCAAGAGAACCGTCTCCAGAGAATGAAGTTCCCAGGAAACCATCTCAGGAAAAGCATCATGAAAAAGAACGTTCTCGGAAAAAACCGCCCCCAAAAGGAATTCTCCAAGATTTCCAAAGAACTTTTGGTGGCAGCTGGAATTCCTGGAGATCACACCGAATGACCACTTGTGGAAAAACCAGTTTCCGAGAGTACCGCTCCCAGGAAAAGCATCCTGGGATGAAACGAATGTTTTGAAAAAAATTTTGGGGTGGTTTTTCCTGGATAAATGCCCTCCTCCTACGGAGTCGGGCATTTATTGCTACAATCAGCACTCGCGATCGCCTGACCAAAATTATCGTGAAAATCTAAGCACTTGTGTTATTACTGTTGATGAATTTTCTGGGAGAAACCGTCACTCTATCAAGACCTTATGAGTCATTCTCCTCCTTTCGTTCTTTCAACAGGAAGGCTGTTTTTCTCCTGCTACTCGCCCGCGGATTTTCAATGCCTATCACTCAAGTTACATTGAGTCACCGAATGAAACCGTTCATTTGTGTATTTCCTTTATTCAATTTCAATAAATCAGTACCTTGGGAATGTTTGCTGTGTTTTCTTTACCTGTGGAAAAATCCAATTGCTACACCACCCCTCTCCTTCGAGAAAAATAGGACGGTGAGCCCTACTATTTTTTGTCCAACAACAAACTCTGTTAAGCCTTGGATTTTGCCTACTTTTATAGACTTTTTACTCTATGATTTACTCTCTTTAGATCACTTTTTAATTCTGAACTGGACCTTATCAAAACACTAAATTACTTCGGTACCTAACTTTACAGTATATACTAACAGTGATACGAATGGCATATATCACGTGGGGGAGAAACGCGTTTCACTTTTGGTGGCTTTCTTTGATATAGGATCCAATAGCAGTTCCGATTGTTCGATTGTACCTCTCAACAAGATTCTCCTGCGGGTGGTATTTGGCGGTATACCAGATCTCCCGCACCCTGTACTCACTGCGTAGTTTACGAAGCTCCACACCAATCAACTGGAAGCCATTTTCACTGATAATGAACTGGGGAACCCCATAGACCGGAAAAACTATCTAAAAGCAGTTCCAATTGCGACTGTTCGATTGTACCTCTCAACACGACTCGCCTGCGGGTGGTATCTGGCGGTATACTAGATCTTCTGCATTCTGTACTCACTACATAGTTCAGCCATTCTCACTGATAATGAACTGGAGAACCCCATAGACAAAAAAAAACTATATAAAAGCAGTTCCGATTGCGACTGTTCGATTGTACCTCTCAACACGACTCGCCTGCGGGTGGTATCTGGCGGTATACCAGATTTTCTGCATTATGTACTCACTACATAGTTCACGAAATTCCCCACTGATGAACTGAAAGCCATTTTCACTGATAATGAACTAGGGAACCACATAGACCAAAAAAAAACTATCTAAGAGCAGTTCCGATTGCGACTGTTCGATTGTACCTCTCAACAGGATTCGCCTGCGGGTGGTATTTGGCGGTATACTAGATCTTCTGCATTCTGTACTCACTACTTGGTTCACGAAATTCCGTACTGATAAACTGAAAGCCATTTTCACTAATAATGAACTGGGGAATCCCATAGACCAGAAAAAATATCTAAAAGCAGTACCGATTGCGACTGTTCGATTGTACCTCTCAACAGGATTGGCCTGCGGGTGGTATCTGGCGGTATACCAGATTTTCTGCATTCTGTACTGACAACATGATTCACAGAATCCACCACTAATGAACCGGGAGCCATTATCGCTAATGATGAACTGAGGAACCTCATGCCACTGAACATTTCTACACTGAACAGTGAAATGAATTACTAAATCCCACTTCTTCAACAACTTAATTGATGAAACTCACCACAGAATACAAGTGAAGAAATTTGGCTTATGGCAGTATTGCAGTTTGGAAACACCCACCTGGAACAAAAAAGAACATTATTAATAGAATAGAATAGAACAGAATAGAATTTTATTTTGGTAGCTACCAAAATACCAAAATTGTCGTAAATAATTGGTTCGTAGTAGGTATTGTTGAATACCTACTATTCTCTGGCCTATTCTTGCTTAAGCTATCACATTGTCTTTTGGGGTGCATCTTCCAGCAGTCACAGGGCTTTTGTAGGCCAAAAAAGAATCATGAGACTAATCTTTGATCTTTCGTATCAGCAATCATGCAGACCGGCTTTCATGGAGCAGAAAATTCTGCCTTTGCCCTGCATCTACATTTATAAATGTTTATTACTAGTTAAAAACAATGTACATACTCTTGAAAGAAACCGTGATCATCACAGCTATTCCACTAGGCACCGACATTCTTTAGTCACATCTAGTCATAATTCTAGTCAGTATGAAAGGTCTCCTAGTTACAGGGGTATACAAATGTATAATAAGCTACCACATAAGTTCAAAACTATGACCTCCAAAGAATTTCCTCAACATGTCAAGGATCTGCTGCTGTTCCATTGTTTCTACTCTGTCGACGAGTATATGTTATGTGATTTGTAATTTTATCTGTGATAGTATGTTACTGTCGAATTAACATTGTTCATGATGTTATTTACTTATTTATTTATTGTTTGACGTGTACATCCGACACTTCGGCCCCGTACAAATAAAATTTTATTCTATTCTATTCTATTCTAAATTATCTTTTTCATTTTCAAATTTATTTAGCTCAGTCATCATTCTACGTCTGAAACTTATCAACCCGAAGTTATAATAAAACTGACCGTTCTTCCAAAATCATTTATTGTTCTGTATTTCTTTATTTCAAAACATTCTCTTCATCACAAGAACCGTACCCTTCTGCCTTCAGTGATTCGGGCATCAATGCCAATTTAAAAACCAGGTGAATAGAGAATAAGTTGCGAATCACTTGGCGCCCGTCACTACCGAGATTTCAAGGAACGCCTAAAGCCACTCACGACCCAAGCTCTCCCAAAACACCCAAGCGCCCTTCGCACCGACAAAAGTTTGGTTATAAACTCAAGACTAAGATTTCGAGTTGAGTCTGAATTCTCAAGTTTAAGTTGATTTTTTATCTCTAATCTGAACTCCGAGATAAAGATGAGCTTGAAAATACTAAGTTTTGGAAAGGTCAACAGGCTTAGGTCTGACTTTCTTGACACAATAGTCTTACGCTCTACATAAACAAGCCATTACCAAATTCACACTTCGGACACCACAAATAGCTGATGGAGACTGCGCTTAATACTAGGAATGAGACCAACTTGTAACGACACTTCTCCGTCTTTCTCCGATGTGACCGAGCAAAAGCCAGTGAAACAATTCTGAGGTTTCGCCAAAGGTTGCCGGAAACAGCGATAATGTCGTCCAGATACACGACCACAATTTTCACTTCAGTTCCGATGAATGAATGAATAATAAATGGATAATATTTAAACCAAGTGAAATTTAGTGACACCTGGGCGCTACCTGATACTTGAGCTGGATGTTTGGCTGCCAACTACTGCTGCCGGGCTGAATTCATCCGGCTCGAAGGAACAATCAATATGCTTCCTGTCAATTCAGTTTGCGTTTTAAAAACTTGAGAACACCTCCTAGTTTCTTCAGTGTCAACTCAGGGACAAGCTTCACATTGCTGTAGACAAAAAGTGACAAGCTGTAGGTGGGAAATGACAAACAAATTTGACCACTGTGGCGATAGGTAGAAATGTGGCGGTGTCTCTTCTCTAGAGGACCCGGCTGAGAGGCGGCCGGCGGCCGGAGAGGACGTAACGCACGGGGCGGTCGGCGGCGGCGGGGACGCGTGCGGGCTGCGGGAAGGGTGAGGTTCGGGGCATCGGGCGGGCGGTCGGCGGCGGCCAACGGGACGGAATTGGGGAGGAAGCGCGGCCAGAGGGATGCTCGCGGGGAGGGGCGCGGCCTGTGCTGCCGCCGCCGCCGCCGCCGCCGCTGCTCCTGCTGCCGGTGGCGGAGGAGCGAGCGGAGCAGGAAAGACTACTACACTACTCCACACCGGCAGGCATATCCCGACCGATCGATGCGAACACTCCGCACAAATACGGCGGTTCGTTTTACAATCCCCCATACTATACGCCCCATGCGTTGCAGTTGTGCTGCTCTTCTTCCGTTTCGTACTTTTCTTTTTTTGTGGCTCTTACTTCCTCCACTTCGTCAAAGTCTTCCTATGCACTTGCTTTTTTGGATTTCTCTCTTATATCCCCTTGCAGAAGGGAAAGCGTGAGTCGGTATACCGCCGGAATACATACGTAGTATGGAGTAGCCAGCCACCAGCTGAGCTGAGATCGGAGTTGTAAGGCGGCAGCGTGGATTTGTGCCGCCGCCTCCGCCCGCCGCCCGCCGCCGCCAAGGGTTGACCTTGACTCGGAGGGGAACGGGGTGGGACGACGGGAGGCGGCTCGTGTATACGTATGCGTATTTGGGCCGGCCGCAAAGAGTAATTGATTATTATTACTTCGGTTGATAACTTTCGTTAATTTGTATGCAATGGCTGCGTGTTTGACCGATCGATCTTACAAATTTGGTTTACGTATTGCTGCCGAGTGCTCGGGGGGTATACTATTTACTCGGTATCGTTTTTCTTGCGGTGTTCTCTCACGGTCAGATTCCCGATCGATTTCTCTGGAGCGCGCCTTTTTTGCGGCCGCTGCCGTCTTCCCTAATTGAAGTACGGCTTTGCTAACGTTTTATTAGGGCGAGAGCTTTTCTTCTGAGTCGGCACAGATGAGTTGTTATGAATCGCCTTTGGGGATGTCGTGAGTTTACAAGTAGTCCATCGAACTGGATCGCTTCCGGCGATTGTCCCTGACTACTCTCGAATGTGTTCAATCTTCAGTGAACAGGGTTTTCATAATTTCCAAATTCACACATGTAAATACTTTATTGTTTTTATTATCATATAAATAACGCGGCAAGGTTGAACGATTGCAACTAAGCAAGGACGCGCAGAGTAAACTCATAGTAATAATAAAGCAGACGTTGCAGTTCTGCGACCCAGAGACACACCTCATGTAATCATCTACGTCATATCAACCATCTGTATATGAACTCATAATTTGTAACAAATAAATCAGTATCGAATTAACATCGTTTCGTACTCAACATGGCTATGGGACCTCACAACTCCCGTCAAAAATAGCCGCCCTTTGGTGCAGTAGAAGAACGCTATTGACTAAAGCAAGACATGGTCCTTCGAGCAAACAGAAGCCGCTGAGCAACGAAGAGAAATCCCAGGCCACCCAACCCATCAAGAAGGAACGTGAGCCTGCGAAGAAAAGAAAAAAAAAACTCCCAGGACATTCAATCAAGGAACGAGAGTCCCGAGAAGAAGAAGAAAAAACTCCCAGGACATCCACTCAGGAAGCAAGAGTCCTCCGAAGGAGAAAGTAAAAAAAATCCCAGGACATCGAACGAGAGTCCTCCGAACACAGCATTAAGCCGTACCGAAAAAATGCAGTTTTTAAAAACCAACATCAAAGGAGAGCCTAGCAGATTGATCCAGCATTTATTAATCACTGAAGCAAACTACGAAGACGCCTGGAGGATATTGAATGACCGATACAACAACACAAGATTGCTACTGTCAAAACTGCTAGACAAGCTGTTCGATATGCCAGTAATATACCAGGAGTCATCAGCCCAGTTGATACAGCATCAGAATGCCTAAGTGCCATTGGAAACTTAGGCATCAAAACAACGGAATGGGGTCCAATCGTCACGAAGATGGTAACCAGAAAATGGGACCCAGAGACCAATCGAATCTACGAGCAGTCTCTAAAGAATCCAAATGAAGTACAAAAATTCAGTGAATTAATGGAATTTTTGAGAGCAAGATTCCAATCACTCGAAATGACAACAAAGGCTGCGGTACGAGAGAGCATCGAAAGCCAATCAAGAAGAAATGGAACATCCAGATTTGCTACCAGAGCCCCCTGCAACATTTGCAACATAAACGGCCACAGCACACACCAATGCTACACGCTGCAAAAGCTCAGTCCAAACGAAAAGAGAAAACTAATCCAAGAAAAACATTTGTGCATGATATGTCTAAACCACGATGAAAAATCGAGATGCCTTAGTACAAGAAGATGTGAAACCTGCAACCAGCCACATCACACAACACTGCATATGGAAGAAACAAGAAACGCCAGATGGAGTAAATCTAACCCGAATCCCGAGAGGACATCATATCGTACATCTCGCCAACCAAGCGAAATGAACAACAACAACAACAACAATAAGCCGAGACCCGTGACCACGAGCCATGTGAATAAGCAAAACAATGTTTTGCTGGCAACAGCATTATTAAACGTAAATAATGCGAGGTCAGGGACCAACGAACTAATACGAGTATTGATCGATCAAGGATCCCAGGCAGCCTTCATGACGGAAGAAGCAGTACAACGTCTAGAGCTTACAAAGACAAAAATCCACACAGAAATTTGTGGAATGGGTGACACAACACCGAAAATTGCGAAGTCAAAAGTGGAAGTCCAATTAACGCCAAGATTTCCAAGCAAATACTACATTAACGTCGAAATGATAGTCCTGCCGAAACTAACGCAAACACTGCCATCGAACGAGGTCAGGTGCGAAACCAGCGAGTGGGACAACCACATGCTAGCAGACCCAACCTTCAATATACCGGGACCAGTGGATGCGATCCTAGGAGCCAAAGAATTTGCGGAGATCGCAAAAAACGGGCTGCATAAATCTAAAAGTGGATTATTCGGCCAAAATACGGAGCTAGGTTGGATCCTGTCCGGAAACGTGAAAGACAACGAGATAGAGAAATTCCAAATCATCAATATGATAGCCCAAGTCGAAGAAGACGCACAACTAACCAAATTCTGGGAAATCGAAGAAGTCGACGCCACACGAGCCAACAACCACGAGGAGGAGCAGTGTGAAGAATTCTACGACCAAACAACCGAAAGAAATGGGGATGGTTCATATACCGTCAGAATCCCATTCAAAACAAAACATGATGACATGGGAAATTCAAGATCCAGAGCAGCTTCAAGACTATTGCAATTAGAAAAAAGATTAGCAAAAGATATGGATCTGGAAATTCAATACCACAAATTTATGGGAGAATATCTACATCTCAAGCACATGGAGCCAACAAAAGATTACCAAGGAGGAGCATATTACATCCCTCATCAAGCAGTCATCCGAGAAGCCAGTACAACGACGAAGCTGAGAGTCGTTTTTGATGCATCCTGTAAGACGTCCAAGGGAATAAGCCTAAACGATATAATGTACACCGGCCCAAGACTACAACAAGAACTATTCGACATCCTACTACGATGGAGAATGTACGAGATCGCCTTCATCGCAGACATCGAAAAAATGTATCGTCAAATTAGAATACATAAAGACGATCAAAAATACCAACGAATCTTATGGAGATTCGACGAAGGGACACCAATCCAAGAATACGAACTGACAACAGTTACATATGGAACAGCAGCAGCACCATACCTAGCCGTTCGTACACTGCAACAGCTAGCAAGAGATGAAGCCAAAATCTTTCCAAAAGCATCGAAAATTGCCCTACGAGACTTTTATATGGACGACCTAATGACGGGGGCCAATTCGCTGGAAGAAGCCAGAGAAATCCAAGACGAATTAATGTAAATGATGCAGTCCGGCGACCTTACGTTGCGAAAATGGGTCAGCAACAAAAATGAAATGCTGAAGGAATTGCCAGAAACACTACGTGAGCTCATTGAGATCCCAGAGAACGAAACAAAAAAATCGTTAGGAGTTCTTTGGGCACCATACGACGACTCATTTCGCATCAAGATAAACGTTACAGAAGAAAAGAAGCCGACAAAACGCCATATACTGTCAGAAGTTGCAAAAATCTTTGATCCAATAGGATGGCTAGCTCCAGTCATCATAAAAGCAAAGATCCTTATACAAAAACTATGGATCCAGAACCTCCAATGGGACGAGATCGTACCAGAAGAACTGCAAACAGAATGGTCATCCTTCCACAAACAATTGAAAGCAATGGAAGAAATAACCATACCAAGATGGATACAATACAACCCAAGCAGGGACCAAATCGAGCTACATGGATTCTGTGACGCATCAGAAAAAGCGTACGGTGCAGTAATCTATACAAAATGCACGGATCTCGCAACAAAGAGAACAACAATCACCATACTAACTGCAAAATCGAGAGTAGCACCTACCAAAATTAAATCAACACTTCCGAGGTTGGAGCTATGCGCAGCAGTACTACTAGCCAAGCTGATGAAGAGAGCAGCGGGAACACTCGAAATCCAAGAGCCAAAAACATTTGCATACTCAGATTCAATGATCACACTGGGATGAATAAAAGGAGATCCGAGCAGATGGGAAACATTTGTTGCAAACCGAGTATCCGAAGCAACCAAATGTATACCACCGCAGCAGTGGCACTGCGTGGCGACAGAAGAAAATCCAGCTGACATCGTATCAAGAGGCATCGAGCCAATGAAAATGAAAAACCACGAACTATGGTGGAAAGGTCCAGCCTGGTTGTCACAAGCCACCAAACAGTCCGAAAATGAAGAAATTGAAGAACCAGAGGAAGAGAGGAAACGGCAAATACAATCGTTTCAAGCAAAGGTTGAAGAAACAGGAGAGAGCCTGTTGAATCGATTCTCTGGATACACAAAAATGCTAAGAACAATAGCATACTGCAATCGTTTTATCAACAATTGCAACAAGAAAAAACAAAAACAACATGGCTGTCTAACAGTAAAAGAGTTAGACAACTCATTGAAACAGATAATCAAGATAACGCAATCACACAGCTTCGAGAAAGAAACAAAAGCGTTGATTGAGAAAAAAGGTATCGACAAAACCAACAAAATTGCCTGCCTCAACCCGTTCATGGACAATGAAGGGATTATGAGAGTAGGAGGAAGATTGCAAAATTCAGCCCTCTCATATAATGAGAAGCATCCGATAATCCTGAAAAGAGATTGCCACATTACAAGGCTAATAATAGAAAACGCACACACTGTCACACTACACGGAGGTGGTCAAACGACATTGGCCTACATTCGTCGGCAGTTTTGGATTATAAACGGGAAGAAAGCCGTCAATGCGTTAATTAAAAAGTGCACTATATGCATAAGATATAACGCGGTAGCAGCACAACAGAGAATGGGAGAATTACCAGCTCCAAGGGTCACACCGGCATCGCCATTTAGTCACACAGGAGTGGACTATGCAGGACCCATCCAAATACGTGCAACCAAAGGAAGAGGCCATAAAGCATAATAAAGGATACATAGCGATATTCGTGTGCCTCTCCACAAAAGCCATTCACTTGGAAGTCGTCAGTGATATGACGACCGACACATTCCTGACCGCATTCAAGCGGTTCACAGCAAGACGGGGAAGCTGCCAGCACATGTATAGTGATAACGGAACGACGTTCGTTGGAGCCAAAAACATCCTCGACGAAGAAGTAAGAACCATCCTCCAAGATGAAAATCTAACAGACAAGATGACAACGATCGGCACACAATGGCACTTTATTCCTCCAGCAGCTCCCAATTTCGGCGGACTTTGGGAAGCAGGAGTAAAGTCGATGAAGTATCATCTCAAGCGAATCATCGGAGATACGACAATGACGTATGAAGAGCTTACAACTCTCATGCACCAAATAGGAGCAGCATTAAACTCACGGCCACTAATACCGCTTACTGAAACAAGCGAAAACGAGGTATTAACGCCAGGTCATTTCTTGATCGGACGAGCATTAGTGTCGCCACCGGACCCCATCGAAACACCAGTCAATAGAAACCTATCGGAAAGATGGAGATTATTACAAAAAATGAAGAAAGATTTCTGGAAGACATGGAGTTCAGAGTACATGTCGAAACTACAACAACGGTACAAGTGGAAGAACGAACAAGATAACGTGGAAGTTGGCGATATAGTCATCATAAAGGAAGAATTTCACCCTAGCAAATGGCCACTTGCGACAATAGCAGAGACTCACCTAGGAAAGGACAACCTGGTTCGAGCGGTCACGCTGAAAAGAAACGGAGGAATTCAGCAAAAACGGGCAATTAACACAATAATCCCATTGCTCAAGAAAACAGATGACTCCAAGATAACTACGCAGACAGTACTCGCCAATGCTGCAAGAGTAACGATGAAAGCAAGTCCAGATCGAAAAACAACTCGAAAAAGCCATGGATTACTCATCATGTTGCTTGCAGTAATGGCTGCAATAACGCAACAAGGTCATGCACAAGAAATCAACCCCAGATACAAAGTACTGCATCCATCACCGGGACTTTATATCGAACATTTGGGGCAAGCAAGAATTGAAAGAGGGACATTCCGAATCGAGCTACAGTTCAGCCAAACAAAGCTAGAAGAAGATGTACAATCCGTTACAAACACAACGAAAAAGATGAAGCAACTTTGTGACAAAGTCGGGAAGATATCCCAAGACACGCTATGCATGCAGCTACTAGAACATCTCCAAGAATCAGAAAATCAAATGAAGTGGATAAAATCAAGCATCGCTTCAAGATCCCATCGAAGAAAGAGAGGACTCGTCGGAAAGCTGATGACGTCACTCTTCGGGGTCAATGATGAAGTATATCAAGATATAAACAACCTGGAGAAAAACCAACAAGAGCTGATCAAAGCATCAAGTCACCAAACAAAATTTATGTTATCGGCCCTGTCAACCTTCAACATGACAGAAGTCAGGATCAACAAAAAATTAAAAAGATTCCAGGACAAACTGAACGAAGGCATAAAACTCATCAATGAAATGGCAAATTGGTGGGGGAAAGCTGACGAAAACAAATCAAACATCAACATTCTGACGTCATATGAATTAGCAAACAATTATATTCAAGACATAGTACACCACTATAACAGGTTGCTGAACGCACTGATCAACACAAAAGTAAAATTCAGTGAAAAATTCATCCATGTATATGGACATTTCCCGATGGCGGAAAAATCAGATTTCGCCATTTACAAACCCACGCCGATCCCATTGAAGATAGAAAACGACTCGTGCCTGATGTTGGAGGTTCCAGATGGAATTATAGCCGTCGACTACAATACACAGCTATATTTCCACCTTTCAAATGAAGAACTCAAGGATAGCATAGTTCTGGACGACAACACGTATCTATGCACACCCTCAACAGTTCAAAGTATAGAAAACAGCCCCAACTGTATCATCGACGAGATATTCCAACGGACCAAAGTCAACACATGCAGAATACAGAAAGCGCGAGTTACTACAATCACATGGAAAAGACTCGACACTACCAACACATGGTTATTCGTAACCAACAAGCCAATCAAGATAGCCGTCATATGCCAAGGGATTCGAGAAGACGTTGAACTTCGCGACAGTGGGATGATCCAAATCAGCCAAAAATGCATCATCAAGACGAGGAACAATATACTGACACCGCGAAGACTTCAGAAAATCCAAGTACTAGCAGGGTTCACCAAACATGTGCCAGCCTTACTTGACACGATGAACATCACCACTCGAGCCCAACCAGCCGTACTACAAGATGAAGAACCAGTTCTAGATACTTCCGACCAGATCACATCAATAAAGCGGCAGGAAGACCAACTAGAGCAACAACTGAGCGACCAGAATTGGGTAGAAATAACCCATCACACCGCCATCACCAGCGCCGTTATGTTTGGGATAGCCGCAGCCGTAGTCAGCATCGTCTATATCGTACAACAATGCTGGAAGAAGAGAACCCAAAAGGACAACAACCCAAGGCCTCGAACCAGAACCACCGCTGCACCAGAGAGAGATGATGCAAACGGGATTGAACTGCAGCCAATCTACACAGCAGTCAACGTATAAACATCTTGACTTTTTGAGGCGGCAATATGTTCAATCTTCAGTGAACAGGGTTTTCATAATTTCCAAATTCACACATGTAAATACTTTATTGTTTTTATTATCATATAAATAACGCGGCAAGGTTGAACGATTGCAACTAAGCAAGGACGCGCAGAGTAAACTCATAGTAATAATAAAGCAGACGTTGCAGTTCTGCGACCCAGAGACACACCTCATGTAATCATCTACGTCATATCAACCATCTGTATATAAACTCATAATTTGTAACAAATAAATCAGTATCGAATTAACATCGTTTCGTACTCAACAAGAACCCTCTCAACAAGGTTATGGGAACTTACAATATAACTCAGCGCAATAACTCAGCGTGTTCCGGAAGGTGAACAAAGTGACTGAGCGAGATGCTTACCTGTTACCTTTTGTAGTAGGCACTTTGGATAAGCTGCGGGATGCAAAATATCTTACATCACTTGATGTGAGAAGCGCATTTTAGCAAGTGCCTTTGTTCGAGGAATCAAAACCCATAACTGCATTTCCTGTACCAGGTAGAGGACTATTCCAATTTAGGCGAATGCCCTTTGATTTTTATAATTCTAGCGCGACATGGCAACGGCTCATATATTGAGTTCTTGGGGTGGACTTGGACTCTTTTGTGTTTGTCTATCGGGATGACATTGTCATTGCGACGTCCGATTTCGACAAGCATCTAGAGGTTCTTCAGGAGGTTTTCAAGCGGTTGAGAAAGGCGAACTTGACGGTCAAGAGAGAGAAGTGTCAGATTTGTCGATGCCAATTGAAGTTTTTGGGATACGTGGTGAATGAGACTGGATTGAATGTTGACCCAGAAAAGGTTGAGGCCATCTTGAAAATTCCAACGCCGAAAAATGTGAAGGATGTACGTTATGTGGTTGGAATGGCTTCATGGTATAGGCGTTTTATACCTGGTTTTGCTACCGTTGCTGCCCCATTCCATCAGCTGTTGAAAAAGAATTCAAGGTTCGTCTGGTCGCCTGAGTGTGAGAGATCCTTCCAATCCATTAAGGACTTCTTGATTTCAGCGCCTATGTTGTCGTGCCCGAACTTTGAAAATGCGAGTGATTTGGGATTGGGTGCGGTGCTGTCACAGGAGGACGTTGATGGAGAGCATGTGATTGCGTATATCAGCAGATCTCTTAGTAAAAGCGAAAGAAAATACAGCACAACCGAAAAAGAAAGTTTGAGTGTAATATTCGCGATAAAAAGATTTTGTCAGTACATTGAGGGTTCAAGATTTCATGTCATAACAGACCACTACAATTTAAAGTGGCTAAATGAGCTGAAAGCTCCGTCAGGCCGATTATCACGTTGGAGCTTAAGATTACAACAGTATAGTTTTTGGATAATTCACAGAAAAGGCAAAGACCACATTGTGCCAGATGCACTATCGAGATCGGTACCAATTTTTGATGAATTATCTTCAACTGTAGCCCCTCCGGTCAAGAACAAGTGGTACCTGAAAATGTATGAACGTGTCATTCGAAGTCCTCTTAAATTTCCACCTTGGCGAGTCGAGGGTGAGATCTTGTACCGGCTTGATCAAAATCCCTACCCAGGAATCACAGGTCGAGAGGATGACTGGAAAATTGTGTTGCCATCTGAGGATTGGGCGAAGATCACGTCGGAAAATCATGATTCACCGATGTCGGGACACTGCGGCGTCTATAAAACGTTCTATCGGATAGCCGACAAGTACTATTGGCCTAAAACGCCCGTAGATGTTACTTGTTATGTCCGGAGCTGCCGTACGTGTATATTCGTCAAGCCTGAACAGAAGAAACGGGCCAGGTTGATGTTGGGACGACCGGAAGTGACAAGACCTTGGGAGTTAATCTATATAGATATTGTTGGTCCACTACCAAAATCTACGCATGGTTACATGTACATTTTTTCGTTGGTCGATTACTTCACAAAGTATCCGCTTCACTTTCCGTTGAGAGCTGCCAATGCGAAAAACATAGTGAAGTTATTGGAAGATCGGGTGTTTTGTATGTTTGGAGTGCCAAGTAGTATTGTGTGTGATAATGGAAAGCAATTTCGTTCTGAAAAAATGTTGAAGTTAGCTGAGTCCTACAATGTCCGCTTGTCGTTCAGTGCTTTATACTACTCACAAAGTAATGCTGCAGAAAGAGTTCATCGGGCTCTAAAGACAATGTTGTCGTGCTACGTGAAAGATAACCATCGATCTTGAGAATTACACTTGCAGAAGATGGCCTGCGCTATTCGAACATCCAGACATGAATTTACGGGAATGACTCCATATATTCTCCTAATTTTGGAAACGAGATCACGTTGAACGGTCGTGAAGATTAAGAACCTAATGATTTTGGAAAAGATGCGAATAGAGATCTTGAGTTTCTGAAGAACCGCGGTAACCAATTTCAGCAGGTGTACAAGCTAGTGCGTGATGGACTTGACGTTGCTTTCGAGCGGAACAAACGAGTTCATGACCTTCGTCGTCGTGATACCCAATTCGCAGTTGGTCAGAAAGTTTGGCGAAGAAATCAGGTCTTGTCGAACGCAGCAAATTATGATTGTGTCAGCCAAACTTTCTTCGAAATACCTTGGCCCCTTTATCATTCACAAGAAACCTTCTCCATGGACATATGAGCTGAAGGATCTGAATGGCAAGGTTTGTGGAACATGGAACATAAAAGACCTGAAGCTGGAACCAGTGCCACGGGATGGAGTGGGTTAATCTCTCGTTGGGTTGGGTTGTTTCTTCACAGATATAGTACTAGCGGTAAGCAGCTAACTAGTGAAGAATACTGCATTTTATGATACAAGCAACAGATTTGGTAAACGTAACCTCTAAAGAATTCTAAGCGATTTGACACGTAGTTCTTGAAAATCCCTTCGGGGGGAGCCGAGATATAGGGGGGGGGAGGGGGGTTGATTTCTCTTATTTAGAAAAAATCTATATGGACCAAACTGGCATGAAAAATGTCTAATTCAAGTGATTTGAACATGCTGAATACACTGGTAAATCCTAGTTTCATAAAAAATGCGAATAGTTCCCTTTTTTCAAAATGGCCGCCAATGAATGACAAAAAACCATGCATGAATAAGTTATTCGAGTAAGGTATCAATTTATATGTTTTAGAGGACGCTGAACTCATTTTTTCTATCGGAATCACCATATCGAACAAAATTATCTCTTTTGGGTCAGGGCAGATGAACCACCCCCAACACTTGAAGTGACGCTTTAAAGATTTGAAGTGAATATCGGAAAAACAATATGGAGCTACATCTGAATAATCCCTTTTTTGATGATAAATGAAAATTACCCATGTAACTACACCTCTAAAGCCACCATTTAACCATCTCTGGAATCCCCAACCACCCTTAATGGGAGGGTCTTGTATAACCTAGCTTTCCTTTATCGCAGGAAAGCGCTTCAAAAATGAGTTTGAATGGTATAAAATTGTATAATAATACCTACTTGATAATATTCTACGTACTGTAGTTATGAATAGATATGTATATATCCCGTTCACTTATTATTTCCAGTAAAATGACTTTTTGGAATAAAAATGAAGTGACAAACTGGAGCGCTGGGAGGATACGGCTTATGGTTACTGATAGTTTAGCGCCAAAACTTTGCAGGTGCCATCAGCCATTGTTGTAGCCCCCCCCAGCTTTTAACTGTAGTTTTGCTCCAAAAGTAATTCTACTGAAAATAAAAAGTGAATGAGATATACCTGCGTATAAAAGCTGTATTACATTGGGAAATTACATTACACTACACAATTTCTTGTACAATTTCTTAAACAATCTGCCAAAATAGTGTCAAAAAACATTGAACATGATTGTTTAACTGACAGATTGTACAAGAAATTGTGTAGTGTAATACAGCTATAACTGAATAACATGGATGAATTTCCACCCAAGTTTGAATTCAAATTATTCAAGAATGATTGATCCGATTTGGATGTTTTTTCTCTGAATTTTGGGATGATTTTTCGGGGATCTGACTGGAAAACCAATTTTCGGATCAATGCTGGCTAAGACGTGCCGGGTGTGACATTGGTGTGGTGTTTTTTAAAACACCGGCAATGGCAGAGAACTCCAGTTTATGACCAGCTGTTCCTCTAACTTTCCTTAACGTGCTTTTTTTTGTTTTAAATTTTATCCTCATTTTTAGGAGAGACGGCTTTTCCAAAGTAAATATTTTCTTTTTGAAAGTTAGGCACCCTTCTAGAGAAGGAAGATCTCTAGACCCTTTGTTATCCTCAGGAAGGTGTGTCGTATGATCCATCTGTAACAGACTCGACCCCCTTAAATAACACTTTATTTGTTGTGATGATTTTTGTGTTCTTTCGATCATTATCCTATAGATATTTTCATAATTTCTTTGACGTTAAAATCGTCTGGAAAATCATTTTAGCCGATTAGTTTGAACCCACGACCTCCTGAAGGCTATATTCAGGGGACAGTTGCTTACTTCGGGTTTAACTTTAAACCCCATGACTATGTTTATTGTTTACAAGTGGTGAGGAATCTCAACTAAAAACTGTAACAATACATAAAATATTATTAGTAAGTGTAGGTATCATACTATTTTACACCATTTAGTGGTTATTGACATAATAAGGCAGGAAAGTGAATCTTTACAGAGGGCTAGTAGGCATATTTAAGGACGAGTGTAAGCGAGGCCTGGGAGCCTACGTGCCCTGTAGGGACACTAACTTTCCGAAACTACCTCAATAAACCACAAAGAAAGAAATTGGTACCAGAATTCTGAAATGTCATTCTGGCACAATTTGGCAAATATCACGTTGCTGGCTCTTGTTTCCAACAGTATTCAGCAAATTTTCAGCAAACAAAACGTCTCTTGACCCATAAAAGTAAGATTTCCCTGCCTAGGCAGGTTAACTCTTCACCTGCCCAGGCTGGGAAATCTTACTTTCCTGCGTTAAAAGACGCTTGTAATGGACACTTTACCTGCCAGTTTAGAGTAAAAACATTTTTAAAGCACTTTCCTATGACACAAGGAAATCTAGGATATACAAGACCCTCGCCCATCAAGAGTGGTTGGAACTTCCAGGGATGGTTGTGAGTTTAAATATATAGTAACATCGGTAATTTTCATTTTTCATTCAAAAACATATTATTTATATGCAGCTCTATATTGGTCTTTCGATTAATAACTTCAAATCTTGAAAGTTTCACTTCAGGTGTGGGGGGTGGTCCATTCACCCTGGCCCAAAATGGATAATTATGTTCGATATGGTGATTTCAATAAGAGAAATGAGTCCAGCGACCTCGAAAACATATAAATTGATACCTTACTCGAACACCTTATTCATACATGTTTTTTTGTCATTTATTGGCGGCCATTTTGAAAAAAAGGCTACTATTTGCATTTTTTTTTATGAAATTATGATTGACTAGTGTATTCAGCATGTTCAATTCACTTGAATTCGATATTTTTCATGCCATTTTGGCGCATATAGATTTTTTCTAAAAAAGAGAAATCAACCCCTCCTCCCCCCCCCCATATCTCGGCTCCCCCCGAAGAGATTTTTAGGAACTACGGGTCAAATCGCTTAGAATTCTTCAAAGATCACGTGTACCAAATCTGTTGCTTGTATCATAAAATGCAGTTTTATTTTGCTTACCGCTAGTACTAATAGGACTTTTGCCATCATTCTTTAGATTTGTGATTGAACAAGTTTGTTAGACTTGCCATTTGTGTTCTCTTTTGTTGTTTCAAAAAATTTTTCATTTTATTTATATTTTTATTTCGTTTTTGAAAATTTGGGAAATTTTCCTCTAGGAAGGAAATGTTGTAGCGTTAAAATTTCGTCTCGATATATTTATCACGCAAAAAGCGAGAGAGGTAGCTGATAAGATTTCTTCACGGCGTATTTTGGAAGGCTGAAAAGCGAAAGGCTATAGAGTGACTGATCGACTTTGGTAGCAGAAGCTTCTCCCTGGGAAATTTGTTTTTTCAAAAGTTATTGGATATTGTTCCACCCATAGTCGTTGGGGATTAAGGGGAAGTTTTGCAAGACCCACATCATTTGTGAAACATAATGTACATTGTACAGGTAACGGATTGTTCAGGATTTACTACCAGTAAGTTATGGTTCAAAGGCTATCATCACTTTAATTCTGACTAGAATTGCTTTTTAGGTCGCTAATAATCTCTACAAAATTTACCATCGTACTTAGGTACTCTGCGTGTTCTCTTCAAAAGCATCTCCGCAACTTTTCGTGAAAGAACCGTTTCCATTTAGAACGTAGGTTTGAGACTCTCTGTTTGATCATCTTCTAATGATTGCATATTTTCTTTTAGGTTTTTTTTTTACTGTTTAATTTAATGTTGAACATTTTTTTCTCGTGAAGAGAATCGGTATCTTCAGTATCTTAATTCGATCCAACGAATCCTTTGGTCCCTGGATATGCTTCACCTTTCATCATCGTTCGTTCATAGTAGCCGTTTATGTCCACGGAATTGTAAGAGAGCACATTTCTTCCCAACAAGAATAAGGCTGGAGGACTGAGAACGGAACGCATCTAACATCCAGCTCCTTTTTCTGGTTGCTAGCATCGAAACCGCAAGTTTTTAACTTCAGAATATTTACATCATATTTTGTGCATCGTTGAAAATATAAAGCTCAAATGGGTACATAGTGGAGTCAAAATATATCGGAAACGCTACACAACTAATATTTCCACGCTAAGTACATATTCATTCCAATATTATATTTTTTTGTGTTTATAAAAAAAGAAACATACTCACCTACCTATTAAGATCAAAATTGCAATTCATTTGGTTTTCATAGCATATTATTATTGTTCATAAATTTTGACAATCGCATTGGCCAATTCGAGTTTCCCTTTATTTTTGTAATTACACCTAGCTGTCAACTGCTAATAGACCGGCGGCCAAAATTGACTGGCGCCCTGGCAAAACCACCTATTGGTTGACTTGATTTATTTGTCGAAAACCCATGACCTCTCGACTGTAGCAAACTGGCGGTCGCATAATCTCGATGTTGCTTTGTGATTCGAAAAGCAAATAAACCTAGCTCAAAAAAAAATCGTGAATTCTAGTTCTTTTCATTTCTCTTCTTTTTGCTTTGCAATATAAATTCGTGCGGTTATAGACCTTATTTGGAAGGAATTCCGTTCACGGTAGTAACCGATCATCAGCCTCCAGTGGTTGAAGAGTCTTTCTCTCGCCCTGAAGAAATTTTGAAGATAAAATATGGATACTTGCTGCCATCAATCTCATTGAATTGAACTTGGCCTTCTTTGTAGTACAGCTACAGCTCCAGCTCTATTCGAGTAGGAAAGCTACACTGCATTTTCTTGATTTCCAAGTGACTTTTACTGAGTTTTCGCTAGTTCCGACTCAGCCATTTTTCAACTGAAAAACGATCAATTCAGTCTAGTCACCGTCACAAAAGTGCGTCGACCTTTCGAATTTATTCAAAACGGCATCAAATTTTGTTCAAGCGTTCGCCACAGGACGCCGCCCCCTCAAATCCTCAAAGTCGCTTCTGACTGTACCTGATTACAATAATTTCGCTGTTCTTGTGTGCCAAGCCGAATACGTATTTCCTAAACACACACACACCGTCGTAGACACACATAACGAGTTCAACGCCAGCTCGTGGAAACCTTCCCTTTAGCACCTTTCGATGGAAAACAAGGAAAATGGAGGGCGAAAGAAAAGCGAGGAAAATCATCGATTCCTGTGTGTGTGTGTGTGTATGTGTGCGTTGCCCGCTTGCCCGCTTCTGCTCCTGCCGGCGCTCACCTCACCAACACAGAGAAAGCTTCGGAGAGACTTGTGCACCCGTGATGATACCCTCCGCTGCGTGTGGTTCACGTCTTTTGCCTTGTTATCGATTCATTTTTAATGCAAAGTAGACGCTTTCTTTCTTCCACGACCAGCAGAATCGGCACCAAAATGATACCCATTGCAGTTTTTGGACGTTTTCATCGTTTCCTTCGACTCCGAAAATGTGTTGCTGTAACTGCTACAAATGTAGACAGTTGGGACACTGCAATATCACCTATCCGAAAGCAGTTGCGAACTTGCGAAGCAGAGTTTTGAATAACTGAGACCATCGTAATAATAACAAGGTGATAAATAAAGCGTTCGGGGGGATGAAGAGTGGGAGTAGAAGTGGGTGGCATTGGGTAGAAGGTGGGAAAAAAGGCTTGTCTAGGCCGTCAAGTGAAAAACTCGTCAGCGGACGAGTAGAGATCTAATAAAGCCCGGTAAATCCGAAAACAAACACTCGGTCTTTTCTCCACAAACAAACGGCATATAAACAAAGGCCAGAAACAAAGGCGATTGAGTGTTTACGGAACAAAAGAAGTTCACTCGCTCACTATACGGTGGTACGTTGTGCGATGGAAACGGCGAGGAGAGGGTATGCCCTGGGGTGCGTTGGCTTTTTTCTCCTTCCTCCCTATTCTGATTGTATTGCAGAAATGCACGCCGCACATGGCTTCATTATAAAATCGTCTTGAAAACTCTTGGTAGAAAAAACCCTTCTTTGCACTACTTTCTCGATCAACTGGAACGACATTAGCATTGTGGCCGTGCATTAGCCTTCGAGGGGCCTCGGGCTTCGCCCTTGGCGTCTACTCATTGGCCAACTCCTTGTATTGAATTTCGATAAAACAGTAGCTTAAAAAAGTTTTTAGATTTTTCTACTTGTGCAAAAATTGAATTGCTACACCACTCCTCTCCTGCAAGAAAAAATTGGTCGCCCTTGGCGTCTACCTTCAACGGCAACGTCTTCAGACTCAATTTGACACAATAACTAATGGAGATGCAGCAGTTAGCAAATGATGGTTCAAGTAACTCCGACAGACATTTCTGACAGCTCTGTTGACCAACTCGTGTGGGGTTGTAACGACCGGTAACGGTATCAAAACAAGAGCAATACTGGTTGTTTTATGCTATGTTGGATTTTTGGTACAAAGTCCCGAATACCAATCGTATTCGTTCGGGTATTGTTCGTAGCTAGGCTTGGTCGTACCTCATTTAAGTGAACAGATTGAGATGGAACGAATATTGCGAGAGGCGGTAGGTATTGGTGGTTTTTAATGAAGAATTCCCAGTGTGAGTGCACTCAAAAAGAGGAGGATAGATAAAAAAAACTTGCCCTTACTAAAACGTTGCAATATTCAATTCTAACAGAATAGAAAATAAAAGATCAAAATAAGATGAAAGTTGAATGGTCACTTGAAGAGTGACGTAGGAAATTGTTGAAATTCATTTGAAGAGTGAAGCAGCAAAATGATTCTAAAGACGGCGTATCAAGAAAGAAGAAGTAAAGATTCTAGCCTTGTCGTGTTCCGTATTATGTGAGCGCAGCTCCTCGTGACGATGCCCTTCGGTAAAAAATGACAGCCGTGGTGGAACTTTTTCGTTGAGACAATGACTTCGTAATCCTGCTTCATACGATCAAAGCTTGCCCATGTGGAAAAAGGAAACTTGCATCATCGTTGGTTTTGGCCGGATGAAGAACATTTACATTCGAGTATTTCGGAGAATTTCAATCCTGGCCAGAAAAACCCTGAAATGGTGAAACGGAAGATCAGCCAAATCGCGGTGTCGAGCAGAGAAAGAACTGAGATTACTTGCCTTTTATTGACAAAAGGGTTGCAACTAAATATGTGCCATCGGCGAAAAAGAGAGACTTGTGATAATTGTTGTTATCAACTTGCGTTCCTCGCAATCGTGGCACCCAGAGTAACTTCTCGGTTCCTCCCTACCCAACAGGTCAACTCGGCCAATCCCCGCTACCCATCCAGATAAGAATTTACTCCTATTTTACCGGAATGTTCCGTACTTTCGCGGCAAGAAGAATGTGGGAATTTTAAATTGTCACAAATTTATAACGGATGTAACAGTAGGCAACCAACATTGCAGCGGTGAAAGCCTGTGGCGGTTGAACTAGTAACTTTTGGTATGTGCTGTTCAGTCAGTAAACTCTGTTATGGTGATATCATACTGAAATAGTTATTACTGAGTTGTTGTCAGAGTGGTATCGAAGTATGTACGCTCTACTGAACAATTTTATTAAAAAAAAGTTTTACTCTCGTTTCTCGTGTTTTGTTGTGTGGCTTTGCTCCTCGCTCTAAGCTGAATAATGGCTCCGCGGGAAGTAACTCCACACGCTGACGCCCAACCGAGTGGCCGAAGCCGAAGCCCTGGGCTGTGTCCCGAAAATTTCGTCGCGACTCGTGATTGTGAGTTTTCCCGGTCGAATCGACTACATTCCCGGTCGTTGCAACGTGATTGCGGATGCTCTGTCTCGTTCGCTCTGTCAGCCTGATAATCTGGAGTCATCCTGTGACGTTTCTGTCGTGACCAAAGATGTTCCTGGAAGGACGTCCTCCGCAATCCGCGAGGAACAGCTCAAAGATCCAGGGCTACGGCAGATCATTGATTCGTTCGAGAATGTGGATTATGACGACGTTTCTAAGTGGACAGGACGTGGTTACCTAATGGTCAATGGTGTCCAATTTATTTCGTCATGCGACATGTTTGCCATAGTTTTGATATCAAACTAATCCCTGTCTATCTCCAACAGGACTAGAACTTTCGCCTTTGTTAAACCCAGAGCTCCCAATTTCACCTCGAAGACTTCACGGTTACGTCCAAATTGAGGAATTAAGACACCGAATTTTGAAATTCCCACTTCAACGCGCGAATTCAAATTTAAACTCAGAAATTCAGTCTCAGACTTGCAATTTTCGTTTTGATCGAACTCTGATTATCTGACTTTTCTCGAGAATTGCAGTTCAACGCTCAAGTCTTGGTTTCAATCGAAATTCGGGGTCCAATTTCCAATATTGTCACATAAACTCAGCAATTCAGATTTAAACCAAGACTTGATCTTGAACTCGTGATTACCGCCTCAATCAAATCAACAATTTTTCACTTTATTTGGGAGATGAATACTAAGCTAACAAAATATGAGCTTAATTCCGGCTTGACATTGGAGCTTTCAGCTTGCGCTTTCAACCACGGGAATAAGATTTTTTTCAGATTCAATTAGTCGAATAATGATGTTTTTATGCGAAACTTGGACTCGGACTCGGAACTTTTGCCTCCCATTCGGCAACACTTCAATTCAGTTTCAAACTCAGAAAATCAGTCCTAACTTCGCGATTTCTATACTGAGTGAATTAATTGTGAGTTCATCTGGGACATTCGGATAATATGATTCGGAACTTTCGATCATTTGAACCTATGACTTTTCTCGGAAACTCAGACTCAATCTGGGTGAATTACGAGTTTATCTGGGCAACAAACACTTCAATTTGAGACTTTCGCCTTTATCAAACTGAGAATTTCCAATTTCATAAGAAAAAATCATATTTGTCTTGGAATTTACACTCAAAATGAAAGAAACTCAGCGTGAAAATGTAGATTCAAACTGAGAAATTTGGTCTCAAACTAACAGTTTTCCCTTTTTCCTCACTCTGAACTTCTTACAATTCTTTGAAAGCTCAGGTTCAATCTGAAAAAATCATGAGTTCATCAGGGGAATTTAGAGCTAAACTCAGAACTTTCGCTTCAAACTCGAAATTTCAGCTTTATCTCAAAATTTGGATTCAAAATTAAAGAAGTCTTACTTCAACTCCGGAATTATAAATTGAGCCCGTTCAGTGTGAGACTCTCCATTTCAGCATTAATCATACTCTGAACCTTTGACTTTTCTCGGAAACTCGGCCTAAATCTGGGTAAATTATGAATTTATCTGAGGAGTTCAAACTTCAATTCAAAACTTCAGCCTTTGTCAAACTCAGAATTCCAGCTGCATCTCAAAACTGCGGCTTTATCCAGGAATCCGGATCCAGAATCCAAAAACTTCCACTTCAACTGGAAAAGTCAGTTTTAAACTTAGAAATTCAGTCAAAAGTTCTCAATTTTTTTTTAAATTATACTCAGAACATTTGGCTGTCTCGCGAACGGGCTTAATCTGAGTAGATTATCAGTTTATCTGGAAAATTTAGACTTTGATTTGGTACTTCCGCCTTTATCAGAAGCAGAATCCCTAACTTCTCCTCAAAAACTGCAGCTTTATTCCGAGATTCGGTCACAAAATCTCAAAATTCACACCCCAACTGCAGAATTCAAATTTGAACGGGAAAATTCCGTCTCGAACTCGCAATTTCTGCTTTTATTTTACTTTGAACTTCTTACTTTTCCTTAGGAACTCAAACTTGATCTGAGAAATCGTGAGTTTATATCTGGAGAATTTATACTCAAACAAAACACTTTTGCTTTCATGAAACTGAGAATTCAGCCGAGTCAAAATGTTTCTTGTCAACTTGAACCTCATCTGCATGAATCATGAGTTTATCCGGGAAATTGAGACCTCAGTTTAGAACTTACGCCTTTATCGAACTCAAAATTTGCAACTTCATCTCAAAACTTCAACTTATTCTCGGTACTAGGATACAAAATCGAAAAATCCTCACTTTTACCCAAAAACTTTTGCCCGACTCGGCCATTCATTCTCAACCATTTCCGTTTTCATCGTATACTTTTCCTCGAAAACCCACATCCAATCTAAGTAAATTAAGAGTTTATCTAAAATTGGGAAGCTGAATTATGACGACTGAAGAGATGATCGCCTATAGCAGCTCGGTATTACAACTTGGCTAGCTCAAACACACAACTCATGGAGATTCGGTTGCCAGAACTGATTTGAATAGTGAAATTTTGACCTTATACACAGAATTTCAACTTCAAACACGAACTACTTCGACTTTGATCTTGACATTCTGACAGACACGCGACTGCTATTTTGTTAATTCTTCAACGTGTAATTGGTTTATAATTGTTTAGCCTAGCTAGTGAGAAGGCCCGACGGCCGCATAGGCGCCGTCCTTGTTGTTATTCACCATTTTGTCATGATTGTGTTGAGTGCTGTGCTTATCCAATTTTGTTGTCTGCCGCCAGGTTCGCCAGGAGACGCCAGGACCTTCGGCATCACACGTCGGCCACAGGGAAGTCATTTTCAATTTATTCTACTCACTAGAGAGCTATGAACCAGTGGATCTGGCACGGTGTTGCATTCGTATCATTTGTTCACCTTGCGGTGGCCTCATGCCCCGTCTTAGGCTGGAAGGGTCGTCAACTCTCTCCAGACTAGTTTGTAGGAGGCCTTATGCCGGTATTGTCTGCGTTCTGAAACGGGAAGCTTCCCTTCTGTACCATGTACCTTGCCCAGCGGGCGTCATTGTAAATTGTTTCCAAATTAGTTGTTCTCCAAGAGTAAAATACACGACTTGTTTCATGCACTTGTTTCGTTCACTTGTGGATTACTACCTCACAGGTGAGGCGTGAATGCGGTGATTGCACGGAGCGAACCCACTCCGGTCCGCATGAATCAAAACCTTTCAGTTTGATCTTGCAATAGGCTTGTAAGGACTCAGGTAGCTAAGGAACACGATAACTCAACTGCAACGATCCAAAGACAATGACCGGATACAACGAGCTTCTTGCTTCGCGGATAGCTTGCCACGCAACGAATTTCGATACAAATTCCAGGAAATGCACGTGTGGAGCTTTCCGGAACCTTTTGTATTGATTATTAAGGGCGCCTCGAATCAAATTCCTGGCTGCTGCTGCTGCTCCTGTTACATGTATATGTGTACGTTATGTCGAGTTGTCAGTGGCAGACCTCGCCCGCAGGATCTATTATGATATGCAAATTTGCATCACGTTCCGGCCGTTTTAATCAACGTGTGTGTAAATATTGACGTTTCGAATTAATAAACTGTCATTTGCAGCCTTTGAACACCTAGTCGCACGCACTGCCGGAAATCGGCGTCCGTTCAAGCTCACATTCGGTTACTCTGAGAAAAAGCTTGAGGAAAACCTCGAAGAAAGCTAAACAAAATCTACAGGAAAATATAGCAACATAAATTATATCCCAGTTTTCCTCCGGATTTAGCTTACATCGCTTATTATAAATTATGCTTAGCTTAGCTTTATTAACATTATATAGACTCCAGCGCCCTAAGCGCGCGCCAGTTACGACATTGCACGCTCAGAGCTCAGATGCATTTATTATTGTATTTTTGCGAATAAAAACATTTTTTTTTTTTTTTATTTCTCGAGAACGAACATTTGATTGGCGCAGTCGGTAGGGTCACTCTGTCAAAAACGTGTTCCAAAAAACGCGCTAAGACACGGAGCATTTTGATGCCTTAAACCGACAGACGAACCTACAACCTACAAAGAAATAGTGACGAACTTTCGAGTGTCTATCCAATCGTAATAATTGAGGCCTTCCACACCAAAGTTCCGAACAACAAGTCCGAGAATTGATGAGCAACACGACTACAAACCAAATCAAACCCGATGTCCACAGCAGCGATATACCTGATCACGCTGCAAGTACACTTTATTCTCTGAGCGGCCGTAACTCCGGTTCAGATTCAGATGAGAATTTAGACGCGAAGGTCGAAGACGCTATCTTGTCCCTCCGCTTGTTAGGATTAGGACAAGGCAGAAGGTTTAGATCGCGTTCCCCTCATAGAAATAACTAAACAGAATTACGCACAGCCGAAATTCTAGCAAACATGGCAACAGGAGCAGCTCCCACGGTACAACAAGTAATGCAGCAAGTACCCCTTGGGAACCCTCCGAATGTAGTGCCACAAATTTTTAAAGATGCCCACCTTAATATGGTCTCTGAGTTTACAGGAGACCAGGCTTTATTAGGCGATTATTTACGCCTCGCAGAAGATATAATTGTGAGTTTTTATAACAATCAAAATCCGGATGATTTTCAGAACAAATACATCCTAAATTGTTTGAAAAACAAAGTGACAGGTGAAGCGAAAAGCGATATCTCAACCTACATAATAGATTGTTGGCTGGATTTAAAATCCGCTTTGTTAGCAACTTATGCAGATAAGCGCGACCTGCAGTCATTAACGTTGGAGTTATGCGAACTCAGACAAGCTCGTATGTCGGCTATTGAATTCTTTAACGCTATACAGAAAAACTTAAATTTACAAATAGCCTATTGCACAAATCATTTTCCAAACGACAAAAAAGTTCAAAATGCCACAGATTTAGGGCTTAGGGTGTTCCTCAAATATTTAAATAAACCAGTCGGTGACTATATCACCACGCGCAATCCGGCGACGCTTCAAGAAGCGCTAAGTATTTCAACCAATGATTTTCAAATAAATCAAAAAACAAACCCCGTCATGCCAGCGGCTCCCTATCAAGCACGATACCCGCCAAGGTTCGGGGAAAATCCCCAATTTCAGTACCCAAATAAACAATTTCAAAATTATCAGACAACGCAAAGGCAACAATATCAAAATCCGAAACCATATAACGCGTTTCAACCAAACCCAAATTACGTACCAGCAAACAAACCGGTACCCATGTCAACCTCAACGATAAATAATAACAATTTTCAAAAATATAAAAATAAGCCATTTATAACTCACCACAATATAAAAGAAGGAAATCCTCCAGAGAATGTAATGGAGCCCTCTGCCGAAAATACAGTGCAGGACGGACGAAACCATTTTTTAGAGGAACAAGCCTCGAATCACCAATCGTTGAATTATTGACATTGGACCACGAAAAATCTTCCTTACCCTATATCCTTATACCATACAAAAATTTTACTTTGCGATGTCTAGTCGATACTGGGGCCACGAAGAGCTTCGTAAGCCCCGAAATTGCGGAGAAAACACTCCTCCAGAAACATTAAAAAGGACCCACTAAAAATAAAAACCGCCCATGGCACGACGCAGGAAAATTTCAGCATGATAATCAAAACTCCTGAAATTTTTAAATCGGACACAACCGTCAAATTTTATTTATTTGAATTTCATCAATATTTTGACTGTCTCCTAGGATGGGACATCCTCAAAGCATTAGGAGCAATTATTGACGCGAGCAAAGGGGAGCTCACGACTCCCAAAACAAAGAATTAATTGCATCACGAAAATATTGTGAACGAGTGTAATAATTTTCATACGATTGAACCGCGTACACAGAAAATTGTGAAACTGAAAATCGAAAATATCTCCAATGGTGTTGGAATGTTGCCCTACAAAAAATTTTCAAATCTAGAAATCCCTGAGAGCTTGGTTAAAATTGATAATTACGAAACCATCTGTTCCGTTTTGAATGCAACAGAAAGCGAAATTTCTTTCAACCAATCACAAGCTTTTGAAGCCATTGAGGTCTCGGAATCTGAAACCGACGATTTCGAAAATCTAAACAGCTTTGATTGCGGGAAGTTTAGCTTCGACTTGTCCAAAGTCAGAACGGAACACATGAATGAAGGAGAGAAAAGAGAGATAACCAAACTCTTAGTGGAATATAAAGACATTTTTCATTTCCCAGATCAGAAATTGACCTTGACAAATTCCGCCAAGCATACAATAAAACTGAAAGACGATAAACCCATATACACGAAGAATTATCGCTACCCTTACGTGCATAAGGAGGAAGTTAATAAACAAATTTCAGACATGCTTGACCAAGGAATTATTAAACATTCAAAATTCATCCTTCAATGCACCAATTTGGGTCGTTCCAAAAAAATTGGATGCAACAAACCAACGAAAATGGCGTTTAGTCATAGACTACAGGAAATTAAATGAAAATACTGTAGATGATCGGTACCCTTTGCCAAATATTTCTGATATATCGGACAAATTGGGCCGAAGTCAATATTTTTCATGTATGGATCCGGCTAGTGAATTCCACCAACTCGAAATGGACCCTAGCGACGTCGAAAAAACTGCTTTCAGCGTGGACAATGGACATTACCAATTTAGACGCATGCCCTTCGGGTTAAAAAACGCGCCCTCATCGTTCCAGCACGCTATGGACAACATTTTGAGAGGCATTCAGAATGAAACCTGCTTTGTTTATCTGGACGACATAATAATATTCAGTACTCCACTCCCAGAGCATATTGTCAGACTCCGGGAAGTCTTCGAAAGGCTCAGAAGGGTCCATTTGAAAATCCAGCTGGACAAATCGGAGTTTCTCAAGAAAGAAGTCCAATACCTAGGACATGTCGTCACTCCACAAGGTATTAAACCAAATCCAGACAAAATTTCAGCAATTGAAAATTTTCCAATTCCAACAACCAAAAAACAACTAAAGGGATTTTTGGGACTAGTTGGATATTACCGGAAATTTATCGAAGGCTTTGCAAAAATTACAAAACCACTTACGTCACGATTAAAGAAAGATACAGAAATCAACGTCAAGGACGAAGATTACTCCAAATGTTTTAACCTATGTAAAACACTTTTGACAAATGAACCATTGCTCCAATACCAAAATTTTAAATCCCCATTCTTACTTTCCTGCGATGTAAGGAACTACGCTATAGGCGCAGTTTTATCCCAAGGTCCAATAGGGTCGGACCTACCAATTGCATATGCATCAAGAACCCTTAATGCCCACAAAATCAATTATTCAACCATAGAAAAAGAGCTACTTGCCGTAGTCTATGAAACCAAAATGTTCAGGCATTACTTATTTGGTCGAAAATTTAAGGTCATCAGCGACCACAAGCCCCTTCAGTGAATAATGTCACTCAAGGAGCCTAATTCAAAATTAGTGCGTTGGCGACTGAAGCTGGAGGAATACGACTACGAAGTAGTCTATGAAAAAAGGAAAATGAATTCCAACGCTGATGCCCTTTCGCGGGTTCCCAACCTAAATCTGTTGACGGAAACAGAATTCGGCAATGTCCACGTACTAAATGCCGATTTATTTGAAGCCCCAGAGGACTTCTCTTTGGCGCACTGTGTCTCAGAAGACTTAATCATGAACGCTGGCATAGCCAGGACTTTTAAAGAAAAATTCGGCAACGTCCTAACACTTGTCAGTCAGCATAAAACAATAGGAGATGTGGCTTCCCTGAAATTATTGGACAGATACATCTACTATTTAATAACAAAGAAAAACTGTTATGACAAGCCCATTTACGAAGACCTAAAAAATTCCCTAATTGCTTTAAAACAAATTTGCTTAAGACAAAGTGCCAGAAATTAAGCCATACCAAAGTTAGGATGCGGTTTGGATGGACTAAATTGGAAAGAAGTGTTCCCAATGATTATATCAGTTTTCAAAGGCGCAAAAATGGACGTCTTTATTTACATTTCGGATAATGAGATTTCCGAAGAAACCGAAGAAAGTAACCCTTTCTTCGAGTTTATGGAAGATTTAAACAAAAAAACACCAGTCGACAGTCAGTCAATGATTATCGAGCTCGGTGACGACAGGATTGATATTCCTGACGATCCCCTTGACGACACTCCAGACATAATCCCTGACGACGTAACCGTGCACTCCAATTTTGAAAACCCATTCGCTGAAATTCCGATTTCAGAAGACCCCATAAATTTTGGGAAAAACCAAATCGAATTCATTCCAGTTAAAATGAGCACATTAGCCCCGACAGTGATCGGATTATTTGAGAATTCAAAAATCAGATACACAGTCCAAATTTCAGGAAAGGATCACGAAGAGGAAATCAAAGAATTCCTAAAAGAATATATTGTCCCCAATGTCAATTACAGTGTCACCTTTTCAAACGATAAAATGTACGAACAATTCAGTAATGTCGTACAGCTTCATTTCAATGATTCCTCCAAATTCAAGAAATGCACTAAAACTTTGATAGACATCGAAACCCTCGATGATCAGATGAACATTGTAAAAGGCTACCACGAAGGTAAGAACAATCATAATGGCATGACCGAGAACCATTTAAACTATCCAAAAAATACTATTGGCCAAATCAAATGAAAACTATTCAAAATTTCATTAATCAATGTGAAATCTGTAAGGTCGTCAAGTATGACAGAAAACCCTTGGAAATAAAATTCAACATTACTCCCACGCCGGTGAAACCATTCGAGATTATTCACATAGACGTTCTAACTCATAATACTTCAAAATTTTTGACAATTATTGACGCCTTCAGCAAATACGCTCAGGCATACATGCTATCTAGCACCCAAGCTTCAGAAATTGCCGAAAATCTGTTGCAATACTTTTCACACCACTCAGTACCCGAAATATTAATCACCGATAACGGTTCAGAATTTGACACCGGTCTAGTGAAAGACTTCCTAAATCTTCACAAAATCAAAGTCCATTTTTGTTCACCCCATCACCCGGAAAGTAACGGAATAATTGAGAGATTTCATTCCACTATTTTAGAACACGTCAACTTGATAAATAATCAACCTGATTTCAAAAGGGATGATATCAACACTGAATTCAAATATGCCCTGATAGCATATAATAACTCTACTCATTCAGTCACTAAAATGACCCCATTTGAAATTTTGAACGGTCACCCGGATCCAAAGCGAACCATTGATCTAGACATAGAAAAACAAATGGCAAACAACTACGTTCAAAACCACAAAAACAAATTGTCAGTTTTGTATAAAATCGTCAATGCTGATATTTCAAATAAAAAAGAGAAAGTCATTTCTGAAGCAAACGAAAATAGAGAAGAAATTCCTACTTCACCAAAAAAGGTTTTCGTGAAAAGCAATTTCAGATCGAAACTTCGTAATCGATTCAAACCAGAAAAAATCATCAGTGTAAATCCCATTAGGAAAACCATAAAACCCAGAGTTTTGTCCAATAAAACTGGACGTAAATTTCACAAACTACATATTTCCAATATCAAACGCCCTACTAAAACAACACCTCCTATTCCAGGTCCATCCACTTCAGACTAGGACAATGTTACAAAGATTTGATAAACAACCCCGGAATACTACCAATAAAAACAGGACCTGCAAGACTTCAAACCTCTACTCACACGTTCATACATTATTACGACTTAACTAACCTAATCAACGAATACGAAAGACTAAAAAATCAATACCTCACGGTATCAAACTTGACTAAGACAAATCAAGTGTACGAACGCGAATTAGGAAATTACAATAATATTGTCCAATATTACAAAAATCTAATAGACGAAAAATTAAGACCATTTCAAAAACTACCAAGAAAGCAACGAGGACTAATCGATGGATTAGGTTCTATCATTAAGCAAATTTCAGGCAATTTAGATGCCGAAGATGGCAAACATTTTGATGCAGTCATTAATGACTTACAACAAAATCAAAATTCGATTATAAACCAAATCAACCAACAATATTCTATCAATAAGGAAATTATAGGAGATTTCAATAAAACTATACAGGACATCGAACATAACGAACTACTTATGGTCTCTCGAATAAAACAATTAGAATCACTAATGACGACAACCATAACCCATACTGACATACTGTTCGCAAAAGACATAATCAATCAAATCATAAACCTTTTTAATATAATTCTACATATCCTTCAAGATACAGAGAATTCAATAACATTTTGCAAGTTGAATATTTTACACCCCAGCATAGTAACAAGTGAAGAACTTTTAAAAGAACTCAATAGATGAAAATTGGAATTCAATTTTATGGAAACCAATTACCTTTTCCAGTAACTTTGTCTCAAATTCATAACTACGAAACCCTAATAAAGCCTAGGTGTGCAATTAAAAGAAAACAAATAATTTTCTCCATGCCAATTCCCTTGCTGAATCCAAATTATTACGAATTATACTACTTTCTGCCTTTGCCTAACGAACACTCGTATACGATTATACCTTTTTCGAAATTCGGTCTAAAAAAGGGATCAGAGTTATTGCCCTTAGTAGAAAACTGTGTCTTGCTGAACGGTATCTATCAATGCCAACGGAGCCTGATATCGCTCGCCAACAACACTTGCGAACGCAACATTCTACTCGAAAACGACTTTTCGACTTGTTCCTACGAAAAACTACACCTCGAAGAAAACGCCTTAGAGTTCATACCCGAACTACACAGCTACCTCGGGACCTTCGTCAAAGAAGAGCTCGTCAAAGAACATTGTGCCGAGTCTTGGAACACCCGCAAGAAGACCGGAACATTCCTGTTCGAGAATTCGTCTTGTACCATCTTCATTCAAGGGAGACCCTTGATTTTCAACGATGAAAGCAATGGCCAACCACTCCACCTACAAGACTTTGACTTCGACTTCGACTTCAAGAAACAAGAACAGTCAAAACTACCCGAGCTGAAGATCAAGCATTTGACCCTCAAGAAACTGGAGACCAACATCCAGCCGCTGACCCCCGTCCAGGCTGTACCCACGACATCACATTTCCACACGTCATCTATTATCATAGTCTATCTGATAATAATAACTGCAGCCTGCATAATCACATATCGTGTGATTGAGAAGAGACAGAAGAAGATGACAACGTCAGATGCACCGACAGCAGAACAAGAACGCGTCCCTGAAGACCAGCATTTCCCGAATATGGCGAAATTTTGAAAAGTTCGTCGGAGCCACTCGCCCTGGAGGAATTATATCCCAGTTTTCCTCCGGATTTAGCTTACATCGCTTATTATATATTATGCTCAGCTTAGCTTTCTTAACATTATATAAACTCCAGCGCCCTGAAAGCGCGCCAGTTACGGCATAGCACGCTTAGAGCTCGCATGCATTTCTCATTGTATTATTTTGAATAAAAACATTTTTTTTGAAGATTCTCGAGAACGAACATTTAATTCATACAAATTGAATGATATAAGATGCGGCTTTGATTTTTGTTCTGTGTGGTACGCGGCCCCGGTACGGAAAGAAACGGTTGTCTGTGGCGGAGGCCGGCGCTGCTGAGCTATTTATTTTTCAATTTGCCGCAATCGTCGACAAATCCAGGGCAAATCCACGAACCTACTTTGCTCCACCTTTATACTTTGTGCAGTGCACAAACACTCGTGCTATACAGGCTTGCGGAAAAGCGGGGAGATCCTATCTCGAAGCGGCACTTGAAAATTGCATTTTCTGGCTTTGCCACAGCTCAAGCGGTAAGTAAACTAGTTTCGGAGTTATTGAACTTGCTCGGCTTGCTCGAGGAGGCCGCCAGTCTTACGCGACAAATTGGCCGATTGTCGGCCGTAATTGATTTTGCTAAGCAATTTCATCCGCTTTCTGTTGTTCTTCTGGAACGAAAGGTCCCTGAAATGACCGTTACACAACTCATATTGCCTGCCAGATAGAAACTAGTACCGATAGAGCGCGTTCGATCGTTCGTATTGAAGCATTTATATGAACAGGAAAATTCTAGACGTCCTCGACAGTTATTAACTCGCGTGCTTCTATACACACGACGATGTAGAAGGGGCGGTGAAAATAGAGAGTGAATAATAGAGAGGTTGATGAGTGTCCCAATTTAGCGGGGGGCAAGTTAAGTTATTAATCGTCGGTGGCGGTGTGTGCCGTGTGTCAGCCGGTGCTAATTGCATCCTAGCTGACCGCAAATTGCTCGACTCCGAGATAAAGTGACCAGAGAGGGCGACAGAGAGAAAGGGAGAGCAAAAGAGCAGAGAGCAGCAGCGGCGGGCAGCACACGATTTTCAGGAAATGCTCTGAACTTGACTTATTAAATGACGATGTCGGGACCTTTTAGTGCTTCACAGAGCGCAAACACTCACATTTTAGTGTTTAGTTACTTGGTGTTTTGCCTTTCGGACTGACGAATGCGCCGCAAGCTCTCCAGCGTTCAATGAATGCCGTTTTCAGACCAGAATTCGAATCTAGTTTTTTAGTGTATCTGGACGACATAATTATTATTTCGACGACTCTCGACGAATATATTTTTTTTTATTTGCTCTGCATCAACTACTAGGTTATTAGCAGGTTTTTCTGTTTTTTTTTTCAGTAACGATAACAGTATTGACGATAACAACGAAGACATTCTTAGAACAGTGGGTATTAATCAGTGTGGTTTTGTTTCGATGGCTTTCTCGTTTCATCTTTTTTTCCCGGGGCATCACCGCACGATAGTAGATGCCCCAGTACTAGGAAACGCGTGAAAAAGTCCATCTGGCCCAGTGCGGATTTGAACCCGGAACCTTCGCCTTTGAAAGCGGGGCCGAGCTCACCGTGCTACCGACTGGGTTGAATATATTATTGTTGATGCAACAAATTATATTGTACTATGTTGGATTACAATGTAAACAGACTCAGTGCGCATGTGCGCATGAGCGCGCAGACGAGGATGGCTGCATAAGGGGTAGTTTAGTTAGTTGGGTATAAGAGCTGCAAGCAAATTGATGTATTAAAACTAGGTGTTATTAAGAAATAAAGAGACGTGTTGACGCAGTACTCGCTTTTCAGAGTGTGTCTGAAGAAGAGAAGCTAAATTACATGCTGAACACGTTGCCTGATTCGTATAGTTACATCGGAGATTTAATAGATGCATTAAAAGAAAAAGATCAAACTGCGGATTATGTGAAAGATAAAATTCAAATGGCGGAGATGGAGCAACAGAAGGATGAGGGGAATTCTGGAAGAATAAGTGATACATTCGTGGCGGATGGAAACCGACAGGATTGGACATGCTACGGCTGTGGACAATCAGGCCATTTCCAACGAGATTGCAAACATGGCGGCCAAGCGGCAAGCAGACGAGGACGAGGCACATGGCGTCCATCAGGTGGCCGGAAAGGAGTAGGAAGAGAACCCGGCAGAGGGCGCATTTTCGTGAATGGCGCGGAGCAAGCGCGCAACAGGCAACTCAACAAAGAAACAATGAAGAGAAGAACAGCGCATGAGTGACAACGGTTGCTCATCATACGGTTCAAAACACCAAGATAAGTGATGTAGGCCATGACGAAATACAGTGGCTCTTAGGTAGCGGTTGTACGGACCATATAATCAATGATCAGAGATATTTTGAAAATTGTAAGTTACTTAAAGAGCCGGTAAATGTTTATTGGGTGATAATCGAGTTGTGAAAGCTACTAAGATTGGAAACGTTGTGAGTTATTTTGATGTTTTTGGTAAAAATAATTCAGTCAATATGGAAAATGTTTTTCATGTTAAAGATATGAGATCGACTTTGATTAGTTATAGTAAAATAAAGGATGATAATACTATTGTTTCGCAAAGAAAAATGGCTAAGGTAATTGACAATTATGGTGAAGTGACAGCAGTAGCTTTGAAAAACGATGGTTTGTACATAATGAAAAGTAAATTGAAACTGGTTGAGTCTCGGGTAAATATTGCAAATGAAAATATAACTAATATGAGTGAAAAAGAAAAATGGCATCGTTTGTTGGGCCATATAAATTTCAAATATTTGAATGTTTTGTCCAAAGAGAAGCTAGTGGATGGCATTCCAAGTGAAATTGAATCCGAATTCATGAAATGTAGAACATGTATTGAAAATAAAATGAATAATATTCCGTTGAGAAATAATAGAGTTAGAGCGAAAGAGATTTTAGAAATTGTACACACTTACGTTTGTGGACCATTCCAAACTACTGGCCATACAGGGAAAAAATATTTTGTTTCTTTTATTGATGATCACAGTAAAATTGCTGGAGTATATGCTATGGAATCTAAAACACAAGTATTTGATTGCCTGGTTGAATATGTGAATGAATGTGAAAATCTGACTGGAAAAAAGGTTAAATTTTTGAGATGCGATAACAGTAAGGAATATTTGAATCGTGATGTTTATGATTTTCCAAAAGGAAAAGATATAGAGAAATTAATTGTTTGAATAAAAATAAAACTTGGAAATTAGTTGAACATATAAATAAGGATAAAATCTTGGATGTAAAATGGGTATACAATGAGAAACCTGATGATACGTATAAAGCAAGATTAGTTCTGAGAGGTTCTCAACAAACTGACGAAATTGACGATGTGTACTGTCCGGTTGCAAAAATGCAAACTTTAAAAATTTTGTTGTCATATTGTTGTCAAATGGGCGTAGAAATTAAACAAATGGATGTTGAAACCGCATTCTTGAACGGCAAGGTAAATTCTGAAGTTTATGTTAAACAACCAAAGGGTTATGACGATCGCACAGGTAAAGTTTGTGAATTGATAAAAGCATTGTACGGTTTGAGAGAAAGTCCAAGGGCATGGTATGAGTGTCTTGATGAATTTTTGATAAGTATAGGTTTTGAAAGAAGTGAGATTGATTTTTGTCTATACACCTATAATAACGGAGAAGATACTATCTATTTATTGATATTTGTCGATGGTTTACTAATCTGTAGTTGTAATGCTTTGGTCAATAGCGTTCTTCTACTGCACCAAAGTGCGGCTATTTTTGACGGGAATTGTAAGTTCCCATAACCTTGTTGAGAGGGTTCTTGTTGAGTACGAGACGATGTTAATTCGATACTGGTTCATTTGTTACAAATTCTGAGTTTATATACAGATGTTAAAATGGTTAATATGACGTAGATGATTACATGAGGTGTATGTCTAGGTCGCAGAAATGCAATGTCTGCTTTATTATTACTATAAGTTCACTATACGCGTCCTTGCTTAGTTGCAATCGTTTAAACTTGCCGCGTGATTTATATAACAATAAAAACAATAAAGTATATTCATGTGTGAATTTGGAAATTACGAAAACTTTGTTTACTGAAGATTGAACATATTGCCGCGTCAAAAAGTAAAGATGTATACCGGGTGATCATTTGAAAACTATCCACCTGCAATACCTCCCGATTCCTAGTGAATATTTTTTCGAGCAAAAACAGATCGATTTTTATATCGGGGAGGACATCTAAAACATACATTGGCAAATTTTTATATTCACCCCCCTCGCCCCCACTCACCCCAACTTTGAAATTTCAAATGACACCACCCACCTTGCAATACATTAAATTAAAGAGAAATTAATTTTCTTTCTGGAAAAAATATTTTCAAAATTTTCAACCCCACCCCCTTTTCCTCAAAAATTCTTTGACTGTCCCATTTTATATTCTGGACCCCTAATTTTTTTTCTCAATTTAGTCGGCGTCGTCTTAGATAGCATCAAAGAAGAAAATTTTCGGTAGGAAAAGTGCTACCCAAATTCACCCCTTTGCTCTCCTCCACCTCAACTCCTAAATTTAACAAAACACCACCTACTTTGTGATACATCAAATTGAAGGGAATTTAATTCTTTTTCTGAAAATAATTTTTTTGAAATTTTCTACCCCTCCCCCAATAAATTGGTCATTTGGAGTATCCTAGGGGGGAAGTGGGGGACTTTGAAAATTGTGAAAAATCTTTTTTCGGGAAGAGAATTCAATTTCCTCCAAGTTGATGCATCACAAAGTGAGTATTGACATTTTAGATTTTTAAGGTCAAATGGGGGTGCGAGGGGGTGAATTTGGATGGCACTTTTTTTATAGAAAATTTTATTTTTTGATGCTGTGCAGGATGACGTCAACTGTATTGGAGGGAAATGGAGGTCAAGAATATTAACTTGGACACTCAGAGAATTTTAGGAAGAATGAGGGGTAGAGTTGAAAAATTTCAAGATATTTTTTGCAGAAAGGAAATTTTATTTTCTTTAATTTGATGTATCGCAAAGTAGGTGGTGTCATTTGTAGTTTCAAAGTTGGAGTAAGTGGGGGCGAGGGGGCTCAAGATATAAATTCTCCAATATATATTTTAGATGTCCCCCTCGATATGAAAATCGACCTGTTTTTGCTCAAAGACATTCGCACTAGGAATTGGGAGATATTGCAGGTGGATAGTTTTCAAATGATCACCCGGTATACATTGACTGCTGTGTAGATTGGCTGCAGTTCTATCTCGTTTGCATCATCTCTCTCTGGTGGAGCGATGGTTCTGGCTAGAGGCCTTGGGTTGTTATCCTCTTGGATTCTCTTCTTCCAGCATTGTTGTATGAGATAGACGATGCTGACTACAGCTGCAGCTATCCCAAACATAACGGCGCTGGTGATGGCGGTGTGATGGGTTATTTCTACCCAATTTTGGTCACTCAGTTGTTGCTCTAGTTGGTCTTCCTGCCGTTTTATTGATGTGATTCGGCTCGAAGGACCATGTAATGCTTTGGTCAATAGCGTTCTTCTACTGCACCAAAGTGCGGCTATTTTTGACGGAAGTTGTAAGTTCTCATAACCATGTTGAGAGGGTTCTTGTTGGGTACGAGACGATGTTAATTCGATACTGATTTATTGTTACAAATTCTGAGTTTATATACAGATGTGAAAATGGTTAATATGACGTAGATGATTACATGAGGTGTATGTCTAGGTCGCAGCAATGCAATGTCTGCTTTATTATTATTTCAAGTTTACTATACGCGTCCTTGCTTAGTTGCAATCGTTTAACCTTGCCGCGTGATTTATATAATAATAAAAACAATAAAGTATTCACATGTGTGAATTTGGTAATTACGAAATCCCTGTTCACTGAAGATTGAACAGTAGTAAAGATGAAGAAGAAATAAAGAAATCTAAGCTTTTACTATCAGAAAAATTTAAAATAAAACATCTTGGAGGAATTAAAGAGTATATCGGGATTACCGTCGAATATGATCCCTGTGTACATGAAATGAAATTAAGTCAAACAAAGTATATCGAATCATTAAGTGAAAGATATAATTTGGAAAATGGTAAAATGTCTAATAAACCTATAAAAGTAAATTTGAAAATGGAAAAATCTGATAATTGTGAAAGTGATATCGGATATAGGAATTTAATTGGTGCTTTATTATATGTAAGTTCGGCTACAAGGCCTGATGTAAGTTTGAGGGTGAATTATTTGAGCAGATTTGAAAATTGTTGTAATAAGACTCATTTTAAGTATGCTCTGAGAATTTTGAAATATTTGTATTTCACCAAGGATTTGAAGTTAGTTTCCAAAAGAAATGAAAATGTAAAGATTATTGATTGTTATGTTGATGCCGATTGGGCAGGCGATCATTTGGATTGTAAATCCACGACTGGGTATGTGATACGATTATTTGGTAACGTAATCTATTGGAAATCGAGAAAACAAAAAAGTGTAACAAAAGCTTCGACATTTGCGGAGTATGTAGCAACTGTCTGCATTTCAAAAGCAACATTTCACTTTATTGTGAAATTAATTTAACCAATTGATGTATATGAATATAATTTGGGTGCAATAAACATAGCAAAGTATGGTAATTTCACGAAAAATTCTGAACATATTGAAGCTCATTATCATTACGTACATGAATGTGTGAAACAAGGTATGATGGTCATTATAAAAGTAAATTCAATCAAGAATATAGCCGACATTTTTACAAAGTCCTTGTGCCGAGAAACATTTGTGAAATTTCGAAACATGTTGAGTTTAAATCAAGTGTATCTAAGTGTAAGTACAATATAATGCGAGGAGGCGTGTTGATGCAACACATTATATTGTACATTGTACCATGTTGAATTACAATGTGAACAGACTCAGTGCGCATGAGCGCGCAGACGAGGATGGCTGCATAAGGGGTAGTTAAGTTAGTTGGGTATAAGAGCTGCAAGCAAGTTGATGTATTAAGACTAGGTACTATTAAGAAATCAAGAGACGTGTTGACGCAGTACTCGCCCGTTTTTTCCATTACCTTAACAATTATTATGTAACGGACGTTTCATGGAACAAAAACTCGTCAAACATTGAAATACAGCCCAGCCTTTTGGGGTATGGGCCACGCCAGTGCTGCTGCCGGAAAAAACGAAGGCGCAATCTGGAAATTGCATTGTCATCAACAAAAATCGCTAGCCGTATAGAAAACAGCCTGATAAAAAAACGAATTGCGGTAAGCATTGTACGCAGTGACACGGTAATTCAATTCAATTTATCATTGTACCTCATCAAGCAAAGAAAAAATGTCGGAGTGAGGATAAAAATATCGAATATTTCAAAGGAACGGATACTTTTTCACGAAGCGTGCACATGCCCTTTGCGATAAAACTCAGCCTATTAGCAGTTTGGAGACACGGTGCCGCCAAACAACGAGCCCGATAAGAACGAAAAAGCGGCAGCTTTTGAAAGCTGGTTATGCGGGCATGATTCGTACATTGTACAGTGCATCCACCGAAATGTGGCACTGTACGGAATGTTTGTGCAGAAACTGACGAAGCAAAGAAAAAACTGTTCCGGTGTTCCGGTACCATGACGCAAAATACGACCCGGCGGATTAATACGGCGAGCAGTTTTACGATGCATTACTGGAAAGCAAAAAGATATCACACACCAAATTTACGACCCCCCGGCCAGCGCATGCATTTATAATTCCAAACAGCGGCCAACTTTACATCGTTCCGATTCCCTCCCTCTAGCCGGCGGCGGCTTTTTAATAGCAAAAAGCCAGTGCAGTGCCATAACAGCCCCATTACTATTTTACTATTATGCATACCGGCAAGGAAAGCGCCGGATTCGAAATGCGTTAGTTTTTTACGGCACCAAACCGGTATTTGCGAACCTAAAGCCGGGTTTATGCACCAAATTCAAGGATCAAGGAGTAAGGTTTAGAACTAGGCCCGTTTTGTTAGCAATAAGCTGCCAATCAGGCGCTTAAAGTTACTCCTTACCTCGGGGTACGAACCTAGTATAACAATCGCTATGCTGTTTGATGAGCTTGATTAGCTAGCGAACTGACAAGCTAACACCAACTAAATCTGATAACTGAAACTAAATCACCAACTGAAAAGCTTAGAACTAACGAACTGATGCGCCTAGCTAGCGAACCGACGAACTAGCTAACGAAGTGACAACCTAACAAATTTGAGTAAACAGGGTGTTTCAGTTTTATTTGATCAAACTTTGGGATAAGATTTTTCTCATCCTCCTGATTCATGAAAATATAACATACGTGCCTGTCACCCGTTTCCTAAGAAAGATACAGGGTCAGGGTAGAAAAGTTCACTTTTCTATTTTCAAAAGTTGGTAACTTGCTAACCATCTAAGCAAATTAGCCTAAATTCAGCATAGACTGGTTTGTCGGGAGTATCCACCTACCTGCTGAATTTCGAAAGAATCTGATCAGTGGCGTAAGAGTTATGGGAATCATTAATTTGGAAACATGTGAAGAACCTGAAGAACCTTTAAAAATTATGACCCCCCATAACTCATACGCCACTCAACAGATTCTTGCAAAATTTGGCAGGTAGGTATATATTTTCAAAAAACCAGCCTCCAATAAATTGCAGCTGATTTGGTTGAATAGTTAGCAAATTACCAACTTTTAAAATCGAAAAAAGTGAACTTTGACACCCTGTATTTTTCTTAGGAAGTGAGTGACAGGCATGTATGTTATATTTTCCAGAATATAGTAGATGATTTGTCTTTTCTCTTGATTTTGAGTGAATATATACATGTTTGGTATCTTTTCCTATCAAGTTTCATATTCTCAGTTCAATTATAGTGTCAAAATTGGAATAGGAGCAAGTTTGAACAAGTTTCAGATGATAAAACATGTTTTTTTGTCAATATTTGTTTACCACTTTGAACTGTGTTATTTATTGCAAATCGGCATTTTTTTTTCAAAATTCTTGCGTGGTTCGTTGGTATGGTGTATTTCACACAATACAGTCATGTAACTGATGTGCCTTTACCTTTTAAAATATGAAAAAAATATTTTTTTTGTGAAAACTGTTTGGCGCTCCTTTTCAACTTAATTTTTTGCTATTATTTTATTGTATGATGGAAAGCGGTGGGCTTCCGCCTTATAATTATAGAGAAAACCATAGCTGAGATATTCTAGAATGTACTTTTTTTCAAAAGAAAAGTTTTTCATGTCAGAACCTGATGCCCAGTGGGCAAGAGTCCTCTCTCAGAGAGGTCTGAGATGTTCTATTGAGCTCGAGAAACGGTTGCCTCTTCCAAACGGCTTTGATATGCCCTATCAAGATACAGAGATGTTATCTTATTCCAACTTTTTTGTGATGTTCTCTTGAGCTCCAAAAATGTTACCACTTTTGCACTTCTTTGAGATGTTCTGTTAAGCTCCAAAGAGGTTACCTTTTTCCAACTTCTCTATGATGTTCTCTCAAGCTCCAAAGAAGGTTACCTTTTCAGAACTTATTCAAAATGTTTCATGAAACTATAAAACTCTAAAGGTTACCCTTGAGGTTACTTTTCTCCAACTTCTCTGAGAAGTTCTATTTCAGCTCCAAAAAAATAATAATTTTCTTCGGTATGTTTGATTATGCTCTAAAAAGGGTTACCTTTTTTGGATTTTCGTGAGATAATCTATCAAACCTCCGAGAAAAGTTACCTTTTTCGGACGTCTTGGGCAAGTGTTCTCTAACATCAACCTCTAAAAAAGAACAACTCTTCAAAATTTACGTTCATGAGATGTACCTATATTCGAAAAAGCCGCATTCCTCTAATAATACCCAGGGAAGAGGTAGATAAAGAGATTTTGAAATCGAATGTGATAAATGTGAATGATTAAACCTATATTTGTATTATTCAACTTAACGTTCAGGGTAATGTACGTATCTGCCTTCGGTTGCACCAAGTTCTCTTCAGTTTCATTAGCGTATTTTTTTTAATTTTATAAACTATGATATCTCAATGCAAATCGGAGTTTTTTTCGACAATTCTTGCGTAATTCGTTAGTCTGTTGTATTTTACACAATACATTCACATACTTAGTGTGTCTCCACTTTTTAAAATATGAAAAACTTGAGTTTTGATCATACATACATCATACAGCAAAAAACAAAGTTGAAAAATAGGGCCAAACAATTTCCACAAAAAAATGTTTTTCTTCATATTTGAAAAAGTAGAGGCAAATCAATTGGATGCCTATATCATGGTAAATACATGAGACTGACGAACTACGCAAGAATTTTGAGAAAAAACGCCGATTTGCAGTAAAATAACACAGTTGAAAGACGTGAAGAAATATTGACAAAAAACATGTTTATCATGTAAAACTTGTTCAAACTCGCTTCTATTGCAATTTGAACACCATAGTTGAATAGAGAATATGGAATTTAGTCGGAAATTATACCAAACATGTTTATATTCACTCAAAATCGAGAGAAAAGAAGAATCATCGAGAAAAACAATCATCAAGTTTATATTATGATGGTTATGATAAGTTATGGTATTTATATTATGGTTTATATTTATATTCTATTGGATTTCCTGTAATTGGGTTTTTGTATCGGCCTGTCGGAAATAAATCTATCAAATTAAATTAATTGTTACATGCACAATCCAAATCAGGGTCACGCTAGCTGTTGCATCAGTTCTAAGTTGACAAACCGTCCACCTTTGGCGCCAATTTCGAAGTTTTAGTTACCTCGACATGACCATAATTAGTTTTCCTGATAAGCCCATAGCCACAACATCCTAACATAACCATCAACAATGACATCAACACTATTTCGACGACGGAGAAGCATAGAACACCCTTTATGGCGGTACAAACAGTGAAACTTTCGGGATTCAAATCGAAACGATTTCAGCTTTGCTTTTAGCAAGTGGAACAAAACTTTAAGGGAGGCAGGGACCGAGAGGCAGAAGGAAGAGCAAGGAAGAGCCACAAAGAGAGAGAGCGAGCGGCGCAGCTTATCCTGATTAAAATTGGCAATCGATCATCGTCATCATCAAGCTTGGGCCGTTGTTATTAAAGATGAATGGGCTGTTTAATTTTTATAAACGCGACTTGTTCGGGAACTTTCAGGGTGAAGCCAGAAGCCGGCCGAGGATGGAGTTCTGAAGGAACTGAGATGTACTCCGGGTTGGTAGACAGGCAGGGTAGGTATAGGTACAAGTATATAGGAAAAGCGAAGCCCGCCGGGCGAAGGAGGTCCGACACGATTCCTCAAAGCCGCGTGTGCCATGCTGCGAGCTGATATGTTCGAAAGCTTCCAAGTTCAAAAGAGAATAAGTAAAAAAAAAACGAAGTATAGCTTGAGAGAGAAAAACTGGCAGCCTCCGACCTCTTTTACGTCTGATGGTGCGTGCAAGCTTTTCAGTTCAACGCTGAAGGTCTAATTTCAGTTAGCTACATATTGAAACAACAAGTTACAGTGAACTGAACAGACAAGGTAAAATTTTTTCGAGCTCATGAGAATTGAATACATAACTTTTGAGCTGACAAATTGAACGAACGAATGCGAGCTAAGGAGTTGAAAAACTGACATCGGTACGACAAACGAGTCAATCAATGAACCAAATACGTAGCTTAAAAACCGACAAATCGAACGAACAAACGAACTCGAGCTAAAGGGCCATCAAGCTGAAGAACCAACAACGCAAGAACTACCTCGTGAGGCAACGATCGAACTGACAAACTTAATTAATGAGCTAGTGAGTCAACAAGTTCACCAAAGAACTAGTATAAGAAGCTAGCATGAACCGAGACATGAACTGAACAACTATAACTGAAAACAATAACGATGAAAGTGAAGAGCTGACCAGCTGATAATAAAAATGAAGAATAGCCTAATGAGCTAGTCAGTGAACGAATAGGGGGAAGCCAGCCGGTAACCTTTACAGGTAGACGAATCAAAAACTAGTGAGCTGGTAGCTTGACGAATCAATCAATGAATGAACTGTAGAGCTAGTTGTAGCTGTAGCTAGTAGAACTGACGACCTCAACTATTTAGCTAGCTAAGTGACAAGCTAACGGATAAGGAGCAAGTGACAAATTGGGAAAGGAAGAATAAACAAACTAAGGGACATAGCTAGCAAGCTGACAAACCTGACCAGCTGACGAACTAACAAGCTAACAAATGAGAGGTGATTCACAAACTGAGAAATAAAGAGCTAACGAGCTAAGGAGCAAAAAGCTCAAGAGCTAAGACACCCAGCGGATGAACTGACGAATTTATCTAGCTAACGAAGTGACCAGTTTACGAACTGAAAGTGAATCAGCAAACTTAAGAGCAAAGAGCTAACGAACTGAAGACCAAGAAAGCGAGCTGACAAATCAAACTAGTTGACGAACTGATGAGCTAACAAATAAGAAGTACTTCACTATTTTGGAACTGGAGAGCTGGAGGACTAAAGAGCAAAAAGCTAAAGAACTGAGACACCCAGCTAACGAACCGACGAATTTGATTAGCTAACGAAGTGACCAGCTCACGAATTAAAAGGTGAATCAGAAAACTCAAGAGCAAAGAGCTAACGAACTGAAGAACAAGAAAGCCGGCTGACAAACCAAACTAGCAGACGAACAGATAAGCTGACACGTGAGAAGAAATTCACTCACTGGAAACTGGAGAGCTGGAGGACTAAAAAGCAAAAAGCTGAAGAAGTGAGACACCCAGGTGAGGAACTGACAAATTTAATTAGCTAACGAAGTGACCGTCCTACAAACTAAAAGTGCATCAGCAAACTCAAGAGCAAATAGCTAACAAACTGAAGACGAAGCAAGCGAGCTGACAAACCAAACTAGCAGACGAACTGATGAGCTAACAAATGAGAAGTAACTCACTATCTTGAAACTGGAGAGCTAAAGGACTAAGAAGCAAAAAGCTAAAGAACTGAGACACCTGGCTAACGAACTGACGAATTTAATTAGCTAACGAAGTGACCATTCTACGAACTAAAAGTGAATTTGCAAACTCAAGAGCAAAGAGCTTACGAACTGAAGACCAAGAAAGCGAGGTGACCAACCAAACTAGCTGACGAACTGACGAGCTAACAAATAAGAAGTAATTCACTAACTGGAAACTGGACAGCTGGAGGACTGAAGAGCAAAAAGCTGAAGAACCGAGACACCCGGCTAACGAACTGACGGATTTAATTAGCTAACGAAGTGACCAGTCTACAAACTAAAAGTAAATCAGCAAACTCAAGAGCAAAGAGCTAACGAACTGATGACGAAGCAAGCGAGCTGACAAACCAAACTAGCAGACGAACCGATGAGCTAACAAGTGAGAAGTAATTCACCAACTGGAAACTGGAGAGCTAAAGAACTGAAAAGCAAAAAGCTGAAGAACTAAGACACTCAGCTAACAAACTGACGAATTTAATTAGCTAACGAAGTGACCAGTCTAGGAACTAGAAGTGAATCAGCAAACTCAAAAGCAAAGAGCTAACGAACTGAAGACCAAGAAAGCGAGCTGACAAACCAAACTAGCAGACGAACTGATGAGCTAACAAGTAAGAAGTAATCCACTAACTGGAAACTGGAGAGCTAAAGGACTGAAGAGCAAGAAGCTGAAGAACTGAGACACCCAGCTAACGAACTGATGAATTTGATTAGCTAACAAAATAACCAGTTTACGAACTAAAAGTGAATCAGCAAACTCAAGAGCAAAGCCAACAAACCTGACAAACCAAACTAGCAGACAAACTGATGAGCAAACATGTAAGAAGTATTTCACTTACTGGAGACTGGAGAACTAAAGGACTGAAGAGCGAAAAGCTAAAGAGCTGAAACACCCGGCTAACGAAATGACAAATTTGATTTGCTAACGGAATAACCAGTCTACAAACTAAAAGTGGATCAGCAAACTCAAGAGCAAAGAGCTAACAAACTGAAGGCCAAGAAAGCGAGCTGACAAACCAAACTAGCAGACGAACTGATGAGCTAACATGTAAGAAGTATGTCACTTACTGGAGACTGGAGAACCAAAGGACTGAAGAGCAAAAAGCTAAAGAACTGAGACATCCGGCTAACAAACGGACGAATTTTGATTAGTCAACGAAGTGACCAGTCTACGAACTAAAAGTGAATCAGCAAACTCAAGAGCAAAGAGCTAACTAACTGAAGGCCAAGAAAGCGAGCTGACAGACCAAATTAGCAGACAAACTGATGAGCTAACAAGTAAGAAGTAATTCACCAACTGGAAACTGGAGAGCTGAAGGACTAAAGAGCAAAAAGCCAAAGAACTGAGACACCTGGCTCACGAACTGACGAATTTGATTAGCTAACGGAATAACCAGTCTACGAACTAAAAGTAAATCAGCAAACTTAAGAGCAAAGAGCTAACAAAGTGAAGGCCAAGAAAGCGAGCTGACAGACCAAACTAGCAGACGAACTGATGAGGTTACAAGTAAGAAGTATTTCACTAACTGGAGACTGGAGAACGAAAGGACTGGAGAGCAAAAAGCAGAAAAACTGAGACACCCGGCTAACGAAATGACAAATTTCATCAGCTAACGGAGTGACCAGTCTACGAACTAAAAGTGAATCAGCAAACTCAAGAGCAAAAAGCTAACAAACTGAAGACCAATAAAGTAAGCTGACAAACTGAACTAGCAGACGAACTGATGAGCTAACAAGTAAAAAGTGATTCATCAACTGAAAACTGGAGAGCTTAAGTACCTACTGAAGAGCAAAAAGCTGGATAACTGAGACACCCAGCTAACGAACTGATGAATTTAGTTAGCAAAAAAAGTGACCAGTCAACGAACTGAAAGTGAATCAGCAAACTCAAGAGCAAAGAGCCAACGAACTGAAGACCAAGAAAGCGAGCTGACAAACTAAACTAGCAGACGAACTGATGAGCTAACAAGTAAGAAGTAATTCACTAACTGTAAATTGGAGAGCTAAAGAACTGAAGAGCAAAAAGCTGAGGAACTGAGACACTCAGCTAGCGAACTGAAGAATTTAATTAGCTTACGAGGTGACCAGTCAATGAATCAAAATTAAATCAGCAACTAAAGAGCTAAGAGCCAACGAACAGGATACCAAAAAAGTTGAAGAGCTGAGACACATAGGTAGTGAACCGACGAATTCAATCAGTTAGCGGAGTAATAAGTTAACAAAATGAAAATAAATCACCAACTGAAAAGCAAACGAATGTAACTAGCTGATGAAGTGAAGAATTAACTGAATAATAGTGAATCACCAACTAAAGAGTAAAAACGGACGCATAGAAGATCAAAATAGCTGAGGAACTGAGACACCCAGACGAACTGATGAATTCAACTATCTCACAAAGTAACCAGTCAACGGATTTGAAGTAAATCACCAATTACGAGCAAAAAGCTAGCAAACTGGAGACCAAAAAAAGCTGGAGAACTTTGACACCCAGCTGGCGAACTGACGAATTCAACCAGCTAACGGAGTCCCAACATAACGAATTGAAATCGATCCACCAATTAACGAGCGATGAGCTAACAAACTGGAGAGAGAAATGGAGAACTGAGACACCTAGCTAGCGAACTAACAAATTTAACTAGCATTCGAAGTGAAAAGGTTACGAATTGAAAGTGAATCAAGAACTGAAGAGCGAAGAGATAACCAAGTGAAGACCAAAAAAAATTAAGAAATGAGACACAAAGCTAGCGAATCGACGGATTCAATTAACTAACGAGTTGAAAGTAAATCACCAACTGAACAGCAAAGAGCTAACCAAATGAGACGCATAGCTAGCAAATTAGCGAATTCAACGGGCCAAAGACCTGACAAGCTGAAGGACGCAGATGAATGCCGAACTAACAAACGGAAGCTTATACGAACAAGACAAGCTGACGAACCAAGAGTAAAAATAAAATTAAGAGTAAATAACTGAGGAACTGAGGCGTCTAGCTAACAGATTGTATTAGCTAACGAAGTAACAAACCTAATCAGCTGACGAGCTGACACTCCTAGCTTGCTTACAGATAAACTTGACTCGTAAATAACTGACAAGCTCATAGATTAAGAATAAAGAATCAACTGGAGAGCTGAGAACTAACGAACCAAGACGCCTAGCTGGCACTCTGTCTAACTCAAATTGCTAACAAGCTGATGCTCCTAGCTCGCGAACTGACGAGATGAACTTGCTAACGAACTGATGAACTGATGACTTTCAACCGCTCTTGCCAATCAAGTTGGGTGGTTATGATCCCAACTTTTTCACCCCTGCGACGTTATTTTGCTGCTATGTTCCCGAGACGTTCTTCAAGTTCCTCCGTTCAAATCGTCATATTTTTGCTTTTGTCTTGAGTCCCCATCGGCAATTGTTTCTGAATTGTGATGATAAAGCTTTTGTACCGCTGAGTTGTCATGATTTAGTTCTTGTTTTCCCTAATCGTCACAATTGAGTTCTTGTGTTCTCGAGTCGTCATAATTTAGTTGTGATCTTCAGCTACTTTGGCGATATTTCCTAGAGTCGGCCCAATTGATTTTTAACGTTGAGTTGCTAACGTCGGTTGTTACTGAGTCATCGCAATTGAGTTGTGGTGTTCCTTGAGCCGTCATAAGTGAGTTCTTGGCGTGAAGCGCATTTGTCGTGGTCGTCACAATTAAGCTCTCGTGTCCTCGAACCGTCATTATCAAATTATTGTGTTCCATGTCGTCATAATTGAGTTCTTGTGTTCCCGAATCGTTTCAATTGAGGTCGTATGTTCTCGAGTTGTCGTTATTGAGTTGTGAGCTTCAGCTACTTCGGTGATATTTTCTAGAGTCGGCACAACTGATTTTTAATGCTGAGTTGCTTACGTCGGCTGTTACTGAGTCATCAAAATTTAGTTGTTGTGCTCCTTAAGCCGTCATAAGTGAGTTTTTGGCGTGAAACGCATTTGTCGTAGTCGTCACAATTGAGCTTCTGTGTCCTTAGACCGTCATACTCAAATTATTGTGTTCCATATCATCATATTTGAGTTCTTGTGTTCCCGAATCGTCGCAATTGAGCTCGTGTGTTCTCGAGTCGTCATAATTGAGTTGTGATCTTCAGCTACTTTGGCGATTTTTTCTAGAGTCGGCACAATGGATTTTTAATGCTAAGTTGCTCACGTCGCTTGCTACTGAATCATCACAATTGAGTTATTGTGTTCCTTGAGCCGTCATAAGTGAGTTCTTGGTGTGGAACGCATTTGTCGTAGTCGTCTCAATTGAGCCTTTTTGTCGTCAAACCGTCATAATCAAATTATTGTTTTCCATGTCGTCATAATTCAGTTCTTGTGTTCCCGAATCGTCACAATTGAGCTCTTGTGTTTTTGACTTGTCATAACTGAGTTGTCATTCTGAGCTACTTTGACGACTTTTTCTAGAGTCGCACATTATATTTTAAGTGATGAATTGCTCACGTCAGTTGTAACTGAGTCATCACAATTGAGTTGTTGTGTTCCTTGAGCCAGCATGAGTGAGTTTTTGGCGTTAAACGCATTCTCGTAGTCGTCACAATTGAGCTTATGTATCCACAAACCGTCATGATTAAGTTGTTGTGTTCCACGTCGTCCTAATTGAGTTCTTGTGTTCCCGAATCGTCACCATTAAGCTCTTGTGTTCTCGAGTCGTCATAATTAAGTTGTCATTCTGAGCTACTATGACGATTTTTTCTAGAGTCGCACATTATATTTTTGATGCTGAGTTGCTCATGTCGGTTGTTACTGAGTCATCACTAGTGAGTTGTTGTGTACCTTGAGCCAGCACGAGTGAGTTTTTGGTGTGAAACGCATTTGTCGTAGTCGTCACAATTGGGCTTTCGTGTCCTCAAACCGCCATAATCGAATTATTGTGTTACATGTGGTCATAATTCAGTTCTTGTGTTCCCGAATTGTCACAATTCAGCTCTTGTCTTCTTAAGTCGTCATAATTGGGTTGTCGTTCTGAGGTACTTCGGCGATTTCTTCTAGAGTCGCAAATTATATTTTTGATGCTGAGTTGCTCACGGCAGTTGTAACTGAGTCATCACAATTGAGTTGTTGTGTACCTTGAGCCGTCATGAGTGAGTTCTTGGCGTGAAACGCATTCGCCGTAGCCGTCAAAATTGAGTTTTTGTGTCCCCAAACCGTCATAATCAAATTATTGTGTTCCATGTCGTCATAATTGAGTTCTTGTGTTCCCGAATCGTCACAATTGAGCTCTTGTGTTCTCAAGTCGTCATGATTGAGTTGTCATCCTGAGCTCCTTTGACTATTGTTCCTGGGGCCGGCACAATTGATTTTAGATCCTGAGTTGCTTACGTCAGTTGTTATTGAGTAATCACAATTGAGTTGTTGTGTTCCTTGAGCCGTCATAAGTTGAGTTCTTGGTGTGAAACGCATTTGTCGTAGTCGTCACGATTGAGCTTCCGTGTCCTCAAACCGTCATTGTCAAATTATTGTGTTTCATGTCGTTATAGTAAATCAGTTCTTGTGTTCCCGAATCATTACAATTGGGCTCTTGTGTTCTCGAGTCGTCATAATTGAGTTGTCATCCTGAGCTACTTTGACAATCGTTTCAAGAGTCGGCACAATTGATTTTCAATTCTGAGTTTCTCACGTCGGTTGCTACAGAGTCATCAGAATTGAGTTGTTGTGTTCCATGAGCCAGCATAAGTGAGTTCTCAGCGGGGAACGCATTCGTTGTAGTCGTCACAATTTGAGCTTCCGTGTTCTCAAACCGTCGTTATCAAATTATTGTGTTCTATATCGTCATAATTGAGCTCTTGTGTTTTTGAGTCGTCATAATTGAGTTGTCATCCTGAGCTACTTTGACTATTGTTTCAAGAGTCGGCACAATTGATTTTCAATCCCGAGTTTATCACGTCAGTTGCTACTGAGTCATCATAATTGAGTTGTTGTGTTCCTTGAGCCAGTATGAGTGAGTTCTTGGCGTAAAACGCATTCGTTGTAGTCGTCACGACGTCACGTCACGTAATTGATCAATTATTGTGTTCCATGTCGTAATGATTGAGTTCTTGTGTTCCAGAATCGCACAATTGAGCTCTTGTGTTCTCCAGTCGTCATTATTAGGTTGTCATTCTGAGCTTCTTCGACGATGTTTTCTAGAGTCGCACATTATATTTTTATGCTGAGTTGCTCATGTCGGTTGTAACTGAGTCATCACAATTGACTTGTTGTATCCCTTGAGCCAGCATGAGTGAGCTTTCGGCGTGAAACGTATTCTCGTAGTCGTCACAATTGAGCTTTCGTGTCCTCAAATCGTCATGATCAAATTATTGTGTTCCATGTCGTCACAGTTGAGTTTTTGTGTTCCCGAATCGTCACATTTGAGCTCTTGTGTTCTCGAGTCGTCATAATTGAGTTGTCGTTCTGAAGTACTTCGGCGATTTCTTCTTGAGTCGCAAATTATATTTTTGATGCTTAGTTGCTCACGCAGGTTGTAACTGAGTCATCACAATTGAGTTGTTGTGTACCTTGAGCCGTCATGAATGAGTTCTTGGCGTAAAACGCATTCGTCGTAGCCGTCACAATTAAGCTTTCGTGTCCTTAAACCGTCATGATCAAATTATTGTGTTCCATGTCGTCATAATTGAGTTCCTGTGTTTCCAAATCGTCACAATTGAGCTCTTGTGTTCTCGAGTCGTCATAATTGAGTTGTCATCCTGAGCTACTTTGACGATTGTTTTTAGAGTCAGCACAATCGATTTTTAATGCTGAGCTGCTCACGTCGGTTGTAATCGAGTCATCACAATTGAGTTGTTCTGTTCCTTGAGTCGTCATAAGTGAGTTCTTGGTGTAAAACGCATTCGTCGTAGTCGTCACGATTGAGCTTTCGTGTCCTCAAACAGTCATGATTAAATTATTGTGTTCCATGTCGTCATGATGAATTAGTTCTTGTGTTCCCGGATCATCGCAATTGGGATCTTGTGTTCTCGAGTCATCATAATTGAGTTGTCATCCTGAGCTACTTTGACGATTGTTTCAAGAGTCGGCACAATTGATTTTTAATCCTGAGTTTATCACGTCGGTTGCTACTGAGTCATCATTATAATTGAGTTGTTGTGTTCCTTGAGCCAGTATTAGTGAGTTCTTGGCGTAAAACGCATTCGTTGTAGTCGTCACAATTGAGCTTCCGTGTCCTCAAACCGTCATGATTGAATAATTATTGTGTTCCATGTCGTCATAATTGAGTTCTTGTGTTCCCGGATCGTCACAATTGAGCTCTTGTGTTCTCAAGTCGTCATATTTGAGTTGTTATTTCGAACTACTTTGGCAATTTTTTCTTGAGTCGCACATCATATTTTTGATGCTGAGTTGCTTATGTCGGTTGTTACAGAGTTATCACAATTGAGTTGTTGTGTTCCGTGAGCCGTCATAAGTAAGTTCTTGGCGTGAAACGCATCTGTGGTAGTCGTCTCAATTAGGCCTTTGTGTCCTCAAACCGTCATAATCAAAATTTTGTGTTCCATGTCATCATAATTGAGTCTGATCTTCAGTCAAGATCTTGTGATCTTTAGCTACTTTGGCAATATTTTCTATAGTCGGCACAATGGATTTTTAACGCTGAGTTGCTTACGTCGGTTGTTACTGAGTCATCACAATTGAGTTGTTGTGTTCCTTGAGCCGTCATAAGGGAGTTCTTGGCGTGAAACGCATTTGTCGTAGTCGTCTCAATTGAGCTTTCGTGTCCTCAAACCGTCATAATCAACCTATCGTGTTCCATGTTGTCATAATTGAGTCTGATCTTCAGTCAAAATCTTGTGATCTACACCTACTTTGGCAATATTTTCTAGAGTCGGCACAATGGATTTTCAACGCTGAGTTGCTTACGTCGGTTGCTACTGAGTCATCACAATTGAGTTTTTGTGTTCCTTGAGCCGTCATAAGTGAGTTCTTGGCGTGAAACGCATTTGTCGTAGTCGTCTCAATTGAGCCTTTGTGTCCTCAAACCGCCATAATCAAATTATTGTGTTTCATGTCGTCATAATTGAGTCTGATCTTCAGTCAAGATCTTGTGATCTTCAGCTACTTTGGCGATATTTTCTAGAGTCGGCACAATGGATTTTCAACGCTGAGTTGCTTACGTCGGTTGCCACTGAGTCATCACAATTGAGTTGTTGTGTTCCTTGAGCCGTCATAAGGGAGTTCTTGGCGTGAAACGCATTTGTCGTAGTCGTCTCAATTGAGCTTTCGTGTCCTCAAACCGTCATAATCAACCTATCGTGTTCCATGTTGTCATAATTGGGTCTGATCTTCAGTCAAAATCTTGTGATCTACACCTACTTTGGCAATATTTTCTAGAGTCGGCACAATGGATTTTCAACGCTGAGTTGCTTACGTCGGTTGCTACTGAGTCATCACAATTGAGTTTTTGTGTTCCTTGAGCCGTCATAAGTGAGTTCTTGGCGTGAAACGCATTTGTCGTAGTCGTCTCAATTGAGCCTTTGTGTCCTCAAACCGTCATAATCAAATTATTGTGTTTCATGTCGTCATAATTGAGTCTGATCTTCAGTCAAGATCTTGTGATCTTCAGCTACTTTGGCGATATTTTCTAGAGTCGGCACAATGGATTTTCAACGCTGAGTTGCTTACGTCGGTTGCTACTGAGTCATCACAATTGAGTTGTTGTGTTCCTTGAGCCGTCATAAGAGAGTTCTTGGCGTGAAACGCATTTGTCGTAGTCGTCTCAATTGAGCTTTCGTGTCCTCAAACCGTCATAATCAACCTATCGTGTTCCATGTTGTCATAATTGAGTCTGATCTTCAGTCAAAATCTTGTGATCTACACCTACTTTGGCAATATTTTCTAGAGTCGGCACAATGGATTTTCAACGCTGAGTTGCTTACGTCGGTTGCTACTGAGTCATCACAATTGAGTTTTTGTGTTCCTTGAGCCGTCATAAGTGAGTTCTTGGCGTGAAACGCATTTGTCGTAGTCGTCTCAATTGAGCCTTTGTGTCCTCAAACCGTCATAATCAAATTATTGTGTTTCATGTCGTCATAATTGAGTCTGATCTTCAGTCAAGATCTTGTGATCTTCAGCTACTTTGGCGATATTTTCTAGAGTCGGCACAATGGATTTTCAACGCTGAGTTGCTTACGTCGGTTGCTACTGAGTCATCACAATTGAGTTGTTGTGTTCCTTGAGCCGTCATAAGGGAGTTCTTGGCATGAAACGCATTTGTCGTAGTCATCTCAATTGAGCTTTCGTGTCCTCAAACCGTCATAATCAAATTATTGTGTTCCATGTCGTCATAATTGAGTTGTCGTACTGAGCTACCTACCAGGGTTTTCATCGTTGAAATATTATCTTCTCAGGACGTGACAGGCAATTATCGTTCCTCGACATCATGTCGTAGTTTTGAAAGCAGAAGCCATAGATCAGCCAAACTCGTGGGTCGTCATAGCATCCAGACGTCCTTCTCCATTTCGACTTGAACACATAAAAACTACAGGGTGACTCACCCGATCACTTTCCACCGAATGCCCACGCAAATGACCGTTTTGCCACTCTACACCTGGCAGAATGTATTCCGACAGATGAGACGCCGACGAGTTTCCACAAATCGAATGTCCACTTTTATAATCCGACTAAAGCGACCCAGAGCCGGAGACGGAGAAGAAGCGAGCTAATTGAATTCCAATTGTGCACCATCCAGCAATCGAATTAGAGACCTCCGCGCGCGGCCCAAGAGTTATGATTCGATAATCTTTCTGGTTGCCTCTTGCTAAACTAAATTCTGAATTGTAACTCAACAAAAAAAAAAAATGCCTTGATGCAGATGAAACTTCATAAAAGGACGGTTGTAAAGCGCCGTTTTCTATTTCTCTTTCCTATTTCTATTTCACTCCAATTCTCGCCACTCTTGTTAGTCTTGTTACTAATTTTTTTTCATCACCCTTTCCTCTCTCTCTCTTCTTCTCTCATATTTCTTTACTTCTCAATCTCCGCTCTCTGTCCTTCCCTCTGCCGCTCTTTCTAGCAACTACATAATTGAACGGATGCTCGTTTGTAAATCACACACAAGCACATGCTCTGTCGACGCTGGTGGTTAACCGGGATTTTTCACCGGGACGGGTTAATTAAAAGTTGGAATTTTCCTGCGAACTCTGTTCTGACATTCCTGCTTTCGCTGGATGGCAGGGCGCTGCCATAGTATAACTGCGGGCAGCAGCTGATATTTTCCATTTTCTCTCCGCCGCTCTCAGGTTTTCAATCTTTTTTTATAACTCAACTCTGACGGCCGCTGCCGCTTCTCCCCCCCACCCAGCGGCGTTGGCAAGGGCGGCAGCGGCGGCATAAGCACCCACAACGAACATCTGACACCAAAGAAGTTTGTTTGTGGGATGTCGTTCGTCGTCTTTCCTCCCCCCCCCCCCGTCCGTCCGTCCTTTCTCTCTATTCGCCTACATTTGAATATTTTTCTGCGTTTCGTCGCGGCTTGTGCCGGAATTACTTATTTTATTTTCTGTAGCCGCTTTTCCCTTCAAACCCGACCGGCTTTTCAAAACCACAATCCACTCACCTAATCATGCCCTGTTGACGTATCCGTATCAATGTCTTCCTACCGATTGTCTCCCGATAGCCTCGTTTTTCTTCTCCCCCCAATCATCATCATTATCGACAGTTAACCAAACGGTGGCCTTTCGCCGGAATCCGCCGTAATCATCTTCGTTAAAGATCCTCTGCGTTTCCGGAATTGAGTGATTTATGTTTGTCGGTTAACTGCCTCTGCGCTCATGCTTTATTTAACGCCGAGGCGAGCGCAGACACACATACAGAAAGGGAGAGAAAGAGAGACTAGTTGTAACTTTCAGGGTACGTAGCTAGGAGCTAGAGAAAGCGAACGAAAATGACTACATGAAGTCTCGTAATTTAAGGACTGCTGGGACGTGGTGTGTGCGGTTGTAGTAGTAGAAGAGATCTAGCACACACGGCATGGCGCTCCTCTACTAGCTATATCGCCGAGGTAAATTATTCAAGGTCTGTAACGTGGAATAACTTACTCCTCTTTCTCTTCATCCCCTTTAACTTTTCCTCCTGCTCGTCCTCCTCCTTCACAACCCTCACCCTCATTTCCTGCTATCAGAAAAACACGACTAGGCTAGCTGCAGTGAAACTGTACCTCTTTTTGAAAATGGTCTCTTTTGGGTTGTTCTTTTTTCTTGACTGTTCATGTATTGGCTTTGTATCACCTTATATGCGCATGCGCAATGGCTATACTAGGCTGTCAGATGATTATCAGCTTGAATTTTTAACTATATTTTACGCGAATAAGATGGCGTGAGCCTGAGCTGGAATCCGTGTGTTTGGCCAAAACAGCGTGATATTGCGAGGGACAGTGACGTAAGATATTTGCGTGAAACCGCCCGAATGGAAATACTATAGAGTGGAATGATAACATGAAGCAGGACACCTTGACGCCGCCGACTTGCCGCGGGACAACTTGACGCCAGGACAATTGACGCGGGACAACTTGACGCCACGCCAGGACAACTTGACGCGGGACAACTTGACGCCACGCCAGGACAACTTGACGCGGGACAACTTGACGCCAGAACAACTTGACGCTGGGAGTTATTATAATTTTGGGACTCTAGTTGGCCAGTTTGTGTCTTTTTGTCCCCCAACTGGCCCCTTTGTGTTTTCCTGTTATTTTTCGGAACTAGCAAGCCCCTTATGCCTACTTGTGTCTTACGTTTTTGAGTTCCAATGACCTCAGTTCACATAACTCGAAATCACAGCCCCCATGCGACTTTATGTGTCATTTCAAGCCCTGATGAGCCCCCTACTTGTGTCTTCGTGTTGTTCTCGAAACTTTACTGGGAGCCACTTAGTTTTTTCATAGTGTTTTCAAGAACCCTGATAACCCCCTCGATGACTTTCTTTTGTTTCCATGTGAAGCTCCAAACTCTATCGAGCCCCCTTGTATCTTCTTGTGCTTTGGAGTCCTGCCGGCCCCCATTCTTTCTTGCTGGGTCAATCTGGGCCATGTGTCTATGGTGAAGCTTCCAGCCCCGCAATAAGCTCCATTTTGTCTTCTTATGTCGTGGAATCCTAGCGGCGCTCGTTGTATCCTGCTACGTTTTTCGGAGACGCAACGGACTCCCTTTGTCTGTATTTGTCGTTTTGAAACCTGATGATCCCCCTCGTGTCTTCATGTGGTGTTGTGTGAGGCACTGGTGAACCACCTTGTATCTTCTTGTGTTTATAGTCCTATATGGCGCCCTCAGGGCGCCCCCATAATGCCTTGCTTTGTCAATCGGAGCTTCAATAGGCCTCTTTGTGTCTTTATGTGTCATTTTGACGATGAGCCCCCTCGTGTTTTGAAAACGCGGGCTCCCTCTTGCTCACTTTTCTCATGTTTTGGAGTTCCAGCGACCCATTATGTCTTGCTGTGTCAATCGAAGCCCCCCTTCTGTCTTTAGGTACCGTATTGTGCCCCGATGACTTCTTTGTATTTTCTTGGCAGTTCCGGAACACTATCGAGCCCCTTCGTATCTTTTTCACTTTGGAGTCTTACTGGCCCCCATTGTGTCTTTTTGTGTCGTTTCGAGCCCCCAATGAACCCTTTGATGTTTTCTTAGGGTTTTCGGAAGTCTAGGCGAGCCCCCTCATGTCTTCTTGTGCTTTGGAGATCTAGAGGCCGTCATTGTGTTCTGCTGTGTAATTTGGAGCTCCAGTGAACCCCCTTGTGTCTTTATGTGTCGTTTCGACTACCGATGAATCCCGTTAAGTCATGCAGTTAAGTTAAGCCGTTTTTCTTCAAATGTTTCCTTACTCTGTTCTCACAAAACCCCTGGCGTAAATCGTCCGGCGTCAAGTTATTCCGGCGTCAAGTTGGTCGAAGCAGGACAGCTTGACGCCAGGACAATCGAATACGTGGATAATTTGATGTGTCGCTTCAAGCCTTGACTAGCCCCCTTATTGTGTCTTCATGTTGCTTTTGGAACTCTATCGAGCCACAATCTATCACCTCAGATTTGGTGGTTCTTGAATTCTTCTTTGTCAATCGGAGCTCCAATGAGCCCCCGTGTCTTTTTGTGTCGTTTCGAGCCTCGATGAACCCTCTTGTGTTTACTTGAGGTGTTTGGAGTTCCGAGGAGCCCCCTTGTGTTTTACTATGTTTTGGAGCTCAAGCAGCTCCCATTTTGTCTTGCTGTGTTAACTCGAAATTCCAGTGGATCCTTTTGTGTATTTATATGTCGTTTAGAGCCCTGATGAGCCCCCTTGAGTGTTCATGTTGCTTTTGGAATCGTAGTATCTACCCTTTATGTCTCCATATGGCGTTGTGAGCACTCTTATTCAGAGCCCAATTGGACACTCTTGTTTTAAGCCCCTCATGATTTTTCGCCCCGCCAGAATTTCAGTAAGCCTCCTTGTGCCTTCTTTGATTCCTTGAGCCTACTGGCCCCCTTGTTTCTCAAATGTCGAATGAAGCCCTGCTGAGTCCCTTCACATTTTTCCGACGTTTCCGAAGCTTCAGTAAACACCTTTGTGCCTTCGTGTAACATTTGGCGCCCCCGTGTGTCCTCAACCTCAAGTACCGTTTGGAGCCCTGGTGAGTCTCCCTGTTTTTTTACGTGTGTAGAATTCCCGTGAGCCCCCTTTGCCTTCTTGTGTGATCCAAAGCACTATTGAGCCCCCTTGTGCCTTCAATGTCTCTTGAAATCCTGATGAGCCCCCTTGCAATTTTCCGTGTCTTAGGGAGCTTTCAAGCAATCGAAAGCACACTAGAGTTTTCGTCTGGTATTCAAAGCCCTACTTGGTCCGCTTGTGTCCTCATATGCCAAAAAAGCTCTCTTTTGCTTTCATGTGTTGTTCATAGCCCCACTGGACCCCGATTGTGTCTTCAATAATTAATGGTGTTTGAACCTCTGCTGAGCTCCCTTGCATTTTTTACATTTACATTTAGTAAGCACTCTTGTGCCTTTGTTTGTTATTCGAAGGTCTATCGGGCCCCCTTGCGTTTTCCCCTTGCTTTCGTTACTCAATTAAGCACCTTTGTGCCTTCATGTAATGCTCGGGGTCCTATAGCTTCCAACTGGTTTTTAGTTGTCCCGACGCTAAGTCGGCTATCGGCTACTTTAAAATTTCTGGCGTCAAGTTGTCCGGCGTCAAGCTGTCCCGGCGTCAAATTGTCCCGCGTCAAGTTTTCCCGGCGTCAAGTTGTCCCGGCGTCAAGCATAGAGGATATTGCAGAATCTCGTGGAATAATTGCTTGGAACAGCGTATAATCAAGTGAGATAACGGAGAATAACGTGAAATCACGTGGGGTTTCTAAGAATTGCGTGAGATAAAGTAAGATAGCATAAGATCCTGTGATAAAGGCTGCGAATTTGAGATCGTATGGTGTTACTGCATGAGATTGCTTGAGATGCGATGAGACGTCGTAAGCGTGAGACAATAAGAAAGAACTGCGTAGAATGATAAAATGGGAGAGCGTGAGATCGCATGAAATAACGAAAGTCTTAGTAAGACCGCGTGTATGACTGTGTAAAATGCGCATGATTATTAGAATGAAGTGAAAAAACGCGTGAGATAATGGCGATGAGATGGTTTGGTATTGCGTGAGATGGTATGCAATCAGGCGACATTACTTGAGATTACTACATGGGATACCGTAAGATGACATGTGATGTTGGCATGAAGTGAGAGTGTGGAATCACGTGGAATTATTGTTTGGTACGCTATGATCAGGCAAGATAACATAAGCTAACGTGAGATCGCGTATGGTGATGAAAAAAAATTGCGTGGGATAGTAACGTGGGATTACAGAGTGGAGCGAGATGGAGTGAGATAACGTGAGATTTCGTGAGAAAATAGGATAAAATTGGGTAAGACGATGGGGCGGGGTTAAGTTATGATGTGAAATTGCGTGCAATTGGGATGATAGCGTGTGATTTCATGGGATTGCAATATAATTTTTCTTGTGAAGTGTATGACCAGGCAAGATAACAAGAGAAAACGTGAGAGCTCGTGTGATGATCACAAATTATCGCGTGGGATGATAGCGTGTGATTGCATGTAATGTGAGATAATGTGATCGCGTGAGAAAATGGCATAAAATTGCGTGGAACGATAAGGCGAAAGTGAATGATTTGGGATCGCGTAAAATGACTGCGTGACTCAGGATATGACCACTTGAGATAACTGGAAATAACAGTTGAAATAGCGTGTGGTGATGACATAAAATTGCATGGGATGTCATGAAATTGCGTACGTTTATTATTTGGCACAGCGCATGACCAGGCAAGATAACATAAGAAAACGTAAAATCGCGTGAGATGATGGCCTGGAATTGCATAGAGTGGGGTGGGATGGAGTGAGTCAACTTGAGACTGCGTGGGAGAATAAGACGACATTACGTGAGACGATAGGGTGGGATTGCAGGGGTTCGATTGCGTGAGATAGCACGTTGGATGACACTGGGTAGCGTGATATCACCCTCAAGTGTCATGACATGACGTGAGATTTCACGGTGAAATTGCAGAGGACTGCTTGAGGAGGAGTGGGAGTGAGATCGCATGGGAGAATGGTGTGGAATTGCGTGAGAAGATATGATGGAATTGGTTGAATCACGCGGTATTGCATGGGTTTACTGCGTGAGATAACGTGGAATCCCATAAGATATTGGCATGGAGTGATGGAAAAGAGTCACATGGGATGCTTGTTTGGAACAGCGTATGATCACGTGAGGTAACGTAGTATTACGTGAGATTGCTCGGAATAATGCCGGGAAATCGCGTGGGATCATTGCGTGAGATTACATAGGATTGCGTGGGATAGAGTGAGAGAGCGTGAGATGTCGTGGGTTGATGGGATGGGATTGCGGGGATTGGAGATAATTCTGATATCGCGTGAAGTGATAGCGTAGGACTCTCCTCAGACTCAGATTAGGGTGAGATGGACTAAGATAACGTGAAAAAACGCGTGTGATAATGAGCTGAGATCGCGTGGAAACAACATAGTAGTTCATAGTTTTGATGGTGGGGTTGTTCTGGATTGATTAGGTGATTGATATCATAAGGGACCATAGCATGAGCTATTGGCGTGAGATTGCCCAAGATGATGTTATGAATGTGGCGTGAGATGGGGTGAGATAACGTCGAAGTTCACGTGGAACATTCAAGTGGGATTGCGTGAAATATCGGCGTGAGTAACATGGAATATTTATAGGCGATTGAATGGAAATTGGCGTGAGATCGCGTAAAACATGAGCGTGAATTTGCATGAAAAGATAGAGTGAGACTGAGGAGAAAGTTATTGTGATTGCATCGGATGGCGTGGGATTGCGTGAGATAATGGCGTGGAATGATAGCAGAACTGAATGTGTAGCGTATGGTCGCCTGATATCACGTGGGTTAGCTTAGAATCGCTTGTTATCGCGTGGGATGATGGCAATTGATTGCTTGTAACAGGGAGAGATCTCAAAATATTGCGTGAAATCGAGCCAAACAATTGGCGCAATTGGCGTAGGATAACGTGCGATATTTAACGTGTGATGTTGACATGGGATTATGATAGTGTCGTGGGATTACGAATGATGATGTGCGGCAGAAAATGGTATGAATTTGAGTGAGACGATGAGGTGGGATCAAGTAATGATGTGAGATCGCGTGACATTGGGATGATAGCGTGTGATTTCATGAGATTGCAATATAATTTTTCTTGTGAAGTGTATGACCAGGCAAGATAACAAGAGAAAACGTGAGAGCTCGTGTGATGATCACAAATTATCGCGTGGGATGATAGCGTGTGATTGCATGTAATGTGAGATAATGTGATCGCGTGAGAAAATGGCATAAAATTGCGTGGAACGATATAGCGAAAGTGAATGATTTGGGATCGCGTAAAATGACTGCGTGACTCAGGATATGACCACTTGAGATAACTGGAAATAACAGTTGAAATAGCGTGTGGGGATGACATAAAATTGCATGGGATGTCATGGAATTGCGTACGTTTATTATTTGGCACAGCGCATGACCAGGCAAGATAACATAAGAAAACGTAAAATCACGTGAGATGATGGCCTGGAATTGCATAGAGTGGGGTGGGATGGAGTGAGTCAACTTGAGACTGCGTGGGAGAATAAGACGAAATTGCGTGAGACGATAGGGTGGGATTGATGGGGTTCGATTGCGTGAGATAGCACGTTGGATGACACTGGGTAGCGTGATATCACCCCCAAGTGTCATGACATGACGTGAGATTTCACGGTGAAATTGCAGAGGACTGCTTGAGGAGGAGTGGGAGTGAGATCGCATGGGAGAATGGTGTGGAATTGCGTAGAAGATATGGTGGAATTGGTTGAATCACGCGGTATTGCATGGGTTTACTGCGTGAGATAACGTGAAATCCCATAAGATATTGGCATGGAGTGATGGAAAAGAGTCACATGGGATGCTTGTTTGGAACAGCGTATGATCACGTGAGGTAACGTAGTATTACGTGAGATTGCTCGGAATAATGCCGGGAAATCGCGTGAGATCATTGCGTGAGATTACATAGGATTGCGTGGGATAGAGTGAGAGAGCGTGAGATGTCGTGGGTTGATGGGATGGGATTGCGGGGATTGGAGATAATTCTGATATCGCGTGAAGTGATAGCGTAGGACTCTCCTCAGACTCAGATTAGGGTGAGATGGACTAAGATAACGTGAAAAAACGCGTGTGATAATGAGCTGAGATCGCGTGGAAACAACATAGTAGTTCATAGTTTTGATGGTGGGGTTGTTCTGGATTGATTAGGTGATTGATATCATAAGGGACCATAGCATGAGCTATTGGCGTGAGATTGCCCAAGATGATGTTATGAATGTGGCGTGAGATGGGGTGAGATAACGTCGAAGTTCACGTGGAACATTCAAGTGGGATTGCGTGAAATATCGGCGTGAGTAACATGGAATATTTATAGGCGATTGAATGGAAATTGGCGTGAGATCGCGTAAAACATGAGCGTGAATTTGCATGAAAAGATAGAGTGAGACTGAGGAGAAAGTTATTGTGATTGCATCGGATGGCGTGGGATTGCGTGAGATAATGGCGTGGAATGATAGCAGAACTGAATGTGTAGCGTATGGTCGCCTGATATCACGTGGGTTAGCTTAGAATCGCTTGTTATCGCGTGGGATGATGGCAATTGATTGCTTGTAACAGGGAGAGATCTCAAAATATTGCGTGAAATCGAGCCAAACAATTGGCGCAATTGGCGTAGGATAACGTGCGATATTTAACGTGTGATGTTGACATGGGATTATGATAGTGTCGTGGGATTACGAATGATGATGTGCGGCAGAAAATGGTATGAATTTGAGTGAGACGATGAGGTGGGATCAAGTAATGATGTGAGATCGCGTGACATTGGGATGATAGCGTGTGATTTCATGAGATTGCAATATAATTTTTCTTGTGAAGTGTATGACCAGGCAAGATAACAAGAGAAAACGTGAGAGCTCGTGTGATGATCACAAATTATCGCGTGGGATGATAGCGTGTGATTGCATGTAATGTGAGATAATGTGATCGCGTGAGAAAAGGGCATAAAATTGCGTGGAACGATATAGCGAAAGTGAATGATTTGGGATCGCGTAAAATGACTGCGTGACTCAGGATATGACCACTTGAGATAACTGGAAATAACAGTTGAAATAGCGTGTGGAGATGACATAAAATTGCATGGGATGTCATGAAATTGCGTACGTTTATTATTTGGCACAGCACATGACCAGGCAAGATAACATAAGAAAACGTAAAATCACGTGAGATGATGGCCTGGAATTGCATAGAGTGGGGTGGGATGGAGTGAGTCAACTTGAGACTGCGTGGGAGAATAAGACGGAATTGCGTGAGACGATAGGGTGGGATTGATGGGGTTCGATTGCGTGAGATAGCACGTTGGATGACACTGGGTAGCGTGATATCACCCCCAAGTGTCATGACATGACGTGAGATTTCACGGTGAAATTGCAGAGGACTGCTTGAGGAGGAGTGGGAGTGAGATCGCATGGGAGAATGGTGTGGAATTGCGTGAGAAGATATGGTGGATTTGGTTGAATCACGCGGTATTGCATGGGTTTACTGCGTGAGATAACGTGGAATCCCATAAGATATTGGCATGGAGTGATGGAAAAGAGTCACATGGGATGCTTGTTTGGAACAGCGTATGATCACGTGAGGTAACGTAGTATTACGTGAGATTGCTCAGAATAATGCCGAGAAATCGCGTGGGATCATAGCGTGAGATTACATAGGATTGCGTGGGATAGAGTGAGAGAGCGTGAGATGTCGTGGGTTGATGGGATGGGATTGCGGGGATTGGAGATAATTCTGATATCGCGTGAAGTGATAGCGTAGGACTCTCCTCAGACTCAGATTAGGGTGAGATGGACTAAGATAACGTGAAAAAACGCGTGTGATAATGAGCTGAGATCGCGTGGAAACAACATAGTAGTTCATAGTTTTGATGGTGGGGTTGTTCTGGATTGATTAGGTGATTGATATCATAAGGGACCATAGCATGAGCTATTGGCGTGAGATTGCCCAAGATGATGTTATGAATGTGGCGTGAGATGGGGTGAGATAACGTCGAAGTTCACGTGGAACATTCAAGTGGGATTGCGTGAAATATCGGCGTGAGTAACATGGAATATTTATAGGCGATTGAATGGAAATTGGCGTGAGATCGCGTAAAACATGAGCGTGAATTTGCATGAAAAGATAGAGTGAGACTGAGGAGAAAGTTATTGTGATTGCATCGGATGGCGTGGGATTGCGTGAGATAATGGCGTGGAATGATAGCAGAACTGAATGTGTAGCGTATGGTCGCCTGATATCACGTGGGTTAGCTTAGAATCGCTTGTTATCGCGTGGGATGATGGCAATTGATTGCTTGTAACAGGGAGAGATCTCAAAATATTGCGTGAAATCGAGCCAAACAATTGGCGCAATTGGCGTAGGATAACGTGCGATATTTAACGTGTGATGTTGACATGGGATTATGATAGTGTCGTGGGATTACGAATGATGATGTGCGGCAGAAAATGGTATGAATTTGAGTGAGACGATGAGGTGGGATCAAGTAATGATGTGAGATCGCGTGACATTGGGATGATAGCGTGTGATTTCATGAGATTGCAATATAATTTTTCTTGTGAAGTGTATGACCAGGCAAGATAACAAGAGAAAACGTGAGAGCTCGTGTGATGATCACAAATTATCGCGTGGGATGATAGCGTGTGATTGCATGTAATGTGAGATAATGTGATCGCGTGAGAAAAGGGCATAAAATTGCGTGGAACGATATAGCGAAAGTGAATGATTTGGGATCGCGTAAAATGACTGCGTGACTCAGGATATGACCACTTGAGATAACTGGAAATAACAGTTGAAATAGCGTGTGGAGATGACATAAAATTGCATGGGATGTCATGAAATTGCGTACGTTTATTATTTGGCACAGCACATGACCAGGCAAGATAACATAAGAAAACGTAAAATCACGTGAGATGATGGCCTGGAATTGCATAGAGTGGGGTGGGATGGAGTGAGTCAACTTGAGACTGCGTGGGAGAATAAGACGGAATTGCGTGAGACGATAGGGTGGGATTGATGGGGTTCGATTGCGTGAGATAGCACGTTGGATGACACTGGGTAGCGTGATATCACCCCCAAGTGTCATGACATGACGTGAGATTTCACGGTGAAATTGCAGAGGACTGCTTGAGGAGGAGTGGGAGTGAGATCGCATGGGAGAATGGTGTGGAATTGCGTGAGAAGATATGGTGGATTTGGTTGAATCACGCGGTATTGCATGGGTTTACTGCGTGAGATAACGTGGAATCCCATAAGATATTGGCATGGAGTGATGGAAAAGAGTCACATGGGATGCTTGTTTGGAACAGCGTATGATCACGTGAGGTAACGTAGTATTACGTGAGATTGCTCAGAATAATGCCGAGAAATCGCGTGGGATCATAGCGTGAGATTACATAGGATTGCGTGGGATAGAGTGAGAGAGCGTGAGATGTCGTGGGTTGATAGGGTGGGTTTGCGGGGATTTGAGATAACTCTGATATGGCGTAGGGTGATAGCGTAGGACTCTACTCAGACTCAGATTGGGGTGAGATGGACTAGGGCAACGTGAGAAAACGCGTGTGATAATGAGCTAAGATTGCGTGAAAACCAGATAGTGGTTACAGTTCATGAATATCATTGGAATTGGAATGATTTTCTGGAGTAGCGTATAATCTTGCTGGGAAATGCCATAAAATGGGATTGATATCCTTCAGAATGATGCCGTGAGATCGCGTGAGATTGCATAAGATGATAATGAAGTTGTTCTGGATTGATTGATTGATATCGCGAGTGACAATAGCATGAACTATTGGCGTGGGATTGCCCGAGATGATGTAATGAATGTGGCGTGAGATGGCGTGAGATAACGTCGAATTTCACGTGGAACATTCAAGTGGGATTGCGTGAAATATCGGCGTGAGATTGCATGGAATATTCATTGGCGATTGAATGGAAATTGGCGTGAGATCGCGTGAAACATGAGCGTGAATCAGCATGAAAAAATGGAGTGAAACTGGGATGATAGTTATTATGATTGCATCGGATGGCGTGAGATTGCGTGAGATAATGGCGTAGACTGATAGCAGAACTGAATGTGTAGCGCATGATCGCCTGATATCACGAGAGTTAGCTTAGAATCGCTTGTTTTCGCCAGGGATGATGGCAATCGATTGCTTGTGACAGGGAGAGATCTCAAAGAATTGCGTGATATCGTGTGAAACAACGGGCGATATTGGCGTGAGATAACGTGCGATATTGACATGGGACTATGATAGTGTAGTGGGATCACGAGGGATGATGGAGTGGAATAGCGTGAGGAAGTAGCGTGGAATTGCGTAACAAGTATTTGTGGGATTGCGTGGGATGGGGGAATGTGCGGCGAGATGGCATAGAATCGCATGAGTTCGCCAAACATGACGTGATATCGCACTGGATGGCGTGAGGTAGCTTAAAATAACGTGATTCCGCGTAGGACAATGGCATAAGATATTGGCTTGGGATCGTTCGGGATAACGTAATATTGGCATGGAATCGCAAAAGATGACATTGCATCGCGTGAGATGGCGTGAGATAACGTGAAACCTTGCGTGGAACATTGGAGCGGGATGCCATTGGATCGTCTCCGAATCCAACACCCGTTGGTTCGGATGTTTATTAAATCTGACATAGAGAACTGACTGTCAACTGAAACTGTTACCAAACAAACGGAGATGTACCTAAGTAATTATACGGCACCCGATCTCAAACTGACTTTATCCGGTCGGCGGAACCAAGGGCCGGGGATGATTGAATCACGAGTTGTACGACGTGACCATTTGGGCGTATGGGTGCACGTGGAGCCGCAACGAAATTCCTTTGAACTTTTGACCTTATGCATAAACGCGGACGAGGCCGGACCGACCGACACGGGAAACACAGAAATTTCGAAGCGGCGGCGGCGGCGGCGGCGGCGGCGACGGCGCCCTTTAAAAAGATTAAACCCCGAGTGCGCGAATTGCGACGACGAATAACTGCAACTTCCCGAATTGCAGAGATGCAATTTCCGTATAGTGCATCCAGGCCGGCAGTGACACCCTGACCTTTGCCCTTTCCGAGTTTCTCCGTGTTTCCATTATTGCGGCATCAACGTTACGCCGCCGCCACCGCCTGCTGCCGGAATCGTTTGTTACGAAAACTGATGGCTTTGCCGTTTCGCATTCGGTTATATGGCGCACGTACGTTGGGCTGGCGCATTATAATAGTCGGCTTTAATTCTGGCAGCCCGCCGCAGCGACATCAGCAACTGTACACTACACAGTGGTGTCAGCGGTGGGATGGCGCGGCTCGGCTCCGGCAGCAGCATCGGCGGCAGAACTCCATGAAATTGCAGCGTTTCGTTCGTTAGCTGACTCGGCTCGCTCGCCCGCCCGGTTGGTTGGTTGCTGCTCGCGCTGGCTGCTGCTTGGCTGGCTGCGGGAGGTTGTTATTCCGCCAATTTCGTTACACATCAACTTGTCGCTTGACGTCGCATTTTCATTATGAACGCATCAAAAGAAGTTTTGCACCGGCAAAACCGCGCCTTCGTCGCCTCCGCCGCCGGCGTTTTCTGTGTGATGTTGCTGATATTTCGTAATCCGCCGCACCTTTCGTAACGAGTAACGGAATTTTCCGCATCTGCATGCAACTAGACTTGCATTTTTAATGACGCCCTTCATGGAAACGTTTCTGCTTTGAATCTGCAGCTGAAATGTATCGATTCAGAGCAAACGTGTTTTTTGTTAGTTAGCAGCATCAAAACAGCATTCGAACATAGCTGTAAATGATTTGGCAGCCAACTGAATGGAGAATGAAGCTCACCAAGCGACGGTATCAATCAACGGACCAGCTGACTTCTCATCCAAGCAGCTTTATCAAAAAAAAAAAAAAAAAAAAAAAAAAAACTGAAAGAGCGTTTGCTTGATCTGCGTAATTGACTTCATTCAATGAACTAACTTATCAACTAATCAATGAACTAACGAGCAAACGGGCAGACGAATGGACGAGCGCGAGCTAAGTTGGTAACAAACTCAGGAAATAACAACAGAAGAATAAACTTGAAAGAAAACAACGATCGATCTAACAAACCAACTGAACCAGCAAGCTATCAAGCAAACGAGCTTACCAAACAAATAATCAACATTGATAAATATTTATAGCTTGTTGGACTAAACGGTTTGAGTATCAAGTGCTTGTATCAAGTAACAAACTGATGACCAAATGTGAAGTATGACTGACAAGCTGAACATGGAATCAGTACGTATTTTTCGAACAAATGAACGGACAAATGTGAGCTGAAAACTTCACAAACTGACTCATAAACATTTCGAGAAAGAGACTGTAAGGCAGAGAAGTAATTAACGGGCTCAAGTAATAATTGCAGATAAGCGAGCAAGTTTATCGAAGAACGAATTAGAATGATATTGTGCTGGAGTTGACTGAATGGCTAACTAACAGTGATCTAGGTAATGATAATGAAACTAACCAACCATGGACTAGTATGACGAAAAGCGAAAGAACGAACTGGATACGTAGCCTTCGAACTGTCGAACTAAACAAAAGCATAAATACAAGCTAAGAAGTTGTGAGAAATTAAAAATTAAAATTAACAAGTTAACAACAAAGAATCAAACTTGTATGATAATGCTCTATAAACAATCGAGCTAATATGTAAAGCTAGGGTGAACTGGGATGCTGACGACAAATCACCATCGAGGTGAAAAACTGACAAGCTAACGATAAATAAGACAACCAAGCTTAATCTCGTAATAATAAACTAGATCTCGAGCTGACAAGCTCAATCAGCTTGAGAACTGTTACGAACTTGATCAGTGTCAGTGAGCGAACTAACAAGAGCTAACAAGCTAACGAATCAAGATTAAACGAGCTAAACACCTTCATGAATGGATATCGAAACAATGAATGAACTACAAAACCGACAGGCTAGCAAAGAGCTAACGAACTGACGAATTCAACAAACTAGCGAGCTGATAAGGTTGGCTGACTGGGAAAACTATCGAGCTAACGTGATAGGAAAGCAAAAGGCCAATCATCTTTGCAACGGATCAAAGTACTAGTGAGCTACAAAAAACTGACTATTCAAAAGCTAACGAACTAACATACCCATATAGCTAGTGAACTGTGATTAGCTTGATAAGCTAGCAAACTGGCCAAGGCTAACAAGATAGTGAATAAGAGGAAACGAGCCGATCACTTTTACGGATGAACAAGCCAAGAAACGAATCTGTTGGAATACCGACAAACTAGTGAAGGGCTAGCGAGCTAAAAGACTGTTGAATTGAAAAATGAAGACCTAGAAAAGAGCTAACCTCACAGGCTAGTTGACTGACAAGAGATAACAAGATGAATAATTGGGAGAGAACAAGCCGACAATGGTTGAGCGAACCATATAACTAATTATCAGCTGAAAATTGACTGAGTTGTACGGAGAGCTAACATAGTTAGCTAGCTGATTTTCTTGAGCTGCTAGCGAACTGACAAAAGACAACGAATTGAAAGAAATCGATTTACTGGCTGAATAACTGTTACGAACTCGATTAGTGAGCGAACTAATAAAAGCTAACAAAGATAACGAACGAATCAAGAGAGAACAAGCTCACTAAATTTACGGATAAATGAACCAAAGAACAGATGAACTTAAGAAGAGACAAACTAGCCAAGAACCAACAAACTGACGTATGTGAAACTAGTTACCGAACAAACAAGAGCTAACAAGCTAACGAATTAAGATGAAACGAGCTGAACACCTTCAGGAATATATATCGAAATAAAGAAAAAATACAAAACCGACAGGCTAGCAAAGAGCTAATCGACTGACAAATTCAACAAGCTCGCTAGCTAGCTGATAAGGTTGGTTGACTGGAAAATTTACCGAGCTAACGTAATAGGAAGGCAAAAGGCTGGTCACCTTTGCAACGGATCAAAGTACAAATGAGCTACAAAAAAAAACTGACTATTCAAAAGCTAACGAACTAACGTACCCAATTAGCTAGTGAACTGTGATCAGCTTGATAAGCTCGCAAACTGGCCAAGACTACAAGTGAATAATAGAAAACGAAATGATCACCTTCACGGATGAACAAGCCAAAGAACTAATCTGTTTAATTACCGACAAACTAGTAAAGAGCTAGCGAGCTGAATAGCGAAGTAAAAGACTACTGAGTAGAAACATTAAGACCCAGAAAAGAGCTAACATCACTGGCTAGCTGACTGACAAGAGCTAACAAGATAAATGATTAGGAGAGAACAAGACAACAACCTTTATGGTTGAACGAACCATACAACTGAATATCAGCTACAAATTGACTGAGAAGTACGGAGAGCTGACACAGTTAGCTAGCTGATTTGCTTGGACAGCTGGCGAACTGACAAAAGCCAACTGATTATGAGAAATCGATTAGATCAATTTATCACCTTCATGGATGAATGAAGCAAAAAACTAATGAGCTGAAAAAACTGTCAAGCTAGTTGAGCGCCAACGAACTGACGTACTTGAATAGCTAGCTAAATTTAATGAACCTGTTAGTGTGTTTTGTAATAATGAAAGCTAGGGTGAGAAGTGACAGAACGTCACTGCCAACAAAGTGAAACTTGGTCGGAGAGCTATGAGAACAAAAAAAAACAGTAATAATTTGTGGCTTCGACGAAGGAAAGTAGTCTTTATTTTTGCGTTTGTTGTACACCGTGGTAAATGAGCGATAGATATTATTTACGCAATAGTGGTTGACTACGTTTCCCTGTTGCAGGTTGAAGATTGAGGTTAAATCTCCCTCGAAGACAAGACCTGGGTCCAGGCCCCAAATCCCTGAAAACTGCCACAATAGTTTCTCGCGTATTAGGGTACGATCCCCGGGTAGGTGATACCGACGAGTCACACGGCCTAAAATTACCTGAGCTCAAGTGTTTTAGATGCGACACGGTTCGCGAAACATATACCGAGAAATAGAAAGTACGACTACTGCGCCAGTAATGCTAGAAGTGGAGACAAGACTTACAGCCGCCCCCGAGGTGATGTGCCTCCGCTGGCCTGCCGGTGTTACGCCGCCGAAGAAATTAGCTAGAGACTGGATTGGGATCCCGTCTCTAAGGGTGGTGCGTGGGTCCAAGCGGTTAGGAGTGTTGGTGTTGATTCGGCTGCTCGTGGTGGACGTAATTGTGCCCGGCGATGGTATGGTGGTCCGAGAGGACGGCTAGCCAAAACCACAACACTCAAGAGTCCGGGTTGCACGATGAGGACTACGGAGTTGTAGCTGATATGCTCGTCAAAGGGGTGGAATTTGGTCGTGGTGAGATTGTTGTTCAAAATGCTGGGGGTGTTATCCAGCCACATACAAAAACCTAAGAACGAATTTATTCGTAGAGAAGGGTGTAACTAGGGTGTACAAGAGCCAATGAAAAGGTGAAGAACGTACCCGTCGGATGTTGTGGGTTTTCTCAGTATCCAGAGTGGACGTAGCGGTGATTTACCTTGTCAACCACAAAGACCGTCTTCAGCAAAGATTTAATGGTCAACACGAAGAAATTGACTAAGGTAAAATGCCCAACTTCTCAAAATTATGCGATCTGCAAAAATGGCTACCTATTCTCTCTTATCAGTATAGATACCTTTTTTTCCCAGCTCCCGACGTCATCGAGAGAAGAACAATGTTTACATTCCCCTACCCCTAACCAAAAAGTGTGTTAATGTAATGTATTGTGTTTGGGTAATTAAATTTAAAAGACAACTGCTTCCACTCCTCTTCGCAACCCGGTATTAAATAATCTTTTTGTGCGTAACAAACTCCCCCCTAACCTCTAAGAAATTTTCTGAAGGAAAATTTCAAGGACCAGAAATGAAAACAAATGGATGAAGAACCTAAGAAAAATTGGAAAGAAAAAAAAAAAATTGACGAAAGCATTTTTCCCCGCAATTCGTGATCGAACCGCAATGGGAGAGGATTCCGAGTCCGAACGCTTTACTCGTTGTTTCCCAGATCGTCATCGTCGTGTTGAGATAGGTCGTCATTCTCGTCGGTATTAGTGCGATCGGGCTTCAGATCCTTCGCGTGGTACACGCCAACCGAGTGACCCCGCAAGTCCTCTAGTCGGTAAGTCCATGGTGATAATTTTTCCCCAATTCGGAATGGTCCCAAGAATTTTGGAGCCAATTTAGCAGAAAAATACCGCCCCGCATCCGACAAAGGGAAAGCTCGATGCCAAACTCTATCACCAACATCGTACTGGACATCCCGTCGCCTGAGATCATACTGCTTTTTACTTCGCTCGAAAGCCTTTGATAAGTTTTGACGGACCTTCTCGTAGATGCGACGGAAATGTTCAGACTGAGGAATGGCTGGTTCTGGCTGTGTACACTTGCTATCGAAATCGCTGCCATGCAGACACATGTGACGGCCAAAGTTAACAAAATACGGAGTGAATTGGGTCCCATCATGTTGAGCGGTCCGCAATGCACAAGCTACCTGGTGTAAGTAACTCTCCCAATTCCGGTGATTCTCGCGTACATAGGAGGATAACATCACCTTAAGGGTACGGTGTACGCGTTCAACGGCATTGGCCTGTGGGTGATGTTTCGCTGTCCGAACTCCTTTCACACCATACTTTTCCAACAGACCAGTGAATTGATGGCTGATAAAAGGCGTGCCATTATCTGAGACAAGCTTCCGTGGGACACCGAAAACCAAGAATATCTGTGTCTCCAGAATTTTGACGATGGTCTTACTATTTGCCATTCTCATCGGAAAGAAAAGTGTAAATCTACTGAAGTAGTCCTCGACGGAGAGAATATATAAATTACCGGAGGTGGATTTGGGAAGTGGACCAACTACATCAACAGATATCAACTCCCATGGGCAAGTCACATCTGGGCGTCCGCAAAGGAGACCTGCCGGTGCTTTCTGTTCAGGCTTTTGTGAGTGACAAACTTTACAAGCTATCACAAAACGACTAATGTCCAGTCTCATTTTCGGCCAGTAAAAGTTTTGTGCGATCCGGAGGAACGTTTTCCTTATCCCCAAGTGTCCTGCTGTCGGAGGTTCGTGATGTTGCGATATTATTTGTAGGCGATGGTTCTTTGGCACCACTTTAAGCCAGCTTCGTTGGTCCACGTTCACTCCATCTAGCCTCTTGCAACTCTTATACAGGATTCCGTCCTCCACTCGCCAGAGTGGATATGATTCGGGATACTCCAACGTCCGTCTTCTCATGCCCACGTACCACGGGTCTTGAACATCCTCGAAGCTCACGGCACCGATGTCAACTTTCACCTTCGGGACGGCGCGGCTTAGAGCATCCGGTACCACGTGATCCTTGCCTCGGCGGTGAAGAACTGAATAGTCGAACTGTTGAAGTCGGACGGACCATCTTGCAAGGCGACCATTTGGATCTTTGAGGGAGTTTAACCATTTCAGGGCAAAGTGGTCCGTTATAACGGAAAAATGCGTTCCCTCGATGTACGGTCTGAATTTCTCGATCGCCCAGACCACCGCCAAACACTCTTTTTCCGTTGGACTATAATTCCGCTCTGGTCGTGTGAGCGATCGAGAAATGTAAGAAATTACTTGTTCGCCATCGTCACCGTCCTGTGTCAGGACTGCCCCCAACCCATAGTCGCTGGCGTCGGTTTGTACGGTGAAAGGTTTTGAAAAATTTGGGCAAGTCATAACCGGTGCCGTGACGAGGCATTGTTTGAGTGTTGTGAAAGCTCGGTCGCAACTGGTGTCCCAGTCGAAGGATACACCCTTCCGGAGGAGTTTCGTCAGTGGTGCGACCACGGTGGAGAACCTGGGGACAAACCGCCTATACCACCCCGCCATGCCCAAAACTCTGCGTACCTCCTTCACCTTCCTCGGAACCGGTATCTCAAGGATCGCACGAACCTTATCCGGATCTACACGAAGTCCACGAGAATCCACGATATATCCGAGGTACTTAAGTTCCGGGCGGCAAAAGTGGCACTTTTCTGGACTAACGGCCAACCCAGCTCTGGCCAGACGCGAGAAGACCTCCTTCAAAACCTCCAAGTGCCTGTCAAAGTCCTCGGTTACCACGATAATGTCGTCGAGGTATACAAATACCCAAGGCTCCAATTCTGCACCCAACACGCGATCTATGAGCCGTTGCCACGTGGCTGGAGCTCCGTGGAGGCCAAACGGCAACCGAAGAAATTGAAATAACCCTCGCCCAGGCACAGTAAAAGCGGTTATCGGGCGTGATGCCTCTTCGACGGGAATTTGCCAATAGGCACTCTTAATGTCCAACGATGATAGGTACTTAGTTTTCCCCAACCGGTCCAAGATGTTCGATATGTAAGGAAGAGGGTAGGCATCACGTTCGGTGACGGCGTTCACTTTGCGATAATCTACGCAAAAGCGGTAGGAGTTATCGGGTTTCTTCACCATCACTATTGGCGATGCCCACGGTGACAAGGAGGGCTCCACCACACCAAGCTCAAGCATCTTGTCTAGCTCTTGGTGAACGTGCTGTTGAAGGGCGGGAGAGACAGGGTAATAGCGCTGCTTGATTGGTTCTACGCCTGGCTTTACTCTGATCTTATGCTCTGTCATGTTGGTACATCCTAAAGCCGCGGTGGTTTTGGAAAACGCTTCCTTGAGCAGTACATCCAGGCGTCTCCTCTGATCCTCCAGTATGTCAGATTGAACTTGGACACTAGCCATCTCCGGAGACTGTAGACCGATTTCCACCCAATCCTGAGCCAAATCGATGACTGTCTTCATGCGACGGAGAAAATCGGCACCCAGGATTAAAGAGTACGACAAGGTGGGAATCGCCATTACTTCGAAGCATTTCTCCACTTCCCCAACCCTGATCGGCACTCTAAAAACTCCTGAGATCTCCATTCTACAACCGTTGGCGACTTTACAATCAGCAACACGTGATGGGACCCGCAGACATCCAATTTCATCCAACACGCGGATTCCAGCAGGTCCAACCAAGGTTCTAGACGCTCCCGTATCAACCAGTCCAACCAAGCTCACTCCGAAAATGGTGACTCTCAAATGTGGACGATTATCGCTCCGTGTTTCAGATAGATTGAGACGAAGTTTTTTGACGATTACTTGCTTTGGTGAACTCTGCACTTCGTCTCTAGCAGGTTCACAGTCTAGTTTCCCGAAGTCTGGTGATCTCTTGTGCTTGTCCCAGATTTCGGTTTACACTTCGTACATCTGGAGAAGGAGGTTCCCTGCTGTCCACACCTGTGGCAGTATAAAGTTTCTGGTGCTTCGCATTTCCCTGCGGTGTGACCCGGTTGACGACAATTCCAGCACACAACGGTGCCTCTCCGCTCGAAACGCGAAACCGCCTGTTCCCGTACAACGTCAGGCGGTGAAACAACAGCAGCAGCTCTCGCAGGCATCCCTGCATTTTGTGGCATTCCCGTGTAAATCGAAACACCTTCCCTTGGCCTCGATCGACCACCTCCCCTGTCAAATGCCAAGTCGGGTTCCAACAGTTGACCCCTGTTTACCGGTGGGGGCCTGTACCGAGCCGCGGCACTACGGCTATCCTCCACCATCCGGCAAAATCTCGTCAATTCTTCAACTGTTTGCGCGTAACATTGGTGGAGCTCCATTTGCAGGTAAGGGAGAAGATTCGATCGAATAGTAGAAAGACGAAGCGGAATCGGAACCGGTGTGGACATCCTCATGAATAAATTTTCCAAGGCTGAGACGAACTGGATTACTCCTTCATCCGGGTGCTGAGTCCGTTCCCGAATCTCATCCCACAATCGTCGATCATAGTCGAATGGTCTAAAAGCGAACCGCAATCCATCCACGAGAGACTCCCACGAATAGAAATTTCCACGATTGGCTCTGAAGAAATTCAAGGCATCTCCTGTCAAGATGTCCGCAGCTGAGTGGAACAATTGTTGGCTGGATACGCCTCTCGAGACGCAAAGTTCTTCGGCCCTCAGAATAAAAGAAGCCAAGCTCGATGACGTTCCATCAAAGTTCAGGCCCCACTTCCATGTCGGAACAGGTTTACTGATAACTGGTGTACCATACGGCGGTGGTTGTGAGGAGGGATGACCGTAGCCCTGTTGTGAGAAAGAAGGATACATTTGCGGCAACGATGTAGGGGGAAAATACAATTGTCCAGCCGGATTCACCGGTTTACCAACCGAGGTGAAAACGCTTGCAGTGGGCACGCTGTACTGAGGATAACCTGCCTGAGAACTTGTGTATTGAGCAGGTGGGTAGGCGTTCGTTGACATCCGTGGTTGATACGACTGGGAATAAGTCAGATTCGTTCCGGTGGGAACAGGATAGCCGGTGCTTGGGCTGAAGTACTGTGCTGCTGACAATAAGGATCCGGCCTGTGATACTGAAGTCGAGTGATAGTGTGGGTTCTGTAGGAGATTCCCAACAGTAGACGAAATTCCCACCCCTTGTGATATTGTTGGTTGACAAGTAGTATTGACCTGTGGCGTCGAATTTTGCAGATAATTCACCGGAGTTGTAGTTGTAATGGTTGTCTCCCTCGTTGATTGAACTGCAGTAGGAGGGTCAAACGTTATCCGTTCCAACTGGTCTCTGAATTCTCCACTCATGTCGAGTGCCTCAACAGCCAGCACCTCTTGGTCTGAGAGTTGCTCCGCTCCCAGTGTGTTTTCCTTTCTCTCCACAGCTCCAGCGCCATCAACCTCCGCACCCAGCAGCTCACTCTTGTCGTACAAGTCCGTCAGACGTCTATTTATGTCGGCACACAAGCGAACCATTTCCTCACGGTTAGCCCTCAACTCTTCGGTCACTTGTATCCGGTGTAGTCGTCCAGCTACATGTATCAATCGATTAGAAATTGACGCATAATCATTGACTCTGTTGTGGAAGGCAAAGTTCTGAACCCGGTTCAAGAGTTCTTCCAGTTTTATTTTACATTGAAGTAATTCTGTCAGAGGGTCCAGTCGAATGTCCGCAAAAGGAGTATTTCTTGCCAACGCGTCCCTCAGAAGCGTCCTATTTGCCTCCACCGTCTCCGCAGGACGAACCCCTCTCACTGAGAGTTCATATTTGAGCTCGTCGCTCACCAGCCGGTGCGGGTTCATCTTTGCCGTGGAAGGATCCATACTTCAGGTAATCGGCCGAACTCCGAATGCACGTGTGCAAGAAAGGGAAAATTCGCAGAGAAATCCAATTGAAATTGTAAAATATGTTAGGCAGGAGAAAAAAAACCTACACTACCCAACTACAGAAAAAAAATAACTTGAGTACTTATTCAAATCAATTAAGTTCAGTACAAAGAAAAAATCTGAATTAAATCCAAATAAAAAAAAATTCTTCCGCCGCTTGAGAACGTATAGAACTGTAGAACAGGTACGATATAATCGGTAAAACTTTTTCGGTAAAAGCCGAAACTTACCCCCGTACGAGGAATATTTTTCGCAACGAAAAATAACGGTGTGGCTACACAAGAAAACGCTGATCAGACGCTGTCCGGTAGTCCCAAATATTACTATACTATAGGCCTATATCTAAACTTTATTCAACTAAAACTAATTATATAATATATACAACCAACTACAAGTATCTACAACTGACTTGTTTTATTCCATAAAACAGCCAGCAAGATTGCGAAAAAACAATCAACCTAAAACGGCAATATTCACGACCACGACCTTACAGTGCAACGCAACCACGGAAAATTTTATCTTGTTCTAAATTTCAAATCACTATCAACAACACAACAAACGATTAAATTTTTAAAAAGGGCGCCAAATTGTTAGTGTGTTTTGTAATAATGAAAGCTAGGGTGAGAAGTGACAGAACGTCACTGCCAACAAAGTGAAACTTGGTCGGAGAGCTATGAGAACAAAAAAAAACAGTAATAATTTGTGGCTTCGACGAAGGAAAGTAGTCTTTATTTTTGCGTTTGTTGTACACCGTGGTAAATGAGCGATAGATATTATTTACGCAATAGTGGTTGACTACGTTTCCCTGTTGCAGGTTGAAGATTGAGGTTAAATCTCCCTCGAAGACAAGACCTGGGTCCAGGCCCCAAATCCCTGAAAACTGCCACAATAGTTTCTCGCGTATTAGGGTACGATCCCCGGGTAGGTGATACCGACGAGTCACACGGCCTAAAATTACCTGAGCTCAAGTGTTTTAGATGCGACACGGTTCGCGAAACATATACCGAGAAATAGAAAGTACGACTACTGCGCCAGTAATGCTAGAAGTGGAGACAAGACTTACAGCCGCCCCCGAGGTGATGTGCCTCCGCTGGCCTGCCGGTGTTACGCCGCCGAAGAAATTAGCTAGAGACTGGATTGGGATCCCGTCTCTAAGGGTGGTGCGTGGGTCCAAGCGGTTAGGAGTGTTGGTGTTGATTCGGCTGCTCGTGGTGGACGTAATTGTGCCCGGCGATGGTATGGTGGTCCGAGAGGACGGCTAGCCAAAACCACAACACTCAAGAGTCCGGGTTGCACGATGAGGACTACGGAGTTGTAGCTGATATGCTCGTCAAAGGGGTGGAATTTGGTCGTGGTGAGATTGTTGTTCAAAATGCTGGGGGTGTTATCCAGCCACATACAAAAACCTAAGAACGAATTTATTCGTAGAGAAGGGTGTAACTAGGGTGTACAAGAGCCAATGAAAAGGTGAAGAACGTACCCGTCGGATGTTGTGGGTTTTCTCAGTATCCAGAGTGGACGTAGCGGTGATTTACCTTGTCAACCACAAAGACCGTCTTCAGCAAAGATTTAATGGTCAACACGAAGAAATTGACTAAGGTAAAATGCCCAACTTCTCAAAATTATGCGATCTGCAAAAATGGCTACCTATTCTCTCTTATCAGTATAGATACCTTTTTTTCCCAGCTCCCGACGTCATCGAGAGAAGAACAATGTTTACATTCCCCTACCCCTAACCAAAAAGTGTGTTAATGTAATGTATTGTGTTTGGGTAATTAAATTTAAAAGACAACTGCTTCCACTCCTCTTCGCAACCCGGTATTAAATAATCTTTTTGTGCGTAACAAACCTTACCAACCGGCAAACTAACAAGAACTAACGAGCTAACGAATTGGAAGAAAGCAAGTCCACCATACGGATAAACGCACCAAAGAACTAATGAGCTGAGAAACTCACGAACTAGCAAAGAGCGAACAAAGTGACGAACTCAACCAGCTAGAAAACTGTGACAAACTTGATTAGTAAGCGAACTAACGAAAGCTAACAAGCCAACGAACGAGACAAGAGGAAACAAGCCGACTATCTTTATGGAATGACAGGACAAAAAAGTAATGCGCTAAAGAAGTGGAGAGTTGATTAGGAACTAACAAACTGACGTACCGAACTAGTTGACGGAATGTGTGGACCTTGTCTATCCAGCACACTCATAGCTAACAAGCTAACGAATGAAGCGAGGAAACAATCCGACCACTTTTAGGGATAAACTGACCAAAGAATTCATGAGCAGAAAAACTCACGAAATAGCAAAGAACTAACAAAATGACGAACTCAACTAGCTAAGAAACTGTTACGAACTCGATAAATGAGCAAACTAACAACAGCTAACAAGCTAACGAATTAAACAAGCGGAAATTTTGAATATACAATTTCACTATTTTTTACCATCCTGCCCAAAAACCCAATTTTTTTCTATATACACAAGAGACTACGACTACCTTCACGAATCAACAGAACAAAGAACTGATGAACTAAAAGAGTGACGAACTGATTAAGAACTAACAAACTGATGTACCAAACTGGTTAGCGAAATGTGAAGAGCTTGTCTATCCAGCAAATTGATAGCTAACAAGCTAACGGATGAAGCGAGGGAACAAGCTGACCACTCCTAGGGATAAACTAACCAAAGAATTAATGAGCTGAGAAACTGACGAACTAGCAAAGAGCTGACTTACTGATAAGCTCAACTAGCTAAATAACTGTTACAAACTTGAATAGTGAGCGAACTAGCAAAAGCTAACAAACTAACGAACGAGACAAGAGGAAACAAGGCGACTCCTTTCACGGATTAACAAAACAAAGAACCAATGAACTGACCACGGGTTCCACCAAAAAATTTAAGAGCGGTTTAAGCTAAACCGAGATTAAACGGATTTTTTTCTGGTCAATGTTGGTAGATTCATTTTGGAAAATACGTTAAATCGCAAGTATACCACCCTTTACTTAATTACTCAGCGTGAAACCTGAATTTACATTGATCATTTGGCCGGAATCCATCAAAATAAATCTCGAGTTAGCTATCAGCTGGTTAAATATTTTGGTGGAACCCACGGTGAAAGAATGACGAACTGATCAGGAACTAACAAACTGATGTACCGAACTGGTTAGCAAAATGTGAAGAGCTTGTCTATCCATCAAACTGATAGCTAACAAGCTAACGGATGAAGCAAGGGAACAAGCCGACCACTTTCAGGGATAAACTAACCAAAGAAGTAATGAACTGAAAAACTCATGAACCAGCAAAGAACTAACGGAATGACCAGCTCAACTAGCTAAATATCTATTACGAACTTGAATAGTGAGCGAACTAACAAAAGCTAACAAACTAACCAACGAGACAAGAGGAAACAAGGCGACTATTTTCACGGATTAACAAAACAAAGAGCTAATGAACTAAAAGAGTAACGAACTGATTGAGAACTAACAAACTGATGTATCGAACTGGTTAGCGAAATGTTAATAGCTTGTCTATCCAGCAAACTGATAGCTAACAAGTTAACGAATGAAGCAAGGAAACAAGCCGACCACTTTCAGGGATAAACAAACCTAAGAACTAATAAGCTGAAAAACTCATGAACCAGCAAAGAACTAACGAATTGACAAGCTCAACTAGCTAAATAACTGTTACGAACTTGATTAGTGAGCGAACTAACAAAATCTAACAAACTAACGAACGAGACAAGAGGAAACAAGGCGACTACTTTCACGGATTAACAAAACAAAGAACTAATGAACTGAAAGAGTGACGAACTGATTAGGAACTAACAAACTGATGTACCGAACTGGTTAGCGAAATGTGGAGAGCTTGTCTATCCAGCGAATTGGTAGCTAACAAGCTAACGAATGAAGCGAGAGAACAATCCGACCATTTTCAGAGATAAACTAACCAAAGAAGTATTGAGCTGAAAAACTCATGAACCAGCAAACAGCTAACGACCTAGCGAGCTAAACCAGCTGAATAACTGTTACGAACTTGATTAGTGAGCGAACTAACAAAACCTAACAAACTAACGAACGATACAAGAGGAAACAAGACGACTACTTTTACGGATTAACAAATAAAAAAACTAATGAACTGAAAGAGTGACGAACTGATTAGGAACTAACAAATTGATGTACCGAACTGGTTAGCGAAATGTTGAGAGCTTGTCTATCCAGCAAACTGATGGCTAACAAGCCAACGGATGAAGCGAAAGAACAAGCCGACCACTTCCAGGGATAAACTAACCGAAGAAGTAATGAGCTGAAAAACTCATGAACCAGCAAACAGCTAACAACCTAGCGAGCTAAACTAGCTAGATAACTGTTACGAACTTGATTAGTGAGCGAACTAACAAAACCTCACAAACTAACGAACGATACAAGAGGGAACAAGGAGACTACTTTTACGGATTAACAAATCAAAAAACTAATGAACTGAAAGAGTGACGAACTGATTAGGAACTAACAAACTGATGTACCGAACTGGTTAGCAAAATGTTGAGAGCTTGTCTATCCAGCGAACTGATGGCTAACAAGCTAACGGATAAAGCGAGGGAACAAGCCGACCACTTCCAGGAATAAACTAACCAAAGATGTTATGAGCTGAAAAACTCATGAACCAGCAAACAGCTAACGACCTAGCGAGCTCAACTAGCTGAATAACTGTTACGAACTTGATTAGTGAGCGAACTAACAAAAGCTAACAAACTAACGAACAATACAAGAGGAAACAAGGCGACTACTTTCACGGATTAACAAATCAAAAAACTAATGAACTGAAAGAGTGACGAACTGATTAGGAACTAACAAACTGATGTACCGAACTGGTTAGCGAAATGTAAAGAGTTTGTCTATCCAGCGAACTGATGGCTAACAGGCTAACGGATGAAGCGAGGGAACAAGCCGACCACTCCCAGGGATAAACTAACCAAAAAAGTAATGAGCTGAAAAACTCATGAACCAGCAAAGAACTAACAAACTGACAAGCTCAACTAGCTGAATAGCTGTTACGAACTTGAATAGTGAGCGGACTAACAAAAGCTAACAAACTAACGAACGGGACAATAGGGAATAAGGCGACTACTTTTACGGATTAACAAATCAAAAAACTAATGAACTGAAAGAGTGTCGAACTGATTAGGAACTGACAAACTGATGTACCGAACTGGTTAGCCAAATGTTGAGAGCTTGTTTATCCAAAAAACTGATAGCTAACAAGCTAACGAATGAAGCGAAGAAACAAGCTGACCACTTTCAAGGATAAACTAACCAAAGAAGTAGTGAGCTAAAAAACTCATGAACCAGCAAAGAACTAACGAACTGACAAGCTCAACTAGCTGAATAACTGTTACGAACTTGAATAGTGAGCGAACTAACTAAAGCTAACAGACTAACGAACGAGACAAGAGGGAACAAGGCGACTACCTTCACGGATTGACAAAACAAAGAGCTAATGAACTAAAAGAGTGACGAACTGATTGAGAACTAACAAACTGATGTACCAAACTGGTTGGCGAAATGTGAAGAGCTTGCCTATCCAGCAAACTGATGGCTAACAAGCTAACGGATGTAGCGAGGGAACAAGCCAACCACTTTTAGGGATAAACAAACCAAAGAAATAATGAGCTGAAAAACTCACGGACTAGCAAAGAGCTGACGAACTGACGATCTCAACTAGCAGAATAACTGTTACGAACTTGATTAGTGAGCGAACCAACAAAAGCTAACAAGCTAACAAATGAAACAAGAGGAAACAAGCCGACTAGCTTCACGGATTAACAAGACAAAGAATTGATGAACTAAAAAAGTGACGAACTGATAAGAAACTAACAAAGTGACGTATCGAACTAGTCAACAAAATGTGGAGAGCTTGTCTATCCAGCGAATTGGTAGCTAACAAGCTAACGAATGAAGCGAGAGAACAATCCGACCATTTTCAGAGATAAACTAACCAAAGAATTATCGAGCTGAAAAACTCACGAACTAGCAAAGAGCTAACAAACCGACGAACTCAACTAGCCAAATAACTGTTACAAACTCGATTAGTGAGCGAACTAACAAAAATCAACAAGCTAACGAACGGGACAAGAGGAAACAAACCGACTATCTTCACGGATTAAGAAGACAAAAAGCTAATGAGCTGAAAAAGTGATGAACTGAATAAGAACTAACAAAATGACGTACCGAACTAGTTAGCGAAACGTGTGGAGCTTGTCTATCCAGCGAATTGATAGCTAACAAGCCAACGAATGAAGCAAGGGAACAAGCCGACCACTTTCAGGGATCAACTAACGAAAGAGCTAATGAGCTGAGAAACTCACGAACTAGCAAAGAGCTAACAAACAGAAAAACTTGACTAGCTGAATAACTGTTACTAACTCGATGAGTGAGCGAACTAAGAAAAGCTAATAAGCTAACGAACAAAACAAGAGGGAACAAGCCGACTATCTTCACGGATAAACAAGAAAAAGAACTAATGAACTGAAAAATTGACGAACTGCTGAAGAACTAACAAAAAGCTAACGAATGAAGCGAGGGAACAAGCAGACCATTCCCAGGGATAAATCAACCAAAGAACTGATGAGCTGAAAAACCCACGAACTAGCAAGGAGCTAACGAAATGACTAGCTCAACTAGCTGAATAACTGTCACAAACTTGATCAGTGGGCGAACTAACAAAAACTAACTAGCTCACGAACGGAAGAAGAGAAAATAAGTCGGCTATCTTTACAGATTTACGAGACAAAGAGCTAATAAACTAAGAAAGTGACGAGCTGATAAAGAACTAACAACTTGATGTACCGAACTGGTTGGCGAAATGTGAAGAGCTTGTCTATTCAGCAAACTGATAGCTAACAAGCTAACGGATGAAGCGAGGGAACAAGCCGACCACTTCCAGGAATTAACTAATCAAGAAACAAATATGCTATAAATCTGCCGAACTAGAAAAGATCCAATGATCTGACGTACTCAGCTCACGGAATAGCGTACTTAACTAGCAAGCGAACTGTGATAAACTGGACAAGCCAGCAAAGTGGAGGAGGTTAACAGCTAGCTAACCAAAAGACCAGTTAGATAAAAAAAATGACGGATAGCAAAGAGCTAATAAACTATCAAAAATCTGACGAACTGATAAACCGACGAACGCACGTACTCAAATAGCTTCAGATTGCGATGAACATTGACTAGTGAGGTAACTGGCAAAAACTAACGAGCTAACAAATCTAAGGAGAACGAGTTGATCACCTTTACGAATTAACAGACCAAAGAATCAACGAGCTGAAAAACTGACGAACTAGTGAAGAGGAAATGAGCCGACCACCGTCAGAGATTAACAAGCCAAGGAATTATTGAGCTAAAAAACCGACAAACCAATTAGGAGCTAACAAATTGGTAAGCGAACTGAAAGACTGATGAACTGAAAAAATGAAGAACTCGCAAAGAGCTCTCTCAACGAAACTTGTGCTGGAAAAATTATATAAAAGTTGAGACTACGAACTGGAAATGAGAGTATTATGGGAGCTAGAAAGAAACTGAGAACTAAAAGAGCTTTGAGCTAGACAAAACAAACACAGATTAACAGTCAAGTTGTTGATGAGCTTGCTCAACAAGCTGTAGAAAATCTGTCTAGAAATCATAAGAGCTAGACGGTGAAGAAGTGAATTCAGGACACCTGTTTTTTTTCAAACTAACACACTGACGTACTAAACTGCAGATACGTTTACAGATATAAGGATCAGAGAACTAATCAGGTCCAAGAGTTACGAACTAGCAATCAGTTAACGAACTGGCGTACTCCGAACTAGTAAACTTGACTTGCCAGCTAAGTAAGAAAAGCTAACTAGATGAAGAGTAACAAACTCGACAATCTCTACAGATGAACTAATCAAAGCTAGAGGAATGAGCTCAAAAATTGACGAGCTTGCAAAAAGCTAGCGAACTGAAGAAATGAGAAAAAAGCTAACTTATCGCCTTCACGGATGAACGAACCAAAGAACTAATGAGTTAGCACCCAGTTCCACCAGCGAATTCAATTATTGTTAGCTGATTGAGACATTTCCTCTGATGGATTCTAGGTCAGTGCTGGTTGAATGACCATGGAAAATGCATACAAGCTGTTGTGGTTCAAACATTTTTCCATAATCTTTCGTGAAACTTGTGCTTTCTGTGGTTACTAAGCCAATATTCACCAGAGAAAATATCTCAATTAACTAACAATGATTGAATTCGCTGGTGAAACTGGCTATTAGACTAATGAAATAGAGAAGAGCTAACGAACTAACGTACTTGATTAACAAATTGGTGGGTACTCAAATAGCTTCTGAGCTGTGAGGAACTAAACTAGTCAGCTAACCAACAAGAGCTCACAACTAACTAATTTTTAGTGTCAAACGAGTACGAAAAGTAAGCACTTATCAGTTGATTACGTAAGTCTCTGCAACTCTTTCTGGTTAACGTCTGAATTTTCTGCTTTTCTGCTCTCACAAGAGGGCGAAACAAGTCACTTTTCTTGGCAATGGAAGAAGTAGGTACTTGTTTTGCATTTTGAAGATTTCTAGCGTCACGAATGCGTGACCGTCAAGCACGACCGTTGAATCGAAAGGTGAACTTTGTAATCTCTTCTGTTCAACGTCTGCAAAACCTGAATCTGGTTCTCGATGATGGACACGAACTGTTCCCGGGCCATTCAAATTGACCTGAAAAACGACTCGTTTGATAGATTTGTGTCCCCATTACGATTGAAGCTTCCGAGTTTCGATACAAAAAACTTTTTCCATTACAATGGCATTAGTGTTTGTAAACACTCGGCGAGTTTTTTGTGCGTGGGTTGCGTGTGTAAGTTCAAAAATCTATGCCGCAATAATACCGAATGCTTGACAATAACACTAATGGCTCGAGCTTCGTAACAGCCGTCATTATATCCAGTCCAGTACCCAGTACCCACCCCCAGAAATTCCAGCAATTAAGCTCAGCCGCTGCTATACCACCAGCACAACCACCCATAAAGAATGCCCTTGAAAGCCGCCCTGTAGAACGGCAAGGGCAATTTCCAACAACAATTTTCATTGTCGACGATTATACGGTTCAAAGTTCAAGCTAACCGCAATTTAGCTCTTGAACAGAACGTACTGTAATGGTTCAATTATGCGAAAAAATCAATCGTCTGTCCCTGAAACCACGAAGAGCATCCGCACACTCATACACGTTTTATTCAAAGCGTTTTTTACACAAATCGCTTTTGGAATTGTAAATCCGCGCTCCGTGCTACAAAAGAGCAAATTCTGCTTTCAACCAACCCTGATTGTTTGAATATTCAAAAGTTGACGCTTCTGTTCGAGTTTGGAATTGGAACAACAACAGAACGCGCAACAACAACAACAACAACAACAGCAGCAGCAAAAAAAAGCCCTGAACGCTCACCTGAGCTAAACGCCGAAGAGAACTTCCCACCGATGCGCGGAGCAAACTTCTGTTTTCTCAAAGAAAAACTTTTTTCGAAAGTTCGATCACTGATCACTGGCCAGCGCAGGTCCGGGCACTGGGGCACTGAGCTGCCGAGCTGAGTCTCGGGAAAAAGTCTCTGATGTGTGCGAGCGCGGACAGAAGTGAGGAGGAGAGTGAGGATCTCACACACACAGAACGGCAAAAGTCTGAGAGGCGACGCTGCTGCTGCACTCGTAGACACTGCCGCTGCACTGATACTGACGTCCCGGCGCTCTTACGTCACGCTATGCCGTTGCTCTGCTGCTGCTCGCCGTGCCGTGCGGCGGTGTTTTCGGGGACGACGTTGGGGATGCGGGGGCCTCTGGCGTGGCCGACGGGCAGGGTCGCGTCGAACCGTTACAGTTTCTCGTTCGAGAGCCGAGCTTTCCAGCTTTCCGGCGCCGGCGGAGGTATCGATTTTCCGAGCGGGCGCGCGGAGCTTTTCGCGGCGCAGTAACAGGGGGCGCTTGGGGTCTTGCTCTTGAGGAGCGTGCACTGGGACTTGCAGAAACCTCCACTTCACATCCTCCATCTTCTGTCCGTTTCGTCAATCATTTGCAGCTGCAACGGCAAAATTTAGTTGCTGGTACTTTTGCGGATCTTTTCCAAATCACACCGGTACTTCCGGGTGTTGCGACGGTCGCGATTAAAGTTCAAGCAAAACTCTTACACATCTGCACCTCAGGGAACTACTCGTTCGGAACCTTTCCGTTCAGCAGCTGCTCTGATGCTTGTGGAACAGAATATTCATAGCTCATGAAGCGATGTATCCGGGAATCGTGAAGAGCTACTTTGAATTGAACAGCGATGTTGTGGAAAAATCGAGAAAAATCATAGACCTATGCTGGCACAGGTTTTCTGGCAACTTCTCCAATGTTGGTAGAGCAAAATATCATAATCTATAGTGAAGCGATATCTCCGAAGATCGTACAACCCCACCTCCAGCTTAGTAGATACATATGTCCAAAGGAAAAATACAGTACCCACTGTTTTTCTGAGTATCACTAGGGACAACTTCCATGTTGGTCAGCCTTTAATCGGTAAACACATGTGTCGTCCTCGAGCTCCAGAATTTCGCGAATCTTAACGGCTACGTACTGTTTTTCTCGGTTTTTTCTGTGACCAGTCGATGTCCTAGGACCCCATGCTGTCATCCTGTGCCAGGAATCCTGCAAAAAGCTCCAGACTTGACCAGATAAGCCATAATAATAATCAATATTTAATAATTTTACGAACAAGCCATATCGCATCAACAAAAACTTAGTGCGATAACAAGGCACGTGAAATCACCTGGGCACGTATGTGCCCAAACCACTTGATAAAAAAAACAAATAATTATAGATCCTGTTGTTTTCTGACTACAGAGACAACATGGAATCGAATCCAATCGAACCTTCACCATCTCAACAGTCAAGCCAAATTGCTACCGCTCAAAAATCTTACTCTAACGCAGCAAAAACTCGCCCGAGTGTTAATTTTCCAAAAAAAGATCAAGCCATCATTCTTAATGTAGATGAAAGATTGAAACGCGACGATTACATCAGGGCCGTAGCCAACTTAGTAGGACCAAAAAATATTCATTTCGCTTCCAGAACCTCGAACAACAGAGTCTGCATCTTTTTATCAAACTCTAAAATGGCCGACGAAATAACAATCCAACACAAAACAATAAAAATCGACAACATTGAAATTGGACTACGGAAGCTTATCACTCCTGCCAAAAGGCTTATAATCTCCAATGCATATCCGACGATTCCCCACTCAGTTATCGAAGAAGCGCTCAAAGAACTGGGACTTACTCTGGTTTCATCAGTCTCTTTCTTGAGAGCGGGCTCTCAAGAGGAGGATTTCAGCCACATACTGAGCTTCAGGCGCCAGGTATATGTGGCTCCCAATGATACCCTTGAGCTAGCGTCATCCATACTTGTCAACGATGAAAACACAGAACAAAGAATTTCTCTATCCTATGATGAATTTAAATGTTTTTTGTGTGGGGAACAGGGACACGGCGCTGCGGACTGCCCCTCCCCACAAAATAACACTTCCTCCCAAAATAAAACCTCCTCACAGAATACACTAAAACTGAACCCAACCACAATAACGACCTCAGCCATACTTGAAAACACCAACAACAAAGGCAAACGGCCTCCCCCTGAAAACCTAGACTCACCCCAGTCACAAACTACTCAAGAACCACCCTTCACAAATTTCGTTAGGCCCCAAACCAAAACAAAGAAAATAAAAATCGATAAAGCCGCACCCCTAGATCCATCATTGAAAAGATCGGAATCCACCGAGTCTATTGATTCAGTGACTGCACTGGAACCCTTACAAGAAGAAATCAAATCCAATCCAAAAAAATATCTGTTAGACTTCGATTCATTCGCAGCCTTTCTAGCGAATACGAAAGGTTCTCCAGACTACTATCTTGAATCGCTAAACTTCACAGATGACACACAAAGTCTCATAAACATGATGTCCACTCTCCACCCTCTCTTGACCAACCGAGGCCTGAAAAGCAAATTCACCCGGATAAGAAGAAAGCTACAACATCAACTATCGAAGTCACTCGCCAGCCAATCATTAGCAAGTTCACAAGAAGACATAGTCTCTTTGGCTGAATCCGAGAATGAATTATTTTAGACTCAGACCACAAAATCTTGATCAACACCTCTTTCGACAAAAATCATCCCACAAAACACCAGATTTGGAACAAACATGTTCATTTTACAGTGGAATTTGAATGGGTACTATTCCCATCTAGAAAAATTAAAACTTCTGATAACTTCAAACAACCCCCCCATAATTTGTCTGCAAGAAACCCACCTCAAGAGCGATCCCAATCTGAAAGGATACAAATGTTACTCCAAACATAGAATTGACAGAGAGAGATCCAGTGGTGGAGTATCTTCTTTCGTCAACCTGAGTTCCACTACTCAAGAAATCGATCTCGACACAAATTTAGAAGCGGTTGCGTTCTCCATCCAACTGAAAACCAAATTCTCCATTTGTAACATTTATAAACCCCCAAACAAAGACATCTCTCAACATGAACTAAAAAATCTGTTGAATCAGATACCTGCGCCATGCATAATCTTGGGAGATTTCAACGCACACAACACCTTATTTGGCTCCGTGTCCACAAATCAAAGAGGACAAGCTATAGAACAGTGGCTTAACTCTTCCAACCTAATACTTCTAAACATGGGATCGCCTACCAGATTTAACTCATTCAATGGAAATTTCAGTGCCCTTGACCTAGCAATATGCAGCCCTACACTCACACCTTACCTGACGTGGGAAACTTACCCCTATCTCTACGGCAGTGATCATTACCCCATCAGAATCCAAAACCACCAACTAAACCCCAAGAAATATTCGGTGGTCTACCCTAAATGGAATCTGAAAAACGCCAACTGGTCATCATTTTCCGAAGAAGTGGACCATAAACTTGAATCATTTTTACCTACTGACAACGACATCGACCAAACCGTACAAAACTTCTGTCAAATCATACTTGATTCAGCACACAACCACATAGGCAAAATTTCCTCCAATCCCAAAAAGTTCACACCTGTTCCTTGGTGGAACAAAGAATGTGCCGAGGCTATAAAAACAAGTAAAAATGCCCTCAACAAATTGAAGAGAACAAACTCCGTAGAAAATCTCTTGAGTTTTAAAAGGTTGAGAGCTAAAGCCAGATATGTTGTGAAGAAAAGCAAAAAAGAATCATGGGAAAATTATGTCTCTACTATCAATCCCTCGACGCCCATGACTGAAGTCTGGAACAAGGTAAAAAAGCTCAAGTCCATCAAACGTCCCCGAATCACAATAATAAGAGACAGCAACCAAATTTTTGACTGTGAATCCGATATCGCTGAGGTTCTAGCTGAACAGTTCCAAGCAAATTCAAGTGATCTAAACTTCGACAAAGATTTTTTACAATTCAAAAAACACAAAAAATCTCAGGAGATAAACAAACAAAACAATAATTTTCTCTCCATCAATTTGTCTCTTACTATCTCAGAACTCGAAGAAGCATTCAAATCAGCCAAGGACTCTCATCCTGGTCCAGACGACATTCCTTACTCTTTTCTGAAAAATCTGTCCTTCAAAACCAAGCTCGTCCTGCTCAATATCTACAACATAATCTGGCAAACACATGAATTTCCTAGCCCTTGGTCAAGCTCCATTGTCTCTCCAATTCTGAAGCCAAACAAACCAAGCGAAGACAAAGCCTCCTATCGGCCAATATCCCTAGCTTGCACCATGTGTAAAACTCTTGAGCGTATTATCAATAACCGTCTAGTTTGGCACTTGGAAAAGTCAAACTTACTTCATCCTTCCCAAAATGGCTTCAGAAAGCACCGATCAACAACTGACAACATAGTTCAACTGGAATCTGAAATTCATGAGGCTTTTGCGATCAAACTACATCTTCTGGGAGTCTTCTTTGACGTAGAGAAGGCCTATGACATGACTTGGACCCGTCCAATAATTGAAAAGCTAGTCCAATGGGGTCTTAAGGGCAACATCTTGGCGTTTATCCAAAACTTCATTCACAACAGATCTTTCAAAGTCAGAATCAACGGTATCTTGTCTCACAATAAAAAACTAGAAAACGGACTTCCTCAGGGCGCAGTCTTCAGTGTAACACTCTTTTTGATCGCAATAATCTTTTCCCAAACCCCAAACAACAAAGAGCCAGCTCATTTTCTGACCTCAAAAGCCACATGAAACGGATTTCCTTTAAAGTTCACTATAATGGTACTTTCGCCCTCTTTTTGACCAGTGTTCCTTAATAAGTCAATTTTCATAGTAATTCTGACTTCAAAGTCGAATGTTCAAATGGAATAGGTCCGCTTTTTTACTAAAGTAACCCTTGTTATTTACCATGACCTGTGAGGCATTGTGTAAAGTTGAAAATTACCAAATTTGGACTAGTATAAAGAGGTTATTCATAACCAGACTTTGAAGTTGAAATTAGGGTAATTTCGAAGTAATTGCGACTACCGTTGATAGCTTAAATTAACCTCGGAGGTAAAATGGACTTTAACGGCGAAAGTCAAGCGAAAATGAACTAATTTTTGCCCTACATAATGCCTTATAAACTTTAAAGAATTTGAAGGCATTTCTTAGGTGGAATCTAGGTAATTTTCAACTTCCAAAAGCTTTTTGAAGTCGATGGTAAATTTAGGGTTTTCGCAAGGTTAAATCTTGGTAATTTTTGATTTAAATAATGACTTTGTAGAACATTTGTCATACAAGGAAAATTTTATGTCAAACTCATGCATATTTCTTCTTCTTTAAGTCAATTTGACTTTAGCTTGGTAATTTGGCCCTAAATTGCAGCTTGGGCTCCAAAGTTGACTTTTTTCGGATTTGAAAAACTTTCAACTCAGATCAGGAACGTTTTGACAAAGGCTTTAATTTAGCATAAGCTGGTTTGTCATGATTATCTATTAACCTGCCAAATTTGGAAAGAATACAATCAGTGGCGTAGAAGTTATGAGGGGTCACCTCAAGTCAACTTTTCTTCGAATGCTTCTAAATTATTGACCCTCATAGCTCCTACACCACTGGTTGGATTCTTTCCAAATTTGGAAGGTTGATAGATAATTATGACAAACCAGCTTTTGCTGAATTGAAGCTCAATTTGTTAGAACGTTCCTGAGTTACAAATTTTTGAAATCCGAAAAAAGTGAAGTTTGGAGGGCTGTATTTTCGTCAACAGGCCGAACTTTGTAAAATGGTATGTAGGTTTTCGTCATGTTTTGACGGGATCTACCCACAGTTGAATTTTTTGCTATCATCTCTGGAACACCCTGTACCTTGCATAAAATTTCGGAAGGTGAGTCCTCTCAAAAATATAAGTCAAAAAGTAGGAGTAACATTTTTTCCTAAAATGCTTCCTAAGGGAATTACATTCCCTCAAAGGTACGAAGTGAAACAGAGTTTTCAATCATTTGCTCAAAAACCGTCAAGAGGAACAGCTTCAAATTTGGCGTGGGAATAGGTTCCTCAACAATGCAAATGTACATGCAGAATTTTAAATAAATCTGGCGAAGCTAGAGGGGGTTGGGGTAGGTTAAACTGTCAGAAAGAAATGTCTGCGATCCGTTCGTATTTTTGTTTGCACATTTGGATGGACTTATCCAAAGCTAAACTTTTATGCCCCCTGTATTTTTCCTGTAGGATGCACGGTTCACGAGTAAAAGTGAAAAAACCAGGAACGTGCGACATGACATGCGGTTATTAATTTTTTCTTTTTTTGTCGAAAGTTATAAGTTGGTACCAATCTAATGTGTAAATGAAAGTAAGAAACTATTCAAATGTGCAAACAAAAATACGACCGGAACGTAGACTTCTTTTTAGCAATTCAACCAAACCCCTTATTTCGACCCCACTGGTCAGATTTGTTTGGGTTTTGTTTCGTTTTTTTTTTTGGCACAGGGAGATTCCTCTACAGTGCCATCAGAAGAAAATTATTCGACACGTTCCTGGTTTTTCCACTTTTACTCGTGAACGGTGCATCCTACAGGAGAAATGCGGGAGGCATAAAAGTTTGGCCTTAAACAAGTCAATTCAAATGTGCAAACAAAAATACGAACGAATCGCAGACATTTTTTTCTGACAGTTCAACCTACCCCAACCCCCTCCAACTTCGCCGCCACTGGCCAGATTTCTTTAAAATTTTGCATGTACATTCATATTGTTGAAAAACTTTCCTACGTCAAATTTGAAGTTGTTCCTTTGGACGGTTCTTGAGCAAATAATTAAAAACTCTGTTCCACTTCGTACCTTCGAGGGGCTGTAACTCCCTTAGGAAGCAATTTAGGAAAAAATGTTACTGTAACTTTTGGACTTATTTTTTCAAGAGGAATCACCTCCCGAAATTTTATGCAAGGTCACTGAAACACCCTGTATACAATTGATTGATATAATAATAAATAATTATGCGTAAGTCTACTTTGCTGAGTTAGGGAGCTTGTGCTTTCTTTGACACACCTGCCTATTACAATTAGATCATTGGGTTATTATTGAGTGCATGATTCTGGTATATCACACCTCCCCCCTTGGAAAGAATGAGGCATATCTGAAGGGCATGCATCATTCCTGACAAGTTGTCGTTCAATAAAAAATTCCATTCACTATACATGGAATAATTACATAATGAAATTTTACTTTTCCTTTCGGTGAGAAAAAGTTTATACCAAGCATCAGCAATGATAATACATTAAACAATAATGAACATATTGTTACGATATCTCGCGTACGGGTTCGAATATAATTGAGACGATCGATTTAAAACACACACTGTTAATTTCTGCGTACTAGAATCAATACACGCCAACAAATATCTACTTGGAATTATCGCCGTGATTATCGTTCGCTTATCCGCTCGCTGTCTCTTCCAATTCAATACTGCTCTGAGCTGCCGGTTGATGCCTTATATAAGGCCTCCAAATAGTGTTCCCGAACTTTCTGTCTACTTCCAGCAAATTCCGGCATATGCGGTTTCTAGACCATTCCTGAACAATTACACACATTACCCGTATAATTCTGCCGGGTTCTGGAACGGCGCCTCCGCCAAAATGGACAGATGTGCCCTGATCAGGCATTGGAGTCTCCATTCAGTTTCACGTACACGAACGCTCTGGAATGCACCAGATCACTCCACACTTCTACACTGCGATCTAATGGATGAAAGAATCCAGGAAGATCGCGTGTTTACCAATATGCACAGGATTGCCGCTCGTAACAATATACAACAATGAACAAACATGTAAACATACAAAACATAATATTTGTATACGTGTTATAGTGAACACAAGATGTCCTTTTTCGAACATAAACAGTTTTTATTCATGCAGTTTTGAATGCACTGTAAAGTTCTTGTTGTCGTCTTTCAACGTGCAATTTGGTCCGTCGAGACCTACCACTTCATAAGATCGTCGTTGCACTTTGTCTAACTTCTGTCTGTTTTGGCATTTCACATTATACAAAATCTCCAGTTTCTAACTGGACGGGATTTGCTCTCAAATCAAAAGTTGACTTCCTATGCTCACTGTCTGTGATTGACAATTCATGAGCTCTCTTTCGCGATAATTGAAGACGATATTTCAACTCATTTGCAGAATTTACCATGTTATCAATCGGTTTCTTCAATTTGCATACCTACTTCACAACTCTTTATGAAATTGACTACATCTTTGTCCGAGTCTTTTTTCTTTTCAGGTTTGGAAATCGCGATTCTTACGTTCTTTAAAAGCTTTTTAGCTAATTCTTTGAGCTCATTGACATTTATAATTCTGAATATCTCGTCACTATATTGTAGTTTTACAGTCTGAATATTTTCTCCACCGGCTGTTTTGTTCAGCACGGATAAAAGTTCTCGCAAGGCTCTTTTATCTCTGGTGAGTACTTTTGACTCACTACCTTTCATTAGTCTTATTATCTGACTTCTTCATCAAATCTTCATCACCGGACTAAGTCCTGGACCTCAAACCCTCAGGTTTGTTGTCACTAATGACGTCTTTATGAATAACAAAATGTGAACTGCATTTCCTTATGACGAAACTAATACGGTCAGCTGATATTATGAAATTGAGTTGCGGAAGGTCGTATGTTTCTTTATTGTTTGTAACTTCGAACACCGCTGTTTGATTATCTGCTTGATGTGCGTTCTTTAATAAATTGTCTGTTTTCACGGTCCCAGGTCTGTATTAATTTTTTCTCTCTAGAGCCAATCCCAATCCCCTCTAATTTCGCTGCCACTGGTTAGATTTGTTTAGAACTTTGCACGCACATTTGCACTGTTGAGAAACTTCTCTCTACCAAATTTGAGGTTCTTACCTTTGACGGGTTTCTAGCAAATAATTAAGAACTTTGTTTAACTTCGTACCTTTGAGGGGCTGTAACTCCCTTAGGAAGCAGTTCAGGGTGAAATATTACTCCTACTTTTCGACTTATTTTTTTGAGAGGAATTACTTCCCGGAGTATTATGCAAGGTCACCAAAAGGAAAAAAAACTGTTTTTTTGACCTCTGCCAAAGAAAATTTCCTTGAGTATGAGGAATGGAACGGACACGACGACAATTGATGAAAACATTTTCGATAGATCCCTAAGCTCCTTCTATGGCACACATGACGATACCCAATGATCATTTTGTAAAAGCTCTTGCATCTTGAAAATTTGGAGGACCCCCATGAGCCCCCTAAGGGATGAAATATGGAGTGCTGCGGGTCAAATCGCTTGTTTTGGTATAAGGTACGCCCATGCAAAATCTCGTTACTCTACTCCAAAATGCAGTATCGATGTGTTTTTAGACGTGTACCGCTTCCACTATACGTGGTGGGTACTAAGTAAGTACCGTGCTTCGAACGCAAAAGGCGGGTAATCAGAGGTCACGTACCTACAGAAAAACGAGCAACCACGAGCAGGACTCCTCAGACACCGATCTACGATACTGTCCCGGAAGCCCACAAGACACCATGGACACGGTCCCCAAGGATGAAATTCCGTCCTGGCGAAATCAGCGGGCGATGACAAGGAACGGCGATGGACAGTTTACTCCCTGCCGGATTGGTCTAATCCTAACCTTCCTTTTTCAGCTGGCATGGATCCCATCGAAGGATGCGCTTCCTAGACTGGACTACCGTCGGCCCCGTTGCTGAACGCTAGCAACGCAAAGAAGTCCCGTGGAGACTGAGGGGCGGGAGCTAGGAGGTATCAGAGACGCATATACCGAAGGCCCCGCTTGAATCCTATATTGAAACGATTCATTTTGAGGTCTGGAGCTGCAGGATGAAACGTACCTCGGTGGAGATGGTAACCGGTAAAGCCAACCCCTGCGGGTGGATCGACACCTGCAGGTTTTCGCTTTGCGGAAATTGTCCAAGTGACCGAACTCCTTTTCTCTGATTATCGCAAATAAAAACCTTATCAAAACCTTTTTATTTTTTTTACTTCTCCGCGACGTTCAAACCGTATAGTCCTAGCGGTACACGTAAAAATGGCTCTAATTGTGACAAAAGTGTGAAATTTGGTGTGTGGACTCCTTAAAGCATTTAAAAGGTTTTTAGAAGGGGAGCCAAGAAAAATTTTGATTTTGATTTTTTATTTTTTTGTGACGTCATTTTTTTTATTTTTTTTTTCATTTTTGCAACTATTCAAGATTTTTTATATTTGCTTTTGTATTATGGTGAGTAACTGCTTAATCCAAGAAACGGAAGAGAAAATTTGCGAAAAAAATTAACTGAACTGAAATGATGGCGTTTTTTGTGAAAATCAATTTTTTCCATTTTTTTCAAAAAATACTGTGAATATGTGAAAAATTGAAAAAGGATATTATCCCTCAAAACAAGCCCTATCAGAAGTTATGGAAGTGTTTCTCAAAATTCCAAGCCGTTTTCGAGATATTTGGAAATATGTTATTTCTTGCGACTGTTTCTTCGTATTAGCTCCTATTTCATCAAACATATAACAGGGTTCTTTTTTCTTGAAAATATACTTCAGAATGATCAGACCGAAGATTTCCTAGAAGTTCATTGTAAATTGTGATTTTTCCAGTGGCGTAGATCATAAAAATTCAAATCGTTTCTACCCTCTCACCATACTTTCTACACCACTCGATTATTTGAAAAATACATGACATTTTGGCATTATGAGGATCATCCAAGATCACTCAGCATGACACTTCATCTAAAAAGCACACAATTTTTCCGCTGATCAGATCGACTGCGAAACAATGCATCTTGTATCATCTCCTCGATCATCTCCATCATGACTGTTTTAGATAAATTATAGTTGATTGTCCCCCCCCCCAGAGTTTTTGAATAGGATGTCATAACAGGTAGCTTTTGATAATCATCTTGTCAAATAAAATACAAATATTTACAAATAAATAGGTAGGTATGTTCCTATGTTCCAAACCGCAATAATTACAAAATAGATGCGATGACATGTATGCCTTCGACGCCAGTGATAGCCACTCAACCAACTTTACTGTTGATAAAGTGCAGAATTTTCAGTTTGGGGGAACAATAAACTATTATGTATCTAAAACAGTCATGATGGAGATGATCGAGGAGGTGATACAAAATGTAATGTCCGTTTTTATTACTATATTATCTTTGTAAAATTTACCTATTAATAAATGTTACTTTAAAAAAAAGTAATATTTAGCAGTCGATCTGATCAGTGGAAAAATTGTGTGCTCAAGATCGTCGATCTCATCTTGTTTTCAAAAGAAGTGTCATACTAGGTGAACTTAGATGATCATGATGCCAAAATGTCATATATTTTCTAAATAATCGAGTGGTGTAGAAAGTACGGTGGGAGGGTAGATAGAAATGGTTCGAATTTCCACGATCTACGCCACTGGAAAAATTACAATTTACGATAAACTACTAAGAAATCTCCGGTCTGATCAATCCTAAGTATATTTCTAAGAAAAAAGAACCCTGTGATGTGTTTGATGTAATAGGAGCTAATACGAAGGAACAATTGCAAGAAATAACATTTTTCCAAATATCTTGAGAACGGCTTGGAATTTGGAGGCACACTTCAAGAACTTCTGATAGGGCTTTTTTGAGGAATAGTTGCATTTTTCTATTTTTCACATATTCACATTTCACACAAAATTGAAAAGTTTGATTTTTACAAAAAACGTCATCATTTCAGTTCAATTGATTTTTTTCACAAATTTTCTCTTCAGTTTCTTGGGATAAGCAATTACTTACCATAGTACAAAGACAAAAGTCGAAAATCTCAGATAGTTTCAAGAAAAAAAAAAAAGAAAAAAAATGACGTCACAAAAAATTGAAAAATTAAAATCAAAATTTTTCTTTGCTTCCCTTCTGAAAACCTTTTAAATGCTTTTAGGAGTCCACACACCAAATTTCACACTTTTGTCACAATTAGAGCCATTTTTATGAAATTTTACTTATACCGCTAGGACTATAATTCAGTGATGTAAAATACCCGGGTTTTTATATATTGTTTCGCAGCCGATCTGATCAGCGAAAAAATTGTGTGCTTTTTGAATAAAGTGTCATGCTAAGTGATCTTGGATGATCATCATAATGCCAAAATGTCATGTATTTTTCAAATAATTGAGTGGTGTAGAAAGTATGGTGAGAGGGTAGAAACGATTTGAATTTTTATGATCTACGCCACTGGAAAAATTACAATTTACAATGAACTTCTGAGAAATCTTCGGTCTGATCATTCTGAAGTATATTTTCAAGAAAAAAGAACCCTGTTATATGTTTGATGAAATAGGAGCTAATACGAAGAAACAGTCGCAAGAAATAACATATTTCCAAATATCTCGAAAACGGCTTGGAATTTTGAGAAACACTTCCATAACTTCTGATAGGGCTTGTTTTGAGGGATAATTTCCTTTTTCAATTTTTCACATATTCACAGTATTTTTTGAAAAAAATGGAAAAAATTGATTTTTACAAAAAACGCTATCATTTCAGTTCAGTTAATTTTTTTCGCAAATTTTCTCTTTCGTTTCTTGGATTAAGCAGTTACTCACCATAATACAAAAGCAAATATAAAAAATCTTGAATAGTTGCAAAAATGAAAAAAATAAATAAAAAAAATGACGTCACAAAAAATTAAAAAATCAAAATCAAAATTTTTCTTGGCTCCCCTTCTAAAAACCTTTTAAATGCTTTAAGGAGTCCACACACCAAATTTCACATTTTTGTCACAATTAGAGCCATTTTTATGAAATTTTACTTATACCGCTAGGACTAGTACAGCTCATTGGCATTTACAAAATCTAAAATAGTAGTTTATACATCAAGGGACTAAAGTGAGTTTTTATTCCCGCGGATGAAGTTTGATGCCCGAGGGCCCTTAGGGCCCGAGGGCAGCAATTCACCAATGGGAATAAAAATGAACGTCAGTCCCGTGGTGTATACAAGATTTTTTGCAATACTGGAGCTGCCATTTTCATGTACCAGTACCATTCATTCTAAAAGTTTGGCGTTTGAATGGAGCGTGCGCTCCAACATAATGGCTTATAGCGCCTTTATTTTTGAAACGCGACCCCGTGTTATCCGAGACTTTATATTTTACCGGAAATAAAGGAGCATTTCTGTGTATAATTTTTCCAAATCGATATCGTGAAATCCGAAGTTTTCGTGAATTGAACACAAACAATGAAATATTTCGGATTCATTTTGCAAAATTTTCAAGTTTATCCAGCCGATTGATAACAAGGTGACTGAGTTGTGATACTTTGTGTGATTACCCAAGAGGAGACCTATCCAACAGTGCAAAAATGTAATGCCTCGTCTACAGACGTCCAAAGAAAATTGAGTTTTTGATTGCAGGAAAACCAAGGGAATAAAAATCTACTTATTTTCCCGCTAAAGGCGGGAGAAAAAGTGCACTTTTCGTCCCAGCATTGCGATAAAATTTTTTTTTGCCTCTGTTGACAAGCAGATAAGGCAACTTATGCCTTCGTGAGCTTAGCTCCTCAAAGTTCATGAGTCTTTATTCAAAATGAGCCTGCGTAATCTCCTACTTGTGCAAACACTGAATGCGTTGTTTCACGACACGAGGGCAGATTTTCCATTACTGGAAGAGAAGACGTAACCGGTTTTGCTCGTTAGCAAGTAACACATTTTCGCGGGATTGAACGGGACACATTTCGGATTAATAACGGCCCGGCCAATACTGCTCACGGATCGAAGCGGCCAGTGCTTGTGAACTAACAGTGTAGCAAACGAATGTCTTCAGATCTCATGATGAGGAGCGTCAGAGGACGTTCGGGACACAAAAGATAGAGATGCAGCTTGTCCCAGTCGAATTTTGAATGAGCAAGTCTCCCACCAACCCTGAGGATTCCATTCTCATCAAGAAAAAGTCTTAGCGCCAACAGTTGACTCTTCGGATGGACGCAACCACAAACCTTCAGTTTGTGAAGGTCCTGAGCAAAAGGACTCGACTTGCGCAATTTTCAACAATGTCTCCTTGCAATTCGGAAAAAGTGATGAACGTCAGTCCTCGAGCTTGGAAGATGCGTTGAACTTCCACCGAAGAACGAACGCTGCGACACAATTTTGTACAACTGGAAAATCTGATGAAGAAGTTCAGCTCATTAGCCTCCTCTGGAACCGCGTTAAGACAACACAACGAGCTTCGGCGGAATTCTGTAAGCTCTTTCAGCGACGGCAATGCAGGACTATTTTGAACTTCCAGTTGAGCCGTAGACAAGAACACGGAACCATGAAACCGAAAAGGCGAATCCTTGAGTTGTGAAGAAGTGACGCCTCGGGTCAATAGATCAGCAGGGTTATCTTGGCTCGATACGTGAAACCAATCATTCACGTCTGTCAAGTCTTGCACTTCCGCCACTCTATTCGTTACGAAGGTCTTCCAGCGGTTAAGAGGCGCTGTGATTCATGCCAAGGTGATCGATGAATCACTCCAATAGTGATATCTGGAAATTTCAAGACGAAGAGAGGTCTTCACCTTTTCAACAAGTTAGCATAACAGCACAGCTCCATACAACTCTAGGCAAGGCAGTAAGAGCTCACGCATGGGGCAACTCGAGACTTGGCAACAAGACGATTGACGGACACCTTGCTGATTGAATCCACTAAGCGGAGATAAACACACGCGCCGTGAGCTTGCTTGCTAGCGTCACTGAAACCATGGAGTTCGACAGTAGTTGTGCCACTGGATATCACATGTCGTGGAATTCTGAGGGAGTTCAACTTTGGAAATTCCTCCTGAAGATGTAACCAAATCACCTGCAAATGATCAGGAAGAACGTCGTCCCAACCTACCTGATGTTCCCAGATGGATTGCATAAGTATTTTTGCTGCAATAACAACTGGACCAAGAAGTCCAAGGGTGTCGAAATTGGACGGAATAACTGACAAAATTTGCCGTCTCGTTAGCTGTGATTGAGAGACAGAAAACTCATGGATCTCATATTGAATCGTATCTTGATGAGAATTCCACCCAATCTCCGAAGTTTTGCAATTCTCATGCTCGCCAAGGTACAAAACCCGCAGGTTGAAGTCACTCTGATCGGGAAGATCCTGAAGAACCGAAGAATCATTTGAGACAAGTTTCCTTAACTCAAACTGGGTAGAATTCAAAACTTCAACGACCTCATCCCTCACCCCAATCAATGATTCAACTGAGTCTGTTTCCGTTGATGGATCATCAACACGAAAGTGGTGTCTTATGACCTTGGAAGCGACCAGGTGTGGAAGCTCAACGTCAGGAGCGGGCTGCCGGAGGCACTTTGTGGCAAGAAACACATTTTACTTCTCTATTACAATATCCCTGAGTATGTCCAGAAGCTTGGCATTTTTTTGTAATGTGGGAGAACAGTAGTTCGCTTACGTCCTTCACGTGGGTCCTTTTCGGGCGAGTCGGTAGTTGGTCTTTGGTGTGAGATAGAATCGAACTCGAGTTTGGAAGTTTGTGGAGTTTCGAAATTTCCATTGAGAAAATTGTGATTGTCGCACCCAAAAAGGCCACTCCGAAGAGTCAAATAAAAAACTCCAGTCCAGGCCAGCAAGTCGTCGATAGGGGGGCTTTGAGTTTCGAACTTGGTGTGTGGATGAGTACTGAGTAGTAATTACACCATTACTGAATCGTTACAGTTTTATTCATATAACAACACACATTCCCTCAACAGATGACACAAGATTCTCTCAACAGTACAATAATGCAGCGTTTATTCAGTTCTCTTTGCAGTTATCCAGAATGGCGTCGATCCTGTAAAGGCTCTCTTCGTTCAGCCATTGCGTGTTGAAGATGTTGAGCAACACGCCGGAGAAAGGCGCAGGGTCCAAGATGTTGACCAAGAAGTTCAACAAAGGCCCGGCCACGGTGTTGAGGATATCGTCCAAAAGGTCCAAACCGCTCACGGTCACCTGCGAAACATGCAATAATTGTAGTTCTTATTCAAGCTGACCAAAAACTGATTTCTTACATCAGTGGTTTCGGTTGTAACTTTCAAAGTGTAGTCGTTCAAGGATTTGGGGTCGAGCACCATGTTCCAAACGCCCGCAGCTTGGACTCCATTGAACGAGATTCTGATGGAACAAAAGCTTTGTATCACGCCTTTGTTTGAAATTATTTGATATACGATTGTAGAGGATCTTACGTGAAGTCTCCTTCGGTTTGGATTGCCAGACCCAAAGGGCCAGTTATGTCGATGGTGTAGTTGGCCACGACGACCAGCTTGTCCCACCAGATGGCGTAATTGTAGTCGATTTCGCTGCCGTCTGCGGTCAGGGTACCTTCGACTGTTGTGACGTCGAAATAGACGATGTCTTGGATTTCCAGATGGTTGATTTTTGCGAAACCGCTGCAAAGTGTTTATTTGCAAATCGTTTATAATTTATTATTATTAGCTAAGTTAGTGTGCAAAAGTAGAGGCTGTGAGAAAATTTGTATAGTGCTTACGTTACGCCCAAAATATCAACGGGCAAGGTCATGTTGCGCCAGGACACGAAGGGGTTGTGGTCGGGCAATTTGGCCGATTCCAAGCCGCCGTCCAGAGCTTTGCCGACACAAGCGATCATCGCCAAAGCCGGTTCCTCCAGGTCGTTTGGTGCCACTGCAGCAGGCGTTTTGAAATTATTTTTTGGAATCTAATAAAAAATGGAAAAGCTCACCTTTAGAGGCAAGGGTGGCGCCAAGAATGGCGAAAAGCACAATGAAGCAACGCATCTTGTTTCAAGTACTGGTTTCTGGTGTCCTGCAAGGGAGAGCTCGAGGTAAAACTTGAGCTGTCTTCGTTGGGAAACTGACGATTCAATCTTTTGGAAGCGGTTTTTATACTAGTTTCGATCCACTTGAAGGTGGTACGTTTTTTGAAAAATAATCTTTCGAGGGGCCTTATGTCTGCTCAAAGAACGCTTTTGCTTATCTGATTTTGGTTTTTGAATTACAGTACGGTTTTTTAATCGCTTTTCGAGTACTTACCTGCTCAATACAATTTTCAAAATTATTTTGCTTTATTACAAAATTGCGTTTTGGCACTATCGTGAGTGTCTTATCATCAAGTCTTTGCTGAGCAATTTTCAAAAAAGTCTACTGAGATTTTGGTTCTAATCAGGGGATTGAAATGAAATAATGTGATAGATTCATGTTAATTGATTAAATGGAGGTGAAGCACTCTTGTAGATTGTATGTTAAAGGTGGTTGTTTGGTCTTGGAGGGTCCTTTCTGCACTGCGACCTATAAGGTCTTCAAGACACTTTTACTGAGAGTAACATTTGGATAGATAACAGATCAGCGAAGGGTGGCCGGCAAAATTTATGATAGGTGGAAGTAGTGGCTTTGTTCGGCGAAAAAATTGGAAGTGAACGTCATTAATCGGATGTATCTCTTTCATCTCTTATCTATTATTTTGGGTTTCAATAATTATAAGTGTTCGACCCAAACATTTGATCATATCTATAAAAACGCAGACCCTCATTATCAAAATCTATATTATATCGGGTATTATTTTGTATCGTGATCCGGATTGCTCCTATACAAAACTGCGCTAATCAAAAAAAAAACCTATTTAGACCATCTAGATCAACTCTGCAGGATCAGTGAATCTTTCAAGAATTCAGAAAATTTCCAATAACGCAAAAAGGCTGGCACAAAACTTACGAGTCGCGTTTTAGAGCTCGGCGATTTCAATTTTCCAGATTGCTCCGGTCAATTCCGGATCAATTTCGATCCATCATGTGCACGGACGTTGCGGGCGCGGTTTTCAAGCCGAATGGCATCCGGCAGAAGCGGAATGTTCCAAGATGTCTTCGTGATCTGATCCTTTATTCAAAATATAATGAAACTCTTCGTCGTCGCGCAAGAAAATTTGTTCTTCAGAATCCTCTTTCAATAATCACGTTTTCAAAAATCCAAGTAGCTTTTGGATTGAACGCAAGTCATGATTGTGTGAAGTGATATTATATGAAACTATGAGATCATCAAGACAAACAATGAACAGAAAACCATGACAATGTTGATATGATATGAGATCACATCAAAGCCGAGTGGGCTCAGTTTAAAAGTAGGTGAGTACCTGTGTACCGGTTATCACAAAAAGCTATTTTCTGGCCTTTAAAGCTCATAGCGTCCAAATTATTGATCACTCGAAATCAAAAATTCTCACAGGAATCTTCAGGAATCTCGTTAATGTTTCGAGAAATCTCACAGATCTCCTTAAAAATACTCAGAAATTTCATACAAACTCTGAAAATTGCCAGGTATCCTGCAGAAACCTGGTAAAATGCATAGAAATTCTTGGGAATTCCTGAAAATCTTTAGAAAAGCCTGCAAAATCATTTGAAAACCATCGTAGATCCTGTAGAAGGCTTCAAAAATTCATAGTCATTGTCAGAACATTTGTAGAAATCTAAACGAATTTTCAGGATGTGAAAATTTTCCAAAAACCTCAGAAATTCTCACAAAAATCCTAAGAAATCCTGTGGAAATGACTAGAAATCCTTCAAAATCTCGTGAAAATCCCTACAAGTTCTTGAAAATTTTAGAAATCCCGTAGAAAACTCTAAAAACCTTTCCAGAAATCTACTAAAAATTCTGGAGATCCCGTGAGAAGCCTTCAGGAATCCGTCGAGCTTCCGTAGAAATTTCAAGATATCCCTTGAATTCACATAAATTTTGAAAATCTTTTGATCTTTAGGAGCTTTCCGAACTTTTGTAGAAACCTTTAGAATATAAATATCACCTGGATACCCAAGAATGTTTAGAATTTTTTCTTTATCAATTTTCATAAATCCCTGGAAACTTGAGGGAATCTTCACAAAACTTTGTAAATTTCCCGCATTTCCGAAGAAATCTTGAACAACTTTGGCAAGTTTTGAAAACCAATACGAATTTTTTGGAAATTTCTAGGAATCCCTGGAAATCTTGTAGATTCATTTAGAAACTCCTAGAAATACGAAACAAATTTTCAGAAATCCTATGGTATATTTTTTAAAACTCCCCATGAATTCCCAGAAATTCCATGGAAACCTTCTAGGAATCCCCAGTAATCCTATAAAAAAATCTTTAGGAATTTCCACGAATCTTGTAGAATCCTGTGAGATCCCCAAAGTGAATATGTAGCGATAAATGAATGAAATAATCTCAAAAATACCTAGAAATCTTCAGAAATCCCTAGAAATTCTCACAGGAATCCTCAACAATCTCGTGGACACCTTTGGGAATTTTGTAGAAATCTTTGGAAACGCCTTGAAATTCTTGAAAGATCTCGTAAACTTTTCCAGAAATCCCTAGAATTTCATACAAGTCTCCATAAATTCCTAGAAATCCCGTAGATGTCTTGTGAAATCCATAGGAATTTTTGGGCGTCCTCAAAAATCCCACAGGAATCTTTGAAAATACCCAGAGATTCTTCAAAAATCTCGTAATCTCACAAAGTTCCTAGAAATCTCATACAAACTTCAAAAGTTGCCAGATATCCCGCAAAAATCTAGAGAAATGCATAGAAATTCTTGGGAATCCCTAAAAATCTTCAGAAAGGCAATCCCTCGTAGATCCCGTAGAAATCTCCCAAAATGTATGGACATCGTCAGAACATTTCTAGAAATCTATACGAATTTTCAGGATCCCGTGAAAATTTTCAAAAACGCTTAGAACTTTTCACAAAAATCTTGAGAAATTCCGTGAAAATAACTAGAAATTCCCAAAAATCTCGTAAAAATCCATGAAAGTTTTTGAAAATTCTTAGAAATCCCGTAGAAAACTCTGAAAATCTTCCCAGAAATCTACAAAAGATTTAGAAGATGCCGTGAGAAGCCTTTAGGAATCCGTCGAGCTTCCGTAGAAATCTCGAGATATCCTTTGAATACCCATGGATTTTGGAAACCCTTCGATCTTTAGGAGCTTTTCGAACTTTTGTAGAAATCTTTAGAATATAGATATCACCTGGATACCCAGGAATATTTAGAATTTCTTCTTTATCAATCTTCATAAATCCCTGGAAACTTGAGGGAATCTTCACAAAACTTAGTAAACTTCCCGCATTTCCGAAGAAATCTTGAAAAACTTCAGCAATTTTTGAAAACCAATACGAATTTCTTGGAAATTTCTAGGAATCCCTGAAAATCTTGTAGATTCATTCAAAAATTCCTAGAAATCTGAAACAAATTTCCAGAAATCCTATAGAACATTTTTTTAAACACCCTATACATTTCCAGAAACTCCATAAAGACTTTCTAGGTATCCCCAGTAATCCTATAAAAATCTTTGAGAATTCCCACGAATCCTGTGGAATCCTGTGAAATTCCCAGAGTGGATATGTAGCAATAAATAAAAAAAATCTCCTAGAAATCCGGAACAAATTTCCAGAAATTCTATAGTATATTTTTTAAAACTCCCCATGAATTCCCAGAAACTCCATGAAGACCTTCTAGGAATCTCCAGTGATCCTATAAAAAAAATCTTTGGGAATTCCCACGAATCTTGTAAAATTCTGTGAGATCCCCAAAGTGAATATGTAGCGATGAATTAATAAAATAATCTCAAAAATACCTAGAAACCTTCAGAAATCCTTAGAAATTCTCACAGGAGTCCACAACAATCTCGTGGACACCATTGGGAATTATGTAGAAATCTTTGGAAACGCCTTGAAATTCTTGGAAGACCTCGTAAACTTTCCCAGAAATTTCTAGAATTTCATACAAATCTTCATAAATTCCTAGAAATCCCGTAGATATCTCAAGAAATCCATAGGAATTTTTGGGCCTCCTCAAAAATCTCACGGAATCAATCCCTTCAAAACCTTCCAGAAATACTTTGGAAATCTCTGAAAATCCAGTAGAAATCTGCGAAAATCAATAGATATTTCTAAAAATTCCTAGAATCTTGAAAATAGGCTCAGTCGAAAGAAGGAATAGAGTTGAAAGTTCCTTCAATTTCCACAGATTTTAGAAATCCTTCGAACTTCAGAAGCTTTCCGAACACTAGTAGAGATCTTTAGAATATAGATATCACCTGGATAGCCAAGAATGTTTGGAATTTCTTCTTCATGAATATTTATGAGTCCCTGGAAGCTTGAGGGAATCTTCACAAAACTTCGGAAATCTCCCGAATTTCCGAAGAAATCTTGAAAAACTTCAGCAATTTTTGAAAACCAAGACGAATTTCTTGGAAATTTCTAGGAATCCTTGGAAATCTTGTAGATTTATTGAGAAATTCCTAGAAATCCGAAACAAATTTTCAGAAATCCTGTAGTATATTTTTTTAAATTCTCAATGAATTCCCAGAAACTCCATGAAGACCTACAAGAAATCCCCAGTAATCCCATGGGAAAATCTTTGGGAATTTCCACGAATCTAGTAGAAACCTGTGAGATCCCCAAAGTGAATATGTAGCGATAAATAAATAAAATAATCTCGAAAATCCCTAGAAACCTTCAGAAATCCCTAGAAATTCTTACAGGAATAGTCAACAACCTCGTGGACACCTTTGAGAATTATGTAGAAATCTTTGAAAACGCCTTGAAATTCTTGAGAAATCTCGTAAACTTTCCCAGAAATCCCTAAAATTTAATACAAATCTTCATAAATTCCTGGAAATTCCGTAGATATCTTGAGAAATCCATAGAAATTTTCGGGCGTCTTCAAAAATCCAACAGAAATCTTTGAAAATACTCTAAAAATTCTTCAAAAATCTCGTAGTCTTCCAAAGTCCCTAGAAATCTCATACAAACTTCGAAAATTGCCAGATATCTGGCAGAAATCTAGAGAAATGCATAGAAATTCTTGGGAATCCCTAAAAATCTTCAGAAAGGCCTGCAAAATCATTTGAAAACCCTCGTAGATTCCGCAGAAATCTCCAAAAATTCATAGACATCGTCAGAGCATTTCTAGAAATCTATACAAATTTTCAGGATCCCGTGAATATTTTCCAAGACCCTTAGAGCTTTTTACAAAAGTTTCAAGAAATTCCGTGGGAATAACTAGAAATTCTCAAAAATCTCGTGGAAATCCCTGGAAGTTCTTGAAAATTCTAAGAAATTTCGTAGAAAACTCTGAAAATCTTCCCAGAAATCTACTAAAAATTTAGAAGGTCCTGTAAGAAGCCTTCAGAAATCCCTCAAGCTTCCGTAGAAATCTCGAGATATCACTTGAATTCCCATAGATTTAAGAAATCCTTGGATCTTGAGAAGCTTTCCGAACTCAGAAATCTTTAGAATATAGATATCACCTGGATACCCAAGAATGTTAAGAGTTTCTTACTTATCAATTTTCATAAATCCCTGCAAAATTGAGGGAATCTTTGCAAAACTTTGTAAATTCTCCGCATTTTCGAAGAAATCATGAAAAACTTCAGCAATTTTTGAGAACCAATACGAATTTCTTGGAAATTTCTAGGAATCCCTGGAGATCTTGTAGATTTATCCAGAAATTCCTAGAACTCCGAAACAAATTTCCAGAAATTCTATAGTATATTTTTTAAAACTCCCCATGAATTTCCAGGAACTCCATGAAGACCTTCTAGGAATGTCCAGTAATCCTATAAAAAAAATCTTCGGGAATTCCCACGAATCTTGTAGAATCCTGGGTGATTCGCAAAGTAAATATGTAGCGATGAATTGATAAAATAATCTCAAAAATCCCTAGAAATCTTCAGAAATTCCTAGAAATTCTCACAGGAATCCTCAACAATCTCGTGGACACCTTTGGGAATCTTGTAGAAATCTTTGGAAATGCCTTGAAATTCTTGAAAGATCTCGTAAACTTTCCCAGAAATCCCCAGAATTGCATACAAATCTTCATAAATTCCTAGAAATCCCGTAGATGTCTTGAGAAATCCATAGGAATTTTTGGGCGTCCTCAAAAACCCCACAGAAATCATTGAAAATACCCAGAAATTCTTCAAAAATCTCGTTATTTTCCAAAGTCCCTAGAAATCTCATACAAACATCGAAAATTGCCAGATATCCTGCAGAAATCTAGAGAAATGCATAGAAATTCTTGGGAACCCCTGAAAATCTTCAGAAAAAGCTGCAAAATCTTTTGAAAACCCTCGTAGATCCCGTAGAAATCTCCAAACATTCATAGATATCGTTAGAACATTTCAAGAAATCTATACGATATTTCAGGATCCCGTGAAAATTTTCCAAAACCCTTAGAACTTTTCACAAAAGTCTTAAGAAATTCCGTGGAAATAACTAGGAATTCTCAAAAATCTCGTGAAAATCCCTGAAAGTTGATTGATTGAAAATGAAAATGATTGATTGATTGATTGATTGATTGATTGATTGATTGATTGAAAGTTCTTGAAAATTCTTCGAAATTTCGTAGAAAACTTTGGAAATCTTCCCAGAAATCTACTAAAAATTTAGAAGATCCCGTAATAAACCTTCAGGAATTCCTCGAGCTTCCGTAGAAATCTCGAGATATCCCTTGAATCCCCATAGATTTCAGAAATTCTTCCATCTTTAGGAGCTTTCCGAACTCTTGTAGAAATCTTTAGAATATAGATATCACCTGGATATCCAAGAATGTTTAGGATTTCTTCTTTATCAATTTTCATAAATCCCTGGAAACTTGAGGGAATCTTCACAAATTTTTGTAAATTTCCCGCATTTCCGAAGAAATCTTGAAAAACTTGAGCAATTTTTGTAAACCAATACGAATTTCTTGGGAATTTCTAGGAATCCCTGAAAATCTTGTAGATTTATTCAGAAATTCCTAAAAATCCGAAAAAAAAATCCCATAAATTCTATAGCATATTTTTTAAAACTCCCCATGAATTCCCAGAAACTCCATGAAGACCTTCCAGGAATCTCCAGTAATCCTATAGAAGAAATCTTCGGGAATTCCCACGAATCTTGTAGAATCCTGTGAGATCCCCAAAGTGAATATGTAGCGACAAATAAATAAAATAGTCTCAAAAATCCCTAGAAATCTCCAGAAATCTCTAGAAATTCTCACAGGAATCCTCAACAATCTCGTGGACACCTTTGAGAATTACGTAGAAATCTTTGGAAACGTTGTTGTTGTTATTACATTGTCGTTTTCGTTTATATTGTTTATTCTCACGTTGCTATAAAATGTATATTTTCGAAGCAATAAACTCCTATCTATCTATCTCTCTACAAAGTTTTGTGAAGATTCCCTCAAGTCTCCAGGAATTTATGAAAATTAATAGAGAAGAAATTCTAAACATTCTTGGGTATCCAGGTGATATCTATATTCTAAAGATTTCTACAAGAGTTCGGAAAGCTTCTTAAGATCGAAGTATTTCTAAAATCTGTGGGAATTCAAGGGATATTCCGAGATTTCTACGGAAGCTCGAGGAATTCCTGAAGGCTTCTTACGGGATCTTCTAAATTTTTAGTAGATTTCTGGGAAGATTAACAGAGTTTTCTACGAAATTTCTGAGAATTTTCAAGAACTTCCAGGGATTTTACGAGATTTTTGAGGATTTCTAGTTATTTCCATGAAATTTCTTAAGATTTTTGTGAAAAGTTCTAAGGGTTTTGGAAAATTTTCACGGGATCCTGAAAATTCGTATAGATTTCTAGAAATGTTCTGACGATGTCTATGAATTTTTGAAGATTTCTACGGAATCTACGAGGGTTTTCAAAAGATTTTGCTGGCTTTTCTGAAGATTTTCAGGGATTCCCAAGAATTTCTATGCATTTCTCTAGATTTCCGCGGGATATCTGGCAATTTTCGAACTTTCTATGGGATTTCTAGAAACTTTGGAAGATTACGAGACTTTTGAAGAATTTCTGGGTGTTTTCAAAGATTTCTGTGGGACGTCCTTGGAAATCCCACAGAAATCTTTCAAAATACTCAGAAATGCTTAAAAAATCTCGTAATTTTTCAAAGTCTCTGGAAATCTTATACAAACTACGAAAATTGCCAGATAGCCCGCAGAAATCTAGAGAAATGTATAGAAATTCTTGGGAATCCCTAAAAATATTTAGAAAAGCCTGCAAAATCTTTTGGAAGCCCTCGTAGATCCCGTAGAAATCTCCAAAAATGTCAAAGACATTGTCAGAACCTTTCTAGAAATCAATACGAATTTCCAGAAGCCCGTGAAAATTCTCCAAAACCCTTAGAAATTCTCACAAAAATCTTGAGAGATTTCGTGTGATCTCGTCAAAAAATCCCTGAAAGTTCTTGAAAATTCTTAGAAATCTCGTCGAAAACTCTGAAAACCTTCCCAAAAATCTTCTTGAAATTTAGAAGATCCCGTAAAAAGCCCCCAGGAATCCCTTGAGCTCCCGTAGAAATCTCGGGATATCCCTTGAATTCCCATAGATTTAAGAAATCCTTCGATCTTTAGAAGCTTTCCGGACTCTTGTAGAAATCTTTAGAACATCCTAGATATCGGATATCCAAGAATGTTTAAAATTCCTTCTTTATGAATTTTCATGAATTCCTGTAAACTTGTAGGAATCTTCACAAAACTTTGGAAATTTCCCAAATTTCTGAAGAAATCTTGAAAAATCTCTAGCAATTCTTGAGAATCGATAAGAGTTTCTTGGGAATTTTCGGAATCCCTGAAAATCTTGTAGATTTATTCAAAAATTCCCAGAAATCTTTTACCGGGTGGACCATAAAAAACCGTGCTCTGAATTTTTTCTTCTTCAACTTTCATTCCTTTACCGATTTTATCGAACTTTCCAGCATTGGATAGCCAATTGAATAGGCTGTCATTCCTGTATTTCAAAACGGCCGACACACTGGAATTTAAGATGGCAGAAACAATTGAAAATAGGCCTTCTTTTGTTCTCGTTGCTTTTCATTGAAAGTTTCCGGTAAGTCAAAACCAATAAAGTATCATGAAGGATTAGACCTTCCTTGTCAATTCAAGACCACAACCAATGAAATCGGATCATCTTCTGAGGAGCTATTGCGAGTTGAAGCGAAGCCTACTTTCCGTTTTTTTCATTTCCGCATAATTGACCCAAATTTGGGTATCCTGCCCGCCAATCCGCCATATGCTCATTTCTCAACCGATTTTCTCAAATTTGGTATCAGTGGGTAGCCAATTGGACAGGCTATCTTTTTTATGACAAAATGACAGACCTGTCAAAATCCAAGATGGCGGAAGCAATTGAAAAAAGAATTTCTCTCGTCCTCATTGCTTTTCAATAAAAATCAGCGAAAAGTCAATATCAATAAATATTATGAAGGAATAGACCTTCCTCGACAATTCAAGATAGCAACCAATCAAATCGGTTCATCTGACGAGGAGCTAGGGCCAGTTGAAGCGAAGCCTACTTTCCGTTTTTCTATTCCAACAAGGACGAATAAAGCCCATTTTCAAAAGTTTCTGCCATCTTGAATTTTGACATGTTGGCCATTTTCTTATATGGAAATGGCAGCCTGTCCAATTGGCAACCTAGCCATTGATACCAAATTTGAAAAAATCGATTGCAAAATAAGGATATGGCGGGCAGGATTCCTAAATTTGGGTCAATTATCCGGGAATAAAGGAACCGGCGGGTAGGCTTCGCTTCAACCAGCCGTAACTTCAGCAGATGACCCGATTTGATTGGTTGCAGCCTTGGATTGTCAAGCAACGTCTATTCCTTCATAATAATCTTTTTTTTTGACTTTCTGCTAATTTTTTTAAAAAGCATCAATAAGGACAAATGAAATCATATTTTCAATTGCTTCCACCATTTTGGATTTTGACATGTACGTCATTTTCTTATATGAAAAAGATGGCCTGTCCAATTGGCCAGCCATTGATACCAAATTTGAGAAAATCGATTGAGAAATAAGCAAACGGCGGATTGGCGGACAGGAGACCTAAATTTGGATCAATTATTATGCGGAAATAAAAAAAACCGTAAAGTAGGTTTCACTGAAGCGAAACTCGCAATAGCTCCTTAGCCGATAACCCGATTTTATTAGTTGTGGTCTTGAATGGGGTACTTGCCTATTTTTTTTTTATTGGCTTAATCGATAGTATGGTTAAAAATAATGTACCCGTATTTTTTCTTTTTCCTAAATTCCCAAAATTGCGGCCGCTATGCGTGTTTTAAAAATATATTTGTGACGTCACAAATATATTAGATATAGAACATAGAAGGGCTCTTTTTCCTCGTTGGGTTGGCAATGATATAACGTCGTCAAGGTGCCGTTTTCAAACAACAACAAGATCTGAGTCTGACTGACAACGTCAAACCGCCGACCGTAATTTCTTCCTGTGCCCTTTTTTTTTGCCTTTGACTGCTTTGATCGAGGCTTTGATCTACGCGGTAAGTACCTACTCGTTTTGTTCATTTCTTGTTCAACCTAACTAGTCTCTTTCTTTAGTCTTCAGTGCTGTCCACCTAAAAGCCTTTCGCATGTTTGTCACCCGTGCTCTGACCTGGCTGACCCTCGGCTTTATTTCGGACATCAGTGTTCCTGCTCCCCACATTTTATTTGGAGATCCATCGCGTCCTCCTCACATGGATCTCTTGTAGCTCTAAAGTATTACCTATCCGGAATTGTATGCTAATGATGAACCTATAAAAGCTCACTGTTCATTTTCGGCCTCTTATTTCTGTGCTATTTGGTAATCCTCCAGATTTTCCCCTGGAAATAAATTATCTCGACTGAGACAGTGTTATAAGAGGTTTCTGGAGTCAGTTTCTACGAAACATTGTTCGATTTTATTGTCTAAATGCTCACGGTGAGAGAATTCGATAGGAAACCGGTTTTGCGATAGCATGGTCAAAATGACAGTGTCACAGTGACATCCCTGACATTCTTGATTATTCCATTGTCACACAGTCAGACCAACCCCACTCAAAATCCCTGTCCTGGCGCGAAGCTTTTAGGAGGATTTTTCAAATTCGTTTTTTTCTGTAGAAAACGACGGAATTTTTGTGAAATTCTCAGTAGAGTCCCCTTATCACTTATACTAGCAATCAAAAGTATTTCCAGCTGAATCTATTCCATTGGCAAGTACCCCATTGACAAAGAAGGTCTAATTCTTCATAATACATTATTGGTTTTGACTTTCTGGTAACTTTCAATAAAAAGCAACGAGAACAAAAGAAGGCCTATTTTCAATTGTTTCTGCCATCTTGAATTTTGGTATTTCCGCCATTTTGAAATTCAGAAATGATAACCTATTCAATTGGCTATCCAAATCTGAAAAGTTCAATAAAATCGGTAGAGAAATAAAGATTCTAACTGAAAAAATTCCGAGCACGGTTTTTTATGGCCCACCCGGTAAAACATTTTTTAAAAACACCCTATAAATTCCCAGAAACTCCATGAAGACCTTCTAGGAATCTCCAGTAATCCTATAAAAATCTTTGAGAATTCTCACGAATCCTGTAGAATCCTGTGAGATCCCCATAGTGAATATGCAGCAATAAATGAAAAAAAGTCTCACAAATCTCTAGAAATCTTTAAAAAACCCTAGTAATTCAAACAGGAATCCTCAGAAATCCCGTGAACACCTTTGGGAATTATGGGAAATCTTTGGAAATGCCTTAAAATTCTTGGAAGATCTCGTGAAATTTTCCAGAAATCCCTAGAATTCCAAACAAATCTTCCTAAATTCCTAGGAATCCCGTAGAAATCTTGAGAAATCCTTGAGTGTCCTCAAAAATCTCACGGAATCAATCCCTTCAAAACCTTCCAGAAATATCATTGAAGTCCCTGAAAATCCTGTATGGTTCTGCAAAAATCAATAGATATTTTCAGGAATTCCTAGATTATTAGAAATAAGCTTAGTCGAAAGAAGAAATAAAGTTGAGAGTTGAAAGAAATGCCTCAGAAATCTCATAAAAGTCTTTATAAGCTCTCAAAAAACTTGTATCGAAAGTACAGAAATGTAATAAACCGTGCAAATCTTCAGAAATCCCGAAGAATTTTGCAGAAATTTTTATAAATGCTTCAAATTTTCTAAAATCGTAAGAAAACTCGTTCCCTGTGAACTCAAATCTTCATTTCGCCCGCAGAAATCTTGAACACAATAGAAATTACATACACACCTTCAATCTCAGATCTCTTTACTCATTTTCAGAAATCCTTAGAAATCCATAGTAACCCCGGTAATGTCTTTGGAAATCCCTAGAAACCTTGTAGAAATCTTCAAAGATCCCTACAACTTTTGTAGAAATGCCTAAAAATCCAAAACGAGTCTTGAGGAATCCCTAGAGATTCCATGGAAATGTACAGAGACTCCTGGACATTTTAACAGGACTTCTCAGAAATCTAGTGAATATCTTCAGTATTCCTGTGAAAATCTTGTAAAATTGCTACAAATTCTTCACGAGTCTCTTGGCAAGCTTCAGGTATCTCTTGAAATGTTATACAAAATCTTTATGAATTCCTAGAAATCATGAAGAAATAATTAAGATCTTCAGAAATTTTTTGGAAGCTCTCTAGAGAATCCCGTAGAAATTTCCAAGAATTCATGATTCCTAGAAATCGCTGGGGATTTTTAAAATGCCACACGAATCGTAAAAACTCCCTGGACATCCTGTAGGAATCCTGAAAAATCTCAAGTTTTTGGGAATCGCGTAGAAATATCCAGAGATTATACAAAAATCAGTAGGCCTACGGCATACAGGCAGGCGGTGACGTCACTGGTGCTAATAGGTAATCAGGGGGTAATTACGAAGTGTTAATTGATCAATTGCGAGGTGCTGATCAGATAGGCGTGAGATAATAACCGGACAATTACATGTTGATTGGCAGGTGTTGGATAGGTGTTAGTTGATTGATTTTTTCAATTGATGATGCCGACAGCCCCCCTAAGGAGTCTTAGCGCTCCGTACAGCCTTCTGGAGGCACCGTGGTCTCCTTATGGACATGGGGGCCATTAGTAAGGCCCTTTTGGCAGCAGAACGTAGGGGAAGAATCAGCTTGATTTCGATTCGACTTTGAGGGGTATGGTCGTGAAAAGCATTATTTTCCCTTCACTTCGCACATTTTACAAAAAGTTGGTGCCGAAGTGAGTTTTCTCTAGCAACTGGTTGAAAAGTTTCTGAGTTTGAATTTGAATTCCCGAGTTGAAGAGGTAATTTCGGAACTCTGTCTGAATTTCGAGATGAAACTACCAAGTCATTGAGATAAAGGCGGGAGTCCTGAATCAAAGTCTAAATTGTCCAGATATCTCAAAATTCACCCAGTTCTGACTTTCCGAGGACAAGTTCGAAGTTCAGAGTACGGTGAAAGCCAAAATTGCGAGTATGAGACTGAATTTCCGACTTTAAATGAAAATTTCTGAGTTGAAATGGGAGAATTTTGATCCGAATTCCGAGATCAAGCTAAAGTTCTAAGACGAAGTTAGGAATTTCAAGTTTGATGGAGATGGAAGTTTTCCGCAAGTTCAAGTCTGTATTCCCCAGATATACTCCAAATTTACCCGGATTGAGTCTGAGTTTTCATGAAAAAGTCAGGTTCAAAGTATGTGAAAGCGGGAATTGCGAATTTGAGAATAAATTCTTCGAGTGTTCATATTAAATTCGTGAGATAAAGTGAAAACTCCAAGATTTTGGATCCGAATTCCGAAATTTCGAGTTTGATGAAAAATGAGATCCAAATTGAGGTTTGAAATCTCCAGAAAGCCTCGTAATCATCCGCAGGTTAGGTCTGAGTTTTCAAGAAATGTCAGAGGTTCAGAGTATGATGAACGCGTGAATTATGAGTCTGATACCAAATTTCTGAGTTCACATTGAAACGACCCCAGCTATCGTCCTGGCCCCTGAATGGGTAGGCAACCCATTATACTGGCATTTAATTCAACTTATTTGAATTAAATCACTTTTCCCGCTTTTGGAACCGCTTGGCCGATGATCATCTAGTATCAGGACGACATCCCGTTGTGCCTCTCTTCTTGTTGTTCGATTATAGAGTTCTCGAGATTGTTGAGACAGGTCTGACTACAAGTTTGAACGCAATAAGACACAATATAAAATTTTAACGTAACATCAATCTATTGACTTCTATGTACAGTTCAAAATGTTTAAATAATGGCTCGCTCCTATACCTAGTCCTACCTTCACATCGCAGGCTAAATTATCTAAAAGATCTAACCTATTCCCGAAGAGATAACTTTCCCCTAATTATTTCAGACGTCCCAACACCCCAACCCTCCGACGAACACCTGACTCTACACCTTGACCGACATTTAATTCTGACTGACTTTCGCGGCTCAAAGTTCATTTTGTGGTTACATCAGATCCAACATTTATGTTAGTGTTAGAGGTTATGTTAGGGTTAGGCCCGGCTTCTAGACACTGCAAAGAGAAGAGTGACTTCGACCACGAATGCAATCTAAGATTTGTGGGCCGGTGTGTGCGGTGGCCCCCTTTTTTTTTTATTATTATCATTATTATTATTATTATTATTTGGTTACTCCACCTCACAGGTCGAGACCCATTTCTGAGGTGGGAGAAGAAGGAGGGGGAAACACAAAATCAATCTAGTTCTCGATACCATCAATTTTCGAGAAAACGGCTCTGATGAATTGAGCATTACAGCTGAGAATATCGCATTCCTTCTCGATGTAAGAATAATTTCGGATCATCTGATGGACAGGTGAAGACGCCAAGACGTTCGTCCTCGCAAAAGGCAGGTGAAAGAGTTGAGAGGCGCGCGAAGAGGGCCTGGGCACACGAAGACCAATACGCCCGAGCAACTCAGGACAGTCGACGTCACCGCCGACCACACCGAAAAGAAACAAGACGGAGTGCATATGACGTCTACAAAGCAGTGACTGCACGTTAAAGCGCCGCAAGAGATGTTGCTGCGGCGTGCCGCGCTCAGGATATGTACCCGTCAACATAAATGAGGATGTTTTCAAAAACCTTCTCTGTACCCTCTCAAGTGCTGTTATGTGGACATCGTACACCGGAGCCCACACAATCGAGGCGTATTCGAGGCGGGTACGTACAAACGAGAAATATAGGGTCCTGAAGGTCATGATGTTTGTCATAAATCTGCACCCCCGAAGAACAAACCCAAGCATCCTAAGCGACGACGTGACGACGGACTCCATATGATTTACAAATGTGAGTTTGGGATCGAAAGTGACTCCCAAGTCCCTCACAATCGCAGGCCTGCCCAAAACCCTGCCACCGATGCTATAGTCAAAAATCACAGGCGACGTCATTCTGTGGTAGCTCATGATGTTACACTTCTCGATGTTCAGAGAGAGCTGGTTACGATTGCACCACTCATTCAAGATGTCAAGGCTCCTCTGCAACTCGAGACAGTCCCGGAGCGTGTGAATCGATCGATAGAGTTTCATATCATCGGCGTACAGAAGACAGTTCACACCAAGACCGGCGACAATGTCGTTGATGAAGATGTTGAACAGATCAGGTCCCAAGACAGTGCCCTGCGGAACACCGGACGGCTGTGTGAATGTAGCAGAACGAACGCCGTTAAGTTGTACGTATTGACCGCGACCATTCAAGTAAGATCTGAACAAATCAACGAGAGGGGCCGAAAAGCCCAACGATCCCAATTTATCAGTTAGGATAGAATGATTCAGCCGGTCGAAAGCCTTGGAAAAATCTGTATATATGACATCCACCTGGTGCTTTAGGTCTAAATTCTCGGAAATAAACTGAGTGATACATGTTAAATTGGTCGTCGTTGAACGCCCAGGCATAAAACCGTGTTGGGACACCGTTAGCAACCTGCTTACGTAAGAAGAAATGTGATCATGGAGGATGAACTCAAAGGCCTTGGAAAAATTGTTTATGATCGCAATAGGGCGGTAGTTGTTTATGTCACTTTTGTTGCCCTTCTTGAAAACCGGACTCAGACGGGATGTCTTCCAGAGATCGGGGAACGTCGAAGTTCTCAAGATCAGATTGAACAGGATGTGGAGAGGTGCACAAAATGCAAAAGCACAATCTCTCACCAAGAAGGCCGGTACCAAATCAGGACCCGTGGTTGGCTTGGATGGTATTCTTTTAAGAGACGATAAGACCGTCAACTCCGAAACTGATGTTAGTTGCAGGAAGAGAGAGGTCCCGTTACTTACTGGAGTCGGGGAAGGAACGTTATTATTATTGCCAGCGGTGTTAAAGTTCTCAACAAATGCGTCGGCGAATGCGTCCACCATGGCCCTAGAGCCACGCAGCTCTGTGCCGTTAAAGACCATCGCAGAAGGCAAACCCCCATCTCTTTTCCTAGAGTCAATGTGTGTCCAAAAGGATCTAGGGTCAGTTCTTATCTCGCGCTCGACACGAATGCTGTACTTCCTACTAGCCTCAACGATCAGACATTTAAGCCGGGATCTGAGTACCTTAAACTTGCTATAGTTTTCTGCAGTGGGAATTCGTTTGTATCTGCTCCACACTCGTCCCTTCACCCTCAAGAGTCTGATGATACTACCGTCGAACCAGACGGGATATGCTCCGCCTGACTTACCTCTTTTTGGGACGTGTCTATCTAGGATTTTATAGAGTCTGTCATAGAAAGCAGCCAGTGCGTGGTTCGGATCGTCAAAAACAAGCAGAAAATCCCAAGCAGAGTCTGCCAGCTCACTGTATAGATCAATGAAGTTTGCCTTCTTGAAGTTGTAAGCTTTTAGTTGTACAGGTGGCTCAGATCTCCCTCGAGGGCAGCCACAGTCAAACTCGATAGAAAAGGCCGGGTGGTGAGCATCCTCAGCTAGGAGTACGTCAGGGGGCGTGACGACGCGACAGGAGAAATTGCCCAAGACAAGATCCAACAGCCGCGAATTGTGGTTGAGCTTTGTATTAAACTGTGAGAGGTTATGAAATGCACAAAGGTTGTTGATCATTTGCACTTTCCTGGTATTTGGGATTAGACCATTTTCGCAGTTATGATACTCAGGGACATTAAAATCGCCGACAATCAGGATGTTGTTTCCCAGAAGCAGGTGGAGGTTCTCCAAAAAGTGCAACGCACTCTCCAGCTCGGTAATACTAGCTCTTGGGGGAACGTAGACATTAACAAAAAAGTAACTCACGCCACGCAGGATAACCTTGACAATAATGAGATCGATGAGGTCAAAACCCGCAAGACTCACATCGAGATCGGCGCAGTCTATCAGCAATGATTGGTGACTCTTATGGACGGCAAGGAGAACGCCACCCCCCCTACTGAGACCAACCCTGTCGAAGCTTCTATCAGACCTGAAAACGTTGAACTGAGCACAATTAAAGATTTCACCATTTTCCACACTCGGGTTGAGCCAGGTTTCGGTCAAGGCAACGACGTCATAGTCAGAGCCGAGGATCGAGCTGTAGAACTCCGACACCTTCGACAACATGCCGCGAACGTTCTGGTAGTAACACAGGAACCCACCACCACCGGCTCCAACGACAGACCGCAAGCGCCGCCCCGCACCCCGCACCCCCCCCCCAGAGAAGGACGCTCGTTGCTCTTACTCGAAGAAAAACTAGTTGATTGCTACCTTAAAGATAGGAGGTTGGTTCTCAAACTGTCACGAGCTCGAATATAAAAAGGACACTTTGGGTCAGAAGCAGCGTGCGAGCAGTCAGCCCCCCCAGCAACATCCGTGGGCCTCGAGCCGGCGCAATTAACACATCTCAAACGATCCGAGGAGCAATCTGAGACATCGTGATCTCCACTGCATTTCTGACAACATGTATCATTGGGACAGTTCTTAGCAGTGTGGTGATATCTGGAGCATTTAAAACACCGAATAACCTCAACAGCGTCGAAAACAGAGCAGCTGTTGTAAGCAATAAAAACATGTCCAGCTCGTGTAATGCTATCGTAGGACGTGCGGTCTAACTGTACCAATGCCTGAAAAATATTCGCGTTCTTCTTGGTGTGCCAGAACTTAATTAGCTTGCATTCAGAGCCCTCGCTCAAGAGGTGCTTGTTCATGCTGGTAAAGTAACCTAAAAATTGACTCTCACTAACGTCCGCATCAATGCCAACCACACGAACTCGAGGATTAATGCCCTTGGCCACCCGAACCTCATAATTAGGTGACAGTCTCTCATCGACACACTTTTTAAATTTTTCGCTATCCTCATCACTTTTGCAGCCAATTACAATGGCACCACCCTTCATACCTCTTATCTTGGAAAACTGAATGTCGGAGTCAGTGGGATTCATCATATCAAGGAGGTCAGATCGAGTCTTCAGGTTTTCCTGCGGGGTTTTAGGTTTGATGATAAGTGCTGGCTTAGTATTGTCTTTTAGCACGGAAGAATACAAACTGGTGGAGCCTTGAGGGACCTGCTTATTGTCTAGTGTCGTGTGTAACCTATCAATCTGGCTGCGGAGTTCGTTGCTGTGGCTCTTAAGCGATTTCAGTTCAGGAGCGAGGCTTGAAGTATCAATAAGGGCATTGGAAACATTACCGGCAGCGCTCGAAAAACCGTCAGTCACCAGCTTAGACAACTCTCTAAATTTAGAATCAAAACTGCTTATTAGGTCCCTTTTCAGTTTCTCAAGCTTTTCGTCCAGGAGGGATACCCAACCATCTTTCACGTTTACATCACAGCGCAGTCGGCATACATCACAAAGGTATAAAAAATTCTTCTTGCCACCCAATAGCTTGTACTCGGCATCGCTGATCCCGACGCAACTGCAGTGATAAGCGTCACCGCAGGTACCTTCACAGGCTAGCATAATGCCCCCAGCCCGGCCAAGCCGGCAGCTGGCACAATTTGGCATTATGCAAAACTCCTCAAAATACAGAAGGAAAAATACCAATTTGCAAGTAAAAGTGTGTATAAATAAAAACGAATAAGATAAAAATAAGATATCAGAATAAAAACGATAGTAGGTACAGATAATAAAAATTCAAATCGAATGCACCATATGCATAAGGTCAGAATAATTAAAAGCACAAAATGACAAATATAAAATAGGTGAAGGATCTACAAAATAAAACACGATACAGGAGACAATTATAACAATAATCAAATCAATAAAATTAGGGCAATGGCCTCGGCAGTGTAATCACTGTGATTTTTTTGCCACTCGATAAAATGTTATCAACATAGGTACCTACCCATTTGGCTAAACAACCGAAATCCACGAACAAACCAACCACAAACCATAGCTCATCCCCTGGTCTCTTTTCCAGCTCCAGGAGCACTGGACCGCCCGAAGAAGGTGACACCCTCGCAACACCACCACAAGGGAAGCCGAAAAAGGACGAGACACCAATTCCAACGTGAGAAGCAGACCACAACAGAGCGAGCAAAATCCACACAACCACACACCTCGACCACCTTATCACTTTTTTATGGAGCCTCTTTTCAAAGGCTAACGCTCTTTTTGGGCTATGGTTCTCTTTTGCCCGTTTGGAAGGGATTGGATATGGCTGGCCTCTGTGGGGGCTTTAAACCTGTTTTCGCCGTGAATTGCCCCCAACGCTCAGAAAGATTCCCATGATCGAAAGTGCCTATAACCGGAAATGTTGAACCAAATTTCGCCCTTCCAAAAACTTTCGAACCGATGGTGTACGCGAAACAATTACTCAAGTCAAGGTACTAATTTAATGTGAAGAACGTTTTGAGCACGCCCCGTATACGCGCTAGTTCGTTGTTGTTTAGTAATTTGTGAGAGAAGGCCGCAGCCAGGAAACCAAAACGCAGAGAATAGACTACACAGGGTGTTCGTCGAAAAGCCGATGCGGAGAGGCGTCGAAATAATCTTTACCCTAACGCGAAATAATCGCCGTCTACACTATTCCTGATCGAGCCCTAATAACAATTCATTTTCACAAAGTCCCTATCTGAACGGTGGCGTCGCTGGGTACCGGCATGAATTCATCAGTTTCGAATAAGAACGTTCCCATTCCCGGGACAACTCTACATGGAAATATCCGGAACTGTCGTGGCGCTAAAACAAAATCATTAGTTTCAAGGAGGGGGGGGGGGGGTGTCCATCAATCCGATCAACAATTACGACTCTACGGCAGGGCCGATCGCAACGCGATTCTATTTTATTTCAATTACTTGATTTTTCACGTAGTTCTCAAAATTTACATTTTCCGAATAACTAGGAACTTCAGAAACGCAGAGGAAGCTCACCCGCGAGTTTCCAGATCTAACCCACTAGGTCCGGTGCTCTGAGTACCGCAGTCACAAAGCCAAGTCCAGAGGGCCCAAGAGCGCGAATACCTTTCTATGAAGGTATCCATCAAAGGACGAGGCTTGACAGTGGCTGTACCTGACGGCAGACAGTAGCGCAGATACCAGCACGTGCAGGCAGATTCAGAAAGCACGCGTGAGCCCCATCATACATTTTTCCGACAAAGCCTAACCGTAAGCAACTATCCCAACTCACCAAGACTAACCTCCCGCTCGTCGAGGTCATCACTCCGCCACACGAGATACCGAAACGAGAGACCTCATTTCTATCGGGCCTGGTTCATTTAGGGGTTTCAACTCGACATCCTCGAGGCGGGCTAGAACTCATCGTGGAGGGAACGCGACTCAGCATCCTGGAGGGGGTTCGAAACACTTCGTCAACGGGTCCCAACTCTGCGACTTGGAGAAGGGTCGAAACTCAGCACCGGAAGGGCCTTGGCACATCGACCTGGAGAAGGGCTGGAACTCGTCGTCGGAGGGCTCTGACTCGACACCTGGAGGCGGATCAAGACTCAACGTCCAAGGGCTCTGACTCGACATCCTAGAGACGGGTTGCAACTCAACGGGGGAAGCAACTCATCAGTCTCTCGGAGGGTCAAAACTCAACCTGGAGGGTTCTCGACTCAGCGTGCCCCCAAGGGGACCAAAACACGACTCCGAAGGGTTCCAACTCGGCTTTCTCCAGGGGGCCTTTGAGACACATCAGCCGGGGGAAATCGACTCGTCATTTTCCAAGTGGGCTGGGACTCATCATTGGGGCTTCGACGCTTCGGCCTCTAGGAGGGTCGCGACGCAACATGAACGGGTTCTAACTCAGCTTCCTCGAAGGGGACTAAAACTCTTCGCTAACAGGCCCGCAGAAGCACTCGGCAGCGGACGTGACAAGTCGGGAGCGGACGGCAGCCCAGGAGGATTGGTCCAGGTACCACGGTCAATCTCCGGCGATATCCTCCATTCCCAGCAATTCGGAATATTTTAGTGCATCCAAAACGATCGCGACCGGGGTATAGGTGTAAAAATTCCGATAGGTAATTTGAGAACAGAGCGCACCGGTGTACGGTGCCGGCGAGTCGGCGACGTGGCTAGCCAGCGGGTGGCGGGTGACCGAGCGCGGACCACGAGGCTCCGATGCAGCGGGAGCAGGACCGATGCAGCGGGAGCAGGAGTGCGCCAGCACTCTAGCCGGTTGTTGGAGCGCGGTTGCGTTACTTAATGCGCACTTCTTTTCACCATTTCATCGGACGCCGTGCAGCAACTGATATTGAATCGATGAGGGGCCAGTAAATTATGTTGTAGAGCTTTTGCGGGATTTACACGAATGAATTAAATAACTAGCGACATCTTTTAATGATGCCTTGACTCTGAATATTCACATTCTCATACCTCGATTTCACGGCTTTGAATTATTTTCCTCCGGATTATTTTTGGCCCGCCAAAAGCGGGTGGCTTCAACATTGAAATTTTCCCGGGGATTCCGGGACAGAGCTGGAGTCGAATTCCTCAGATAAACTTACGATTTCTCGGATTAAGCCTATTCAAGATTAAGTGAGAACTCCAGAATGTGACAAAAACGAAAATCGTGAGTTCAAGGCTGTATTTCTCAGTTTAAATCTGGATTTTCATGTCGAGATTTTTTCATTTTGAGTCTAAATTCCGAGACAAATATGAACTTTTCTGATGGAATTGGAAATTTTGAGTTTGATAAAGGCGAAAGTCTTAAATGAGGCACCCAGATTGCTCAGATGAGCTTAAAATTCACCTAGAATGGGTCTGACTTTCTGAAAAAAGTTCATATCGAAAATTGCGAGTTTGAGACTGAGATTCCGAGATTTAATTGGAATTTATCAGTTCAAGAGGAAATCTTTTTTGATTTTGGATCTGAATTTTAAAATAACGCTGAAGTATTAAGATCATATCGGGAATTTCGAGTTCACAAAGGCGGAAGTTCCAAATCACATTATCTGAATTTCCCAGATGAAGTTATAATTTACCCAAAGCAAAAATTGTGAAGTTAGGAGTTTAAAACTAAAACCGAGTTTAAGTGGAAATTTTTGGATGTCAGCTTTGAATTCCTAAGCAAAGCTAACTTTCTTAAGGTGAAGCCGAAGTTTTCAAGATAAAGTTGAAAATTCGGAGTTTTATGAAAGCAAAAGTAACAAATCAAGGTCTCAATTTTCCAGATAAAGTGAGAACTCAACCAGATTAAGCCTGTTTCCGAGACAGCCAAAAGTTCTGCCAAGAGAAGAAAAAACTAAGAATTTAAGAGCAAATTTCTGAGTCTAAAACTGACTTCTTCAGTTGAAGTGGGAGGTTTTAGATTCTGGATCTAAATTCCTAGATGAAGCTGAAGTTTTGAATACAGTTGGAAATATAAGCTTGATAAAGGTTTACCCAGCCTACCTTTGAGTTTCCAAGAAAAATCAGAGGTTCAGAGTATACTGAAAGCGGAAATTGTGAGTCTGGGACTGATTTTCCGGGCTAAAATCGAAATTCCTGAGTGAAAGTGGGATTTTTTTTTAATTTAAAATCTAATATTGGGTTTGACAAAACCGAAAGTTCTAAGTTTAAATCTGAATTCGAAATAGAAACTCATGATATCTCAGATTGAGCGTGAGCTTCCAGGGAAATGTGAGAAGTCAGAGTGAGATGAAAGCGAAAATTGCAAGTTTGAGACTAAATTTCTCAGCTCGAATTTAAATCTTCATGTCGAAGTGAGATTTTTTTCATTTTGAGTCTGAATTCCGAGATAAATATGTGAGTTTTCTATGAAATTGGAAGTTTGATAAAGGCAAAAGTTCCAAATTGAAGTCTTTGGTTCTCAGATAAGCCTTATGATTCACCTATCCAAGATTGAGCCTGAGTTTTCGAGGGCAAATCAGAGGTTTAGAGTACGATGTTGTGTAAAAAGTTGAAGCTTGATAACGACAACAATTTTGAGTTCAAATTTGGATGCCAAATTCAAGGAAAAAACAGAGTGTATTTCGAAATTTCCCAGGTCAAGTTCCATATTTTGAAATAGTCGAAATTTCTTATGATAAATGCGGAAGTTGGGTGTCCAAAAGCAAGTTTTTAAGTTTAAAACGTAACTCTCAAGTTGAAGTGATAATTTTCGGATTTTTGAGTCTGAACTCTTCGAGCTGATTTTCTGTCAAAGTAAAGTTATCAACAACTCTGAGTTTGATAAAGGCAAAAGATCCAAGCTTAAGGCTAAACTCCCCAGAGAACTTATAATTTCACACATTAAGTCTGAGCAAGTTCCATTCTCGTCGTTGGAAGCTCAAGCTGAAAATTCCGAGATAATGTCGTAATTCCCGCAACAAGCTCATAAAGTCGGAAATTGTTGAATTGTTATTTTACCCCCGAGCTACTAATGTTAGTTCAATCTGGAATGCAATAGCTGGCGCCCAAACGTGAAGGCTCTAAAAGCTCAAATCTCGTCAAAGTAGAAAGCTTTTGAAAAGCTGACAAGGGTTCAGTAATTTAGATCCATTTTCAGCCTGCAAGTGTAATTATTACGAAGTTATTTCAAATTTAGTTTCACAAAATTCACAACTTGCAAGGTTTGTTTATTTTTTATTATCACTCCTCGAAGACACATTCCGTCAAAGCTCGAAACTGGCAGGTGCTTTGCAGAGTCCAAATGGTACAAGGGCGGACTGGATAAGCTTTTTCCATGAGAAAAGTGGTTCTTTTTTATCGTCGGGATGGAGTCCGACTTGGCAGTATCCACTTTTCAGGTCTAGTGTCAAAAACCATGTTGACCCAGTCAGTAAGCCTAGTTTATCGTCTATTCAGAGTGATGAGCATTTCTTGGTAACATCGTTGAGTTTCCGGAAATCAACGTGAAAACGCTTCGAATGATCCTACTTTGTAAGCAAAGCCTCAGGTAACGACCGTGGCGACGTAGACTGCCTAATCACTCCTTTGTCTCTGGTTTTCTAATAAAGCTTCGATGTTTCCTGTTGTTCCATCAACCGTAGGCGCCTTAGGGGTTGTCGAATCGGGGCTGCTGCTGGACCAAGTTGGTACGTTCATTTAAACGAAAAGCTCAAGAGATCAGCATAGTCAATTCCACTTTATTAGAATATTCAAATTAAACTGGTACAATGTGGCAAAGAATAATCGATTGCCCAGGTCAATATACTTATTTGAGCAACACACACTCACACAGGTACACCAAAAACAACAAAATAGATTAAAAGAGCGCTACCACTTCAAGATAAAAGATTAAATTGTATCAAGGTGATGACGTTCATTCTATACTAATTCTGTATCTAAGGGACCAGACCGAAGGATAACCATTCTTGATGACGTATTCCATGCTAATTTATCATTTACCTGAGCATCTTTACCTTACGGTATCTACTATTGCTCCAGCCCAACAATTCATTGCTTCATTGCTCGTTTCAAGCCATTACAGTACTGTTATACTGGTCTTGATTTCAGTACTCGCAAAATTATTTCAAATTTTTGCCAAGTACCTACTTACTTGATAGAACATTTGGCTCCGGTTTAAATTACGTCTTGTTGAAAATTGCGCAATTCTGAAAAACACTCGTAGAAAAAAATTGGCGAACAATTCAAAAACCCAAAATCTGATAAGTAAAGTTCCACAAGGACCCAAAGGCCTCTCCAAAGATTATTTTCCAAAAACGGCGGGCATGTTCGAGTGGTTCAAAACGAGTATAAAAACCCGTTTCCAAAAAAGTCAAACCATCAGTTCCTCAGCAAAGACAGTTCAAGTATACAGCAATCAACATGCGCTTCTTCATTGTGCTTTTAGCCATTCTTGGCGCCGCCCTGGCATCTAAAGGTGAGCTTTTTCATTTTTAGTTACATTTCAAAAAATAATTTCAAAACGCCTGCTGCAGTGGCACCAAACGACCTGGAAGAACCGGCTTTGGCGATGATCGCTTGCGTCGGCAAAGCTCTGGACGGCGGCTTGGAATCGGCCAAATTGCCCGACCACAACCCCTTCGTGTCCTGGCGCAACATGACCTTGCCCGTTGATATTTTGGGCGTAACGTAAGCACTTTTCAAATTTTCACACAGTCTCCACTTTTGCACACTAATTTAGCTAATAAAAAATTATAAACAATATGCAAATGAACACTTTGCAGCGGTTACGCCAAAATCAACCATCTGGAAATCCAAGACATCGTCTATTTCGACGTCACAAAAGTCGAAGGCACTCTGACCGCAGACGGCAGCGAAATCGACTACAACTACGCCATCTGGTGGGACAAGCTGGTCGTCGTGGCCAACTACACCATCGACATAACCGGCCCTCTGGGTCTGGCAATCCAAACCGAAGGAGACTTCACGTAAGATCCTCTACAATCTTACATCAATTAATATCAAGCAAAGGCGTAATACAAAGCTTTTGTTCCATTAGAATCTCGTTCAATGGAGTCCAAGCTGCGGGCGTTTGGAACATGGTGCTCGACCCCAAATCCTTGAACGACTACACTATGAAAGTTACAAGCGAAACCACTGATGTAAGAAACCAGTTTTTGGTCGACTAGTATGAATAAGAACTACAATTGCATGTTTCGCAGGTGACCGTGAGCGGTTTGGACCTTCTGGACGATATCCTCAACACCGTGGCCGGGCCTTTGTTGAACTTCTTGGTCAACATCTTGGACCCTGCGCCTTTCTCCGGCGTGTTGCTCAACATCTTCAACACGCAATGGCTGAACGAAGAGAGCCTTTACAGGATCGACGCCATTCTGGATAACTGCAAAGAGAACTGAATGAGAGCTGCGTTATTGTACTGTTGAGAGAATCTTGTGTCATCTGTTGAAAAAATGCGTGTAATTGTATCAATAAAACTGTAACGATTGAGTGATGGTGCAATTACTACTCACCCAACTTTGAAACTAAAAAGGAAACTTCAAGCAATCGATAAACATTGCAACTGTAGGACATAGCGACCGGCTTCAGCTATTGCCCGATAGATGGACTCGACAGGTTTTCATTTTAAATACTTATAATAATTTTCAAGATAAAAACTTTGGCTTCAGAAAACAGCTCTTTAGCTGAAAATTAGAAACAATTTGAAAACAAAGCGCAACTGAATTCGGGTTGCGCTATAACAATGACACATCATGTTCAACTGTAGCTGTTGTTGCCTCGGTTGTTGCTTACTAGTAGTTTCTACTGAACACATCATAAATATTGTACGAGTATAAGTTGGTTTGATAAGAAGTATAAGAACAAATAAAGCTATAAATAGAGCTGATAAAGAAGCTGTTTTAGCTTAAAAAACGACAGAAGACCAAGAAATATAGCGCTGATGTTTAGAAAAATTCTAGAACCCTAGCTCAAACGAAAAAAAATTGACCCTGCTGTTTCTAATCAAGGCAACTGATAAGTAGGTCCTACTTATCATACAAGTGCCGGTCCTTCAACTTATATTGAGAGCTTTCTCTAGATAAAAAAAAAACAAGATTGAACATTGAACAATAGGGAGATACCTATTACCTATTATTCTACTAAATTGATGGATTTTAACAAGGATTGATATAAGAGTGTATAATCAAGTACACGTATTTATATTTTCTCTACTTTGATATAAAACTGAGAAGATTTGGGTAACGATAATAGTAATAAGTAGTATCACTCTGGATGACAAGTAGGTAAGTAGGTACGAGAGCATTGATTGCGATAGCAGGTGTTTTTTTCGAATAAAAAAAAGCCAAGTGGTTTTTGTTGAGAAACAAGAGAAATAAGTTCTGCAGAGATACTTGGAAATACAAGAAAGGTCATGGCATAGTTAATCGTTGATTTCAACAATTTTAGAGTAAAGGCGGCCGAGCCGGCTTATTTTAAAATTTTAGGAGGTACGTTCTTTACTCCGATCGTAATTTCGAGACAAATTATCATTTCTCTACTTCAACAATGGAATTCTCATTTGTCTACTCCAAAAGTCGTACTTTCAATTCTCTACTTCGATAACTATTTTTTCATTTCTTCACTTCAACAATTAAATTCTCATCCCACTACTTACATTTTCACATTTATACTTTGAGTAAAATGCTGAAGAGAACCAAATAAGTAACTATAATAGTCGAGATAATAGTCGAGCTGACGAAAAAACTAGATAATGATCAGTATGACGAACGAGCCAATTATCAAGCCTAATAATAGTAGCTTTCGAACTGACGAACTGAACGAATGAACAAACAAACTCGCGCTAAAGGATCAACAAACTGACGAAATACAAAAAAAACAAACTTTCTAAGGGGACGATGAAACTGACGAACTGAATCAATGAGTTGATGAGCAAACAAGCTCATCAAAGAATGATCAACTATTCAAGGACATGCTGAAAAGAACAAAATGAGTAACTATTATTGATCGAGCTGACGAACAAGCGAGAAAATCAGAAGACTGATTTCAATAGTTGATCATTCTTTGATGAGTTCGTTCGCTCACTAGATCATTGGTTTAGTTCGTCAGTTTGATCGTTGCTCCACAAATTCGTTCTTTTGTTGTATTTTCGTGAGCTTGTTGACTTTTAGCTTGAGTTTGTTTTCCGTTCGTTCAGTTTGTCAGTTCGAAAGCTACTATCAAGTTCGTTAATGGACCCATTCGTCATACTGATCATTATCTAGCTTGTTCGTGAGCTTGATCATCAATAGTTACCTTTTTGGTTCTGTCCAACATGTCTTTAGATAGTTGATCATTCTTTGATGAGCTCGTGCACTCATTAGATCATTGATTCAGTTCGTCAGTTTGATCGTTGCTCCACAAATTCGCTCTTTTGTTGAATTTTTGTGAGCTTGTTGACCTTAAGCTCAAGTTTGTTTTCCGTTCGTTCAGTTTGTCAGTTCGGAAGCTACTATTAAGTTCGTTGTTGGACCAATTCGTCATACTGATCATTATCTAGCTTGTTCGTCAGCTCGACCATCAATAGTCACTTTTTTGGTTTTGTTTAGCATGTCTTTTAATAGTTGATCATCATTTGATTAGCTCGTTCGATTATTAGATGATTGGTTCAGTTCATCAGTTTGATCATTGCTCCACAAATTTGTTCTTTTGTTGAATTTTTGTTAGCTTGTTGACCTTGGGCTCAAGTTTGTTTTCCGTTTGTTTAGTTTGTCAGTTCGGAAGCTACTATCAAGTTTGTTATTGGATTCGTTCGTCATACTGATCATCATCTAGCTTTCTCGTCAGCTCGACCATCAATAGTTACCTTTTTGGTTTTGTTCAGCATGTCTTTAAATAGTTGATCATTCTTTGATGAGTTCGTTCGCTCATTAGATCATTGGTTCAGTTCGTCAGTTTGATTGTTGCTCCACAAATTCGTTCCTTTGTTGTATTTTCGTGAGCTTGTTGACTTTTTTCTTTAGTTTGTTTTCCATTCGTTCAGTTTGTCAGTTCAAAAGCTACTATCAAGTTCGTTGATGGACTTGTTCGTCATACTGATTATTATCTAGCTTGTTTGTCAGCTTGATCATCAATAGTTACCCATTTGGTTCTTTTCAGCGTGTCTTTGAATAGATATCATTCTTTGATAAGCTCGTTCGCTCAGTAGATCATTGGTTCAGTTCGTCAGTTTGATCGTTGCTCTACAAAATCGGTTTTTTTTTTGTTGTATTTTCGTGAGCTTGTTGACCTTTAGTTCAAGTTTAGTTTCCGTTCGTTCAGTTTGTCAGTTCTCAAGCTAATATTTGGTTCGATTATTGGCTCGTTTGTCATTCTGATCATTATCTCGCTTGGTCGTTAGCTCGATCATTGATAGTTACCCATTGGGTCACTTTAGCATGTCTCTGAACCACTTCCTTATCTAACAAATCGCTCCGCTCTGCTCGTGCCAAGGACTCGGATGCAATCGTTGCGTTTCGTTCGATGTCATCTACCAGAGACAATTGCAATAACCATTGATGCGGGCCATGGCAACTCTGAAAAAAACTCCCCAACTTGTGCAAATACGACCCGAGAATCACGTCTGCGAAGAATTTAGACAAAGGCGACAAAGGGTCACCAGTGTCGAGTCGTTTGCTTCATCTGTGGTGAACCTGGTCCTTCCACCGCAACTTGGCACGTGCGTTTTGATTTGAAGCTGGTTCAACAACTTCAGCGAGTTTCGGAAGCCACGATCGACGAAAAAGTGATCTGTTTGGATGTCGACATATTATTGTGCAAATGCCGACCCGGGTCTCAGCAAGGCGGTAAAAATTCCAGCGTCATTGTTTTCCCCATCCGCGAAGAATGCTCTGGGAACGACCGATACATAGCCGGAAGGAAACGCTATCATGAATGACTTCACTAGGTTTTTTCTTCTGATCAGAAAAGGTTTTCTATTGCATAGAGCAAAACTGGCTGGTTTGTAGATGTATGTTCTGTCCATGATAAAAATCCTCGTAAAAATTAAAGAATCCATGGGGCTTCGAACATGATTCTTGAACATGTTTCTTAGTGATCGCTTCCGCAATGATCTCTAGCCAGAAATGATGGCACGGAAATTTTAGCATGAGAAAATTCGTCAAATATGATCGCGAGCACGTTCAACCTCGAAAACCATTCCAGTAACATCGCCAGAGCATTTTTTGGATGCCGGTTGCAACTGCCGTGAAGTGATGCTTTTACGTGAGCGGATAGGTCGTCGAAGTTTTGTTCAGTAATTCTTGTCACAAAACAGTCACAAAAACCATCGGGCAAAGTCGTCGGTAGACATGTTTTCAAGCCTGTTCAGTAACTATCAGTGACATTGAATCATCTGTGAATTTTCTGTCACTCAACTGGTTCGCAATGCATCTGTTTTTGAAAGAGGAGGGATTCTTGAACGTTTTGGATTCCAAACCTGTTCAATGGCAGTTTTGGGTATCCGATTCCTGTCCTTTACGTTTTTGCATATGGAACAGTATTCTTGAATAGCACTTACAGATTTCATATTCTAGTAGTAGTAGTAGTAGTAGTAGTAGTAGTAGTAGTAGTAGTAGTAGTAGTAGTAGTAGTAGTAGTAGTAGTAGTATTAAGTAGTAGAAAGTAAGTAGGTAAGTATCTAGGTACGAGAGTAATGATTGCGATAGCAGGTGTTTTTTTTCAATAAAAAAATAAGCCAAGTGATTTTTGTTGAGAAACAAGAAAAATAAGTTCTGCAGGGAGACTTGGGAAAACGAGGGAGGTCATGGCATACTGGGAGGACTGGTCAATTCCAACAATTCCCTAGTCTGATCCGGCACAGTTTCAAGTTTCAATACAAGAACATTTTCAACATGACCAAACGAGCATTTTCAGCAAACTTTGATATAATCATTTGAGCTGGTTTCAACAAGTTCTTTTCTGGAAAGTTTTTCCCCGGAGTTGATGAAGAAATCATGAGCCTAATTGAGCCAGTTGACATCTTCAAGCACAACCAAACAAGTTGGTATTTTGAAGATGATTGAACCAGTTGATATGTTCAGCTATAGCATGTTTTTTCATTCTCGGTTTCAGGTTTCGTCAGAATGGAGACATTTTCAACAAGACTGAACCAGTATTTGCCTTACTGATCTGAAGAACGTTCAGCGTGTGCATTTTCAAGCGAATCTTTTCTAATTAGACAAAGATTTTTAGCCAGATTGAACCAATTCATATTTTCAGAATTTTTCATTCAGCTCTTCGCAAGCTTAAATGAAACAAGAAGAACTTCAACATGACTGAAACAGCATTTGTCTTACTGATCTGAAGAACTTCAACATGTGCATTTTTTAGCGTTTTCTATACGATTAGACAAAGACTGCAAGCCAGATTGAACCTGTTGATAGTTTCAGCATGTTTCACTTGGGGTCAGCTTTGAATGGTATTTTCATATCTATCTTTCCACACGTTCTAAAATTCTTTTTGCCTTATTAGGCTTCTCAGAGCCCTATGTGACCTCCCTGTGTCTTCATGTTTTATTTGCAGCCCTGCTGAGCCCCTTTTTACAATGTGTTAACTGTTAATTTTTAAAGCTCTAGTTAGCTTCTGTTAATCTTTATGTGTTGGTTAAAATTCTACGGGATCCCTTGTGTCCTCAAATCTAATTTGGAGCCTCAGTGAGCCCTGCCAGGCCTTCGCCCGGTTTTGAGAGGCCTCTCCTCTCTTGTGTCTACTTGGAAGCGTTTCAAGCCCTACTGAGCCCTCTTGTATCTTCAAGTATCGTTTGAAGCCCTAATGAGCCCCTTTGTGTTTTCAATTATCGTTGGCAGACCAGGTGCCCCCTGCTGATTTCTTGAAGTTTTTGAAATCTTAGAAAGCTCCTTTGTGCCCTATGAGGCATCTCAGAGCCCTATGTGGCCCCCCAGTGTAAAGAATTTTCCGCGATGAATTGTCTGCGTGAAGAATGGTCCTAGCACCTTTAATAAATTGTCCTGTCGTCGAGTTGTCTCGTCGGTGAGTTGTTCTGTCGGTGAGTTGTCCTGTCGGCGAGTTGTTTTGTCGACAAGTTGTCCTGTCGGCGAGTTGTCCTGTCGACGATTTGTCCTGTCGAAGAGTTGTCCTGTCGGCGGGTTGTCCTGTCGGTGAGTTGTTCTGTCGGCGAGTTGTCTTGTCGATGAGTTATGTGTCGGCAAGTTATCCTATCGATGAATTGCGTTTCGATGAGTTGTCCGATTCCTGTGTTTCAAACTCCTCCATGGATGATTTAACAATTATCAATCATTCCCCTATTTCAACCGATATCTTCCCAGTTATCTATTTCAATTCCTTTATTTCTTTTTTTTTAATTCTTTTCTGATTTCTCTACTGCAAAAATATCCTCTCTATTCTCTCTACTTCCTCGGTTATTTTATCATTTTTCTATACTTCAACAGTTATTATTCGTTCATTCATCTACTTCAACAATGATGTTCTCCTCATCTCTCGACACTTTGCAACGATCACCTTTCTCTTTTTCTCTTTCCCCTACGTCAAAAATGATCTCCTTATTCCTCTATTTCAACAATTATTACTCCAGTATTTCTCTATTCCAAGCTTGAAATTTCCTATTACTTTATATAAACTTTGTAATTGCTTTTTTCTCTACTTAAAAAAAATATTCTTGTTCAATTCATCAGTTGAATAATCATTTCTCTACTTTAACAAAGATATACCCATTCTACCACTTCAACCGTGACCTTTCTTATCAATCCGTTTCAAGAGTTATTCTACCAATTCTCTTCTTTATTCAATATTTCCTTATTTCTCTACTGCAACAATGATTTTTCAATCCGATACACTTCAAAAATCATCTTTTTTTCCTACTTCATCAATTACTCACTTTCATATTTTTCCACTTCAGCAATCTATCTTCCCATATTACTCTGATTCATCAATTTTTATTCTTCCAACTCAACAATTCTTCTCTAATTTTTCGCTTGCTCATTTATTTTTTAGATTTTGTACTTCTTTACTTTCTTAACTTCAACAGTGTTCATACTTTTTCTACTCCAAAAATGATTTCTTTCAAGTCTTCACACATTAGCAATTATTTCTCTCTCTTTTCACTCCAATAATTATATTCAGATTTTTCTGATCTAACAGTTATTATCTTGTTACTTCATTCACTCGACAATATTTTCTCATTCTCGTACATCAACAATTATCTTCTCACTTTCTCAACAATGTCTCCGCACTTCTTTATTTCCAACTTGCGTTCTCTTATTTCTCTATCTCAACATTTCATTTGCTCATTTACTATACCAACGATTATCTTCTCATTGGTGATTCATTAAATAATTATAGTCAAGTGAACATATTCATAATACAATTCACAATTAGAAAAACTCTTCCGTCTTCCAGTGATTTGCCTGGTGGCAATGTCCTTAGTATGGAAATCGCGTTACCTCTAGCCACGCTAATCCGCTGGATATCTTCTTATTTATCTACTCCAAGAGTTATTCTCCCAATTCTCTACTCTATTCATTATCTTCTCATTTCTCTCCTTCGACTATTTTATTTTGTCATCTTCTTCAATTTTTCTAACTCCTCAATTATTTCTTTATTTTGTGCCTCAATAATAATTTTTTTGTTCATTTACCTACTTCAACAATAATTTCCTCGATTTTCTACTTCAACAGTTCTTTGAATTTTCCACTTTTTCAATAATTATTTCGTCAATTTCTCACAAATTCAACAATTGTTCTCTTCTCTTTTCTCACTTCATCAATTACTTTCTTCCTGTTTCAACAATTATTCTCTCATTTTTCTAATTCATCATTTTTCCGTGTTTTCCTTTATTTTCTTCAACTTCAACAATTATTTCATGCTTTTTTCACTCCAATAAATGATTTTCTATTTTGATACTTCAAAAATATTTTCTAATTTTTCTTCTCCAACAATTCTTTCCCACTTCTCTATTTCAAACGTGGATTTTCTTATTTCTCTATGTCAACCATGATAATCCCTACATTTCTTTACTTCAACAGTTATTCCCTCATTTCTTGACCCCATCAATTGATCCATAATTTCTTTGTGTCAACAAATATTCTCACTTTACTCTACTTCATCAATTAAATCATCATTGCTTTACTTCAACGATTACTTTCTCATTCCACTACCTGAACAATTATCCTCTCATTCATCTACTTCAACAATTATTTTCCAATTTTTTTCAACTAAAACATAAATTCAATCTTTTCTCTGCTTCAAAAAATATTGTTCTTTTTCTCTACTCCATCAGTTGAATTATCATTTGGCTACTTCAACAACGGAATTCTTCTCCTACCACTTCAACAACCACTTCCTCATTCATCTACTTGAACAGCAATTTCCTCAATTTTTCTTATTCGATAACTATTTTTTCATTTCTCTACGTCAAAAAGTATTTTCATACTCCTATACCTACTTCACTAATTCATTCTTCATTTTCCTACTTCAACAATTATTTTCTTATTCTTCTTCACTTCAACACATACTTTATAACTTCTTTGCTTCAACAAATATTTTCTCTCTTCTCTACTTCACCAGCTGAATAACTATTTCTCTACTTCGACAATTCTCATTATTCTATTTACTTCAACAGCGCAATTGCGTTGAAAGACGCAATTGAACCATGTCTTCGATACTTCAGTTGTAGAATAACCGTGTTTGGTATCTAGTTACGCCAAATTTTATTTGAATTTCAAATTTGCAACTAGGAAATTCAAGATTTTTTATAATCTGCCCGAGTTTAAGCTGGGAAAGAGTGTTTCTTAGGGGAAAAAACTGGAATTGAACGGATCAATGATTATCTGAAACTTGGAAATGCACTAAACACGTGCGCTTGCCACAATAATTAGTATTGTTTCCGAATTGATTGTCACCGATTTCGATCTACTTTTAACAAAGTGCATTCAACGATTAATTTTCAATCAATAGCAAAAAACAAGCAAAAACTAACGCTTGTAGTGTTGAACACCTGTTGAATATTTTGCTATTACTAATACAAAAACCTACTTGAATTCTCCTACACCTGTGTTGACAGGTGTCGCTTAAAATTTGAACAATGACAAAAGGAAATTTGAAATAAAAAAAAATGGGAAAACCTAGCATTGAGGTGGTGAAATACCATTGTTCTGGAATAATGAATAGCTATCAATTTTCCTCTGCAGTAACTTACTAATAAACGATTTTGGTTTATATTTTTCGCTTTTCTGGACCTTGAAAAACGTCTCCGAAGCCAAAATATAGATAGGGTGAGTACCACTACAAACTGCCAAATATTGCGATTGTATCTGAAATCTGATAAAGTACAAAATCTTTGTTGAATTGATGTATGGGTAAACAAGTCATGGTTCTAAATTTATATCGCCTAGAATGCATTGTTTATATTTTATAATAACTAGTATCAAGTACTTACCTAGTATACTTTAGAAAATAGTAAAGTTGATACTGGTTACGTTAGCAAAAACTCGCAAAAGAACAGAAGTGATGACTTTTTGGTAAAATCAACTGGGATTGGGAGAGTGTAGCAAGAAGCCTTGTTTTCTTATATTTTTTGAAGTGCCGAGTAATCACAGAAAGGGCATCATCTTTCTAAATTTACTTGTGTCAAAATTTGTCAGGTGGTCACTCTTGAATTCAAATCTAGATGATTTTCAATCATGCTGTCGAATTTATCGGCGCCATCATGAGATACCGCAAAAATACATCTGTACGTATATAAATACAAAAAAAAACAACGACCAACATGCAGAAACTCAAGTTTCCTTCGACATGTAAGTATCAATACCAGAAATACTACTGCTACCAAAAATATTGCATTTTATTTTGTGTGATGAAAACAAGTTTGTTTCCATTTCAATTAACATAAATTTAATTTTAACTAAAACAAGAACAAAGAAGAGTCTGAATTAGTAAATTGGCGGTGTGCTTTGTTAAAAAGACGTTTTCTCGAATACGTAAGCACGTTTCGTCATACTCAAAACTCATCAGCAGGCTTAGTCGAATCGAAGAAGCGCTTCGCACAAGACCAAAATAATTTTTGATCTCACGCTACTTCTAACTAATAACACCGTATAACTTATTATTGAATAATTTCTAATTATACAAATTCGATTTACAGAAAAAAGTACGAGAATGAATACCGTCTTAGCCTGCTTGTTCTTCGTAGCTGCAGCCAGCGCTACAAACATCCATCAATATGGAGAAATCCGTAAGTTTGCTGGGTGCTTGACCTATTTTTCATGTTGTGAAATTTCGAACGAATTCATTGAGAGAAAAAATCGAAAACTGAATTATTTTGCAGAACTGTACCCAGCCCCTAAAGGACCAATAGAAGACTTGATCAACGGCACCATCGAAGGACTCAGACCTCAGATTCCAGATCCAATAACTGGAAAACTCAACATCTCTTTGCCTGACTCTGTTGCCGACACTCTCAGGTAAGTACCCCTACATCACCATTCGTGCGTTTTATTTTATGTGCTTATTCCTCTACTTCAACCTATTATTTCCTCGTGTCTCTAATGCAATAATTCTCTTTCCCTTACATTATTCACTCATCCTACTACCTCAACAATTTTCTTCTTATTTCTCTACTTGAACAATGATTTTTTTGATTCCTTTACTTCAACAATCATTCACTTCTTGAATTGTATCATCATTTGTCCAGTTCAACCAATATTCTCTTATTTTTCTACTGGCAGCAATTATTTTCCCATTCCTCTAGTCCAACATTTCAACTTCCAATACTTTCTCAATCAGTCTCAACAACTGTTACAATTTTTTCGATTATTCAACAGCGGATATCTGGACCTCGAAGGAATCAACCTGTCGGGACTCCAGGGTTTCCAACTGCAAAAACTCTCCTTCAACATCCTGTTCTTCAACCTGGAGTTCACCCTGGTCATTCCCAAAGCCCAGTACAACTCCCAATACACCGGCGACATGCTGTTCCAAAAAGACACTGTTGTCAACGGTGCAGGAGATGCCGAGTGAGTTTCTTTTTTGACAAGTTTTTTTTTTATATTCGACAAAATACGAGTATCAACAAGTACTTGAGTGAGCATTTTGCAGTGTCGGCATCGACGACATCACCATCACGGCCAAATTCCATCTCAACCTGTCGCCGCTGAGCATCAGCAATTTGGACGCAACCTTGACTCTGGGTGCTCTTAGGGTACGTTCATACAGAAACCTCATCAATACGTTTGACCAGAAGATTAATCAATATGTTTATACAGACACCTTGAATGATTTCCAGTCTAACTGCTCGTTTTTCTGTACTCATACAGGCTAAAATCACCGGCATCATGAACGACGACCAGACCAGCGCCGATATCAGCGACTGGTTGACCAACGAAGGTGCCGACTGGGTCAACACCCATCAAGAAGAAATCGGAGCGGTGATCATTCCGATTCTTGAAGATCTCATCAACCAGATTTTGGGCTCCATTGCTTGAAAACTACTTACAATACGACTGACGATTGGCGAAAAAAACAAAATAAAACACTAAAACTCAAGTTTGCTCTTATTTGATCTTTTTCCAATTGAAACCTATACAAGCTCCAGCTGCCAAAAGCTCTGTGAGTACAATTCATATTGGCCTCTAAGGTGGACCAATTACTACTATTCAGTGCTTGGGGCCAGATTGGTATTCATTGCTCAATTGCTTGAAGATTTACAATTTGACTGGCGATTGGAAAAAAACTGGACAAGAAACATTAAAAGCCTCAAATTAGATCTTATTCTCTAATTCCCCAATAGAGACCTATGGAAATTTCAACACTCAAGTCAAAAACTCACTGAGTACGATTCATATTGGTCTCTGAGGTGATCCAATTGGAATTCAATACTTGACCGGATTGGGATTCATTGCTCCATTGCTTAAAAAGTTGCAAATTTGACTGACGTTTAAGAAAACTTGAAAAAAAGGATTAAAAAACCTCAAATTTGCCCTTATTCTCTTATTTCCTAATAGAAACTTATAGAAATTCCAACACTCAAGTCAAAAAATTTGTGAGTACGATTCATATCGGTCTCTAAGGTACAGTGATTGGTATTTGATGCTTGACCGGATTGGTTTGAATTGCTTACCAGCAGAAGTTCTGATGCCAATTGAAAAAGTCATTCAAATCTGAAATTATTTCTTGAAAAACTGTTACTCGTAATGCAATTTTTTGTGCCAACAATCATATTTTATGGCCTCTAAAGTTCTTAACGTTGAAATTATGGATACTCGAGATCAAAAATTCACACAGGAGTCCTCAGGAATCTCGTAAATATTTTGGAAAATTCCACAGAAATCTTTGGGAATACCTTGAAATTGTTCAAAAATCTCGTAATTTTTTCAAATCTCTAGAAGTCTCATACAAATCTTCGGAAATTCCCAGATATCCCACATATGTATATCTTGAGAAAAGCATGGAAATTTTCGAGAATCCCCAAAAATCTTCAGAAATACCTACAAAACCTTTCAAAAACCCTCGGAAATAGCATCAAAATCTCCGAAAATTCATAGAAATAGTCAGAACATTTCTAGAAATCGTTACGAATTTCCCGAAACCTGTGAAAATTTCACTAAAAACTTAAAGATTCTTACGAAAATCTCGAGGAAAATCATTGAAAATGAAAATCTCGTAGGAATCTTGAGAAATTCTTCAAAGTTCTTAGAAATCTTGTGAAAAACTCTGAAAATCTCCCCAGTAATCCTCTAAAAATTTCACAAGTGATCCCGTAGGGACCTCAAGAAATCCCTCAAATTTCTGTAGAATCTCGAGATATACCTTGAATTCTTGTAGATTTTAGAAATTCTTGGATCTTTAGAAGCTTTCCGAAATCTTGTAAAAATCTTTAGAATATCCTAGATATAACCTGGATATCCTGGAATACTAAGAATTTCTTCTCTATGAATTTTCACAAATCCATGGAAACTTGTGGGAATCTTCAAACATTTGTAGAAACTCGAACTTCCGTAGAAATATTTAAAAATCTCTAGCAATTCTTGAGAATCAATACGAATTTCTTGAAAATTTCTAGGAATACCTGAAAATCTTGTAGACATCTCCAGAAATTCTCAGAAATCCTAGGTAAATTATCAGAAATCCTATAGAAATTTTCAAAACTCCCTATAAGTTCCCAGAAATCCAGTGAAGACCTTTGAGGAATCCCCATTTATTCTATAAAAATCTTTGGAAATTTCCACAAATCTTGTAGAATCCTTTAGACATCCCCAAAGTGAATATGTAGCAATAAATAAAAATAATAATCTCCAAAATCCCTAGAAATCTTGAAGACACTAGAAAATCTATACAAATCTCGACTTTAGCCCATAGATCTATTCGAATCTTGAATCCTAGAAGTCTTCAAACTTCCTTAGACATTCCGTAGAAATACTTGAAAATCGCTAGAAATTCTCAACGAATTTTCAGAAATCCTCAGATTTTCCGTAGAAATCTTCAGAAATCCCTGGAAATTTCCAAAGGAATCCTCACAAATCTCTTAAACACCTTTGAGAATTATGTAGAAATCTTGAGAAATGTCTTGAGATTAAAAAAAAATCGCAGAATTCTCCAGAAATCCCTAGAATTTTATACAAATCTTCATAAACTCCTAGAAATCTCAAGAAATCCATGGAAAGTTTTGAGCGTTCTCAAGAATCTCAAGAAATCCCGCCAGAATCTTCCAGAAGTATCCTGGAAATCCCTGAATATTCTGTAGAAGTTAGCAAAAATCAATAGAGACTTTCAGAAATACCGAGAAATTTCCAGGAATTTCGTGAGGATCATCGGGAATCCTTGAAGAAATCTTCATTCTTAGTGGAAATCTTGAACACAATAGAAATTACATACACATCTTCAATCTCAGAACTCCCTCAACATTTTCAGAAATCCTTAGAAGTCCCTAGTAACCCCGTAAAATTATTTTGAAATCCCCAGAAATCTTGTAGAAATCTTCAGAAATCCATACAATTTCCGTAAAAAAACTCAGAAAATCCTGAAAATCCAAAACAAATCTTCAGAAATCCTTGGAGATTTCATAGAAATGTGAAGAGATCCCTAGAAATATCTTCAGTGATCCTGTAGAAATCTTCAGAGATCTCTAGAAATTCTTCACAAATCTCGTGGGAATCTGTGAATCCCTAGAAATGTTGGAGCTCTTCAAAATCCCATATGGATTATTAAAAACCCCTAGACATGAGAGAGAAAACTTTATTCAAACATAAAGTGGGCTGCCCGTTTACTCCGGGTTGCAAAAGTACACAGCATACTGATCAATCCAATTAGAAAATATAAAATATATAAAATTAGAAGATAATAATAAATAAAGCATATTATATATAAATATGTTTGTGTAAAATCCTGATTGCGTCAAGAAATCCTAAAAAATCCCTAGAAGTTATTGGAAATCTCGTAGAAATATTTAAAAATTATACATAAACCCCTAGAAATTCCGTAAAATATTCAGGACTTCTAATAAACTCTAATAAATCTTTCAATATCTCATAGGAGCCTTTTCGTGATCCCTATTGAGGGATTTTTGAAGATCTTTGAATATTGGTAATCTTGAGAAATCTTTGAGGTACCTAGAATTTTTGTAAAAATCCTTAGTATTTCTGTGAAAATCCTTAGAAATACCAACAAAACCTTTTCAAAACACTCGAAAATCCCGTGGAGGTCTCCAAAAATACATTGAAATTATCAGAATCCCCATAGAAATCCATACGAGTTTCAAGGATCTCAAGAAAATCCAAAACCAAACCCCTTGGAAGTTTCTATGGAAATCTTGAGAGATCCTGTAGAAGTCACTGAAAATTCTTGAAAATCTTGTGAAAATCTCCAAAAGTTTCTGGAATCATTAAGAATCTCGTTGAAAACTCTGAACATCTTCCTAGAAATCTTCTAGAAATTTTGAAATTACGTAGCAATCTTAAGAAATCCCTCGAATTTCTCCAGAATCTCGAGATATCCCTTGAATTCCCGTATATTTCAGAAATCTCTAGATCTTTAGAAGCTTTCCGAAATCTTGAAGAGATCTTTAGAATATCCCAGATATCACCTAGATATCCTGCAATGTTTAGAATTTCTTCTCTGTGAATTTTCATGAATTCCTAGAGATGCAAAACAATATTTTAGAGATTTTATGAAGATTTTGAAAACTCCCTATAAATTCTCAGGAATCTCATGAAGATCTTCCAGAAATCTCAATTGATCCCATGAAAATATTTGGAAATTTCCATGAGTCTTGTAGAATGCTTCAGAAATCCTCAAAGTGGACAGCAAAAAATGCAATGAACGTCACATTCCCAAACTGAGTCCGGGAACTAGCTGTCGCCCTTTCTTCAGGATGTATGGATTGCTTATGGTGTCTTTATTATACATCCTTAAGAGCCATCGAAGGACCAACTTTTGTCCCTCCATAATTTCAAAATTAGAAGACATAGAATTGTTTTAACAACTTTTAAAGCACTCTTTTACACTTCCATATTACGCACCTTCAAGGTGGTCTGACACTTTTGAATCACCCTGTATGTAAAATGTGACAGTTGTCACCATGAACGGATAAGACAGAAACAAAAAAATAAACCTTGTGGAGAAAAATATTCAATTTTCATTGCGGCGATTGAAATGGACGTTGTCAAAAAAATATATATAAAAAAACTATCATCTGTCAAAAAATGATAATGATAATAACAAATCAATGTCACCATCAAATCCGCAATGATCAAAATCGTTATACCCATGAAAGAAGTTTTCTGAAAAAGTGTCAGAGAGAAATTATGGAGGGGATTCTACTTCTCTGGGACACCTGCATACAAGTGATGCTACTTGAAAAAATCAAGTTATGAGCTGCTCTGCAAAAACGGGGCACCCTGTATAAGGCAAAAAAAATTGCAAAATGCACTTTGGCCTATCATTTATTCTTTAGTTCACTTTAGTATCAAACGGCGTAGGTGCAGTCGATGTCTCCCATATCAATGGCGCACCCTCTAAAGACAAAGAAATACAAAGTGATATCAAAAATGTAAGATATGGTTCAGTAATAGTAACACTACTTAGTGAACGTGGTAAGAAAAAACAAGTTGCAAATGATGATAAAGGCAAACCACTTTGCAGGATCATAACTAAGACTTGAATAGACGATTTGACCCGCAGTGCTTTTATTTTCGTCCCTTAGGATTTGAATGGCGCCCTTTTCTCAAAATGGCTGATTTTATCTAGGGACAGTAGGTATCGAATAGCCTGGTGATGTCCAGCTTCGTTAAAATATAGGTATGGGGGTATGTTTCGATCGATTTCTGTGACCTCAAACATTTTTTTAAAAATGGTGGACATCGACATCTCGATGGCCCCTAATAAGACTAGCGTAACTCGTGAGACACGGTTAGAACTGGCGTATCTCTGCGTTTACTAAATGAACTAGCGTATCTCTACGTTCACCAAATGAACTAGCGTATAGCCTGTGTAAATCAAATGGGAGGGACGCTAGTTCATTTGGTGAACGCAGAGTTACGCTAGTTCATTTGGTAAGCGCAGAGATACGCTGGTTCTAACCGTGTCTCACGAGTTACGCTAGTCTTATTAGGGGCCATCGATCTGTCGCAGGCAGGTGGAGGCGCCAAAATGAATTCAGTACGGTCATAAGAAAATTGCTGTAATATTTTTATGTTCCAAACGATTTCAACACAAAGTATCCCATTTTGTGGAAAAGTGAATTATTCTTGTTATCTTATACCTTTCATGGAAAAGACATTGAGGAATTTTGAAGAAAAAAAATAAAAATAATTTGGAAAAAAAAATTATTACAACAGGTTGACTGCCATGGCCATACTGTATACATTGCCAGAAGCCGTTTGAGAACCAGATATGGTACTCAGTTTGCGTTGTTAACAAAGAAATTGAGTACCTGTAGTGGTACACGGCACAGTCTAAAATCAAACGAAGTGTGGACCTCAGCAGGCGCTCAGACCATTGATTTTATATAAGGAATAAAATTCTGTGGCCTCAAAGACCCGATTTCAGATTTTAGCCTGTAGCAGAATTGGTCAGTAGACTTCGAAAAAACTAAACATTATTTGAACTATTTCTGGAAAAACTCAACTTGAGGAACAGAAGCAATACAAACAAAATAATCATTTATATGCATAAATCAGCGTCGCTGTCATGAAATTACGAATCCACTGAGCTCCTATCATCACAAATTGACGGTGTCCGCACTTCTTCATACAACTCGAGTCTAACCTTATTTCTTCATCAGAATCCATTTTTCAGATGGAATCAGGTGAAGGTGTCAACTTTAAGTCTAAATCGTAACCTCATTCCTTTCTGTTTTCACAACAGCTGATTATTGTCGTCATGCGGACCCAAATTCACCTCCTGAGGCCATGAGTACCAGTATGGGTACTCAAGACAAAATAGCATAAAATTCTTCTCATTATCCTCAACTACCATTTCATAAGGCATATCCGTTGAAAAATCTGAATAAATTCCAAAAAAATGATAATGGCCACACCACAAATTCACTATGGAAACCGTCATGGCGGTAAAGTCAATGCAAGCGTGTACCACATGTGGTACTCATGGCAGTCAACCTGTGATTTTTTTTATGAAAATTGCCTTATTTGCAGATTTTGATGTGCCCTTTCTAAATTTCAACTTTTCCGATTTATATCAGTGCGCACTTCCATGTTGAAAAAATGATATCTGAACAGAAGTTTTTGACAATATCTGAATTCAAGTCCATGCGAGATTGAAATGTTTGTATACGTATGAAAGTGAATTCTATTCTCCACGATTTAGCACCTGAACCATCTCTGTGCGACTCGGGGCTCTTGAGCTAGAGCTTCCGGAAGTATCAATTTTCGGTGTTGAATAGTGACCGCGCCTACCGGATTTCACCACTGGATCACCACCATGTCTTATTCAAGTTACCCACCAATAACGCGTCGTCATTTATCTCAAATCATGAACATTGGTGGACCTGGCACAGCCCCAAGAGGTGATTTTTATTCTTTTGGAACCAAAAATTGATACTTTCAGAAGGTCTAGCTCAAGAACCGCGAGTCGCACAGAGCTTCTAGCTTCAGCTTCTCGCTTCGAGCTTCAGACACTGGTTCAGATGTCAAACTGTGGAGGATTGAATGTGCTTTCATATTATAAACATTTCAATGTCACAAGAGCCAAAATTTAGATATTGTCAAAAACTTCTTTTCAGACATCAATTTTTCAATATGGCGGCGGGTACTGCAATGATATAGATCGGAAAAGTGCAAATTTAGACAGGGCACATCAAAGTCTACAAATAGGGCTAATTGCATAAAATTAAAAAAATGTCAAATTTTTTTTTCACATTATTTTTCTTTTTTTTTTCAAAATTTCCCAACATCTTTTCTCAATGGAAGGTACAAGGTAACAAGAAGAGTTCACTTTTGCACAAAATGAAATGTCTTGTGGTTAAATCCGCTGAAAAATAGAAATGTTACAGCAATTTTCTCATGACAGTACTAAAGGACCCCGCACGTTTTCTATGAAAAAGTGGTTTCGGTGAATTTGGCTAAATTTTTTATATGTTGTAGATCTTGATTCAAGAAATATATTCCTGAAAAATTGGACCCCTCCTATGAACAGTTTTTCCCCTACACCCCTAATAAGGCCAAAATCAGGAATAATCTCAATTTTTTTGAAATTCATGAAACTGGTTCTAATCGAACTCGTTATCATGGGAAAAATAATTAAAAAAATCCAAGTTGTGAATTGGGGTAGTTATCAAGGGAGTTGAGGGTCGAAATTGAGAAAATAAATTAAAATTCCGAATTTTTTTATTCTTATAAAATCTGAACAGAATAATAATCGAGAAATAGTTTTGGAAAATCTAAATCAATGAATTGAAGGTTATTCTACAGGGGGCTGGGGGTCGAAATCAAGAAAACTCAGTGAAATTCCGGAATTTGCGGTTCCCATAATCTATGATTTTACGAGCGATAGGGAAATTGCTCAAAAAAATCTAAACCAATGAATTCGGGTGTTATTGAGGGGGTAGAGGGTCGAAATTGAGAAAAGAGTGGAGTTCTGGAACTTCCAGTTTATCTAGGAAGATCTGGGCAAATGACAAAATGATAATACAACCAATGTGAATAAGGACTAAGTTCATCGTTTCTCGATCATCCTCACCCCTTACCCAGGTACCTGGGTTCAACCATTATGATACCTACTGGACTATCTTTTCTTAAATAAACATAAATCCTGCTTTTGGTCTTTGATTGATTCAATGGGATTTCAAAAATAGATCGATATTGGAAGTAGGGCTCAATTTTTCAAATCTGTATTTTCAGTTCCAAAGGGTCTTTCAATAAGAGTGATAGAACTTTGACAAGATTTTACTGTCATGTTTTGACATAAATACTGAGTATATCTCACAAAATCATCTTGTTTCAATAAGACGGGGCTACGTGCCACACAGCAGGACAAACCTTGGGACTTATTGGCCAAAAACTTCCAAGGAAGAACAATTTCGCGGAACGGCGATTTCAATTGGCCAGCGAGATCTTGCGATCTTACACCCCTGAACTTTTTTCTGTGGGGTATGTGAAGTCCCTGGTATACAAGAACATGCCTAGAACCATTGAAGCCCTGAGGGACAATATTGTGCGTGTTATTACTGAAATATAGCCCGATATCTGCCAGAAAGTTATTACAAATTGGACTTCCCGTCTGCACGCCGTTAGACAAAGTCGAAGAGGCCATTTACTAGATGTTATTTTCCACACATAATGTTGAAAACCGTTCTTTCACTTGAGTTAATTAGATATCGTTAACTCTGACATAATTTATTTAATTCCAATTTGAAGTTCTATCACTTTTATTGAAAGACCCTATATATGAATTTAAAGTTTCGGAATTTCTTCTTTTATCTAGATTTTGACCACTGTCCCCTCAGTAGGTAGCCATCTCAATTTATTGAGTCAGATTCTTTCAAGTTACTTCTCCATTACCCTTTTCCTAGAATGCTAATTCCTTCACTCGATTTTGACCCCCGCCCCCTCGATAATTACTCCAATTCATAACTTATATTTTTCATTCTTCAACTTAATTTGAGCCAGTTTCATGAATTTTAAAATGCTTGAGACAAATTCTTATTTGGACTAGGACATGGCTGTAGGCAGAAATTATGGTGGGTGGGAAAAGGGATGGTCGAGAAATGAAGAACTCAATCCTTGTGCAGATTGGTTTCATTATCATTTTGTCATTCACCCAGATCAATTTCTAGATAGATGAATTGTAAGGTCCAGAATTTCATTTTTGTCTTGATTTTGACCCTCTACTTCCTCAATAACACCAGAACTCATTGGTTTAGATTTTTTTGAATTATTTTCCCAATAATGGGAATCGCAAGTTTCGGAATGTTACTCCGTTCCCTTGATTTTGACCCTCCAGCCCCCTTCAGAATAACCCCCAATTGGTTGATTTGGATTTTTCAAAATTATTTCTCGCCTATAATTCTGTTCAGATTTTATGAGAATAAAAAAATTCGGAATTTTAATTTATTTTCTCAATTTCGACCCCCAACCCCCTTGATAACTACCCCAATCCACAACTTGGATTTTTTTAATTATTTTTCCCATGATCACAAGTTCGATTAAAACCAGTTTCATGAATTTCAAAAAAATTGAGGTTATTCCTAATTTTGGCCTTAATAGGGGTGTAGGGGAAAAACTGTTAATAGGAGGGGTCCAATTTTTCAGGAATACTTTTCTTGAATCAAGATCTACAACATATAAAAAATCTAGCCAAATTCACCGAAACCACTTTTTCATAGAAAACGTGCGGGGTCCTTTCTTTTGGCGCCTCCACCAAATTTGCCTGCGGTAGATGGCAATGCTCACTATATTTTCATTAGTGTTTGATGTCCAGAAATCGATTGAGACACAGCCCCATATATTTCTACTAAGCTGGACATCACCAGGCTATTCAATACCTTCTGCCCCTAAATAATATCCACCATATTAAAAAAGGGGCGCTATTCAAATCCTAAGGGACGAAAAGAAAAGCACCGCGGGTCAAATCGTTTATTTAGGTCTCAGTTGTAACCCTGCCAAGTGGTTTGCCTTCATCATCATTTGCAACTTATATTCCTTATTTCTGTGACACCACCAGTCACAGACGTTACTGTAGAAGAAGTTCCAAATTCTTGTTTTATTTGCAAACAGTCCTTCAAAACCAATCACGGACTGAACACTCATACAGGGAGAAAACATCCTTCGATGGGGTCCAAGTCAGTTATCAGTAATTTCGGCTGTGACAAAAAATCTACAAACAACCCTGTTTCGAATGAATCTGAGGACAATGTTGATGCATCATCAACATCCCAAATGAATTTCGAACATCACATCGCTTATCTAAAGAAATACACCAGAATACTCAAAAGAATACCTAAAGGGGCTCGTATAGTTGCTGCATACAGTCTTTCGGCAGTCATTGACAATTGTGTGGATAAAAACGATGTTCATTCATGGGAGGCTCTACTTACCTTTGCGTTCTCCTCTCTGAAAGTTCCCGACCGAAGCTCCAAATCGCTCACTTATAATGTTAAGAAAAATATTCAGAACCCGTCGTTAACTTCGCCTACAAACTCGTCAGTTTTCAATACGATAAATTTTGCAAAGAGAGTGGAAAACAAAGTTTCTGATGGTGATATCAGAGGTGCCATGAAACTTCTTGCATCTTCTGAAGATTTAGCAAAAGAAAACATGAACACATTCAGGAAACTTTCAGAAAAACACCCACCTCGTGCCAACATAACGTCAACACCTTCAACACCGAATGTCAGTGTCAACCCTTATCATGTCAATGAGGAACAAGTACTGTCATCCATTAAAAGCTTCCGAAAAAACTCTTCTGGTGGTTTAGATGGTCTCAGACGTCAGCATATTCTTGATCTATGCCTACAAGTTGGAGATTCGAGAAAAAAGTTATAAAGATCAATAACGAAACTATGTAACATGATGTTGTCTGGAAAAACAATTGATGAAGTTCTACCATTTTTGTATGGCGCCTCTTTATGCGCTCTTTCCAAGAAAGACGGCGGTGTAAGACCAACTGCAGTTGGGAACGTTTTCCGCAGACTAACATCAAAACTTGCTTGCTCCTCGGTTTACTCTGAAATTGGACAACATCTTCGGCCTCATCAGCTTGGTTTTGGGACTCGATCAGGCTGTGAGGCTGCAATCCATGCCGCTCGTAATTTTCTATCTTCCAATGAAGGATCGAGCAAAGTTCTCTCAAAAGTAGATCTGAGAAATGCTTTCAATTCTCTTGATAGAGACACGATGTTGACAACCATCCAAGAAAATATTTCTTCGCTTTATTCATTTTACCTGCTAGCTTACAGCTCATCATCTTCATTGATATACGGTTCTCAGGTGATTAAGTCTGAAAACGGAGTCCAACAAGGAGACCCAAGTGGACCTTCGATCTTCAGCTTAAGCATCCATCGTCTAATCAAAACACTGCAATCTGAAATAAATATTTGGTACCTGGATGATGGCACCATGATTGGGGAGCCAGCAAATGTTTTGGAAGATTTTTCTCTTCTAATCAATAATTTTCTTCTGATGAGTTTGGAAATTAACACACAAAAATGTGAACTGATGTTTCTTGGTGATCACAAAATCACTGTTTTGAACAAATTTGGAAAACTTTGTCCTGGTATCAAAGTTATTTCAGATTGCGAAGCCACTTTCTTGGGGCTCCAATAAAAGAGCAAGCAATGAAAGGAGTTTTTGATAAGAAGCTTAAAGAAATCCAACGTTTGATAACCCGCACGTCTTCATAGAAATCTCATATTGGCTTCTACGTCCTTTGACATTGTTTGATGATCCCAAAATTAACCTACTTACTCCGCACTTCACCTTCGTTCAAAGACAATACAATAAACATCAGCTTGGATGATTCCCAGTGGTCGATATGTTCACTGCCAGTCAAGTTCGGTGGTCTTGGTATCTGAAAAGTTTCCGACCTCGCCCTTCCAGCTTTCTTATCTTCTTTATATTCCACTTCTGATCTCGTCAATTCCATGTATCCTACATCCATAGACTTGTCGGGAGTTGGTTTATACGAAGAAGCTATGTCTTTGTGGAGAGATCTTTGAACGATAATGCGATTCCAGATTTGACCTCTTCGCAAAGGAAGTGGGACGATCTAAATATATCGAGGATCATTGAATCTCACACCTTTGATTCGGAAATCGACAAAAGTCGCTTTTCATCAATGCAAAGATTGGAATCTTTAGCTTGGCTGTCTGCTTTACCTTCTTCAAGCTCAGACACCCTCCTAGACAACAACGCTTTCCGCATTGCAATCGGTCTTCGTCTTGGAGCAAAAATTTGTGAAGCACATCAGTGTATCTGCGGCTCACAAGTGGATAAGCTTGGACCTCATGGTTTGCATTGTTCGAAAAGTTTGGGTCGATATTATCGTCATCGAAAAATTAACGATATCATCAAATGTGCTCTGATTTCTGCCGAAATCCCCGCTTGCTTAGAGCCAAACACAGGTGTCCTCAAGTAGAAATGAGTTTAACAAAATTGTCACCAAAAACTGTCAATGAGACCTTGTAACAGAGGTTCTGGGGAGCACAGAAATGTATTCAACAAAATCGTATCTGATCCCGAACGGAAATTATTCAATTTTTAAGATTATCAGTCAAAAATGTCGTGATAAAAATTTGGCTTCGGTTTTTTTTAAATTTTTAGAATAACTAGGATTGTCTAAACGGTTAATTTTGCATCTCTCCCAATATCTAAAAAAATCTCTCTGAATAGATTCATACCCTTCACCCTTCTGTTCTAATGAGAGTCCAAGACCTCCATTGTTGAGGAACTTCAACAAGTTTTGGAGGTGACATGAATTTCCAAAGCTTCCGATAACACCCTTGTCCCAAAACACTCTGATAATATATTTATGCTCTCTTCGTCAGGTCCAGCTACAACCTTTGCAGTGCTGAAACACTTTTAAACAATTTTGTTAATCGTTTTGAAGCCAGACACAAAAGGAATCACGCAAAGTACGCTCACATTTTTTACGGATCAATAGGACTGTCGCTTACCTTTGAAAGTTTCCGACAGGAGTTCTCTTCAAAAAGCTGATGTTGGTAACTTTTGGCGACCAAGTTTAGCTCCTTGGGCCACAGCAAAACTTCATAACACCCAAGTATCGGCACAAGACCATTCCAAAATAAATGGTTCACAAACCCTCAAAGGAGATGCTTCGAAAAGACGGGGGTTGATTGTGCTGTGACAATAAGATCTTTTTTTTTCCTGCAGAGCAAAGTTTTCAATCAATGCGCCTCAAATCTCCATTAATCTTCATACTCGTAACCATCTCTTTCTGTTTATTTTCTTCACAAACCTTATTCAACGTAATTTCATCGAATTTCCCTCGTAAGTCTTTTAGAGTGATAAAGCAGTACGGACATGGAAGTAGCCGTAGTTATTTGCTGATCATTCATCAAAATAAGTTTAAATCCCTGAACAAATTTTGAAGGAATTGCATTGATATTGGTCATTTCAAACATCAACTTGATTTTAATTGGTCTAGAAGATGCGGAAATAATTTTCGAGAAAGAGCAAAAGAAAAATTATACAGGCAGAAAAAAAGTCGTCACATAGATTGAGGATCGATTGAAAAAAAAAAGGGGGAATCAACCAGTTTCAATAGGCTTATGAATGGTTTGCATTGTATTGTACCCCAGGTGAAAAAAACCTATATGAAAATATCGAGTTGATGTTTCAAATGACCAACATCAATGGACTTTGGTTTAAATTTGCTTCGGATCTTGAACTTATTCCGAGACTTATTCTCTTGATCAATGGCCAGCGAATGGCTACACGGCAACCATGCCCGTACTGCTTTATCACTCTGAAAGACTTACGAGGGAAATTCGATAAAATGACGTTGACATGAGGTTTGTGCAGAAAATAACAGAAAGAAATGGTTACGAGTATGAAAACTTATGAAGATTTAAAGGCGCATTAATGAGAAATTTTGCTCTGAAGGAAAAAAGAAGTTTTCAATGGAGTGTCATAAGCTCAATCAACCCTTTTTTTTTCGAAAAAGACAAAGCTTGTATGTTACCGAGAATTGCATCATTCCAGAGTTGCATCTTTTCAAGGGTTTGTGTACCATTAGTTTTGGAATTATCTTGTGCTGATACTTTGGCGTGATGAAGTTTTGCTGTGCCAAGAAGTTGAACTTAGTGGCCAAAAGTTACCACGACGAGATATTCAAAAGGAACACCTGTCGGAAACTTTCAAAGGAGAGCGCCGGTCTTACTGATCCAGAAAACGTAGAAAATGTGGGAGTACTTTGCGTGATTCTGTTTGTGTCTGCCTTCAAAACGATAAACAAAAATTGTTAAAAGTGTTTCAGCACTGCAAAGGTTGTAGCTGGATCTGACAAAGAGGGCATAAATATATTATCAAAGTGTTTTGGGACAAGGGTGCTATCAGAAGCTTTGGAAATTCATGTCATCTCCAAAACTTGTTGAATTTCCTCAACAATGGAGGTCTTGGACTCTCATTAGTACAGAAGGGCATGAATCTATTCACAGAGATTTTTTTAGATATTGGGAGAGATGCAAAATGAATCGTTTGGACAATCCTAGTTATTCTAAAAATTTGAAAAAAACCGAAGCCAAATTTTTATCACGACATTTTTGACTGACAATCTTAAAAATTGAATAATTTCCGTTCGGGATCAGCTACGATTTTATTAGATACATTTCTGTGCTCCCCAGAACCTCTATTACAAGGTCTCATCAACAGTTTTTGGTGACAATTTTGTTAAACTCATTTCTACTTGAGGACACCTGTGCAAACGGCCTTGTTCGTGATGACGGCAAACGACCTGATGGTGTTACGGCCTCGATTTTCGAGCGCTCAGGGTGCGAGGCCCTTCTTCAAAAATTGAGCCCGGACCTGAACTCGGGGTGGTCAGGTTCTGGTGATTTTCTCGGCGCTGAGTTGGCAGCGACAGTCGGACTGTGCGGCCATGGAATGTTCCGTCGAGGATAAAAACAGCGGAGTTTTTTTGGGCAAGAAACGGCGTCCCTATAAAACCGGCCGCGTCCAGATTTCGTTCTTTCCGCCTCGAACCAGTGTATCGAAAAACGTCATGTGTGAGTAGTACACTTACGGTGCGTGCACCACTTTGAAGAGGAGCGCCTTGGGTATGTTCAATTCAAGTTATCTGCGTCCGGAAAGCAGGTTCTTTATTGGTACATTTTTATATACAGGCCAAACTTGACGGTACAATAAAAACCTGGAAGATTTACCTTTCAGCACAACGAGCTAAAAGAAGAAACCACAATGCGACATACCCTATAAGATGGTGAGGGTTTTTTTCCCAGAACAGGAACAGCGGGTGGGGTTTTTCGAAGAATTCTTCGCCGGCTTCGTCGTCGGCCGTGTCTTCTTTACGCAAGACTCGCGGCTTGGGAGCAAGAATAAGAAAATTTCAACTACTCTATTCTGCCCTAAAATCGCTGCACGGTCGAAGAATAGCCACACCGCTTAGATGTCAAATACCAAAAAAACAATCGTTCATGAATTATCAAATTCATGACCAAAAAACCGCCGTCCCTTCCAGAACACGTGAGCGCTAGCCTGTCAAGTGATGACAGCTCTCAGTGACAGGTGGTTTGTTTGTTTACGTGCTGGAAAAGCGACTTCGCGAATAAAAGAAAAACAGACGATGGAAAAGAACTTGTGAAAATTTGATCGATAGTTGGAAATCGACTAGCCGAGGCCCAACCGCTGCCAAGGTAGGCGAACCGGTTGTGTTTATCTAGGAAGATAACCTCTTTATTTGTTGGTTGCAGATGACGATGCTCTTGTGACAATTTTTGTGTAACAGATGATTTTTAATAAAAATGTGAAAAGTTTATCTTTTTGTGTCTCAATGTATAAGCAGTGTCCCACTGTCCCATTTTGTGTCCCAATAACAGTGTCCCATGTCCCAATTTGTGTCCCACTGTATAAGTAGTGTCCCACTGTACCACTGTCCAGTTTTGTGTCCCACTGTCCCATTTTGTGTCTCACTGTCTCATTAAAAGCGGTTCTAGATCAGTCAAAGCCGATTTACGTTATGTCCGGAAATATTTGCAGGAACAAACTTCACGAAGTTCTTACTAAGCGTCAATCAAAGATGTACAGACCCAACTCTACGAAGCGTAAATTTTTTGAAGATCATACTTCATTACCTTATGGTCATAAAATTCCTAAATTGAAATAAATTTTGATTATGAAAACTGTTATCTTATTTTTTCTAACACAGCTATCAACATAACATTGGGATACAAATGGGACAGTGGGACACTGCTTATAAATTGGGACACATAATGGGACCGTGGGACACTGCTTATACATTGGGACACTGCTTATGAATTGGGACACATGATGGGACCGTGGGACACTGCTTGTAAATTGGGACACAAAATGGGACAGTGGGACACTGCTTATAAACTGGGACACAAAATAGGACAGTGGGACACTGCTTATAAATTGGGACACAAAATGGGAGAGTGGGACACAAAATGGGACAGTGAGACACAAAGTGGAACAGTGGGACACTGCTAAATACATTCATTGAGACACAAGATGGGACAGTGGGACACTGCTTCTACCTTGGAACACAAAATGGGACAGTGGGACACTGCTTATGAATTGGGACACATATTGGGACAGTGGGACACTGCTTATACATTGGGACACGTGATGGGACAGTGGGACACTGCTTGTGAATTGGGACACATAATGGGACAGTGGGACACTGCTTGTAAATTGGGACACATAATGGGACAGTGGGACACTACTTATAAATTGGGACACATAATGGGACAGTGGGTTACTGCTTATACATTGGGACACATAATGAGACAGTGGGACACTGCTTGTAAATTGGGACACTGCTTATGAATTGGGACACATGATGGGACAGTGGGACACTGCTCATAAATTGGGACACATAATGGGACAGTGGGACACTGCTTATACATTGAGACACAAAATGGGACAGTGGGACACTGCTTATGAATTGGGACACATGATGGGACAGTGGGACACTGCTTATAAATTGGGACACGAAATGGGACAGTGGGACACTGCTTATAAATTGGGACACATATTGAGACAATGGGACACTGCTTATACATTGAGACACAAAATGGGACAGTGGGACACTGCTTATAAATTGGGACACATGATGGGACAGTGCTACACTGCTTACAAATTGGGACACATATTGGGACAGTGGGACACTGCTTATGAATTGGGACACATAATGGGACAGTGGGACACTGCTTATAAATTGGGACACATATTGGGACAATGGGACACTGCTTATACATTGAGACACAGAATGGGACAGTGGGACACTGCTTATAAATTGGGACACATGATGGGACAGTGGGACACTGCTTATAAATTGGGACACATATTGGGACAGTGGGACTTTGCTTATGAATTGGGACACATAATGGGACAGTGGGACACTGCTTATAAATTGGGACACATATTGGGACAATGGGACACTGCTTATACATTGAGACACAAAATGGGACAGTGGGACACTGCTTATAAATTGGGACACATGATGGGACAGTGGGACACTGCTTATAAATTGGGACACATATTGGGACAGTGGGACACTGCTTATACATTGGGACACGTGATGGGACAGTGGGACACTGCTTATAAATTGGGACACATAATGGGACAGTGGGACACTGCTTATAAATTGGGACACATATTGGGACAGTGGGACACTGCTCATAAATTGGGACACATGATGGGACGTGTGGGGCACTGCTCATAAATTGGGACACATATTGGGACAGTGGAACACTGCTCATACATTGAGACATAAATGGGACAGTTGGACACTGCTTATGAATTGGGACACATGATGGGACAGTGGGACACTGCTTATAAATTGAGACACATGATGGGACAGTGGGACACTGCTTATAAATTGGGACACATAATGGGAAAGTGGGACAATCCTTATAAATTGGGACACATTATTGGTGTGGGACACTGCTTATAAATTGGGACACATGATGAGACAGTGGGACACAGCTTCTAAATTGGGACACATATTGGGACAGTGGGACACTGCTTATACATTGGGACACAAAATGGGACAGTGGGACACTGCTTATAAATTGGGACACATGATGGGAGAGTGGGACACTGCTTATAAATTAGGACACATATTGGGACAATGGGACACTGCTTATACATTGAGACACAGAATGGGACAGTGGGACACTGCTTATAAATTGGGACACATGATGGGACAGTGGGACACTGCTTATAAATTGGGACACATATTGGGACAGTGGGACTTTGCTTATGAATTGGGACACATAATGGGACAGTGGGACACTGCTTATAAATTGGGACACATATTGGGACAATGGGACACTGCTTATACATTGAGACACAAAATGGGACAGTGGGACACTGCTTATAAATTGGGACACATGATGGGACAGTGGGACACTGCTTATAAATTGGGACACATATTGGGACAGTGGGACACTGCTTATACATTGGGACACGTGATGGGACAGTGGGACACTGCTTATAAATTGGGACACATAATGGGACAGTGGGACACTGCTTATAAATTGGGACACATATTGGGACAGTGGGACACTGCTCATAAATTGGGACACATGATGGGACGTGTGGGGCACTGCTCATAAATTGGGACACATATTGGGACAGTGGAACACTGCTCATACATTGAGACATAAATGGGACAGTTGGACACTGCTTATGAATTGGGACACATGATGGGACAGTGGGACACTGCTTATAAATTGAGACACATGATGGGACAGTGGGACACTGCTGATAAATTGGGACACATATTGGGACAGTGGGACACTGCTTATAAATTGGGACACATGATGGGACAGTGGGACACTGCTTATGAATTGAGACACATAATGGGACAGTAGGACACTGCTTATGAACTGGGACACATAATGGGACAGTGGGACACTGCTTATAAATTGGGACACATAATGGGAAAGTGGGACAATCCTTATAAATTGGGACACATTATTGGTGTGGGACACTGCTTATAAATTGGGACACATGATGAGACAGTGGGACACAGCTTCTAAATTGGGACACATATTGGGACAGTGGGACACTGCTTATACATTGGGACACAAAATGGGACAGTGGGACACTGCTTATAAATTGGGACACATGATGGGAGAGTGGGACACTGCTTATAAATTAGGACACATATTGGGACAATGGGACACTGCTTATACATTGAGACACAGAATGGGACAGTGGGACACTGCTTATAAATTGGGACACATGATGGGACAGTGGGACACTGCTTATAAATTGGGACACATATTGGGACAGTGGGACTTTGCTTATGAATTGGGACACATAATGGGACAGTGGGACACTGCTTATAAATTGGGACACATATTGGGACAATGGGACACTGCTTATACATTGAGACACAAAATGGGACAGTGGGACACTGCTTATAAATTGGGACACATGATGGGACAGTGGGACACTGCTTATAAATTGGGACACATATTGGGACAGCGGGACACTGCTTATACATTGGGACACGTGATGGGACAGTGGGACACTGCTTATAAATTGGGACACATAATGGGACAGTGGGACACTGCTTATAAATTGGGACACATATTGGGACAGTGGGACACTGCTCATAAATTGGGACACATGATGGGACGTGTGGGGCACTGCTCATAAATTGGGACACATATTGGGACAGTGGAACACTGCTCATACATTGAGACATAAATGGGACAGTTGAACACTGCTTATGAATTGGGACACATGATGGGACAGTGGGACACTGCTTATAAATTGAGACACATGATGGGACAGTGGGACACTGCTGATAATATGGGACACATATTGGGACAGTGGGACACTGCTTATAAATTGGGACACATGATGGGACAGTGGGACACTGCTTATGAATTGAGACACATAATGGGACAGTAGGACACTGCTTATGAACTGGGACACATAATGGGACAGTGGGACACTGCTTATAAATTGGGACACATAATGGGAAAGTGGGACAATCCTTATAAATTGGGACACATTATTGGTGTGGGACACTGCTTATAAATTGGGACACATGATGAGACAGTGGGACACAGCTTCTAAATTGGGACACATATTGGGACAGTGGGACACTGCTTATACATTGGGACACAAAATGGGACAGTGGGACACTGCTTATAAATTGGGACACATGATGGGAGAGTGGGACACTGCTTATAAATTAGGACACATATTGGGACAATGGGACACTGCTTATACATTGAGACACAGAATGGGACAGTGGGACACTGCTTATAAATTGGGACACATGATGGGACAGTGGGACACTGCTTATAAATTGGGACACATATTGGGACAGTGGGACTTTGCTTATGAATTGGGACACATAATGGGACAGTGGGACACTGCTTATAAATTGGGACACATATTGGGACAATGGGACACTGCTTATACATTGAGACACAAAATGGGACAGTGGGACACTGCTTATAAATTGGGACACATGATGGGACAGTGGGACACTGCTTATAAATTTGGACACATATTGGGACAGTGGGACACTGCTTATACATTGGGACACGTGATGGGACAGTGGGACACTGCTTATAAATTGGGACACATAATGGGACAGTGGGACACTGCTTATAAATTGGGACACATATTGGGACAGTGGGACACTGCTCATAAATTGGGACACATGATGGGACGTGTGGGGCACTGCTCATAAATTGGGACACATATTGGGACAGTGGAACACTGCTCATACATTGAGACATAAATGGGACAGTTGGACACTGCTTATGAATTGGGACACATGATGGGACAGTGGGACACTGCTTATAAATTGAGACACATGATGGGACAGTGGGACACTGCTGATAAATTGGGACACATATTGGGACAGTGGGACACTGCTTATAAATTGGGACACATGATGGGACAGTGGGACACTGCTTATGAATTGAGACACATAATGGGACAGTAGGACACTGCTTATGAACTGGGACACATAATGGGACAGTGGGACACTGCTTATAAATTGGGACACATAATGGGAAAGTGGGACAATCCTTATAAATTGGGACACATTATTGGTGTGGGACACTGCTTATAAATTGGGACACATGATGAGACAGTGGGACACAGCTTCTAAATTGGGACACATATTGGGACAGTGGGACACTGCTTATACATTGGGACACAAAATGGGACAGTGGGACACTGCTTATAAATTGGGACACATGATGGGAGAGTGGGACACTGCTTATAAATTAGGACACATATTGGGACAATGGGACACTGCTTATACATTGAGACACAGAATGGGACAGTGGGACTTTGCTTATGAATTGGGACACATAATGGGACAGTGGGACACTGCTTATAAATTGGGACACATATTGGGACAATGGGACACTGCTTATACATTGAGACACAAAATGGGACAGTGGGACACTGCTTATAAATTGGGACACATGATGGGACAGTGGGACACTGCTTATAAATTGGGACACATATTGGGACAGTGGGACACTGCTTATACATTGGGACACGTGATGGGACAGTGGGACACTGCTTATAAATTGGGACACATAATGGGACAGTGGGACACTGCTTATAAATTGGGACACATATTGGGACAGTGGGACACTGCTCATAAATTGGGACACATGATGGGACGTGTGGGGCACTGCTCATAAATTGGGACACATATTGGGACAGTGGAACACTGCTCATACATTGAGACATAAATGGGACAGTTGGACACTGCTTATGAATTGGGACACATGATGGGACAGTGGGACACTGCTTATAAATTGAGACACATGATGGGACAGTGGGACACTGCTGATAAATTGGGACACATATTGGGACAGTGGGACACTGCTTATAAATTGGGACACATGATGGGACAGTGGGACACTGCTTATGAATTGAGACACATAATGGGACAGTAGGACACTGCTTATGAACTGGGACACATAATGGGACAGTGGGACACTGCTTATAAATTGGGACACATAATGGGAAAGTGGGACAATCCTTATAAATTGGGACACATTATTGGTGTGGGACACTGCTTATAAATTGGGACACATGATGAGACAGTGGGACACAGCTTCTAAATTGGGACACATATTGGGACAGTGGGACACTGCTTATACATTGGGACACAAAATGGGACAGTGGGACACTGCTTATAAATTGGGACACATGATGGGAGAGTGGGACACTGCTTATAAATTAGGACACATATTGGGACAGTGGGACACTGCTTATACATTGAGACACAAAATGGGACAGTGGGACACTGCTTATAAATGTCCGAAAGTTTTGGAAAATAGTTCTAAGCTAATAACTTTTTCTGAATAGTCTTTATTTTCGTACTTGATATTGCAAAAATCAACATCATATATATAGAAATTTATTTAAAACAATAAATTACACCTTCCCAACACATTGGGCTGCTGTCTACAAAGGATACTAAACAATAACAAATTCATATTTAACATATTGAAAATGGACCATTATCTTCGATGGATACCAATTTTCGTCTGCCATGTTCCATGATTTTCTATCAATTTCTCAAATGCGAAATTCTCTAATGTTATTGAAAAATGTGACGCCGTGATTGGTCTTCATTCGCAGCTTACCATCCCTTGTCGTATACTATCCTGCTCAATACTTACAAAAAATCTTATATTGGTCGAGCTTGCAGTACATTGGGAGGCAGGAGCTCTGAGAAATTAATCCCGCTGTTGTCCAAAGAATGACCGAACATGGCAGAAGAAAACTGAGAGCCACCAAAGATAATGACCCATGTTCAATATGTTGAATACGAATTTGAAATTGTTAAAGAATGATGCTAGTTTTTGCTATATTACACAGGTGTCCTCAAGTAGAAATGAGTTTAACAAAATTGTCACCAAAAACTGTTGATGAGACCTTGTAATAGAGGTTCTGGGGAGCACAGAAATGTATCTAACACAATCGTAGCTGATCCCGAACGGAAATTATTCAATTTTTAAGATTATCAGTCAAAAATGTCGTGATAAAAATTTGGCTTCGGTTTTTTTTTCAAATTTTTAGAATAACTAGGATTGTCCAAACGATCAATTTTGCATCTCTTCAATATCTAAAAAAATCTCTGTGAATAGATTCATGCCCTTCTGTACTAATGAGAGTCCAAGACCTCCATTGTTGAGGAACTTCAACAAGTCTTGGAGATGACATGAATTTCCAAAGCTTCTGATAACACCCTTGTCCCAAAACACTTTGATAATAATATATTTATGTCCTCTTCGTCAGGTCAAGCTACAACCTTTGCAGTGCTGAAACACTTTTCAACAATTTTGTTCATCGTTTTGAAGGCAGACACAAACTGAATCAGGCAAAGTACTCCCACATTTTCTACGTTTTCTGGATCAGTAAGACCGGCGCTCTCCTTTGAAAGTTTCCGACAGGTGTTCCCTTTGAATATCTCGTCGTGGTAACTTTTGGCCACTACGTTCAACTTCTTGGCACAGCAAAACTTCATCACGCCAAAGTATCAGCACAAGATCATTCCAAAACAAATGGTTCACAAACCCTTGAAAAGATGCAACTCTGGAATGATGCAATTCTTGGTAACATACAAGCTTTGTCTTTTTCGAAAAAAAAGGGGTTGATTGAGCTTATGATGACACTCTATTGAAAACTTCTTTTTTCCTTCAGAGCAAAATTTCTCATTAATGCGGTTTTAAATCTTCAAAAGTTTTCATACTCGTAACCATTTTTTTCTGTTATTTTCTTCACAAACCTCATGTCAACGTCATTTTATCGAATTTCCCTCGTAAGTCTTTTAGAGTGATGAAGCAGTATGGTCATGGTTGCCGTGTAGCCATTCGCTGGCTATTGATCAAGAGAATAAGTCTCGGAATAAGTTCAAGATCCGAAACAAATTTAAACCCAAGTCCATTGATGTTGGTCATTTGAAACATCAACTCGATATTTTCATATAGGTTTTTTTCACCTGGGGTACAATACAATGCAAACCATTCATAAGCCTATCGAAACTGGTTGATTCCCCTTTTTTTTTCAATTGATCCTCAATCTATGTAACGACTTTTTTCTGCCTGTGTAATTTTTCTTTTGCTCTTTCTCCAAAATTATTTCCGCATCTTCTAGACCAATTAAAATCAAGTTGATGTTTGAAATGACCAATATCAATGCAATTTCTTCAAAATTTGTTCAGGGATTTAAACTTCTTTTGATCAATGATCAGCAAATAACTACGGCTACTTCCATGTCCGTACTGCTTCATCACTCCAAAAGACTTACGAGAGAAATTCGATGAAATTACGTTGAATAAGGTTTGTGAAGAAAATAAACAGAAAGAGATGGTTACGAGTATGAAGATTTATGGAGATTTGAGGCGCATTGATTGAAAATTTTGCTCTGCAGGAAAAAAAAAGAACTTATTGTCACAGCACAATTAACCCCCGTCTTTTCGAAGCATCTCCTTTAAGGGTTTGTGAACCATTTATTTTGGAATGGTCTTGTGCCGATACTTTAGTTTTGCTGTGGCTCAAGGAGCTAAACTTGGTCGCCAAAAGTTACCAACATTAGCTTTTTGAAGAGAACTCCTGTCGGAAACTTTCAAAGGAAAGCGACAGTCCTAATGATCCGTAAAAAATGTTAGAGTACTTTGAGTGATTTCTTTTGTGTCTGGCTTCAAAACGATGAACAAAACTGTTGAAAAGTGTTTCAGCACTGCAAAGGTTGTAGCTGGACCTGACGAAGAGAGCATAAATATATTATCAAAGTGTTTTGGGACAAGGGTGTTATCGGAAGCTTTGGAAATTCATGTCACCTCCAAAACTTGTTGAAGTTCCTCAACAATGGAGGTCTTGGACTCTCATTAGAACAGAAGGGTATGAATCTATTCACAGAGATATTTTTAGATATTGGGAGAGATGCAAAATTAACCGTTTAGACAAGCCTAGTTATTCTGAAAATTTGAAAAAAAACCAAAGCCAAATTTTTATCACGACATTTTTTACTGATAATCTTAAAAATTGAATAATTTTCGTTCGGGATCAGCTACAATTTTGTTGAATACATTTTTATGCTCCCCAGAACCTCTATTACAAGGTCTCATCAACAGTTTTTGGTGACAATTTTGTTAAACTCATTTCTACTTGAGGACACCTGTGATTAAGTAACAAAATTAAAACTATCAAAAAAAAGTTATTAGCTTTTAAAAAGATTCCCAAAACTTTCGGACCATACGTTATAAAAGACAAAACCTCATTTTTTCTAATAAACAAAAATCTCATAAACAAAAATCTCATGAACATTTAAACATTCCACTCGTTTTTATTTGAATCAAATAACCAGTAGATATAACCTACCTACCTACCTACAAAAACATGCAGAAACAGAAAAACGTTATACCTCAAACTTTGATAAGGTTTGAATTCTTTTTGAGTTGAATAAAGATGAGGAAAGTTGAATAAAGTTGGTTAAAGTTGAATAGAGATGAGCATCGTTGAATAAAGTTGACTAAAGTTGAACAGAGATGAGCAGGGATGATGATTCAGGTTGCAGAAGAAGTTATCCGTGATTTTTGCAGATGATTAACGCCGGAAAAATACATGATGGAGCGTGGATATAAGATTGAAAACAACATCAAAAATGAAAATCCGTATAAACAAATAAATAAATGTAAATCTGAGAGTATTATCCATTATATTCAACACAAAAACAAAATATAGCTTTTTTAAACGTTATTCTGGGCTAATTTTTACAACAGTACCAGTACCTATACATATGATAATTATAATAATGATAATGCTAGCTGGATAGTGGTAGTGGTGTTTGTCGACTTGTGATGACAAAATTGATGATGTAAAACAACAACAACAAAACAAAACAACCCCACAAGCGACCGTAAACACCGTTCTCTACACGTCTCGAGGTGTCGCTTTCTGGCGACTTTCTTAGCGATGATGAGGTGTTGTGGGAGGTCGCTTACTACTGCGCGTAGTACGAAACTATCGCTTCGTGGCGATAAGTAGCTAGCGACACTAACACAGAGTCCCACCCCAGTTCCGAAACTGTCATGGCGATCATCATCAATCATTTGTCACCTACGTCATTTGTCTATTTCAAAATGCCCGCTCTTTTTTTGAATGTCATGGCGGCTATCATCTGTCAACCGTCATATTTAAATTAGGCATATGTCAAATGTCACCTATATCTATGGCCTACCGAATTTGAATGTCCCGCTCATTCACAACAAACGGACAGATATATGGAGTGGTTCCATCTAGCTGTGGCTTGAGGATACCACAGTTAGAAACTCGCGTTGGCGAACAAGTTAGCTGTAGATACCTATCAGAATCACCAATTTGTTTGAAATTCAAATTTCCCGCTCTTTTACAACAAACTTCCGGGTGGTTCCATCTATCGGAGGCTTGCGGATATCACAGTTAGAAACCTCTAATACCAGTGGCTCCATCTAGCGGAAGCTTGAGGAAATCACAGTTAGAAACCTGTAGTAGGCAGCTCTATCTAGCGGAGACTTGAAGATAGCACAGTTCCGAAAACTGTCATGGCGTCCATCATCAACCATTTGTCAAAAACCTGTCACCTGTCTATTTCAAATTTCCCGCTCTTTTGTCAACTGTCATGGCGGCCATCATCTGACAGGTGTCAAATGTCAATCTGACAGCTGTCACCTGTCACATACGTCAGCTGTCACGTACGTCACCTTCCAAATTCAAATGTCCCGCTCTTTTCTCAACTGTCATGGCGTCCATCATCTGACAGGTATCAAATGTCAATCTGACAGCTGTCACCTATCACATACGTCAGATTTCAAATTCAAATTTCCCGCTCTTTCCTCAACCGTCATGGCGGCCATCATCTGACGGCTGTCAATTGTCAATTGAGACAGCTGTCTAATTCAAATTTCCCGCTCTCCCTCCACTGTCATGGCGGCCATCATCTGTCAAGTAAGACAGCTGTCAAATGTCACCTGTCAAATCTGACAGCCGTCAAACGTCACCTGTCAAATGTGACAGCCGTCAAACGTCACCTGTCAAATGTGACAGCTGTCAAAAGTCACCTGTCAAATGTGACAGCTGTCAAAAGTCACCTGTCAAATGTGACAGCTGTCAAAATCTGACAGATGACAGCTGTCAAATGTCACCTGTCAAAATCTGACAGGTGGGCGTGGCCTCAGAGTGAGGGGGCGGGGCTTAAAGGAGAAGGAGAGGGGCTGGTCCAAGGTATCCCTTTACCTACTTACACTTTTTCCGGTCACTCGCTGTACTAGAATGATAGTAAGACAACTTGAAAAACATAGTTTCGAGTAATCGCCACTTGAACATTTCAGAAGAACGAAAAACACTTTTCTTTTCGAAATTTCGGAGATTTTTTAATTTTCCAGTTGTATTATATTGCTCCTGATAGACCTGTGAGGAATTCATTATGAAATCACATTTACTCTTTGAGAAAAAAATCAAAAAGTGAACATATCTTTGTATATCGCTAGAAATAATGGTTCTTTTGAAAGTTGTCCGTTTTTTCATGTAAGTTATCCTACTATTCGTCAGGAATTCGTAGAGTGATTTTGAATTTATCTCTCTTTTTTTTTCAAGTTGTCCGAGTATTGCACAGTAAGCATAGTCTGGTTCAACATATTTTTCATAGTTATCCTTAAGTATTGTATGACATGGAATGAGCCCATTAGTTTTTGGCTGTCATCTGACAAATAAAAGTGTCACTATCAGAAATTGGAAATTCATTTGAAAGTCCTTGAAAAACTGTATTCAGAACAGTAGATAGTGTTTCGCTAGATGTCGTGTGTCAAATATTGAAAAATGTCAAAGTTCATAACTTTGTCATTCAATTATTCAAGATTTTTCATCAAACATTTCATCCTGTGAACCGATTTTCACGATTTCTTTTACTTTTGGCAGTCTTGGCCATAGCTATAACCAATATAGTCTGTCTCCGCATCTATCCATCGTTTTGGTTCAGTTTTACCCAACACAAACTGACCTGTGGATAACGAAATCATGGCAATGTACATTGGAGATAAGTTAAAATTATTAAGTCATTTCAAACAATTCACGGAACATTTCTGGTCAAATAGTGGGACAACAGATGAAATATCTGAAGACTTTCATTGAATCAGTTGGTTTTTTGGTATAATAGTGAGACATCTTTCACAGTAAAATACTGAGATAATAGTACAAGAAAGATAGATTTCAACCTCGGAAAAAATATGGACGTCCTGAAAATTTGATATTTTGTTCAGAATTGAGTGCTCTACAACATATCCAAAATCGCCAAAAATCGCACCCGGGGGTTTTGAGTTATTGGAGGGGGGGTAAAAAATTGCTGGTAAAAATGGAGGGGATGGAACCCGTCAACCAATGGGATGCGAATACATTATATTTCGACGTATCATATCCCATTGATACCATTTTGGCACAAAAAGTGTCCATCATTGTTGAAGGGGAGTAGTGGGGGGGCGAAGCTCTGCTAGGTGGTCCATTTTGTTTTTATGGCCATGTAGAACCGATCACAACAAGTTTGGTATCTTTTCCGACTAAATTCAATCTTCTGAACTCGTATCCGATGTGTAACTTTGGATGAAAACAAGTTTGAACAAGTTAACTTGAGAAAACTTGTTTTTTCTTTGAAAATTCTGACGAATTTTTTTTCTACTGTTGGAGGTGTTCATTTTTAGAAAATTTTCAGGGACCATTAAATTGAAGTGTATTCTCCACAAAAATCATCCACTCAATGTATAATTTTGTTTCTCGAGTTTCAAAAATTGATTTGAACTTGAGCCGGCGCAGCGCGTCGTCTACTACTGACCAGAACACTACAGCATGCACCTTCAAATGAAAACACCTCAAACTATTGAAGAAATAACAACTCATCTTTGAAAATTGGAGGATCTGTGAAGAATTGTATTCCCTATACCATGAACAAAATCGCCATGAATCGTACTGCAGGATTTTGAGTTATTCAAGGGGAGAGGTAACAGTTCATAGAGTATGAATCCTAACAAAGTGTTATCCTCCTCCGCGAATAACTCAAAATCCTGCATTGCGATTCATGGCGATTTTGTTCATGGTATAGGAAATTCAATTCTTCACAGATCCTCCAATTTTCAAAGATGAGTAGTTATTTCTTCAATAGTTTGAGGTGTTTTCATTTAAAGGTGCATGCTGTAGTGTTCTGGTCAGTAGTAGACGACGCGCCGCGCCGGCTCAAGTTTAAATCGATTTTTTAAACTCGAGAAACAAAATTATACATCGAGTGGATGATTTTTGTGGAGAATACACTTCAATTCAATGGTCCCTGAAAATTTTCTAAAAATGAACACCTCCAACAGTAGAAAAAAAAATCGTCAAAATTGTCAAAGAAAAAACAAGTTTTCTCAAGTCAACTTGTTCAAACTTGTTTTCATCCGAATTTACACATCGGATACGAGTTCAGGAGATTGAATTTAGTCGGAAAAGATACCAAACATGTCGTGATCGGTTCTACATGGCCAGAAAAACAAAATGGACCACCTAGCAGAGCTTCGCCCCCCCACTACTTCCCTTCAACAATGATGGTCACTTTTTGTGCCAAAACGGTATCAATGGGATATGATACGTCGAACTATGATGTATCCGCATCCAATGGATTGACGGGTTGCATCCCCTCCATGTTTACCTTCAATTTTTTACCCCCCCTCCAATAACTCAAAACCCCCGGGTGCGATTTTTGGCGATTTTGGATATGTTGTAAAGCACTCAATTCTGAACAGAATATCAAATTTTCATGACGTCCATATTTATTCCGAGGTTTTGCCGATTTTTTTACTATTTTTCCTGTACTATAACATGAAAAACAAGGACAACTTGAAATTTCCAAATCAGATTTGTTGTAAAATTGGGACATGTTGAAATGTCTTCGTATTATACCAGAAGGCAAGATCAAATTCGATCTATTTCTCAGTAGAAGAAATATAACATCTCGAGATGTCCGAGTATTAGACCAGAACTGTTTAAAAAATAGATAATAGGGTAGTGACCACCATCCAAAAATATAGAAAAAAATCATACTAATCGAATGTAGAGCCTTAATAACAAGACTACGTTTCGTGAAAATTCGAAAAAAAAAGTTCCAAGTGTCTCAAAATCTGCCTTGAAAGTGGCTACTTTTGCGAACGATTTCAAATCTACCGAGCTGTAAGGCGGGCTGTGACGTTTCAATCTTTTGACAGTAGTGGGGATGACCCCACCTCCGTTGCCTGTGTGTCAGTGTTGACGTTGACGTTTGCCAGCATAACATAACCATTGAAGTCTGATGTAGTCTTGAAATATTCATAAATCATGAAAGATTTTACCATTTTTCCATATTTTCAAGCAAAACAACTAAACAACACGAATCACCGCACAGATACACAAAGCGTTAACAATATAACAATCAGCTGTTATGAGCGTTGACCACTGACGGGTTGACGCTATAGTGCTTTTTGTAGTAAGTTCTGTATAATGTTGTCAAGCCTGCTTCTCCGCCTATGAAAGATTGCGACGTCATCGCGCCAAATTTGAAATGATCGAAAACTTTCATGAATTTTTTTACCAAGAAAACTTACGAAAAAAAATCTGTTAACTATATAGCGTCACTTATCAAGAAGTGAACTTCAAAAAAAAATAATAATAAAAAAATCGGTCACTACCCTATTATAACAGTGAGATATTTATTTTTTATGTACTTCCATGATGATTCTGAGAAATTCGATTTTTTTACCAGGTAGAGAATAGCTTGGAGCTATAGATTTTGGAATAATCCAAAAATCAGAAATTTGAAGTTATCTTACCATCATTCTAGCACAGCGAGTTGATGTCCATATTCTCACTTAGGATTATCGTGGAAGACTTACCCATGCATAAAAAGTGATATTTCCAACAACAACTAAAATTGAATCCCCCCAGTGCCACGTGACCTGCCAGGAAGGTCACGGCTTTTTTTTTTGATTTCTGGAAACAATAACACAAATAAAACGGTATGGTGTACTTCAAATAATTAATTTTTGCATGGAATGGTGGGCAAGAGATCTAACGATCCCTAACGATCCCTAACTTCCTAACGATCCCTTCAAAAAAATGTAGCGCGGCATCAGCGGAAACTCGCTGGCGTGAGACGCCGCGGGTCACATGGCACTCAACGTGTTCAAAGGAATCCCTAGAGATCCCATAGAAATGTACAGGGATCCTTAGGAATTCTCACAGCAATTCTCAGAAATTGAATGTCATCTGCAACTGCCTGCGTATAAGGCTGGCGCGATCCGAAAAAAGGCTGCAGTCTTGAAATTCCATCTCAAACAGACTGCCGACAATTACAGACTCAAACAATCACTAGTTGTATAATTTATTGTTCCAAACAACTTTTCTTTCCCTGAACTTTCCTCTTGATCCTTTGCGAATTGCAATAAATCATTTCACCTAGAAACACCACCAGAGATGAGGCATGCCCAATACATAACATGATGAAAACTGGCTGCAAGCTATCAAATTTCAAGTCGTCTATTCCATCGCCGCCAGCTGCGTCTGTTGTGGCAGTACCGTTCCGAGGACCGCTGCTCATGTCGTGCTCCCACTTCAAAAAAAGCCCGGCGCTGTTGATCTCGTGGACCAACTGGTTGATCTGCTTGTAAATGGGAAACCCTTTCCGCATCAGCAAGTTGATCGGGTAGCTGATCACGGCGTCCTTGAAACAGTACATCAGCGGCTCCCCGCGGCTGCTCATGTAGTTATTCCAGACGTACTTCCTGTAGAGCCTTGGAACTGGAATGGCGGAATCCCGCCTGAATGCCACGTACCCGATGCACTCGTCCAAGTCCGGACAATGGTTCCAGTGCTGCATTATCCTCTCGTCGTTTTCCAAGTTCTGCTTATGACTCGAAAGGAAATAGGTTTTGAGATTTCGCTCGTAAATATCGTCTAGAGTTGAAATTTGTTCGTCCAGCTTGTAGTCGGCTAAGGCGCTCATGAGCAATGTTTGGTAAGCTGCGACTAAGACGAAGCTGTACAAAACCAGCATTGCTAACAGAAACCTGGTGCGGCCACTTCTTGGCAGCTTGACCGCAGCCCCGATTAGCGTTGCGAAAGTGTTTTGGGCACAACCAAGCCAAGTTTTGTACTGTTTCCGTTCTGGGCTGCTCCAAACGCTGTTGAATCGCAGCAGAATTGTTAGCAGCAACATCAAAAGAATTGTAGCCAGCCAAGTGTGAGTTGAAATGCTGTGCGTGAGAGTTTGCCAGTTTCGGCCTGTAAAGTGGGGTACACACCAAGTCAACGTTTCTTGATAATAAGATATGCTGTTGTCGAACGTGAGAAACCTAGCCAAATTTTTTCGGTACGAACCACAAACCAAGTCGAACTCGTCGTTTTTTAAACGCGCCAAATTCCCAGTGGCCGTTCCATTGAGGTAGACCTCACCCCAGTCCTGTGGCGTAACCGACAATGTATAATTAATCTTCAGATTCAACAGCCCTGCCAGCATGTCCAGAAGGTTGATTTCGATTCCTTTCACTTTACCATATTCGCTAGAAGCTCTTACTGTAGCATTCGGCAAGTATGTAACGTACGGTGAGAACTCAACAGCTCCGACTTTGATCGTGCACTTGTCGAATTTCCTCGGAACCTTGCTTTCGTACCAATTCTTTTCGACGTTTCCGTTTCGGCAGCGATCGATCACGTAAGTTTTATTGAAATTGTCCTCGCAATTCCCATCTTTGTACGGGAACCAAGCGAACACGTCAAATGACGTGTTGTCGTTGCGATTGGAAAGGAGAACCGCGGCGTTGATGACCTTGGCCGTCCACAAGTTCTGCAAGATTTCCGAAGCCAGAGCGAAAGTGTCGTTGATTTCCGTCGCCGCCATCACCAAGAATTTAGCATGCGGGTTCCAGCTGCTCTTTTTGATGACCTCCAGTATTTTATGGAACTCTTGTTCGTGTCGCAGCTGGACGATGTAATTTCTCGGCTTGAAGTAGTTGACGTCTTCCATCAGCATTTGCTTGGACGTCTTCCGAATTATGACCGAGAAGTGGGCGTCGTTCATGAGCGCCGGAATCAACAGCCCTTGGGTTGTGGTGATAGAAGGCTGGAAATGGTCGACTTCTGTTACAGGCAAAGAATACAGTAGGGTGCTGCGGAGTTGAAAGAAGGATTTGCTGGCGTTGAAGGCGCATGCAGCGAGCGATTCGCGAATCAGCCGTTCGTACGTCACAGCCAAAGGTTTCAGCTTATTTTGAGAAGGCTCACACAGAAGCAGCACTAGGAAAAATACTTTCATATCTGCCTGGTTTACTGCAGCGAATGGAATATAGCCTGCAGTAGTTGCGTGCCGGCTGACATATCTTTGGATGTATGTAAAAGATACGATACGCTGGAACAGTGACGAAATTGAATAATTATTCGACTACTACGGTTTCATCGTAATTACCTCGACAAATACATGTACCAGTTGAATTCGATCCGGGCGAAACAGGTGGGTTTCTATCTCTGATACCGATCGACCCACACCCCAGCAGTGCCTTTCGATTAGCGCCGACTAGAAGTGGAAGCCAGAAAATTCACCCTATTAGTTTTTGAAAGCTATAATAAATTACTCGTTCAAATAGAATATGTTATTTCGGCTGTCTTGTGCTTGAACCCGACTATCATTATAGCGGCCAAGGTCTTCTAAATACTGGTTTTATCGACGCGAAAATCAAGCCTAATGACAAGTCTGCGGATTAAATAAATATAGAAAGCTTTGTTTTCTTTCTAAACGAGCCATTGATATTGTTTCTGCGGTTTATGGAGCAACAAGTATGAGCACTGCAGCAGTTGGGACTGCGATTGTTCTTTCCAAAAAGATTGTACGGTGACTTCCCATCACAGTACCGGTGAATGTACATGAATTATTTGCGGGAATTCAAGGTGTGCCAACTACAGTGAGCGGCAAAAGTATGGATCAAATTCACTAGAAAATTCGCATTTCTTTTGTCGAGAAATTCCCAGGATAGGTCGATCTCGTTTTCCAATTCCGCACATTTTGATGTTGAGTTTTCATATTTGCCATATTATATAATATTTTCATAAATATTATATATGAGCATTATATTTGATAAAAGCTGTGACGTCAAGCTATTCTTTTTAATTGGACCACCCCTGTTTTGCAGATTCGAATAGATTATGAAATTCTGATTCCAGCAATGTGCACATGTACACCTTTTAAACTGTTAGTTTCCGAGATAATAATCATCAAAGGTGGTAACTTTCTAGTTTTTTATTGATGGTGTATTGTTTCGACAAAATAAAAACGGTTCAATCACAGAAATGTTCATAAAACCTCTCAAAACATTTCCAAGGACAAACTTTTCCAGTCCAGGCATTTTAGATCAAAATTAACCAAAACCTGGAAAAAAAAACATAAGTCTGAAAATTGGTGGAACGCTTCCACTTTAACCCCTCAACCTTATACCGAGAGTCCCGAAATATCCTATGTCCGCTTCATCGGTTTTTGGCGGCAAAAAGGTGTGAGTGACATTATTTTAGAAACTATTTATCAGAATACGCGTTGAAGTATCACTACAGCTGAAAATTTCTGGAAATGGTCTCCTCGGTCAGCTGAATAACATACTGGAAGTCCTAGAGAATTCTATGTCCGCTTCATCGGTTTTTGGCGGCAAAAAGGTGTGAGTGACATTATTTCAGAAACTCTTTATCAGAATAGGCGTTGAAATTTCACTACAGCTGAAAATTTCTGGAAATGGTCTCCTCGGTCAGCTGAATAACATACGGGAAGTTCTAGAGAATTCTATGTCCGCTTCATCGGTTTTTGGCGGCAAAAAGGTGTGAGTGACATTATTTTAGAAACTATTTATCACAATACGCGTTGAAGTTTCACTACAGCTGAAAATTTCTGGAAATGGTCTCCTTGGTCAGCTGAATAACACACTGGGAGTCCTAGAGAATCCTAAGTCTGCTTCATCGGTTTTTGGCGGCAAAAAGGTGTAAGTGACATTATTCTAGAAACTATTCATCAGAATAGGCGTTGAAGTTTCACTAGAGCTGAAAATTTCTGTTAATGGTCTACTAGGTCAGCTGAATAACATACTGGAAGTCCTGGAGAATTCTATGTCTGCTTCATCAGTTTTTGGCGGCAAAAAGGTCTGAGTGACATTATTTTAGAAACTAATAATCAAAATAGGCGTTGAAGTTTCACTACAGCTAAAAATTTCTGGAAATGGTCTCCTCGGTCAGCTAAATAACACACTGGAAGTCCTGGAGAATCCTATGTCCGCTTCATCGGTTTTTGGCGGCAAAAAGGTGTGAGTGACATTATTTTAGAAACTATTTATCAGAATATGCGTTGAAATTCCACTACAGCTGAAAATTTCTGGAAATGGTCTCGTTGGTCAGCTGAATAACATACTGGAAGTCCTAGAGAATCCTATGTCCGCTTCACCAGTTTTTGGCGGCAAAAAGTGTGAGTGACATTATTCAAGAAACTATTTATTAGAATACGCGTTGAAGTTTCAATACAGCTGAAAATTACCGAAGATGATCTCCTTGGTCAGCTGAATAACATACTGGAAGTCCTAGAGAATCCTATGTCCGCTTCACCGGTTTTTGGCGGCAAAAAGTGTGAGTGACATTATTCATGAAACTATTTATTAGAATACGCGTTGGAGTCTCAATACACCGAGATTTGCTGAAAATGGTATCCTTGGTCAGCTGAATAACATACTAAAAGTCCTAAAAAATCCTATGTTCGCTTCATCGGTTTTTGGCAGCAAGAAGGTGTAAGTGACATATTTTAGAAACTATTTAAAAGAATTAAAGTTTCAATACAGCTAAAAATTGCGGAAAATGACTCCTTGGTCAGCTGAATAGCATATTGAAGGTCCTCAAATATACTATGTCCGCTTCATTGGTTTTTGGTAGCTAAATGGTTCAAGTGGCATTTTTTTGGAAACTAAATATTTATTAAAACACTCGACTTAGTTTCAATACAGCTGAAAATTGCTGAAAATGATCTCCTTGATCAGCTGAATAACATATTGAGAGTCCAAAAAATTTCATGTTTGCTTCATTGGTTTTTGGCGGCAAAAAGGTTCGAGTGACATTTTTTTTTGAAACTATATGAAAATACGCGTTGAAGTTCCAGTACAGCTGAAAATTGCTGCAAATGGTCTCCTCTGTCAGTTAAATAACATACCGAAAGTCTAATAAATCTTTGATCTACTTCATGCTTTTTTGACGACCAAATTGTACAAGCGATATCTTTTTGGATACCTTTCAATCGCCAAAAAACAATGAAGCAGACGTAGGATTCTTCAGGACTTTCAGTATGTTGTTGTCACTTGAACATTTTTGCCGCCAAAAAACAATGAAGCGGACGTAGGCTTTTCTAGGACTTTCAATATGTTATTCAGCCAACCGAGGAGACCATTTCCAGCAATTTTCAGCTGTATTGAAACTTGAATGCGTACTCTAATAAATAGTTTCTAAAATAATGTCACTTACACCTTTTTGCTGCCAAAAACCGATGAAGCGGACATAGGATTTTTTAGGACTCTTGGTATATGGTTGAGGGATTGAAGTGGAAGCGTTTCACCAATTTTCAGACTTACGTTATTTTTTTCCAGGTAAAAATCCGAAATGCATGGGCTATTAGTCTTCCCTTGAGGTCACTATGCGTGATCTGTTTTTACACTTTTGGACACCTGTTTTCCTGGAAGGTGGATTGACAGACGAGGACCGATATAGTGACCCGCGAGATCTGCGGATCCCACCCCCATCGATTATTTCTCACGGGAATATTCAGATCAAAAGTCTACATCAACAGACCACAGAAGTTATGTAGAAGATGATGTAGATGTAGATGTAGAAGCTATCCAAAATGTTATCCGAGAATTTTCAGACAGGCTCAGACAGGCATCAATTTGTATGAAAGTGGAAAATTGATTTTTTAGAAATAAAAATTTTTAAATCAAGAAATTTGACATTTAATACACCCGAAGCTATCAGCTCAAAAAGTGTAATGTGCATACTGCTGGAATCAGACTTTCATAATCAATTCGAATCTGCAAAAAAAAAGAAAGGGGTTCAATTTGAAAAAATAGCCGATGACGTCACAGCTTTTTCAAAAATGGCGGCAAATATGGAAATTTTCCCTAAAAATGTGCCGACTTTGGAAACAAAATCGACCTGTTTGAGGAGTTTTTTTAAAAAAGAAATGCGAATTTTTTATTGAAATTGTTCCACACTTTTGCCCCTCACTGTAGGGTCGTCACCCATTGGACTTTATACATGTACTGTTTGAACTTTGAACACTCCCACAATTTGAACTTATTTGGACAATACCACAGTACATACCGACAGATTTGGAATAGTGAAAGCCCTGTCCATCCTTAGTGAACCAAGCTTCAACTGAAATGAGATGTGTTGAAATGAGCTGTTTATACTGAAATTTCATTTGCACTGGAGATTACGCCATGCAAACTGAGCATTATTTGATGGGGCGAGTAGTTAGAAGCACTCGCTACAGCAATTGCATTGAATCAAAGAAGCGTTTGCACTAGAAACTAGCGTTGCCACTGCTGTAACTATTTTGGTGAACCAAGCTAACTGGCACGACTAGTAAAATCACTACTCGCTTTGTTGAACCCGGCTTAAACTCTGATACGATCCGCTAAAGCTAAGTTTACGATGTTCCTTCCGGAGTTTTTTCTTGAAATTTCGCTTGCAACCATTTCGCTAACTAGCGCCTGTCAGTGACACAATACAACAGAGACGACTAGTGGAATCAGTACCTATAGTATATTGGAAATAGAATATCTGCTGGAATTAATTCAAACAAAAACGATTGTTTTACCATGGCTAGTTTTCAGTTCCCTCTTCAACATATCAAAAGTCCTCGACTCTGGGACTGCTACAAATTAGTATACAGGGTGAAAGTTTATTATTTTTCCTTATTCCCTTTCTTTCTCAAAAAACTGATGACTAAAAAAAACGGTTTTAGGCTAGTTTGATAGGCCATAGTCTTCCAATAAACATATGAAAAATATACCACTCAGCAACTGCTGTGTATCAAGTTACAGGGTGAAAACTAGTTTTCATCTTCATTTTTTTTTCTTAGCGGAACTGATCTAAATTGGAGCCGGGTCCAGTTCTTTTGCAAGCTCATAATGTCATACTGAGCATATAAAAAGGATACATTTCTGCAACTGCTGCTTTTCATTTTACAGGGTGAAAAGTCATTTTCACGTTTCATTTTTTTTCTTGTAGAAATTGGCTCACACATCAATTTCGACTAATTTTTCTGTAAACTTGAAGTTTCTAGTCAAACATATCAAAATAATACATTTCTGCTACAGTTTTCACCCTGTAATTTGATACGCAGCAGTTGCTGGGTGGTATATTTTTTATATGTTCATTGGAAGACTATGGCCTATCAAACTAGCCTGAAAACCTTTTTCTTCGGTCATCAGTTTTTCAAAAAAAAAAGAAAGTAAAGAAAAATAATGAACTTTCACCCTGTATACTGATTTGTAGCAGTCCCAGAGTTGAGGACTTTTGATATGTTGAAGAAGGGACTGTAAGCTTGCCATGGTACAAAAATCGTTTTTGTTTGAATTAATTCCAGCAAAGCACCTATTTTTTTCTCTTTCCAATATACTACTACTCTCTTTGTTAAACCGAGCTTCGGCTCTAATAGGACCCGCTAAAGCTGAGTTTACGATTTTAATGTAGAAGGGCTCCTTGAACCTGAAGTGGAATAGTTGTTGTATAAACTTGATTTGGGCTCAAAGACTTTCCACGAGGTTTTCTCATATTTTATTTTTCATTTTTCTTGAATGCTGCCGACCGGTTTCGCCAATCTTGTTGGCATCAACGGGGCTTGTACAAGGTAGGTATGAAAATTGTAAAAATCTGGATGTCAAAATTGACAAAATCAGCAACAAAGGTATACTACCTGGTATGCCAACAAGATTGGCGAAACCGGTCGGCAGCATTTGAGAAAAATAAAAAATAAAATATGGAAAAAAACTTGTGGGAAGACTTTGAACCCAAATCTAATTTAAGTTCACGATGTTCTTTCCAAAGATTCTTTTTCAATTTCGCTTGCAAGCAGTCTGCCAACTAGCGCTAGCTAGTGACACGAGACGAAGGAATACTAGTAAAATTAGTGTTCGTTTTGTTAAACCGCACGGAAAAAAGTAGGTCTGCAATTTTTAAAAGCTCAAGTATGTAATTCCTAGTGGTTCAGAAAACATTTTGGTGACAACGTATGTGGGTTTGTAACGATTACATACCTCGTTTTCGAAAAAATGAAGGTTGTAAAAATCAATGACCCAGGTAGGTAATAACGCTGATGGCTCAGGTATGTAATATCTGAAGATCCAGAGAGCAGCAAAGAAGGGCGCAGGCATGTAATCGAGTGAAGAGCCAGGTATGTAATATTTAATGACCCAGGGAAGACTGGATAACGGCGCAAGTATGTAACCGCTTAAAGTTAAAGCCAGGTATGTAATATCTGATGATCCAGAGCGACGACTAGATAGTGGCGCATATTTCGCAGATTCGCTAATATACATTCAAAAGTAGGTACCTACATGCACCATGCACATGGTCTTCTTGGAACTTATCTGCCGAATAATGTTGTGAGGCACCAACTTGATTAGAATATGGAAATACCGTCTCCAAGCCAACTCATATTGAAATGTAATGAGAAATTCGTTGCGAGCTTTCACACTATAGCTATGGTATGACAAATGCTTCAGTGTTTGTTCTGGAAGTGCCCACTGGCACAGTATTTGACTCCACTGGGTCATTGTATCTTTACTCGAAGACGATGCCTAGCGGACTGACTGGCGTTGGCTTCAGTCTGGCCGTTGCTCCAGTCGAACTAAAAAGAATATCTGCCTAAATGTGGTCATTACATATCCCGGTCATCACCAGAAAGAATTGCAAGTTGGGGTATGTAATTTCTAATGGTCCCAGGAGTGTGAGCGTCGCAGTCATTCATCGCACAGTATTATTGATGGCAAGGAGTAGTCTTAGTTACAGACTTCAGGTATGTAATAATTACAGCTTTGGTGCAGCACTGATTGAAGCCAACAATTGTCTGCATTTATCGCTGACCTGTCTATACACATTTTACCTACTTGAGTCAGTGATGGTCACTACCTGCCGGTTCAGAAAACAGTGAACTGTAATATTTGCTATCCTGGGGTGATACTGGATAATGCTGAAGGCAGTAGTTTCTTGAGTTACCACCAAAAACCCAATCTTCACTACCAAAGTTGATAAATATTGACCACCTGGATATTCACGTATTGAAATGGTTGGTAGCAATTCAGATATTTAATGACCTGAGCCTGTAACGCCTACAGATTTCCGTCAAAGCATTTTTCTCCGTGCGGGCTTCAGCTATGATAGTACTCACTAAAGCCAAGTTTACTGAGTTTCTTTCGAAGTTGTTTTTTGGAATTTTGCTTGCAAGCAATTTGCCAATTAGTACTCGCTTTGTTGAACCGAGCTTTAGCTTTGATGGCATTCGCTGAAGCTACGTTTACAATGTTCGTTTCGATGATTATTTCAGGAATTTCTCTTGCAAGCATTTTGCCAACTAGTGCTAGCCAGCGACACAATACAATAGATGACTAGAAAAATCGATACTCGCTTTGTTAAACCGGGATTCAGCTCTAATAGGACTCGCTAAAGCTAAGTTTACGATGTTCCTTCCAAAGTTTCTTTTTTAAATTTCGCTTGCAAGCAGGCTTTATTGAACCGGGCTTTTGCTATAATAGCACTCGCTGAAGCTAAGTTTACGATATTTTTTACGAAGTTTCATACAGGAATTTTGCTTGCAAGCAGCTTACCAACTAGCGCTAGTTAGTGACACAAGATGAAGAACTACTGGTAAAATTAGTACTTTGTTAAACCGGGCTTTAGCTATGATAGTACACACTGAAGCCAAATTTACGAAGTTCCTTCCAAAGTTTCTTCTTGGAATTTCGCTTGCAAGCAATTTGCCAAATAGTACTCGCTTTTTTGAACCGAGCTTTAGCTTTGATGGCACTCGCTGAAGCTACGTTCACAATGTTCCTTCCGAAGTATTTGCTTAAAATTTCGCTTGCAACCATTTCGCTAACTAGCGCCTGTCAGTGCCACAATACAACAGACGACTAGTTAAATCAGTACTCGCTTTGTTAAACCAGGCTTTAGCTCTAATAGGACCCGCTAAAGCTAAGTTTACGATCTTCCTTCCAAAGTTTATTTTTTCAATTCCGCTTGCAAGCAGTCTGCAAACTAGCGCTAGCTAATGACACACGAGACGAAGAAATACTAGTTAAACTCGACGTGAAATTAGTACTCGCTTTATTGAGCCGCGCTTAGGCTATAATAGCACTCGCTAAAGCTGAGTTTACGATGTTCTTCACGAAGTTTCGTTTTTGAATTTCGCTTGCAAGCAGTTTGCCAAGTAGCGCTAGTTAGTGACACAAGATGAAGAACTACTGGTAAAATTAGTACTCGCTTTGTTACACCGGGCTTTAGCTATAATAGCACTCGCTGAAGCTAAGTTTACGATGTTCTCCACGAAGTTTTGTTTGAAAATTTTGCTTGCAAGCAGTTTGCCAGCTAACGCTAGCTAGTGACACAAGATGAAGGACTACTAGTAAAATTAGTACTCGCTTTGTTAAACCGGGCTTCAGCTATGATAGTACTCACTAAAGCCAAGTTCACGGAATTTCTCTCAAAGTTGCTTCTTGGAATTTTCCTTGCAAGCATATTGCCAATCAGTACTTGCTTTGTTGAACCAAGATTCAGCTTTGATGGCACTCGCTGAAGCTACGTTTACAATGTTCGTTTCGAAGATTTTTATTAGGAATTTCTCTTGCAAGCATTCTGCTCACTAGCGCTAGCCAGCGACACAATACAATAGATGACTAGCAAAATCAGTACTCGCTTTGTTAAACCGGGCTTTAGCTCTAATAGGACCCGCTAAAGCTAAGTTTACGATGTTCCTTCCAAAGTTTCTGTTTTAAATTCCGCTTGCAAGCAGTCTGCCAGCTAGCGCTAGCTAGTGACATGAGACGAAGGAACACTAGTAAAATTCGAAGTAGAATCAGTATTCGCTTTATTAAACCGGGCTTTAGCTATAATAGCACTCGCTAAAGCTAAGTTTACGATGTTTTTCACGAAGTTTCTTTTTGAAATTTCTGTTGCAAGCATTTTGATAACAAGCGCTAGCCAGTAACACAAGATAACAAACGACTAGTAAAATCAAAACTCGCTTTGTTGAACCCGGCTTTAGCTATGATAGCACTTTCTTAAGCTAAGTTCACGATGTTCCTCCCAAAGTTTCTTTTTGAAATTTCGCTTGCAAGCATTTTGCTCACTTGCGCTAGCCAGTGACAAGTCTAGGAATTTTTTAGGGTTTCTACACGATGTCTAGGAGTTTTGACCGATTTGTGTGAGATTTTCAAGTCTCCAGCGATTTCTGGGAGTATTGATAAGTTTTTTTGAATTTCCACGAGATTTCCAGGGATTTTCAAACATTTCTAAGGTATTTTTGTAGGCGTTTTCAAATAATGTTGAAAATTTCCAAGAATTCCTGTGGATAGATATCTCAATCATCTCTACATGATTTCAAGGAATTCATAAAGACTTGTATTACAGTTCTAGGGATACCTGAACATTCTCACGAGATTTGTGAAGAGTTTCTAGCGATTTCTGAAGATTTCTACAGGATCACTGAAGATATTTACAAGATTTCTGAAGATTGCTGCAAGAATTTTCAGGAGTTTCTGTACATTCCTATGAGATCTCCAGAAATTCCTGGAGATCCATTTTGGATTTTCAGGGATTTCTGAATTTGTCTACGGAAATTGTATGAATTTGTAAAGATTTCCACAAGTCTTCTGAGGATTTCCAAATATTTTCATGGGGTTACTGGGGATTTCTAAGAGTTTCTGGAAATGTGTAGGGAGTTCTGGGATGGAAGATGTGCATGTAAATAATTGTATCGTGTTCAAGATTTCTACTGGCAGAATGAAGATTTGTATCGAATTGCTAGGTCTCCCAAGATTTCTATGGAATTTCCAAGGATTTCTAACTAAAGATCTCTGGGAATTTATACGGGATTTCTGAAGATTTCAGGAATTTTTGGGGTTCTAAAGATTTCTGCAAGATTCCTTGGAATTTCTGAAGATTTCACGGTTTATTACAGATCCCTGAATATTTCTACAGGATTTCCGAAGATTTTTTTTTTCCAACTTTGAACTTGATAACCTCTCCCGGCTGAGCTTATTCCCAAGAATCTAGAAATTTCTGAAAATTTCTACGAGATTTTTGAGGTTCTCTAGAATATTTCTTGACATTTTTCAAGCTTTCTGCGGGATCTCTAGAGACTCTTGATGATTTGTATCAGATTCCTGAAAATTGCTCGGTATTTCTGAGAATTTCTATTGATTTTTGCAGACTTCTGCAGGATTTTTAGGGATTTCTGAGATATTTCTGGAAGATTTTGGAGGGATTTATTCAGATTCTTGATGACGCCCAAAACTTTTATGGATTTCTCAAGATTTTTACGGGAAATCCAGGAATTTATGGAGATTTGTATGGAGTTCTGAGGATTTCTGGAGAATTCTACAAGATATTTTTGAAAATTCCAAGGCATTTCTAAAGATTTCTGCATAATTCTCGAAGGTGTTTACAAGATTTCCAAGGATTGCTGTGGAAATTTCTAGGGATTTCTGAAGATTTCCACGGAAATATCTGCTTAGAATCCCTAGGGATTTTCAAATATTTCTAAGGAATGTTCAAGGAATTCTTAAGATCTCTAGGATTGAATATTTCAATAGATTGATGGCCTAGGGTGAAGATTTTCATGGATTTTCTAGTATTTTCAAGATTCTTAGAGATTTTTGACATTATGTTTCTCTTATTTATTGCTGGATATTCACTTTGGGGGTTTCTAAAGGATTCTACAAGATTCGCGAGAGTTTCCAAAGATTCTCATGGAATTATTGGGAGAAACCTAAAATGTCCTTGTAGGATTTCTGAGAATTTATGAGGAGTTTTAAAGATCTCTATGGGATTTCTGAAAATTTGTTTTTTGTATTTCGAAGGATTCCTAAGTATTGCTAGACGATTTTCAGGGATCCCTAGAAGTTTTTAGGTAGGTTTTAGGTTTTTAGGTTTTGAATTAGTATTGATTTTCAAGAATTTTTAGAGATTTCTCAAGATTTCTACGGAAGCTCGAAAAGAATTTGAGAGATGTTTTCCAAGAATTCATAGAGAAGGAATTCTAAACATTTTAGGATATCTAGGTGATATCTAGGATATTCCAAAGATTTCTACAAGATTCCGAAAGCTTTTGAAGGTCTGAGCATTTCTAAAATCTACGGGAATTCGAAGAATTCCGGGAAATCTCGAGATTTCTACGGAAATTCTAGGGATTTCTTAATAGTCCAGGAATTATAGACAAAAAAAGCGTACAAAAATGGAAGCCAGCCGGATTTTTGTATTGAAGCTCAGTTAAGCATGTAGTTCAACATAGTAAAAGTCCTCAAAAATCCGGTGTGAGCTTCGGCCGTTGTGGCCTCGAGAAGAAGTTGAGGATCAGTTTTTCGCGTATATCTCGTGAACAATGGCACCCAGGAAGAAAGTGCTCGGGAAGAAATTGTTGAACATTTTATTGTCTATAAGAAAAGCCCTAACATATTTCACCATCAGTCCACTCCTTGTGCGTCAAAACACAAGAAAACCTAAATAGTCCAGATGCTCGATGCCGAAGACCTTACGGACCTTGAGTTTTATGATGGCAGGGTGCCACTTGGTAGAGGTGTTGTTCGATCCATTCTCTTTTGATTGAGACTTAATGCCATCAATACCAACAATGCCGGCGGCATATACAGGGTGAAATAAAAATAAAAAGTTGAACAAATGTACCTCAAGAACCAAAACAGGTGAAGACATGTAAATCGCCAAAAATATTTCTAATTTCATGATCATGAAGTCCCGTTATGATATATGTTGGAATATGTTGACCCGTTTCTGAAATATCTTCAGAAGACTGAGGTCATTACGAGAGAAAAAATAGTTTTCCGTATATCAGTAATTCTTTAGATATTGAATCGAAACTTGGTGTTTTGAATCTGAACAATGATCAAATTACATTTGAAATGAGATAACAGTGGAAAACCCTCTCTAGGCCAACTACTTCAAGAACAAACACAGTCAACTTTTTTTCTGATGAGTAGACAAAAAATTTTTTTTGTTAGGTAACAACTTCAGTCTTTTGAAGATATTTCAAGAACGGCTCATGATATTTAATTCAAGTTTGCGATGACTTCATGACCATAAAATCAGAATTATTTATGGCGATTTACATGTCTTCACCTATTTTGGTTCTTGAGGTACAAATGTTCAACTTTTTATTTTTATTTCACCCTGTATATGCCGCCGGCATAGTTCGTATTGATGGCTCCAAGTTTCAATCAAAAGAGAGTGGATCAAACAACACCTCTACGAAGTGGCACCCCGCCATCATAAAACTCAAGGTCCATACAGTCTTCAGCATCGAGCATCTGGACTATTTTGATTTTCTTGTGTTTTGACGAAGGAGTGGACTGATGATGAAATATGTAAGGACCTTTCTTGTAGACAACATAATTTTCAACAATTTTGCTCAAAGTGCTTTTCCCCCAAGTGCCATCGTTTACGAGATAAACACGAAAAACTGATCCTCAACTTCTTCTTGAGGCCACAACGGCCGAAGCTCACACCGGATTCTTGAGGACTTTTACTATGTTGAACTACATGCTTAACTGAGCTTATATACAAAAATCCGGCTAGCTTTAATTTTTGTTCGCTATTTGCGATTTAAACAGCTAAAATTCCTGGACTATAAGGGATTATTTGTAAAATTCATAGAAGATTTCTGGGAAGATTATTAAAGTTTTCTACAGAATTTCTCAGAATCTCTGAGAACTTCTAGAGATTTCCAAAAGATTTTCAAGAATTCCTAGTAATTTCTTCTGTATTTCCAACAATTTTGGAGAAATTTTATGGGATCCTGAACATTCGTATGGATTTCTAGAAATGTTTTGACGATTTCTATGGATTTTTGGAGATCTTTATAGGATTTCCGAGGGTTTTTAAAAGATTCGGTAGGTATTTCTAAAGATTTTTGGGGATTCTTAAAAACTGTGGATTTCTCAAGATTTCTGTGGATTATCTAGGAATTTTCGGTGATTTGTATGAAATTTTCAGAGAATTTGAAAAATTACGAGATTTTTGAAGAATTTCTGAAGATTTTTGAAGATGTCTGTGGGAATTCTCAAAATATTCACAAGATTTGATTTCTGATTTCTGGTAATTAATTACCGAAAATATCAATGACCTATTTTTATAAGCTGTAACATCTGGATTGGGCATAATTTTCGTCAGTCACATGACTGACAGCCAAATTTGTAAGTTGACTGATGAAGACCAATAGATTATTCCATAGGAGGCTGAGGGTGTGTTACTGCGTGTGGCAATTGAACACCTTCTTGATTTAGATCGCCCTAAAAATTAGGAATCCAATACGGCCCAATAATAGAGTCACGTTTTGCGCATCCTACAGCTAAAAACACCGTCAAATGGCTCTTTCGAAACACCCTCAAAAATTACCGAAATTCGTTTCGAAAACATTTCAAGGCGTTTCGGGTTTCAAGTGTTTTGGCAACTTGCCGGAATCCATCGAATATCACAAGGCAAAATCTAATCGTTGGATGATAAACAGGTGAGAATTAGGTGATTGCGGCTTCAATCACGATACGGTGCTGCTGGCATAGAAACTTAGTGAACGACTTACCCAGTGTGTGGACCAGTAGAAAACCGCCATGAGGAACACTTTCTTAGTTTTGACCGCCCTGCTGGCCATCGGCTATGCTGAAAAGCAAGGCGAAATTAGTAAGAAGCACTTTAGTACAAGCACATTTGAAATACAAGCTGATTTTGCAGCGAAATTATATATATGAAACAGTTTTTTTCGTGGGATATACTAATCCAATTGGAATTTCCAGGATTGATTCCGGCACCGAGAGGGCCAATCGAAGATTTGATCAATGGAACCATAGAAGCCATCCGGCCTTTGATTCCGGATCCTGTGGAAATTCCCAGCGTCAATATCGCATTTCCGGACGACTACGATGAGTTGATAAGGTAACGATGCTTGATACAAATTCCAGTATCTTCCTTCAACCAGCCTCAGTTTGTCTCAAATTTTCTCATTTTTTCTCAATTTCACTTGATTTCACTTGACATTTTCCCAATATTACTGAATGTTCCTCAATTTTACTCAATTTTTCTCAATTATTCTCAATTTTGTTTCCCAGTGGCTACTTCAACATCGCCGAGTTCAGTCTGAGTGGGATTTCCGGATTCCAGCTTCAAAAACTGGCATTCAACATCCTGTTTTTCACCGTGGATTTCACCCTGGTCGTTCCGGATATCCACCTGAAGACCCAGTACGACAACAACTTGACCGTGCTGAACCAAATTCCACTTTTCGGACAAGGCAATGCTGAGTATGTATTTTACTTTCCCGGCCCACCCACGAACACGGAGGGAAAGTATTGTAATCGTGCAGAAAAAAAGTTTTGAGATTTCACCGGATATATCCGTTTTGAGGTCCCCCAAGACGATTAAGACCATTTTCAGAATGATGTCTGTCTGTGTGTGTGTGTGTATGTGTGTGTGTATGTGTGTGTGTATGTGTGTGTGTCTGTCTGTGATCTTCCACGATAACTGCCGTAACGTTGACTGGATCAACTTGATATTTGGTATACAAACATGGTTGTTTCCTGAAAAAAGCCCATTAGTTTTTGGCTGTCATCTGTCAAACCCAACTGTCACTATCATCAAATGTCAGAAGCTATATCTCACGGAACTCAACTTGCAATATGTCATTTGAAAGCCCTTGGAAAACTGTATTCAGAACAGTTGGAAACATTGCCCTATCTGTCATATGTCAAATAATAAAAAATGTTAAAGTTCAAAACTTTACCAATTAATTATCCAAAATCTATCCAATGGATTGGAACCAGATTTGGCAGGAAGCAACACAACAAAAGAGTCAAATTGAGGCCGCAGTTGCAGTTCTCCACCATTCTCCAGTTGAGCGTAATGAATTTTCGAAATTTCTCCTGGCCGTTGCCACTCAGGAGGGGCTCTCGCCGGTGTTTCGACCAGCACGACTCGCTTTTGTAGCAGGACTCCACTCAAAAATTTATTCCTGCTCGGGGATCGACTTTTTTTTTGGAAATTCCATCTGATATCGAAAGTAGATTGTATTGAGCGTCGTGCAGGTCTATTTTCAGAGTTGACACGGTTTCGGTTTTCCGACTGTAATTTTTTCAAAATGAAATTTGCACATTCCATGAATTTGAGAAAAACGCAATGCAAACTTCTACATGCGTAGGCCCCACGAAATATTAATTTTAGGTGCAGACATGCTGTGAATAAAAGTTAGAGAAAAGATTGAGCTAATTTTTGGAGGAAAAATTTTCGAAATCGGATCAACAGTTGCCGAGTTTTCCTCTCTGGAAAAACTGCAAATTTTCCAACTTTTTATTCAGTGAACAGATTTCTTGGAATTGCTTTTTTTAGAGAATAGATAACTGGTTCTTGAACATTTTCCAATAATTTCTCTCCAATTTCCCGGAAATTTTCCTCCTGAAAATATAAAACCACTCATGCGATCGTACAAATTAAGCAGTTCTGTCACGATAATTACCGAATTATTGATCCGATCAAATCGAAATCAGGTACGGAGGCCTAAGTTCAGCCTGGAATGTTCTGATTAGACTTTGGGTGGATGATTTTGATCGGAAGCCCTCAGTTGGCACATTGGGTCTGGGTTTGTCTGCCCAAGCCCTAAATTGAAAATATAGAGTTGAAATTTGACACACAGATGCAGTAAAAGTTTTCAATCAAGTTTTTGTAATTTCATCATCATATCTAAAGTAGGAACAAAAATTTCAATAAGGAACCAGCATTGCATTTTTGAGATATCACAACAGTTAGCTACCTAGTTCTACCTTTTGGATCATTTCATCACCTTGGAAAACTGACCTAACCTGTCATTTTTTCTGTCCGCTCAACAATGGATGCAGGATGCTCGCTAAACGCTCGACGAAATAGAATTTTTTCATCAATTTCCAAATCGAATCGCCCCCTCCCGAAGGGACACTTCGATCAAAATCATTACTGACGTCTCTGGATACCGCCGGGAAAGTTTTGTGTCGCCCCACAACAGATTTTTCATTATGAAAACCTGCAGGGGATGTTCATTCAACAGGATGGCAAAAAAAAAACAACTCAAACGAGCTTAAGCTTAATTTACATGTTCCAGCGACCTGCTTCAGCTAAGACATGATTTACATTACAGCAACTGGAGTCAGCCGAAGCTTGATTTACCATTGATTATCGATAAGAAGCCTCTCAAAGAACCAAAACCAGCCTAGTTTCTAATGTAGACGCCGCCTTAATCCAACACAGTCAATTGCTGTCAGAGAGTGCTCCCAATTACTCGCCTAATCATATAATGCTTGGTTTGCATGGCGTGATATCCAGTACAATTTTCCAGTACAATTTTTTTCATCATAAACAGCTCATTCAAACGATCTTATTTTAGTTAAAGCTTGGTTTACTAGAGGCGTTTTAGCAATACCAGCGCCGGTTTCTAGTGAAAACGCTGCTTTAATTTGATGCAACTGCTGTCAGAGAGTGCTCCGAACTACTCGCCTCATCAATTATTGCTTGGTTTGCGTGACGCGATCTCCAGTGCAAAAATAATATTTTATTTTAAACAGCTCATTTTGACAATCTCATTTTGACCAAAGCTTGGTTCACTAGAGACTTTATAGCGATACCAGGGCTAGTTTCTAGTGCAAACGCAGCTTTAATTCAATGCAAATGCTGTCAAAGTGTGCTTCTAACTACTCGCCTTACAAAATAGTGCTTGGTTTGCATTGCGTAATCTCAAGTGCAAATAAAATTTCAGTATAAACAGCTCATTCGAACGATCTCATTTTGAATGAAGCTTGGTTGACTGAAGGCGTTATAGCAATACCAGCGCTAGTTTCTAGTGCAAACGCTGCTTTAATTCGATACCATTGCTGTCAAAGAGTGCTTCTAACTACTCGCCTTATAAAACAATGCTTCGTTTGCATTGCGTAATCTCAAGTGCCAATAAAATTTCAATGTAAACAGCTCATTTTAATAATCTCATTTTAGTTTGAGCTTGTTTTACTAAAGGTGTTATAGCAATACCAGCGCTAGTTTATAGTGCAAGCGCAGTTTTAGTTCGATGTAATTGCGTTCAGAGAGTGCTCCCAACTACTCGCCTCTACAAATAATGCTTGGCTTGCATAGCATAATCTCCAGTGCAAATAAAATTCTAGTTTGAACAGCTCATTTCAACAATCTCATTTTAAATAAAGCTTGGTTTACTGAAGGCTCCAATAGCAATACCAGCGCTAGTTTTTAGTAAAAACGCTGCTTTAATTCAATGCAATTGCTGTCAGAGAGTGCTTCTAACTTCTTGCCTCATCGATTGATGCTTGGTTTGCATTGCGTAATCTCCAGTACAGATAAAATTTAGTATAAACAGTTCATTCCAATAATCTTATTTGAGTTTGAAGCCTGGTTTACTAGAGACTCTATAGCAGTACCAGAGCTAGTTTCTAGTGCAAACGCTGCTTCAATTGAATGCAATTGCTGTCAAAAAGTGCTTGTAACTACTCGCCTGATCAACTAATGCTTGGTTTGCATGGCGTAATCTCCAGTGCAAATGAAATTTTAGTACAAACAGCTCATATTAACAATCTATTTTCAGTTCAAGCTTGGTCTACTTAAAGCGTTATGGCAATACCAGCGCTAGTTTTTAGTGCAAGAGCTGCTTCACTTCAATGCAATTGCTGCCAGACAGTGTTCCAAACTACTTGCCTTATCAAATAAAGCTTGGTTTGCATGGCGTAACCTTCAGTGCGAATACTGAGTATGGACAGCTCATTTCAATAATCCCATTCAAGTTAAAGCTTGATTCATGGAAGCGTTGGAGCAATAACAGCGTTAGTTTCTAGTCCAAACGTAGCTTTAGTTCGATGCAATTGCTGTCAGAGGGTGCTTGTAACTACGCGCCTGATCAACTAATGCTTGGTTTGGCGTAATCTCCAGTGCAAATTGAATTTTAGTATAAACAGCTCATTTCAACAATCTCATTTTAGTTTAAAGCTTGGTTTACCAGAGGCGTTAGAGTGATCCCAGTGTAAGTTTCTAGTGCAAACGCTGCTTTAACTCGATGCGATTGCTGTCAGAGTGCTTCTAACTACTCGCCTCATCAATGAATGCTTGGTTTGCATGGCGTAATTTCCAGTGCAAATAAAATTTCAGTATAAACAGCTAATTTGATCAAACTCATTTTAGTTGAAAGCTTGGTTTACTGGAGACGTTCTAGCAATACCAGCGCTAGTTTCTGGTGCAAACGCTGCTTTAATTCAATGCAATTGCTGTCAGAGAGTGCTTCTTACTACTCGCCTTATCGAATAATGCTTGATTTGCATGGCGTAATCTCCAGTGCAAATAAAATTTTTGTTGAAACAGCTCATTTGACCAATCTCATTTTAAATAAGGCTAGGTTTACTAAAGGCGTTATAACAATACCGGCATTAGTTTCTAGTGCAAACGCTGCTTTAGTTCAATGTACACGATGAATCAGACGTAGCTATTAAAACGTCAATTAAGCGTCGTTTATACTGGCATTTCTCTGTCGGTTATTTTGCTAGCTATTCAATATCATAGTGTAAATAAAGCTTTAGGTACTCATTCAAACCAGGTGGAATATTGCACTCAAGTCCCGCTAGCGAGAGTTCAAATTAACACTAGCTCAAATTGATGAAGCTTTTAAGTCACTAAAGTGTCATTTCCACTGTTTTTATTCTCCCAGTTTTAATTACTTTTACTTTTACTACACTTTTAATTTCAATAGTGCAAACTAGGCTTTATTAATTTGAAGTCGCTTTGAACAAGGCGATAGAGCGTGACTTCTGCTATAAAATTGTGCACTGTGCAATGAAGCCTCGTTTGCTAGATTTCTTCAATCAACACTAGCTCAAAATGAGGTAGCAATATTCACTGAAGTCTCGTTCATATCAGCGTTGTTTTTTTGTTCTTGAATAATTAACAGTTAATTCCATAATGTAAACAGAGCTTTAGCCTTTCAAACTAGCTTTAGAAGCGCTCCAGCGTTATTTTTACTATCAAATGAAGCACTAAAGCCTCGTTTGCTACAGTTCAGATAACAATAACTCAAAGTAATGTAGCCACTTAAGTCACTGAAGTATCATTTGTGCTGTGTTTTTTTTTCAGTATTCAAATTATTGGTATGATTCCAATAGTACAGGGCGTTCACGATGAAATTCACCCCCCTCCAGTAGATTCCTCTTCGAGATATTTCGAAAAACTAAAAACTTTTTCCTCACGATTTTTCCCAGGAACCCTAAATCGATCCTATAAAAGTTTCCAATTGGTACCGTATACAGGGTGTGATATGTAACTTTTTTATTTTAAATGCAACACCCTATATTTTATTACGTTATTTGATGGAGCCTTTTTTTCTGATTACAAATATATTTGACACTCATGATTTATTTTGACAAATAAGTTGTCGAAAAAATAATAAAATAGGTAGTCAAATAATTTTGTTTCGCGGTAAGATGGCTTTGGTTTCTGCAGTTCACTCAAAAAAGTTATTCTTGCAGCATTTTATTTGCAGAATTCCACTCTGCATGGATAAGCGGTCCAATTTGTTCCTAATACAGGGTGTCGCGTTATTTTTAATTTTTAATTTAATTGACTACCTATTTTATTATTTTTTTGACAGCTTCCTTGTCAGAATAAATCATAAATGTTATATATTTTTGTGATCAGAAAGAAAGGCTCCATCAAATGACGTAATAAAATATAGGGTGTTGCATTCTAAATAAAAAAAGTTACATGTCACACCCTGTATACGGTACCAATTGGAAACTTTTAGACGATCGATTCAACATCCCTGGGAAAAATTGTTGAGGAAAAGTTTTTAGTTTTTCGAAATATCTCAAAGGGGAATCTCCTAGAGGGGGGGTGAATTTTATCGTGAACACCCTGTACAAATATAGTACAATAGTAGTCTTCATCCATTCAAACCAGCTCAGAACAAGGCAATAGAGCGCTAGTTTTGCCATAAAATTGTGCAATAAAGCCTTGTTTGCTAGATTTCCTCAATCAACGCTAGCTTAGAATGAGGTAGCAATAACTTACTAAAGCATCGTTTGCTATATTGAATTTATATTAGATCGAAATGACTAGGCTACTAAGAATTTGTTCAAGCGTCGTTTATATTGGGGTTTTGATTGGTTCTTGAATAATTAACGATTTATTCCATATCGTAAACAAAGCTTTAGTCCTCTGAATTAGCTTATTAAAGCGATACTTTCCATCTAAAATAGAGCACTAAAGCCTCGTTTGATACAGTTCAGATTAACTCAAGCTCAAAATGATGTAGCTGCTGGAGTCACATAAGTGACGTTTGTACTGTTTTGTTTTCAGTTCCCAAATTACTCATCCAATTCTAATAGTGCAAACTTGACCTTATTCATTTAAACTAGCTCCAAACAAAGCGACAGAACTTACTTCCGCTGTAAAGCTGCGCACTAAAGCTCCGTTTGCCGGATTTCTTCAACACTAGCTCAAAGTGACGTGGCTACTAAAAAGTTGCTAAAGCGTCGTTTAAACTAGCACTTTTTCTGGTTTTTGAATAATCAACAGGAGCTTTAGCCATTCAAGCTAGCTGCATACCATACGAAAGAGCGTTACTTCTACTATAGAATATTGGATTAAAGCCTCGTTTACCATAGTTCTTCAATTAACACTAGCTTAATAAAGTAGCATAGCTACTAGAAAGGCGCTAAAGCGTCGTTTGTTTTCGTCGTTTTGTTGTCGTCGCATACTTTCCAGTGTTTGAAAAAATATAAATCAGCGGTTACATTTTCTTCAAATATCAGAAAAAAACTAAATCACACTTGGTAACAAACTAGATACCTAGAGAATTATCACCTTTGATGATAATAACGATGAAAAATGTTTACAGCATCGATATACAAGGCACAACAATCGTGGCCAGCTTCAAGATCAGCTTAAGTCCCCTCGGCATTTCCAATTTGAAAGCTTCTTTGACTTTGGACGCTTTCAAGGTGAGTCTAGCGTTTACTTTGGAGTTTTCTTTTGCACTTACTCTAGCGTTCACTTAAGCGCTTACTTTAGCATTCACTTCAGCGTTTACTTCACCGCTTACTTAAGCATTTACTTTAGCGTTTACTTTAGCGTTTACTTTACCGCTTACTTTAGCGCTTAATTCAGCGTTTACTTGAGCGTTCATCTAGCGCTCACTTCAACGCTTACTTGAACAATTACTCTAACGCCTACTTTACCGCTCACTTTAGCGCTTACTTCAGCATTACTTTAGCGTTAAATTAAGCGTCTATTGTGGAGTTTATTTCAATGATCACTCTAACGCTTATCTGAGCGCTTACTACAGCGCTTCCTTCAGCATTCACTTTATTTAGCGTTTACTTTAGCGCTTATTTAAATGCTTACTTTAGCGTTTACTGTAGCTGTTTGATTTAGCGTTTGTTCTAGCACTGGCTCTAGCATTCGTTTTAGCGTTATTCTAGTTCTAGCTCTAGTTAATTAGCTTTTGAAGTTGAACTACATTATTTGACACTGGAAAATTCATATTCTGTTCACAGGCAGACGTAACTGGTCTGTTAGACGACGATGCAGCGAGCAGTGCAATCAGCCAATGGTTGACCGACAACATTGCAAATTTCATCAACGACAATCAACAAGAACTGGCGGATCTGATCGATCCCATCATTGAAGATCTGATCAACACCGCTATCAAGGCCATCGTTGGTGGTGGAAAGTGAAGCAAAATATTCCACTTTTCTTCAAACTAAATATCAAGTTCCTAGGATGTACCAGTTTAAATAAATATAATGAATTGGAAAAACAGTTGTTATCATAATTTAAACCTTGGACCCAAAACGTATTTGAGTTTCCTTCACTCAATAGGTGAGTATGTAGTAAGTATACAAAACAAACTACAAAACAAAGGCTATTTTAAGGCTCATTTATAGCGGTGAACAAATTGGTTTACATGAAGCTATACATTGTTTTTGACACAATTTCGCATTCTTCAAGTGCCTGTTCTGTCAACAAAGTAGTCTTCAGCAAAAGATGTTATGGACAATTTTGACTTACGTTCTTCATATATAAAGCAAACTCAGCCTAAAGAATGAGTGACAAATGTTCGTGAAATTGGACTAATTTCCAGATCAAATCGCTTTATTCTGGCAAGACTAGTTTGCAAGTCACTTGCATTGTCATCAGTGTCATCACCCCTCTCCCTTCCCCTCCAAAATAAAGCTGAATCAATTCCAACTTTTAAAAAAACTCCAGTTCGAGCATTAAGTAAAAAATAGGCGATTTGCATTTAATCTAGGCGGGCTAAGAGTCAAAATCAAAAAAAGCAGTGCAAACCGAACGTGAGTATGCGATAAAACGATAAAAGATGAATTTGGTTCTAATTTTAGCAAATTTTGGAATTGTGTATCACCGCACTTGAGAGCCACAGATTGAACAGATTTAAATTTAATCCATCTTCGAGTTTTTTAAGCTGAAGACCGAAGGCCAAATAAGAATCAGGGCAAAAGTTCGATATTTCAAGATCAGAGTATCAAAGGCCAAAAAGCTGTTATCCGAAAGAAAAACAGGAAATTACTAACTTTCAAAGTTGTCACCAAACAATCTAGAACAAAAAAATGTAATAATCAGATATTTTCGATTAAATAAATCCATCGCCTACACAATGAAACCGAGGTTAATCAATCAATAAAATTGATGTTACCGATAAAATTGAAAAAGATAGTACACCTGGAGCTGATGGGTTCAACACCTGGGTGTTGGTCTTCAAATTGCAATTTTGATCGACTCATCAATACCCACCTGCTAGTATTTGTTTCGAGATTTGCTCACTGTCCACTTCAAAACAGAATGGGACGCATTTTTTGTACCAAAAGCTCAACGCCACAAAGTCAGCTCGGATTTAGAAGGGGTGGGTCTACCCAGGATGCGATAATTTCCGTTTACGACAGACTGTTAACCGACTTCGAGGACAGAATAGAGAGTGCTGGACTGTTTTTTAACTTAAGCAAGGCATTTGACACAAGAAACCATAAGCTGCTGATAGACAAGTTGGACAGGTACGGAGTTAGGGGTAGGGCCCTAAATTGGGTGGTATCTTCTCTGTCGGATCGGGATCAATTCGTGTCTGTCAGTGAGGGTGGTACGAATTTCTCTTCATCTAGACTCAGATTGCGTCATGGAGTTCCTCAGGGTAGTATCCTCGGTCCAATTCTCTTTATTATATTCATAAACGATGTGTCACTGACCGATTGGTCCTCATTCAATGTCAGTAAAGTTGTTCAATCACCCGCCCTTGGAGATAAAAAATATTGGTAGTTGTGTATAGAGAGCGGATTTATGATTTTTCACATGTTCTATTCGCTAAGTTGGATGCAACTGTCGACTTGCAGCTTGACGTTTCCATCTATAAAAATCCTAAATACCAAGTTTTATTTCGCATATAGTTCATCATTATGACTTTTTACCGCATACAAATTGATAGTCCATATAATCGCATATAGCCGCATATTTAATACATATTTTTGCACATAACTGAATATTTGTCACTATTTTGGCCATTTAATCTATACAGGGTTTTTCAAAAGTCCGGAATAAAATTCATAATTTTTTTCCATATTTATTTCGTAAAAAACGCTTGAACAGATCGATTTTTAAAAACGGTAAGCCATGTTTTCATGACACGTGTCATGTTCTACCGTCAACCCCTTAACACCAAAAGCCACTCTTAGTATTTTTTTTCAAATGGCACCCTATGGCTTGTGGGGGCTCGTTAGAAAGCTTGTCAAAAACTCTATTCAGATCTACCATTGAAAATTAGATCGAATGCTTCACCATGAAGTTTTGAGTAACTCAGTTTTACTCAACAGTCCGGAATAAAATTCATAATTTTTTTCCATATTTATTTCGGAAAAAAACGCTCGAACAGGTCGACTTCTAATAACGGTAAGTCGTTTTTTCATGACACGTGTCATGTTCTACCATCAGCACCCCAACCCCAAGCCACCCTTGGTATTTTTTTCAAATGGCACCCTATACCTTGTGGGGGCTCGTTGGAAAGCTTGTCAAAACTTCATGGTGAAGCGTTTGATCTAATTTTCAATAGTGGATCTGAATAGAGTTTTTGACAAGCTTTCCAACGAGTTCCCACAAGCCATAAGGTGCCATTTGAAAAAAAATACTAAGGGTGGCTTGGGGTTAGGAGGTTGACGGTAGAACATGACACGTGTCATGCAAAAACGGCTTACCGTTTTTAGAAATCGACCGGTTCGAGCCTTTTTTTCGAAATTGATATGGAAAAAAATTATGAATTTTATTCCGGACTTTTGAATAACCCTGTATGTGCGAGAAAATCAAGATATTTTGATTTCGAGGAAAAAATAATTTAGATTTTTTTTTTCACTTTGATGATCGAAGTTGGTTGGTTTTACATGTAAATGTTGTATTTTTCACAATTCTTGCAGCTTATATGACATATTCACTCGCATATACAGGGTGTTTTAGGGATGATAGCAAAAAATTTAACTGTGAGTAGATCTCGTCAAAATATGACGAAAACTCATATACCATTTTGCAAAGTTCGGCCTAATGACGAAGATACAGCTCTCCAAAGCTCACTTTTTTTGGATTCCAAAAATTCGTAACTCAGGAACGTTTCGACAAATTTAGCTTTTATTCAGCAAAAGCTGGTTTGTCATAATTATCTATTAACCTGCCAAATTTGAGGAGAATCCAACCAGTGGTGTAGGAGTTATGAGATTCAATAATTTAGAAGCATCCGAAGAGAAGTTGAATTAAGGTGACCCCTCATAACTCCTACGTCACTGATTGGATTCTTTTAAAATTTTGCAGGTTGATGGAAAACTGTAACAAACCAGCTCATGCTAGATAAAAGGTAAATTTGTCGAAACGTTCTTGAGTCAAAAATTTTTGAAATCCGAAAAAAGTGAACTTTAGAGGGCTGTATCTTCGTCATTAGGCCGAACTTTGCAAAATGGTATATAGGTTTTTGTCATAAATTTTGACAAGATCTACCCACAGTTGAATTTTTTGCTATCATCCCTGAAACACCCTGTATTACTCTATTTGAACATTTTTACCGCATATAAATCCGCTCTCTAGTTATGTACCTATCATTTTGACAAAATGTGAAAAAATGTTGATCGATGGTTGCTTCTACACAGTGGATGAGTTTCTGATATAAGCTGCAAGAATTTCTGATTTCTGTTTGCTCTGAAGTTTCTATTTGTTATGTACCGGGTGGGCCATAAAAAACCGTACTGTTTTATTTTCATCGCTGATTTTTTGTTTCTTGACCGATTTCGACAAGGTTGGTATCATTGTGTAGTTAATTGAAAAGGCTATCAGAGCCATATACAAATGGTTCCCAAGTGTCAAAATTCAAAATGGCGGAAACAACTGAAAATAGGCTTGCTTTTGCAGTCGTTTTTTGAAATTAAAATTTGACAGAATAATTGCACTAAAGACATTTTCTGAAAGAATCAACAATTTTCTACATTTTGAGACCACAACTAGCTCAATTGGTTCATTCGTTGAGGAGATGTGGCAAATTGGAAAAAAAGCTTATTTGCCATTGTTCCAATCCAAAACGAATAATAAAAAATAATATTTTGTCTGATTGAATAATTTTTTGAAAACTATTTTGAATAATTGAAAATTATTTTACAGGGTGTTCACTAGGTAGGTTCTTATCTATGGACGCGGACTCTCTGGATGCAAACATTCGAGGACTATCCTCTATTTTTTGTATTTGTGTTGGTCAAAGTTGTTCTTGATTACTTGAATCCATTGTTAGCCTCAAAATAGACATGTAAGATGTAAGACATGTGAGGTTTTAATTTCATTGATGGTAGAAAAATAATCTATTAGTCTTTTCCACAACATTTGCACATCATTTTTATTTAAAAAGCCCATTTAATTCTGTAATTCTGTCAAATTTCATTGAAAAAAAAAGACTGCAAAAGAAGACTTGTTTTCAGTTGTGTCCGCTATTTTGAATTTTGACATTTAGATCCTTTTTCGTACATGACACCCGTAGCCTATTGGCTACACAATGACAAAAAACCAATCATAATCGCTTCAGAAACAAAAAATTTACAGACAAAACAATATTTTTTATTATTCATTTTTGATTGAAACAATGGCAAATAAGCTTTTTTCAATTTGCCACATCTCCTCAACGAATGAACCAATTGAGCTAGTTGCGGTGTCAAAATGTAAAAAACAATTCGTTCTTTCAAAAAACGCTTCTAGTTCTCTCATTCTGTTAAATTTGAATTTAAAAAAACGACTGCCAAAGAAAGCTTGTTTAGTTGTGTCAGCCATTTTGAACTTTGACATTTTGATCATATTCGTATATGACACTTGAAGCCTATTTAATTGGTTACACAATGATACTAAACCTGTCAAAATCGCTCCAGAAACAGAGATTTGACAGACAAAACAATATTTTTTATTATTCATTTTGGATTGAAACAGTCCCAAATAAGCTTTTTTTCAATTTGCCACATCTCCCTAACGAATAAATCAATTGAGCTAGTTGTGGTCTCAAAATGTAGAAAATAGTTCATTCTTTCAGAAAACGTCTTTAGTTCGGTTTTTCTGTCAAATTTTATATTGAAAAAACGACTGCAAAAGAAGGTCTATTTTCAGTCGTTTCCGCCATTTTGAATTTTGACACTGAGGAGTCATTTGTATATGGTTCTGGTAGCCTCTTTAATTGGCTACACAATGATATCAAGCTTGTCCAAATCGGTCAAGAAACAAAAAATCGGCGAGGAAAATAAAACAGTACGGTTTTTTATGGCCCACCCGGTATGTACATATTGCACATATTGTTATTGCTGTAATTTTGTGACAAATATTGTTATATCTATCTGTTTATATTGTCTATTCTCAAGTTAGTGTACATAATATGGACCTGGTGTTTTCTCCTTATTACCTATATTGAAAACTGATGTTTGTTGGGCGAACTGAACATTGACAAATTGTCCACACTATTGTAAAAATGGTCATCGACAATAAACATTATCTTATCTTATCTTAGATGTTATTGCTTTGAGATGGTGTTTTGAGAAGTTTTAGGTGCCGCATTTTTCTCGCGGAAGATTTCTGGTGACATTTCAACAATGATATTTCAGCAATTTTCATATCTGATGCATATTTGACAGAGCTTGGTGATTTGGAAAGTCCAATTCCAACAAATTTTAGTTTCAACTGAAATGCTACACTGACAGATTTCACCTTCAACGATTTTCTCACAGAAATTTTCCAACGTTTTATTTTATTAAACTGTAATGATATCAAAGCAAATTTTGGATGCTGAATTTGTCTTATCATATATTCTTGCGGTCACTTTTCAGTGACATTTTGACGCAGATTTTTTTTTTATCAGTTTTGATTCTGAGGCATATTTGACAAAATTTGTTGATTGAAAAAAAGTAGAGTTGGAATGTCATATCCTTTCAATGATCTCAGTGATTCGAAATGAAATTTTGGAAATTTCAGTGATTCATAGTCATATTTTTATGATCCAGAACTTCTGAATTAATTGTTTTGACAATTTTCACTTTTTCAAGATATTTTGACTCATGAATTGAGCTTAGTCAAATGAGTACCAGAATACTCTCTCGATTATCGAGATAATAGCCTGACTTCCACACACAGAATCCAGACACATCCATGTGAATTCCCATTAGTTCTCCTTTCTATCTGATTTTTGTTCGAATCCTACGTGTAATTCTTCCTATAGAAATAATCATAGGGCAAACTCCGAGGCAAACTCCATAGAAATAAACAGAAAGTTTAAACCCTTCATTAAAAAAATTATTTTGGGAATCTTCCGTGCGTAACATGTAAAGAAAAACTTTTAGGGAACCAAACAGGACTGTAGACGATCGTGAGTCGACGTAGCCACCAAAACTTTCCAGGAACTCTTTGAAAATATGAATGAAATGTGAATATGAAAATTATAAGAATGGCAACCGATTACTTCAACTTTGCCATCTGGGACGTTCTTTAAGGGTACGGTTGTGACGTAATTTATTGGCACGGCTGCAATTATCAAATCGGCGATGTCAAGTCATTGGGACATGAAAACGGCCTGAAACGTCCAGAATCTCCTATTTGATCGTTGCAACCGTACCAAGAACTTTTATCACAACTGTACGTTTATTCCGGAAACGTTTCCCCAGGAATGTTCTTTCCAAGGACGGTTCCTCCCACAGGTGTTTTCTCTAGGGATTTTTTCCAAGACGTTTTCCCCAGAGACGCGTTTTCCAGGGATTTTCTGAAGAATGTTTTTCAGGGATGCTTTGCTGGAAATGTTGCTTTTTCGATCCGATCTAGGCAATAGTTGATAGAAGACCTAGATCCTGAATGCCTCAACATTTACTAAACTGGTAGAAAGCAAGATGATCAGCACACGTCGTAGTCAGTTCACGATCAAAATAATTGAAACCTAAGAAGCAAAGAACTTGATTCCCAACAATATCAGCAAATCTTTCCGGCAGTTTCAACGCATTTTTACGAGTTAGCAACACATTTCGATAACCTGTATATACGATAAAAAGCGGTCTATTTGTGTTGTCGCATTGTTTCCCAGGAAATCGGTGATTCAAACCCAAATCAAACAAATATCGATAACTCATTCAAACAGTTGAAATCGAAACAATGCGGACCGACATCTCGAGCAGCGCCCTTTTGGCCTGGAGGAAATGGACGCTGGATTTGGCAGGAAAACACCAATTTCAACCTGATTGCAAGCAAAACACTCGACGTTTCTCGGACGTCGTGATAATTTTCCGCAAACCCAAATTTTAAAAGTTCAAGATTGTTGTTTGTTGCACTTTACTCGGAATTAGATTAGACCGTTCAAATATCCACCTGTCGATCAGATCTCTGTTCGTTGCAAAATGTGGATTTTTCGTTATCTCTGGAAATATCGCATCAAATTTGGTATAAAAATCCGGCGAAGCTGACAATGTCCATCATTCAATTCTTGGGTTATTACTGAGAAGTCGAGAACCGCACACAACCACAATGATGAAGACCGTCCTGGCTTGCGTTTTCTTGATTGCACTGGGTGCCAGTGCCTTCGAGCTCAAACACTGTAAGTTCAAGTTTTTGTATTTGTTCTACTGGTGTGGTCCCTTGATTCAGCTCCTTGGTTCAGACCTTTGGTTCAGTTGCTTGGTTCGATTCCGCTTCCAAAAGTTTGAACTAATTTTTGTATACTTCTACCATAAAGTAAGCCAACACTACTATTCAATTTGTTCTCAGTGAAAATTGTTCCCGAAAGTGAACTGGAAGATAAAGTCAACGAAACCATCGAAGCCATCCGCGCTTTGATCCCTGATCCATGGGAAATCGAGGATTTGGTCATCAACGCTCCCGACAGCTTGGCTGATCTTCTCACGTAAGTCTCTTTCGCTCCTGTTCAAAAATCTCTACACTTGAGGTCCACGATCAAAAGCTATCTCGGTTCTGAGTCGTTACAAAGAACTAGAAAGATTCTCAATTCCATGTCGAATACTACTGAAGTAGTGTCAATAGCGTTGACGGATTCAATCATCTCTCAAAACTATCTATCGGTTGATTTCGGTTATCTGCACAGCCAAGATTTGTATCGAAGGCTTGGTTTTAGTGAGAAGCTCTTGTTCTCCAGTTAGTCTCGTTCTCAAACCTCGAATCTCCTTGCAGCGGATCTCTGGAGATCAAGAACGCAAAAACTGACGGCCTTGCCGCTTTCCAAGTGCCCGTGCTGCACATCGACGAAGACGCCGACACAGCCGAGTTCACTTTGATCCTGCCCCAGATCGTCAACCACGGCGAACATTCCGGTAGCGGCACCCTCCTGGACGTCATCCCCCTCAGCGGCGCCGGCACCCTCGACTTCACTCTGACCCAAGTCACCATCACCGGATCCGGTCACTTGAACAGAGACGACGGCGTCCACATCGACAACGTCAAGGCCACCCTCACCATCGGCTCCAACGAGGTAAGCACTTCAGTCTAAGAACTTGAAAAAAAAAGCTTCGGAATCTCAAAAGAGGCCGGTTATCGAAGATCTCAGAAGAAGCTCAACGGGGAGATTTCAGAAGATGATCAAGAGGAACCCAACAACAAAACAAGAAGTGTTGGGAATTTGAAAGAAGCAGAACCAGGAGATGTAATGTTTGTTATTTTCGTGTTACAGTTCAAAATCACCGGTCTGTTCGGAAGCGACGAGATTAGCGAACTGGTCAACACCTTCATGAGCACCACTTTGCCCGACTTCATCAACAACAACCCCGATGTTGTCTCCGATGTCATCGGACCACTCGCCGAGACCATCATCAACCTCGTTTTGGACTTGATTGTCAACAACGGTCAATAATCTGATCGCTTGTCTCTTTTATTGTGGAAATAATTATGAAGCTTTATCAACAATCAATAAAGACCTGATTTGAAAAAAACTATTCAAATTGTTCTGTGCCATAATTTGAGTTGTGTAGTCACACCTCGAGTTACACCCTTTCTTATTTCTCGTGTTCCAACCACTGTTCTGAGCTGTTACTAATTTTCTAAATGCATGAATCGAAGTCAAACTTTTGAGTTTTCAGTCGACATTTTGAGTTTGAAGTCGAAGCTCCGAAGTAGAAATCAAACCTTCAAGTTGAAGTTGAAGTTCTGAGGTCTGGAATTGAAGTCAATATATCACATTAAAATTCAAAATTCCGAGATTGAGGGCAAAAATTCTGGGGCGGAAGTCAAAGTTCTGGTTTGAAATCGACGAGATTGAAGGTTACCTTCTGACTTCCAAGACAAAATTTCGGTTTTGATAGTGGAAATTCTGAGCATGTGGTTCTGACTGCTGAGAATGAAGTTAAAATTATTTTGAAAATCAAGCTGAAGTTGAATTCGAGAGAGATTATCAGGCCGAGATTCCGATAATAAAACCGAAACTTTCAGTCAAAGTCGAAACTCCGGTTTGGGAGTTGAAGGTTGAAATTTTAAGTCGATTCTGACTTGTGATTGGAATTCTGGATCCAAGCCGGAGTTCTACTAGTACGTTGAAAGTGGAAATTTCAAATCTCAATTTTGAATATCTGAATTTTGCGTCAACTCTAAGCTCCGAACTTCGACTTGAAAACTCACACCTCCGACTCCAATCTTGGAATGGCGGTGTGAAACTCGAAATTTTGTGATGAGAGTCAGAATTAGGACTTCAACCGTGAAATTGCTATTTTCAATATAGAATTTCTGCTTAAATCTTGGAGTTTCCGCCACTCTTCAACTAGGAATTCAGAACTTAAAGTTGTACTTTTGATTCTAAAGCTGGAAATTTTCTGGTGTGAGAGGTGAGGAGTGTGAAAATGAAAACCCCGAAGAACACCCTGTATATGATTATATGATCTTATTCAAATATCAAATTGAATATCTGGACTCAGAAGAGAAAGCTGTATCATTTCCAATATGTACATAAAAAGTGTCAAAAAAATTTGAAAGTTTTTTTTCCAAACACCTTGAATACTACCGTATGTTCGCTGAAATCATGAATTAGGGCCGGCTATGGAAGTAAAAACGTATGTCGTAAATTCATCAATAATCACTCAAATTTGATGTCAACATGATGAGCCGTCGTCATGGAATACATTTTGGACATACATTTCCAAGTTCACAGCCTGCCCTAATTCATGATTGTAACAAACATACGGTATAAGATACAAAAAAAAAATTGGTAACAAAACTTTAATTCTAAGAGGAAAATGGTTTGGAAAAAGTTTTTGCCCCACCAAGTTATTCCAACGGGAAAAATTAAAACAGGGGGGGGGAGTCCCGGTGGATCACCCTGTACTTATACCAAAGCAGGTCGGATTATTTCGAGTCATTTAAAAGTGAGTTGGGGTAGATGGAAATGTGTGTTCAATGTATGTTTTAGATGTCGTAGATGTCAAAAGTCGACCTGTTTTTTCTCAATGAAATATTCAGTAGGAATCGAGACTTCGGAGTTATTACGACCGAGTGGATAGTTTGCATGATATGATCACCCCTAGGGGTTGACCACCTGAGAAAAATGTGTACACCAACATTGCTGATTGCTCGAAAATTGCCAAAAACTGCCAGAAAATTGCCACATAACTGCTAGAAAACTACCACAATTGCCAGAAATTCGCTCACGGCTGTACACCAAAATTGCCAAGTAGTTAACCCCTCGGATCACCCGGTATAACACCGTATGATCAAAAACTTTCCTCCTCTAGGCAGGCTGTGGCCCGGCCAAGATCAGCCTTGTTCGCCTGCCAATGACCAGACCACAGCCTGCCTAGAGGAGGAGACTTTTTGATCATACGGTATTTTGAACACGATGTTCTTTCGTGGCGTTGGATTTTGGAAGCATAATTAATTTGACGACTTTATCAAATTATGACACCGCAAGCTTGATTTCTCGAACATCAGTGCAACCAACTGCCAAGTTCTAGGAAGTTTCCGAATTGCTTATTTGGAAACTCGGAAACAAAATCTTACAGCCGACTAGAAATACAGTAGGGTTGAACGGACTATATCAACGTCGGTAATAGCACAGCATGCGCTCGAGGGGCCAGCCACTCATGAAAATTTGTACAGGTATTCCGAGAATACCATGTATTTCCGACCTATTCCTGCATTTCCTCGTATTCCCTATTATTTCCCAAGTATTCTTCAATATTTCTTGATATTCCCAAGTATTTCCATGTATTTCTCAGTATTTCCTTGAATTCCCCAGTATTTCCTAAAATTTCCAAGTATTTTCAGGTATTCCCAAAGTATTTCCTATGCACCCAAATTGAAATATATCGCAGTTAAAGGCCTAAAAACCTTGAATTGACACACCCTCGCGGTTTATAACGTTATTAAATAACCTTATAAGTATAAAACTTAGCAGTGAGATTCTTTTTTTAGTAAATACTAATAATAGTCATGCGTTGAAATCTAAAGAAAAATCTGTTTGGCAACGCCGCATCAAAACGTCAAAAAAATGTATAGGTACCATCACGAGGAAAAAGGACAGCTTTACCTGTCTGATTTGATAAGGTTTGGCTTTAGATACAGTACAGGATGTAAAAAATTATTTTCCTCAAAAAATGTGCAATATTTCAAAAAATATGCATTTTAGGTATAGGACATCCCTTATGAAAAATGTAGCCAGACCACAGACAGATCCAATCATGTCAAAAAGTACAGGGGGTGCCATTTTAATAAATGAAGTTATGATTTTCTTGAATAAACAATTTTACGTACATTACCGCCAAACCTTATTATGTCATGTGGATGGAGATGTCATTTTTCTCAATGTATTCCAAATTTCAAGACGGTAACGCCACACCAAAACGTCAAACATTAAACATTTCATACCGCCCTGAACCTATTAGTATTGTATAGTATTAGCCTTTAAAGGCTAATAATAATATGCAATAGAATATAGGATGTCCAATTTGAAAAAAAAAGTTGACATACTTATAGGTACCTCAACTATATGACTCACCTCACCCTGTATAATTGAATTTTTTTGAGTGACGCAGCCGACGCAGAATGAAAAACGATGTGGATAGGCGTTTGAATCATATTTCAATCTTGAACGGGTGAAACGTAGTGTTCCGATCCCTTACTATTTACTCACCCTGTAATACAGGGTGTTAGGTACTAGTTGTAACAAATTTTGAGAGATAAGTCTCCAAGTTTCAGAAGAATCATGAAATTAGCTTGAAAATAAGAATGTTAATACGAAACAAGAGTAAGTTCCAAGACATCCAAGTTTCATGACAATCGTTCCACTAATGAAAAATTCAATGTGGCGGCAAAGATGGCGGTGGAATCATGAAACTTGGCTTGAAAATAAGAATAAGAATACGAGACAAGGGTAAGTTCCAAGTTACATGAAAATCGTTCCACTAATAAGAGATTTCAATATGGTGACCAAGATGGCGCCACCACCATGAAATCCAATCTGCCTATTGGCCACCCCTGAGAACCCAAGCTATCCATCGAAAGAAGTTCCAGGGCTCTAGCTTCATCGCCCGAGGAGGAGTTCAATTTCTTTGAAGTCCACAGGAAGTCTTTGGTTTTTGATAATAATAATGATGATAACGATGTATGGATAAAAAAATGCCCATTGGCCACCCTTGGCTATCCATCGGAAAAAGTTCCAAGGCCCCAGCTTGATTACCCGAGGAGGAGTACAACTTCTTAATTTGTACACGGACAGATGAACAGACAGACAGACCGGCCATATCAGCCTCATTTTCTTAAGACAATGCGCCAAAAATAAGATTGAACATACGAGACAAGGGAAGTTCCAAGCTTAATGAAGATCGTTCCAATAAGAAATTTCAATATGGCGGCGGAATCATGGGATCCAGTTTGTAAATAAGATTGAACATATGTACAAGGCCAAGGGTAAGTTCAAAGTTCCATGAAAATCGTTTCACTAATCGTTCCACTGAATTTCATGATTCCGCCGCCATCTTGGCCGCCATATTGAAATCTCTTATTTATTTAGTGGACGATTGACATGAAACTTACTCTTGTTTCGTATGAATATTCTTATTTTCAACCTTGACATTCATCAATGGCAGATCTGCCCTAAGAAAATGCGCTATTGCAACTCACGCACGTGAGGGGATATTCACTTGTTTATTATGCCATATACTTCGCCACACAGGTACCTTAGCGCATTTTCGTAAGAAAATAACGCTTATATGGCCGGTTTGTCTGTCTGTCTGTCCGTGTAGAAATTGAGAAGTTTGTACCAGCTCCTTTTCGGGAAATGAAGCTAGAGCCTTGGAATCTTTTCTGATGGATAGCTATAAATTTCCCCAAGGAAGGGTGGCCAGTGGACTTTGTTTTATCCATACAAAGTTATCATTATTATTATCGAAAAACAAAGATTGTCTGTGCACTTCTAAGAAGTTGAACTCCTCCTTGAGTAATGAAGCTAGAGCCCTGGAACCGAGCCTGGAACTTTTCCCGATGAATAGCTGATTGATGTCCCCAAGGGTGGCCAATGGTTTTTTTTCATTTCTACATAGTTACCATTAATATTATCACGAAACAAAGATTTCCTTTGCATTTCTAAGAAGCTGAACTACTCCTCGGGGTATGAAGCTAGAGCTCTGAAACTTTTGCCGATGGATAGCTTAGGTCTTCCAGCGTGGCCATTGGGTGTGGATTGGATTTCATGATTCCGCCGCCATCTTGGCCGCCATATTGAAATTCCTCATTAGTGGAACGATTTTCATGAAACTTTGAACTTAACCTTGTCTCGTACCTATGATCATTCTTATTTTCAATAAGCTGAGTTTCATGATTCCGCCGTCATATTAAAATTTCTTATTAGTGGAACGATTTTCGTGAAACTTTGAACTTATCCTTGTCACGTATTATCATTTTTATTTTGAAGCTGAATTTCATGATTCCGCCGCCATCTTGGCCGCCATATTGGAATCTCTTATTAGTCGAGCGATTGTGATGAAACTTCGAGCTTAGTCTTGTCATTCTTGTCTCGTATTAACATTCTTATTTTCAAGTCGAGGTTCATGATTCCGCCGCCATATTGAAGTTTCTCATCAGCGGAACAATTTGCATGAAACTTGGAACTTACCCTCGTCTTGTATGATCATTCTTATTTTCAAACTGAATTCCATGATTCCGCCGCCATCTTGTCGGCACATTGAACGTTCTTATTAGTGGAACGATTTTAATGAAACGTGAAACTTACTCTTGTCTCGTACGAATTTTTTATTCTCAAGCTGAACTTCATTTCGATACATAACAGATCTGCACTAAGAAAATGCGCTATTGCGACTCACGCACGTGAGGGGTCACTTGTTTAGATTAGATGAACAAGATCAAAATAAGCTGTTAATTCTATGAAAATTCTCGTATAAGTATTACTACTATTTTACGCATGCAGGAGAAGCAATAGTTAAAAAATGTATGACAATTTTGTCTACCTTTCCCTTTATTACCGCTTTTCCCCATAAATTCACAGCACCGATTCTTTCACCCTCGAACTGTGTTGTTCTCTCTGTCTCGTTTCTCTTTCGAACGACGATTTTTTTCAATAATTTGCAAGAAATAAAAAAAAATGTTCAGGAAAATTTAAATTTTCGGGGAAAAACTCAAATCTTATTCCAAATCATCTCATTGTAAAAATCGTCAATTAAGGCTACATTTCAGCTCCATCATTCAAGTCCGGTCTAAAAAACTCAGGCCAGTTTTACTAAACGGGAAAATTCCCAAGAAATTGTGAAAAAATGTTAGAAAATGTTCAAGAACCAGACATCTGTAGTTGAAAAAAAAAATGGTGCGAATCTATTCACGGGATAAAAAGTTGGAAAATTTGCAGTTCTTCCAGAGAGGGCTCTCTTGGGTGGCATGGCGGAGAACTGCAACTGCAGACCTAATTTTACTCTTTTGTTGTGTTGCTTCCTGTTAAATTTGGTTCCAATCCATCGGATAGATTTTGAATGATTAAATGGGAAAGTTTTGAACTTTGACATTTTCTCATTATTTGACAGATGACAGACAGGGCAACATTTTTGACTGTTCTCTGAACACAGTTTTTCAAGGGCTTTCAAACGACATACTGCAAGTCAAGTTCCGTGAGATATCGAGTTCCTGACATTTTGTTGATAGTGACACTTCTGTTTGACAGATGACAGCCAAAAACTGATGGACTCTTTCCAGAGAAAAACCATGTCCGCGTACCAAGTTTCAAGTCGATCGGGTCAATGGTTCGGCAGTTAGAGTGAAAGATCACAGACAGACAGACAGACAGACAGACAGACAGACAGACAAACACTATTGAAATTTTGTTGTCACATCGACATTTTCGTCTAGGTCTGCATCGCACAGGGGTGGACATTTTCCACAGGCCACTTGAAGTTGAAAATTGCACCGTGTATGATCAAAAACTTTCTTACTCAAGGGAGGCTGTGGTCCTGGTCATCGGCAGGCAAACGGGGCTGATTTCGTCCAGGTCATACATAGCCTCCCTTGAGTGAGAAGAGAAAGTTATTGTGATCATACGGTAGTACGGTACCAACAACCATGAAATGGGGATGGGGCCGGTCAGGCAGGTCTTGGATAAACAATCAATTCAAATAACAAAAATACAAAATGAAAATCCCTCGGAAAATCCCCAACGGCAATGACCTCGTCAATGACTGACAAAACCGGGATTTTATGGGGGACGAGAATGAATTGACAAAATTCTAGAAAATTCAGAGTGTAGGTACTCACCGAAACGTCTCGTCCAGCAGCACTCGGATGTTTTGGGCGTCCATCTGAGCACTTTTCGCAAAAATCATTTGGACGAAAACACGGGAAAACTTCGGAAATCGAGCGGGCACTGCGCGGCACGGCATCACCTGACTTTCCGTTGACATTGTTGACAAAGCAAAGCGGCTCAGTTGCTCAGTAATGCCAACCTGGGGCTTTATTTTCGGAACCGAGGAACAGATCTTCAGGTGATGTTGCCTAGGTGACAGCCAATCACAGCCCTGCTTGCCTAGCAACTGCGCATAGGAACGGATCACACGTTTCCCGAAAATGGGGTCCCTGGCGTGGTTGACATCGTTTGTCAAAAAGTTTAGAATTACGATAGGTAGGTATAATTCGATCGGGTTGGTCATGAAAAGTGACAGAATGGACGTTACGCGGATTATGGCCTCCTCAGGGGCGCGTAAAATGTGAGTGAATGGTTTTGGTTTTTTCTATACATGTGAGATTGATTTTTGAAAAATTAGGGTCAAGTATGTGCAAGCATGTGTGCAAGTAAGTCCAGTAGGGGAGGGTGGGGCACAGAGGGCCATCTAAGCCAAAAAAAAATTGTCAATCTTCTCAACGTTGATTGACAATGAATTGCTCTCATGATATAATGAGCAATACTTACCTGGCTTTCGACTCATCTTGTCAGTTTTAGTCTAGTTTGTGTTCAGTAACTTTGTAGAGAAGTTGTTGGCCTAATGTTGGCAGTTCTGATTAAAACGTCATATTTTGAAACTTGGGTGGGCACGGTGGGCATAACAAACAAAATTTTCTCATTTTTAAAGTTTCAACTTTCAACCAAGATTGTGCATAAAGTGTTTATAAATCCTTTAAAATTGTTCAGCGTGATTCAAGGTTAGCTAGAAAAAATTTATTATGTATCTTTGTTAACCCGTAACTGGTAGGGTGGGGTCTACCAAACTCCTCTGAAACTTTCAAACCGTATATTTTGAAAAGTTTCTAATAAGACTCCACCCTCTTCTATGTACCTCTAAACCTTGATGATGTTAACGTACAGTGCCAGCGTCAGTGTCATATCCGATGTTATTGTTAAAATAACTATAGATGAAGTTCTAGAAAACCCTACCAGACTTCAGACGAACTTTTTCATGTTTATGAAATCGATAAGTGCTGAGCTTTTGTTGCAATTATATTGATCAAGTTCATCGATAAAAATAAATGAATTATGCAATATTGCATTCAAGCTGCTGATTTTGAATTTAAGTGTCAAGTGTTTTTTCCAGGAAATTGACAATCACTCGGTTAAAGTGCAATAATTTTTATATCAAAGTATTTTCTATCAATATTTTTATGTTTCTGAGTCAACAATAGAGTGAGTTGACCAGTTTTACATGAAATTCATTCAATTTATCAAAGTTTCATAAAAAAAAACTAAATCTACCTGCGGAATCCTTCTAAGCTTTAAGGGCAATTCAAGGTGAATATAGGTCCAGTTCTCCACAAAGGCACCGGCCACATCCAATCCCTTCCAAAACGAGCAAAAGATTACCATATCCTAAGAAGAGCCGACAAAAAGAATAGTCCAGAATATAAGAGACGCAGCCTTTGAAGAGAGTTCATAATAGGAGGAGCCCCGCACACACCGGCCCACGAACTTAGATTGTAGGGAACAGGCGAAACAACAGGAAAGAGAGGGGACGCTCCTATCGCTCGTAAAAGTCATTCACTCCCTTTTTCGGTGTCTAGACGCTGGGCCTAACCCTAACATAACCTATAACACTAACTTGAATGTTGAATCTGATGAATCCACGATAGAAATCTCGAACCACGCCCCCAAACAAAGTTTGAATGTTGGTCAGGGTGTAGAATCAGGTGTTCATTGGAGTATTGATGTGTGACGGCTTTGAAATAATTATTAGGGGGAAAGTCATCTTTCAGGGAAAACTCAGCTATCCTAGTTACCAGCGTTGAGGTAGGGTCAGATATAGGAACGAGCCTTCATTTAAACACTTTGACATGCAAATAGAAGTCAATATAATGATTTTATGTTGCAACTAATTTTTGTGTCTTACTGCGTTCAAACTAGAGATTAATTCGATCTCAACACGCCCAGGAGCTCTATCCTCGAACCACCAGAAGGATGCTCAACAGGATGGTGTCCTGATACTAGACGATCACCGGCCAAGCTGTCCCAAGAGCAGGGAAGGTGATTTAATTCAAATGAGCGAAACGACCCCAGCTATCTTCTTGTACCCCTGAATGGGTAGGTAACCCATTATACTGGCATTTAATTCAACTTATTTAAATTAAATCACTTTTCCCGCTTTTGCAACCGCTTGGCCGATGATCATCTAGTATCAGGACTATAAAGCTCTCGAAATTGTTGAGATAGGTCTGACTACGAGTTTGAACACAATAAGACACAGTATAAAATTTGAACATAACAGCAATCTATTGACCTCTATGTACAATTCAAAATGTTTGAATAATGGCTCGCTCCTATACCTAGTCCTATCATCACCACGCAGGCTAGATTATCTAAAAAATCTAACCTATTCCCGAAGAGATAACTTTCCCCTAATTATTTCAGACGTCCCAACACCCCAACCCTCCGACGAACACCTGACTCTACACCTTGAACGACGTTTAATTCTGACTGGCTTCCGCGGCTCAAAGTTTTTTTTGTGGTCAAATCAGATCCAACATTTATGTTAGTGTTAGAGGTTATGTTAGGGTTGGGCCCGGCTTCTAGACACTGAAAAGAGAAAAGTGACTTCGACCACGAGTGCCATCCAAGATTTGTGGGCCGGTGTGTGTGTATGGTAGCCCACCTTATTGTGGCATTCTTTTCAAAGGCTGTTGCTTCTTTTTTTGGGCCATGGTCTCTTTTGCCCGTTTGGAAAGGATTGGATATGGCTGCCTCTGTGGGGGGCCTGTTCCCTCTTTCCACCGTGAGTCGCCACCAACGCTTCGAATGATTCCCGCGGTCGCGCGTGTCTATAACCGGAAATGTTGAACCAAATTTCACCCTCCCAAAAACTTCCAAACCGTTGGTGTCCGCGAAACAAATACTCAAGTCAAGGTACAAATCTAAGGTGGAGAACGTTTGAGCAGGCCCCGTGTACGCGCTAGTTCGTTGTTGTTTAGCAATTTGTGAGAGAAGGCCACAGCCAGGAGAAACAAAACGCAGAGAATTGACTATGCAGGGTGTTCGCCGAAAAGCCGATGCGGAGAGGCGTCGAAATAATCTTTGCCCTAACGCGAAATAATCGCCGTCTGCACTATTCCTGATCGAGCCCTAATAACAATTCATTTTTACAAAGTCCCTATCTGAACGGTGGCGTCGTTGGGTACCGGAATGAATCCATCAGTTTCGAATAAAAACGTCCTCATTTCCGGGACAAGCTCTACATGGAAATATCAGGAACGGTCGTGGCGCTGAAACAAAATCATTAGTTTCAAGGAGGGGGGGATGTCCATCAATCCGATCAACAATTACGACTCTACGGCAGGGTTTGAACCCCGATACAAACGCGATTCTATTTTTCCAATTACTTGATTTTTCACGTAGTTCTCAAAACTTACATTTTCCGAATAACTAGGAGCTTCAGATCTAACCCACTAGGTCCGGTGCTCTGAGTACCGCAGTCACAAAGTCAAGTCCAGAGGGCCCAAGAGCGCGAATACCTTTCTATGAAGGTATCCAACGAAGGACGAGGCTTAACAGTGGCTGTACTTGTTGGCAGACAGTAGCGCAGATACCAGCACGTGCAGGCAGATTCCGAACGCACACGTGAGCCCCATCATACATTTTTCACGACAAAGCCTAACCGTAAGCAACTATCCTAACTCACCAAGACTAACCCTCCGCCCGTCAAGGTCATCACTCCGCTACACGAGATACCGAAACGAGAGACCTCATTTCTATCGGGCTTGGTTCATTTAGAGGTTTCAACTCAACATCCTCGAGGTGGGCTAGAACTCATCGTCGAAGGACCACGACTCAGCATCCTGGAGGGGGTTCAAAACACTTCATCAACGGGTACCAACTCTACGACTTGGAGAAGAGTCGAAACTCAACACCGGAAGGGCCTTGGCACATCGACCTGGCAAAGGGCTGGAACTCGTCGTCAGAGGGTTCTGACTCGACACCTGGAGGCGGATCAAGACTCAACGTCCAAGGGCTCTGACACGACATCCTAGAGGGGGTTGCAACTAAGAGTAGCAACTCATCAGCCTCTAGGAGGATCAAACTCAACCTGGAGGGTTCTCGACTCAACGTGCCCTCAAGGGGACCAAAGCACGTCTCCGAAGGGTTCCAACTCGACTTTGTCCAGGGGGCCTTAGAGACACATCAGCCGGGGAATCGACTCGTCATTTTCCAAATGGGCTGGGACTCATCATTGGGGCTTCGACGCTTTGGCCTCTAGGAGGGTCGCGACGCAACATAAATGGGTTCTAACTCAGCTTCCTCGAAGGGGACTAAAACTCTTCGCTAACAGGCCCACAGAAGCACTCGGCAACGTACGTTCGCCAACGTAGTCGGGAGCGGACGGCAGCCCAGGAGGATTGGTCCAGGTACCACGGTCAATCTCCGGCGATATCCTCCATTCCCAGCAATTCGGAATATTTTATTGCATCCAAAACGACCGCGAACGGCGTATAGACAGCTCAGGTAATTTGAGAAGCGCGCTGGAATGCGACAGGCGGTGCTAACACGTGAGAATCGGATGATGGCGGGCGGCGAGCGGCAGCGCGGAGCGTCAATACAGCGGGAGTACGGCAGCAACTGGCTGGATTGAGGTGCGGGTGCTTTATTTCATATGCACCAATTCACCATTTCATCGGACGTCGAGCAGAGACGGTTGTTGGATGCGATGAGGAGCAAATAACTTGAAACTCTTTTTTTTTACTTTTTTTCAAAAAAAATTTCCAAACTACATTTTAATCATCAATCCGAAGCCTGCACGAGCAAAATTGAGTGAATTTCAAGGAATAATCGACCAAAATGTAAGGTTAAAGGTCAAACCATAGCACTCCAGCATTTCATTTTATTTTTTCGGTATAAATCAGTTGGAAACGAGACGGTGTTCTTCAGTCATTGAATGGCCAACTGGAGATTCTGTTGGCTCTTCAAAATGTGACGTCACGCACTTGCCACGCCATTCAAACAGACAAAATCTTTCTCATGTTTTTTTTGTATGTACAAAAACTTTTTTTAAACAAAATCATCTTGCCAATGCAACAGTTTTGGTAGGAACTTTCATGAAAAGAAATTTAAAAAACCATGTCCACTAGCCTATTAAATCATTTTTCTCGCTTCTGGGACTGCGAGGCCAGACTGCTTACTTCTTGTGGTTCAAGGATAGATCTCTTAAGAGTGTTGAGATCGACTTAAGGACGGAGTTGAATTGGTAAAATAAGCCGTTGCGAAATCGGGGCTGATTTTTTGCAAACATGTACTGCAAACTGCAAGGCTTGCAGAGTCTATCCACAAAAAAATCAGCCCCCCGACCTTTAACGTAAGGGTACTTTACTTGAAATTAAAGGAGTATAGGCAACCAACAATACATCAACAGGGCTGTTTTTAAGACTACTGGCTTTCCCCCACTTACCCCCTCATCAATAAGGCATTACCACCACTAACTGGGGGTGGTTTGTCTAATCTGCATGCGGGCTAATAACTTTTAAAGAAGATTACCACCGCCCCTAGATTTTCACAGGATCTCTTTAACGGTCTGCAGCACCTTGCAGCATAAAGAAACTACCCTTTTTGAGAAGAAATCGTTTTCATGAAGAGGGTGGCTTTTTTTCATGCATTTTTTCATTGAAAAATACAAAGCCAACTAGCCCGAGAAAATGTCAAGAATCAACCCTGCAAGTCTAATGCAACCGACGCAGCAGCCGAAATAGTGTTTCAATCTAAACTTCTATTTAGTTTGTCTATTCTGCATGCGGGTTGATAACTTTCGTAGAAAAAATACCACCAACTCCGTAACGTCAAGATCTCGGTCATGATCAATTTCACCGATTCAGCAATCACAGTGAACTGTGCATTTAGATAGTACAGAGATATTGGAAAATGTGTGCCGCGATGAAATTTTTAAACTGTATCGAAATCGACATGGAGGCTATGGGAGGGGTGGGACGGTAAGGGCCGGGAAGGAAAAGGAAGGGAGGGAAACGAAAGGAATATAGTAATGAATATATAGGTGAAAAGGTGAAAGACAAATGAACAACTTGGTGAAAGGGAAGGGTTGGACGGTGAGAATAGGGAGGGAGAAGGAATAAGAAAGGTAGGTGAAAAGGGGACATACCTAAGAGGGAAAGGAAGGGGTGAAAACGAAGTGGGCACTGTAAAGAAAGATGAAAAGGGGAACTTGGAGAAAGAGGTGAAGAAGGAAAAAGGAGGGAGAGTTGGAAGAAGGGCGGAGGAAAAAAGTTTCACGCGTCTTTTTGGCTGGAACAGGTCAAAAGGCCGATGCTCCCATTGCGGCACTTTCTTGGCAGCGACTGCATCGCATTTTTCAAGAATAAAGTGTCGAGAAATCGAACTCGCCTCAAGTGATTGGAGATTTTCTTCTTAACTGTCAACTGTCGCAGACTGCTCTGATTTGTTTGTTTATTGACGAAAATTGATAACAGATCGAAAAATCACGCAATTCTCCGTTACAATCGAGAAAAAACCGTCAGATGTCTCGACCCGCAAAAATTTGCTGTCCATCTGTAGTGAAGATGTGCGAAAAATGCCTTCCAAAATCAACGGGTGGTGATTTTGCCTGAAACAGTAATGAGTGTTTTTTGTCCATTGCGGCAGGCTCCAAGCCAAGTTACACAACAAATTAATAAGGTACTCTCGTGTTCATTTTCAGTTTATTTACAAGGATTTTTCACAGTGTTGCAAACTTTCAGCTTTTAGGCTTATTCTAACGCATTCTGTTCGCCCGACAGAGGCTCAGTATTCGGCTTTGTGGTCGATTTTGTTGCCGTTTTCCAAGATCGAATTGACGACGTTCTCCACGACCGGGCTCCAAATTTCGGTGGTCAAATCGGGGTTCTTGTTGATGAAATTGGCGGCGTTCTTGGTCAAGAAGGCGCTGATCATTTTGCTCATGCTCTCGTCGTTGTACAGTCCGGTGATTTGGAACTGCAAAAGCCAGAAACGACATTATTGTAAAAATATCATATCCGCATCATCATGAAAGCTACAAAGCTAGATTTTAGTTTCTACTTGTCGATTGCTGGACTTCAAAGTTTTCTGACACCCTCGCATTTGCATTGCCCAACCCGAGGCCCAACCCTGCCTTTTCTGATCCAATTCCGTGGACACTCCGCAAAAGAAGGAAAACTATGGATAGAGCGATAAACTTACTTATCAGCAATAACAAAGGAATACATATAGACACTTTCACGTTTGCAGTGTAAACTCAAGAGAAAACTAGAGAGATTCCTTCTAATCCATTGCTGAGTATCTCCCGCAAACTGGAGCTTTTCTTCTTTCGTGGAAAATCTACGCATGCGCACGATAAAGGAAATCTAAAAAAGTCAATATGTTTTCTAAGAAGTGGGAAAGAAGCAAATAAGTAGCTGATTCAAGCATTTCAGCCAAGCAAAGAATTCCGAAAACTCGCAATATCACTTTACAGCCATTTACAATTCTTCTAATAAAATTAAATTATCATCAATTCAGTGTGATTGTAAAATATGCGCTAAAAAAACTCACCTCCATATCATCGACGTGTATTCTGACTCGCATGTGTTCCATGAATATGCCTTTATTGACTGCTGCTTTTCCAGTTCCAGAAATTTCCAAGCCGCTTATTTCGATGCTGAAACGTTTGCGTTAAATTCAAGCTTGACTAAGGACTTTTTGTGTGTTTCGTATTCAATAACTCATCAGTGCGCATACGTATCGAATCCAATCAAAATACATTTATTTTAATTGAGCACCAATCAGTTACATGTGGAAGTGTGGAACTAAAGCTCAGACTGGATCTTTGTGAGTTTCGATTCACTCAAAGACTCATCAGTACGCGTGACGTATATAGGCCAACAAGAAGCAAGCAGATGCTTGATAAAAAACTAACAATTCTTGTTCCTCTGTTTTTTTTTCAACAATAAGTGTTGTATTGAAGTGGGAATAAGTGTATACAATTTCTGTTTCTTATGTTTCGTCTTACTTAAAGATTCATCAATACACTCACATGTGCCACGATAGGGAAATATAAAGGACGCCGATGTCTCATTTGTCTGTAAACTATGAATATGACTTGATTGAATCAGCGATTGATTTTCATTGAAATTGGAGCGTGAACTGGAATTTTGGTTTGTTTTGTCTTACTCGAAGACTCATCAGTACGCGCATGCAGCCACGATGGGCCAAGAAATCAAGCTGATGTCTGTCGAGTCCATTGACAATGAATTGTTACTTTGTTTTGACGGCTCCGTGGCGCAGGTGGTTGTGTGGCTGCCTGCGGCCACGAGAGCCCCAGGTTCGATTCCCGGAAGAAGTCTGGATGTCTGTGTTGTCTAATTTGCAATTTTCCACTAATATTGTACTGAGTAAATGAAGGCAAAACTCCTATGGCCAATGTGCGCCTATTAGGAGGAGAAACAATTTTTAAACAATTTAACAAATTGTTACTTTGTTTTATCAGCAATCGATTTAATATGGAGTTGTTACCTAAACGGAAATTCGTGCATTTTGCCCCATTCAAAAACTCATCAGTACGCGTGACCTTTATAGGCCAACAAAAAGCAAGCTGGTGCTGGATGGAAAACTAACAGTAGATTATTCCTTGGTTTTTAAACGATTAGTGCTATATAGAAGTGAGAATTCACTGTAAATTTCTCTCGTTTCGTCTTTCTTGAAAACTCATCAGTACGCGCACATGGCCATCATGCAGCAACATGAAGCAAGCCGATGTCTAATTGATCTATCATTTGTGATTGTAGCTTGATTCAATCAACAATTAGTTTTTTCACGAAATTGCAGCGTGAACTGGAATTTTAGTTTCTTTTGTCTTACTTAAAGACTCATCAGTACGCGCACGCAGCCACGATAGGCCAAGAAATCAAGCTGATGTCTGTCGAGTCCATTGACAATGAATTGTTACTTTGTTTTATCAGCAATCGGTTTCATATGGAGTTGTTACCTAAACGGAAATTCGTGCATTTTGCCCCATTCAAAAACTCATCAGTACGCGTGACCTTTATAGGCCAACAAAAAGCAAGCTGGTGCTGGATGGAAAACTAACAGTAGATTATTTCTTGGTTTTTCAACGATAAGTGCTATATGGAAGTGAGAATCCACTAGAAATTTCTCACGTTTCGTCTTACTTGAAAACTCACCAGTACGCGCACATATGGCCATGATGCTGCAACATGAAGCAAGCCGATGTCTAATTGATCTATCAACTATGATTGTAACTTGATTCAATCAACAATTGGCTTTCAATGAAATTGGAGCATGAACTGGAATTTTAGTTTCTCTTGTCTTACTCAAAGACTCATCAGTACGCGCACGCAGCCACGATGGGCCAAGAAATCAAACTGATGTCTGTCGAGTCCATTGACAAAGAACTGTTACTCTGTTTTATCAGCAATTAGTTTCATATGGAATTGTGACTTGAACGGAAATTTGTGCGTTTCGTCTCATCCAAAAACTCATCAGTACACGTGACGTTCATAGGTCAACAAAGAGCAAGCTGGTGCTTGATGTACAAAGTAACAATAGATTGTTCCTTAATTTTTCAACGATTAGTGTTATATAAAAGTGGGATTTTACTTAAAATTTCTCACGTTTCGTCTTACTTGAAAGTCCATCAGTACGCGCACCTGACCACGATAGAGAAACATTAAGCCCGCCGATGTCTGATTGGTCTATCAACTATGATTGTAACTTGATTCAATCAACAATTAGTTTCCAATGAAATTAGTGCGTGAACCGGAATTTTGATGCGTTTCGTCTTACTCGGAGACCCATCAGTACGCGCGCTTCGCCACCATAAGCCAACATAAAGCAAAGCTGATTCCTGATGAGCAACAACAGCTCCGCCACTCGAGTCAACTAACAATCAGTTCCTTATAAAACTAGAGAATGAAATGGGAACTCTCCACGTTTCGTTTTACTACAAGACTCATCAGTACCCGCACGTGACCAGTCATGCAGACAAGAAACAAACTGATGTTTAACCAGAAACAACCGATTGCTTTTTGTTCAAGTAAGTCAATACGTTTATATGAAAATGATGGGGCTCTACATTGATTTTTGTATGTTTCGCTTTACTCAAATCTAACAAAAAGCAAAAGTCGATTTGCTGATTTGTAGCAATATATTGCTATCCGGTTTTTGTCAAGAATGAGTTTCATATTGAACTGGAGCCTAAACTGGATTTTCGTGCGTTTCGTCTTGCTTGAAGACTCACCAGTACGTGCACATAACGATGGGCCAAGAAAAAGCAAGATGATGTCTAGGCCTAATGATTAACAGTAGATTGTTACCTTATCAAATGAATAAGCAATTATTTTCTTATCGAGCTTAGAATTGGAACGCGAATTCTACACGTTTCATCTTACTACAAGGCTCATCAGTACCCGGCGCACGTAGCAGTTATGCAAGCAAAAAGCAGGCTGATGCTCCAGTAAGTAACAATAGATTGCTATCCGGTTAGATCTATCAACTGAATCATACGAAACCGGAGCATGAAATTGGATTCTTGCATGTCTCGTCTTGCTCAAAGCTCACCAGTACGAACACGTGACCGCGATAAGCTAACAAAAAGCACAAGCTGATGGTCAATATACATAACAATTGACTGCTACTTGGTGCATTCAAAAATTTGTTCCAATCGAGCCTGTAGCTGAAAACTAGACTTTGTATGTTTCGTTCTACTCAAAGACTCATCACTACGGCTTCGTGGCGATGATGGGCCAACAAGCAACAAGGTAATGCCTGATGATAAATAGAAATAACATACTCGTATTGCTGCTCCATTTAATAAACAATTCGTTTCAAGTGAAACTGAGGCTCGATATTAGAGTTTTGTACGTTTCGTCTTATTCAAAGGCTCGTCAGTACGTCATCATGGTCGTGAAGCAGCAATCTGAAGCAACGATTACTTGCTCAATTATCAATCAGGTCCATATAAAAGCGGAGCCTGAGTTCGAATTTTTGTGTGTTTCGTCTTGCGCAAGGCTCATCAGTACGTGCACGTGGCGTCAAGGCCAACGTGAAGCGTACCGTTATTTCAGCCGATTAATCGAACGATGAATAAGCGAGTGATTACACGTGGAATCGAACAATTACTTAGCCTTTCCAGTTCCGTAAACGGGGATCGAATCCAGGATCGTGATGTCTTCGTAATAGTTGGTGTCGATGGAGACTTTCGGGAAGCGCACCGTGAAGTTGGTCTCCAAGGTCACCAGGTCGATTTGGAGCGACTTGAGTTTGAAGTCCTTCAAGCCGTTGATCTGCAAGTTGGTGACTCCGGCTTGACCTCTGGAGCATCCAGAAACAAAAATAATATTTCAAAAAAGCATTCTAGCAAGACAGAAGATATTTTTGTACTGCAAAGAAAGGAAGGTTTGTTTCACACAAAAAAGTGTTCATTTTTGAAAAATGAAGTAGTGAATGAAGTCAAGTCGGAGAAAAAAATTGAAAATATACTCGATTTCTCCTCCGGGAAGCTTGACTTCCATGTCCATTTGACTGATGAACAGGGGATCCGGCACATCAGGTCTCAAAGTTTCAAGAATGTTGGACACGTGGTCTTCAAGATGGCGGCCGCCTTCTTTATGGATTGTCAGAGCTGCAAGAAAGCAATGAAATTGTTGAGGAGAACTGAAAAAGTGATAGCTTTGACAAGAAATTGAGTGCAGGTACGTGAAAACTCAAATGATCAAGGAAAACCTTCGGGAAAACTATTTTCGTACCTTCATCGATAAGCGGTCGCACCCTGTCCATGGTTATTTCGGTTCTCACGGCGGCCATGATGGCCAGACTCAGACAGCAGAAGAAGTAATTCATCATGGCGACTGCGGATTTGTCTTCTCAAATGATGAATGCGATCTGGAGCACGTGGATTGGTTTATTTATGCAAGCCTTTGTGTTATTATTAATTCCTCGTTAGCCAATTCGCGGCGTAAATAGCAATTAAGTGGGTTGGGGCCAGAGCTTTACGGAGTCCTTGAGGCTATCCGCTTCGAATTATGCGTCGGGTCGAATGATAGAGGGCAATGGATCCCGGGAAGAAGTAAGTACCTGTGATGATAGTCTAGGTTTTGTAGCTAGTAGGTGCTTGGTACCTTGATGCTTAGTATCTTTTCAAGAGGATAAAAAGTCATTTATCCTTTTACAAATTGCTGGACAACACCTCAAAGTTCAAACAGTTGCATTGCGTCATAATTATTATCAAGAAAAGTTGGAAGTCAACTATACATTGTGCCTACGTGTAGTTACTGCCGGACAATTTGGTGATCTGTTACGATTCCATAAAATTGTAAACACTTTTGTAAATAATAAGGTACCTATATTATAATTAGTCCTAGTATAATCAAGTGATTAAATACCCAATCACAAATGAATTTATAGGAAAGAAAGTAGAAACAAGATTTCTTCATTCGTAATAATTGATTGATTTAATGATGAATTCATGTAGAAGATAATAGGTACATTGTACTATCAAGTACCTACCTAAGCACTTAATTATGTATAATGTAATTATAAGTATACGTTCTGTTACTAAACAGTAGGTATGTACCTGCTATTTATTCACTTAGCTGATTTAATTCAAATATTGGTAGGTATGATTTTAGCAGCAATCCGAGCTTGCCGATATTGGGACCCAGTAGTTCCCAAACTATGGGGGTTTTTGTGCTCCAGAAGAATAGAAAAAAATCAGTTCTAGTTGGCAAGATAAATTGCCAAAATGTGCAGGAGATACGGAAAAAATCAGGATAGGGAACGTATTGACTAGTGATGAGACTGGAAATTGGCAACACATTTTCACAATTTTTAGGGACTTGCAGCTATTCCATGAAGTCAGACAGGGGTAAATCGCTTTGGGTTGGCAACATTTGAGTGTCATTATTTGTTGCTGGAAATACAAACTTTTTTCTTGACTCATTTGCATGATTTTGTCTCTTCAATCGTCTTTCTTCTGCTACTTTCTTTCTTTTCCATTATCTTTGTTACTTCCCTATTATTTTGCCCTCGATTTTGCCCTTCCATTGTTACTGTGTAGGTATGTTTTCTGGTATGTTGTCTCTTTCTTAATCTTGGCTCTTTTGATAATTTTGTTTGTCTTATCATTTTGTCTTCTTTGTATCATTCACATCCTTTTTCCATGACTTTGTCTCCTTTCTATTATTTTGTTTCGATTACTTTGTCTCTTTTCTATTATTTTTTCCTTTCTATTTTTTGTCTCTTTTCTGGCGTGTTGTCTCTTTTATTATCTTGACTTTATCGATATTTTTTGTCCCATCATTTTGTCTTTTTGTATCATTTAGATCTCTTTTTCGTATTTTTGTTTCCTTATTATTATTTTGTCTCTAATCACTTTGTCTTACTTCTATTATTCTGTGTCTTTTCTCTAATGTTTGTCTCTTTTTTATTACTTTGTCTCTTTTCTGATATGTGGTCTTTTGTATTCTTTTGATTCTTTTGATTCTTTTGCATGATTTTGTCTCTTTTCTTTCATGTTATCTCCTGTATTATTTTGACGTTTTGCATGATTTTATCTCTATAATATCATGCTCTTTTGTTACCATATTGCCTTTCCATCATTTATATCACTTTCCTGTTGTTTTGGACTTGAATATCATATGTTCTCTCTGAGAACTTGTCTCTTTTATTATCTTGATTCAGTCTATAATTTTGTTTGTCCTATCATTGTGTTCTTTCTGTATCATTCAGGCTTTTTTTCAATAAATTCATCTCCTTTCTATTATTTTGTCTTCAATTATTTTGTCCTTTTCCTATTATTTTGTGTCTTTTCTATCATGTTTGTCTTCTTTTAATCACTTTGTCTCTTCTTTGGTATGTGGTCATTTGTATTTTTCGACTCATTTGCATGATTTTGTCTCTTTAATCTTATCTTTCTTCTGCTACTTCCTCTCTTTTCCATAATCTTCGTCTCGTCCCCATTATTTCGTCTCTTTTCTGTTATTGTGTATCTTTACTTTTATGTTGTCTCTCTTATTATCTTGACTTTTCTTATAATTTTGTTAGTCCTATCGTTTTGCTTTTTTTATAATTTTGGTCTTCCACTCACGACTTTGTTTCTTTTCTATTATTTTATCTTCAATTATCTTGTCTCTTATTTATTATTTTGTAGCTTTTCCGAAATATTGTCTTTTGTATTATCTTGACTTTTTGCATGATTTTATCTCGCCAATATTTTATCTCTTTTTCATTATTTATATCTCTTCCCTATTGCCTTGTACGTTTTCTATTTAATGTATTTTTTTCTGGTCTGTTCCTCTTTCATTATCTTGACTCTTTCTATAATTTTGTTTGTCTTATCATTTTGTCTTTTTTGTATCATTTGGTCTCTTTCCCATGACTTTGTTGCCTTTCTATTACATATCTTGTCTTCAGTTACTTTGTCTCTTCTATTATTTTGAGTCTTTTCTATCACGTTTGTCTTCTTTTATTTCTTTGTTTTTCTCTGGTATGTAGTCTCATAACTTCGAAAATGAAAGTGGGAGAAATTTTGATGGGCTTCATAAAAAAAATCCCTACAACATTACATGGTTTTGTTCCGACAGTTTTGAATCACCCTGTATACTGGACTGAATTTTGAAAAGTTTGATATAAATGTAAAATATAATGCGACGAATTTTGAATAAATTGGAATGAACTTGACGTGAGTTGAAACAAATTCAGAATTCGAATAAATTCAAAGTAGATTGAAATAAATATGAGTAGACAAATTGGAATACATTCAGAAAAAAATTGAAATCAGTTTCAGATTGATTTAAAATAAATCTGAAATAAATGATCTAAATATAAAAAAAAAATGAATAAATATTCATGTAAACTCAAAATGAATGAGGACAGAGTCGGTTGCAAAAGGTTAAAATAAATTTCTAATGAATTCGAAAGTAAATTAGAATACTATTTGAAATAAACTGGAATTGTGAATCGACGTAAATTTGAAATGAATCGGGATTCACTTCAAAATATATTGAAATAAGTTCAGAATTATATTGAAATAAAGCGAAGTGCATTTGTTCTATAATTAATTGAAGAATATATAGAATAAACCCAAAAACTAAAGAACAATAAAGCGGAAAACCGGTGCATAACAATGTAGAATATAGAATGTTAAAATAATGACAGACTCATTGAATAAATGATCCAATTGAATAAACTAATAATTCATTGGAAATGATTCCAAATGAAATGAAATGAATCAAAAATGATAATTATTCTAGAAAAAACTAACCAAATTGGCAATGAATTTATCGAAATGAATTCAAAATACTAAATAAATCCAGGAAGTTCGGATAAACTGAATGAATTCCCATATAAATAAATTGGAATAGACTCTGAATAAATTGGAATAAGTATTGAATAATTCAAATTAGCTCAACATGAATTGAAATAGACTTGACATTGGAATGAAATCAAAACAGATTGGAAAAAAAATTGGTATAATCTGAAATAAATTCAGGATACATCGGAATAGATACAGGATAGATTGAAAATAATTTGTATTGAATTAAGATGAAGTTACAATTACAAGACTAGATTACATTTGGAATACTTTTCCTGTTCCGTTATTTCTAAAGAATGTGATGAACCGTTGGTGGTAGAATTGTGAGAAAGGAATGTCAACCGCTGCATGTGTAATTGAACTTCTATTTTCTATACAGAGAAGGTCACAAACCTTGGGAATCACGATTCTTCAGAAACGCCTCAAACGCCGAATCATTTGGTTGATCTCTCAATTTATGTGGAGCAGAAGATCAGTCCTGTAGAAAAAATTCTTCCGAGGCATTTTTTTATAGAAAGTGGATTTTCCGTTCCATGACTCACTCTGTATAGTAGTCGGAGATCCAGCACACATTCAGTAGTTGATATTTCAAATCCATAATCCTCGCATTAACACTTCACTGAAATCTTTTGAAATAACGAAACTAGAGGGGTCTGAAGGACAATTCTGTGAAAATGCATGATTTATATGCCTTTGGGAGCCCCAATAAACTTACTTACTTACTCACTTTGATTCTTCGTAACTTCGAAAATGAAAGTGGAAGATTTTTTCGAGTGTTCTTATGGGCTTCATGGAAAATTCCGACAGTTTTCAACTGCCCTGGATACTGGTCTGAATTGTGAAAAGTTCGAAATAAATGTAGAATATATGGTGCTAGGACAGTTCTAAGCAGGCATTGCGGCTGCGCATGACCGGGCTTATTGGCACACTGAAGGACACTTCAAGACACAAGGGGGCTCAGCAGGACTTGAAATCCAAGAATGTAGACACAAGGGAGGATAGGGCTCTGAATATCACAAAAAAAAACCTGGCAGTGCTCACTGGAGCCCCCAACGATACTCCAAGACACAAGGGGGCTAGCGGGGCTTAAATCGCCACAATGTAGATAAAAGGCTAGATAGGGCCTCGAATAACACAAAAAGGCATGAGGTATAGTAAATTGACGGCCCCGTAGCACAGGTGGTCGTGCATCAGCCTGTGGTACGGTTGGTCCTAGGTTCGATTCCTAGTTATGTCTGGGTGTTTTGTGCTGTCCACATTTTGCGTTAATCGAGGTTTTTTCAAATGTATTAAATTATAAATAAACGCAAATAACTCCTATGGCGTTGAAGAAGCCGATAAGGAGGAAAACAAACTTTTAAACTTTTATAGTAAATTGAGCTGAATTCAAAATGAATGAAGTTGAAGTTGGAGACGGTTGGAATGAATCTCAAATGAATTCAGGACAAATTTAAATAATATGAATATTATTGTTAACATTTTTTGTTTTCTTTCGACTTTGAGATGCAAAAACGGAAAAAGATCGGGCGATATAATTCAGCTTTCTATACTAGATGCTTTCCAGATGCCTTACGCGAGAAATTTCAACTTTATGCCCTCGATGCATTTCACTTTCGGTGGCACCCTCGGTGGCACCATAAAAGCCCACTTTTCCTCCCCAACACATCACAGACAGGAAGATGAAGCAAAATTTCAAGCTGGATCAAATTCTTATGGCGTGTAACAGGGATGAAATATGCGAGCGCAAGGGACGGAAAGCGGCTACTTTCCTTGCGGCAAGTAGTGATTTGTCTACGAAATAGACAAAGGGTCAAAAATTTGCATTGGGAGCCATATGAGGTAGGTACTTACACAATATCTTGTGCAAAATCAAACACCCCACCATTTCTGTTGCTGTCTAAATTCATTTATTCTTTATTATTTTGTCATCTCTCATTTACTGATTAAATTATTCACAAGACTCCCTAAGCACAAACTGTTCCAATCTTGAATGGAAAATCTTATCAAACCAAAACTGAATTGGTTTCAGTTTGATAAGATTCTGTGCATGTTGTGCAATAAGCGCTTATTGTTTTTGCATTCGCCAATAACGATAATGTTCATCATTCAATATCATGTGACATTTATACGTTTTTTTTTAACTCTCATAGATATCTATAGACACTTGTTATTTACAAAAAGATATATCAATTTTGTATCAATTAACATCACACACATGCCTACCTATTATAATTTTGCATTTATAAAACACATCTCAATAAATATTTTGTACTCATGGGTAAATTGGTATAAATTACTAATTGCTTGATAATAAAAATTCACCAAGGAATACCGTTGATCAGGAGATCCATGATTAAGTTGAGCAGCAGCTCGACGACTGGACTGGCGGCTGCGGTCACGTCAGCCGGGTTGTTGTTGATCCAATTCGCCGCTTCATTGGTCAAAAAGTCGCTCAGCTGCTGGCTCAACTTTACGTCTCCCAGCAGCCCCGTGATGGTGCACTTTAAGAACAAATAAAAATTAATCATCCATAAAAGCTCAGAAATTCATCTATCCAAAAGCTACAGTGGCGCTCAACGTGGCGCCCAACGTGGGGCCACCGGCGACAGCCGCATCAACTTACGGTGTTGGATCCGACGGTGATGGCGGCGGTGACGTTTCGTTCGAAGAGCGTGCCGGCTTCGCCGAAATCGTTGACCCCGTTCATTTTCAAGGACAAATCGGTGATGGTGAAGTCGACGATGCCGTCGTCGCCCAGAGAAAACAGGTGCAGGATGGAAAGCTCTGCCCAGTGCTTTGTTTTGAACGAAATCTTCGGCCAGGTGACCGACAGCTGGACGTCGTCCGTTTCTTCGTTGATGTGCAGCTGAGCCACGTTGAATTCCCGCAGGCCTTCCAGGGTGAACTCCGAGATCTTCACGCTTCCTCTGCAATTTTTTTACGTTAGCGTTTTCCTCCAAACATTTTACTGGGCTTACTGCAGCAAGGCATTGTCTGGGATGCTGGTGGCGAACAGGGGGATGTCCAAGGGATCCGGCAGGAATATCTTCAGCTCCTGTATGGTGGCGTTGACGGCGTTTTCCAAGTCACTGCCTCGTGGCGCTAGCAATTTCAAATAGTAAACAGGATTTGGCAAGTAAAAACAGCTTCAGCTAGTAAAAGAGTTGAAATTTGCGGTGCTACTGAGCCAAATTTCTCAAATTTTTGAATAAACTGAAACGCTAATTGATTTGCAATCATTCAATTTGATTTTTGCAAATTTGACCAGCCCCGAGGTTACATGGTGGAACAGCAAAGCTAAGCTGAAGATCGTTTTGCTGAAGGACAGCATTATTTACTCTTATTAATTTCAATTTAACTTTGAGTCTAGGGAAATGGCCCTGGTAATATGGTCGGTTACATTATATATACACAAATACAATTTGGAAAAAAATATTGAGGCTTTACCTGCATCAGCAGCGGCGAAAAACAAAGCAAGTGCCAGTAGCAGAATCTTCATTTTGACCAAGCAGAATACTCAAAGCAACACGAAGCGAACATTTTTCGCTTTTTATACCTTACTGTTGATCAATAGTAATAAGTGGCAGATAAACTTGGCAATGTAATCTCTTTTTTATGGCAAGGCTTAGAGGTAATCTGTTTTGATTTCTGGATAATGCCGAGCTCAATACGACTTAATTAATGAAATTTATGAAAGGTTCTTGAGTGGGATGTACTTATTAGTATTTGCTTGTACGTGGGTAGGTGCATTGTTCAAACAAAAATGTCCCAATCAATTTATATAAATAGATCCGAAAAAATGTCAAGAATTTTGATTTTTGCGCATCAACATTGTTTTTCCGTGAGCAGGTCGAACTACGAGACGTTGTTATCGCCACGTTTATTCAACGTCCGTCCACAAATCTTCTGCCTAAATAGGAAGCACAAACAGGTGAAATATGCGAATCTTCCAATTTTATTTTTCATTCCTTCCAAAAATATGACTCCAACTCTGAGTTTATCTGATTGATTCATTTTAATTTATTTGAAAATTATTCCAACTTATTTCAATTTTATCTTAAATTTATTTTAATTTATTTCAATTTATTCAAAATTCACTTCAATTTATTCGGAAATTATTCAAATTAATTCATCAATTCCAGCAAAGCAAAGAAAATAGCAGATGACTGGTGAGAGAAACGCAAATTTTCGGCATTTGATGCACCAATGGAACGTATCCATGATTTTATTTCAATGAAAACTCATGGACGTAATTAGATGTGAACAGTTGAGCATGATGAACAGAAAGTCAGCACTTTCCCTACGGCGATCTGTGATTTCCATAGGAAAACTTGCGTGTAAAGACAGAAGTGTGGAATTTGATTTCATCAAAAATTTTTACGACCATCACTGCAACAATGAACTTTATACCAAATACCAACCTGGATCAAAGCGAGGCACGTAAGAAAAATTGCAGTTTTCCGCACTCGAGGTTACCTTATCAAGTCAGGTGCGACAGTGATGAGGAAAAGCGAGCTTTTTATTATGGAGTACTCGCCGTCAGATCACGTGTATATCGAGTGTGAAAAGTTGTCGCTTTTTGCACTAGACTTTCCACAGTTTTCTTAACCCGCAAAATTGAGCGCTAATATTTCTCGCGAATAACATTGAAGTACTCAACAACCTCGTCAACAACAAACTAACCTAGAGGTAAGCGAAGAACGTACAGAAAATTGCCGCTTTTCGCACTAGAGCTTATTGAATCAAGCCAGACACAACAATAGGAAGAAAGCGCAAGTTATAAATCAAAGAGTGATCGTCGCGTCACTCGCGTCGTTTGTAACCTCGTTTGTAACCATCTGTATCCAAGGCGAAAAGTTGACGTTTCCCGCCTTGGACTTTCATGATTAATTTAAGTCATAGTCTATGAGAGGCTTGCTTCCAATTTTCCCTGAGTATGAATTCACTAGATTTGAGTATCTAGTGAACTACAAATGAGCGAGCAAAAGGCCGAAAGTCCAAGCTTTTCGCACTAGAGCTTGTTTTTATTTGCAGTGACATTCGGTCCTTATTTCAGTGAATATACTTGACAAAAACTACAAAGTTTGTATATGAAAGTGAGAAGAAAAAGTGCGCTTGTACCACAGCTTTTGTCGAGAGCCAAGGTGGCACAGAGGATGGAAAATTGACGAGAGTAGAAAGTTGATGTTTCTTGCACTTGGGTTTTCATAATTTATTGGGACCAGCAACTGGTAAGGATTAGGTTTTGACTCGGGATTGGATTTTGTTCGCAATGTAGCCACCAGAACTAGTAGCTGATTGGTAAACTGCAGAAAAGCGAGCAGAGCGCGGGAAATCTTAGCTTTCCGCACTAGAGCTTGTTCGTATACTTACGCAATATTTGCAGTTTATTCCCGTTAATATAATTTGAGCCCCACATTTTTATTCTGATGAAAATTCACCAGTTCATTCAGGCACGAACAAAATAACATTGGAAAGCCTCACTTTTCCCACTACAATCAATCATTAGTGGAACAACTTGCTCGGAGAGGCGACTAGTGCAGAAGTATGAATTTGTTGCACTGCGATTGAGTGAAAATCAATGTTTCCCGGACAGGACACTATACAAGCTCCGTAAAAAATCGGCTGGTTCCTAATTTTCCATCTAGAAAACCGGCGAGTGTCAAGGGCGAAAGAAAATCCCACGTTTTTCACACTCGGCGAACGCTCCCAACACAAGCGCCGGCGCCGGTTGAAAAGTACAGTTTGCTGCCCTAGGCGCTTGTTGCCTTATTGGAACAGCTTTCACGCATGAGTCTCATTACCGATAAGTGTTTTGCTATGCGAACTAAACTTTTGCAAGCATAGCCAGAAGCCTGGTGCGGATAACGTGAACTTTCCGTACTAGACTCGCAAATGCATAAGAACTTGACGACATCAGTTTCTGTTGCAATTTCCTCTATCTCAAAATTTCGCTTTGTTGCTCTCTGCTATGGAACAACAGAAAAAAAGCAGGCGACAAACTTCAACTTTCCATGCTAGATCTTTTCTGAATGCTTAGTGCAGGAACCGTCAACTTTCCGCTCTTGATGCTCTATAGCACAAAGTTTACTTTGCTGCGTCACAAAACTCCACTTTAACGCACGCGGCTGAAATTAAATGAGCAAAGCGGTAACCTCACGCTAGTGGGAAAAGTGATTTTTCGCACTGGATTTATTCGCCTTACCTTATGCGTTTGGCAAAGCAGAGAAAATAGCAGATGACTAGTGCGAGAGCGCAAATTTTCATGTTTGATGGATAAATGGAACCTATTCATAATTTTGATTTAAAACTTTTTCGAATTTTTTTTCACGAGTATCAATCATAACAATGTAATTCATACAAACCTGGGTCAGAGCGAAGAACGTGAGAAAAATGCAGTTTTTTGCACTAGAGCTTATCTTATCAAGTAGTCAGGTGAGACATTGATAAAGAAAAGTGAGTTTTTGATTAGAGAGTACTAATCGTCAAATCACGTGTATCCAGTATCCAGTGTGAAAAGTTGCTGTTTTCCGCACCAGACAGTTTTCTCAAAATACAAAATCAGCGCAAATCTTTTTCGCGAATAACTTTGTAGTACTCAACAACAAACTAACCTGGAGGTAAGCGAGGGACGTACAAGAAATTACAGCTTTCCGCACTAGAGCTTATACTGTATCAAGTCAGACACAACAATGAGAACGAAGAGCAAGTTTCGATTCACTATGTGATCGCCGTTTGGAATCATATGTATCCAAGGTGGTAAGTTGACGTAATTCGCACTAGGCTTTTCATGATTTTTTTAGGTCAGAGGCTATGAAAACTTGGCTCCAATTGTTCCCGAATAGGTATGTAACCACTAGAGTTGGATATCTAGTGAACTACACAAAAAGCGAGCAAAAGGCGGAAAGTTGAAACTTTTCTCGCTAGAGCTTGTTTTCATTTGCAGCGATGTTCGGACTTCATTTTAGTAAATATACTTTGCAAATAATACAATGTTGCGCTTCTAACATACAGCTGTTATCGAGAGCCAAGGTGGCACCGAGAGTGGAAAATGAACGAGGGTAGAAAGTTGATGTTTCTCGCACTTGGATTTTCATAATACACTTGAACCAGAAACTGGTGAAAATTCAGTTCTGATTTTGTCCGTAATGTAGCCAACAGAACTAGTAGCTTATTGGTGGACTGCAGAAAAGCGAGCAAAGGGCGGAAAATCTGAGCTTTCCGCACTTAAGCTTGTTCTTTTTTTCGGCAACATTTGCAGTTCATTTCAGTGAATATAATTTGAGTTCTACATTTTGATTCTAGTAAAAATTCGCCAATTAGTTCAGACACGAACATAAAGATTGTAGAAAAGTCTCACTTTCCCCACTGCGGTCAGATAATAGTGAAACAATATGCTCAAAGAAACGGCCAGTGCAACAAGGATGAATTTATTGCACTTCGATCGAGTGGAAATCAATGTTTCCCAAACGGGACACTGTACAAGCTCAGTTAAAGATCGACTGGTCCCAAATTTTCCATCTAGAAAACCGGCGAATATCAAGGACGAAAATATCACGTTTTTCGCACTCGACGAACGCTTCCAACACAAGCACTGGTTGAAAAATACAGTTTGCCGCACTAGGCGTTTCTTGTAAGAGCTTTCACGCATGAGCTTCATTGCCGATTAGTTTTTTTTTTCAACGCGAACCTAATTTTTGTGAGTACTTATAGCCAAAAACCCTCATGCGAGAAACGTGAATTTTCTGTACTAGACTCGCAAATAAATAGGAACATGTCGACTTAGGTTTCTGTTACAATTTGCTATGTTCCAAAGTTTTGCTTTGTTGCTTCGCTATGAAACAGCACGAAAAGAACGGACGACAAACTCCAACTTTCCATGCTAGATCGTTTATAAATGCTTAGTGCAGGAACCGTCAACTTGCCGCTCTTGATGCACGCGGCTTCCGATGACGCTATAGCACAAAAGCGCTCACTTTCCCGCGTCACAAAGCTCCATTTTCCCGCACGCGGCTAAAATTAACTGAGCGAAGCGGCTTTCTCACGCTAATGGGAGAAGTAATTTTTCGCACTAGATTTATTCGTATTACTTTGGGCGTTCAACAAAGCAGAGAAAGTAGCAGATGACTAGTACGAAAAGTACAAATTTCCCGCGTTTGATGCACAAATCAAAAAAATCCCATAATTTCAATTTAATGAAATCTAATCGACATTAGATGTGAGCATGATGAACAGAAAGCTAGCACTTTTCCTACGGCGATCTATGATTCGCATGGGGAAACTTGCGTGTGAAAACAAAAGCGAAATTACATTTTATCAAAATTTTTCACGACTATCACTGCAACAATGAACTATATACCAACCTGGATCGAAGCGAGGAATGTAAGAAAAATAGCAGTTTTTCGCACTAGAGCTTTATCAAGTCACGTGCGACAGTGATAAAGAAAAGTGAGTTTTTGATTAGAGAGTACTCATCGTCAAATCACGTGTATCCAGTGTGAAAAGTGACCGTTTCTCGCACTGGACTCTCCAAAGTTTTTTCAAAACACAAAATTAGGCGCAAATCTTTCTCCTGAGTAACATTGTGATACTTTACAGCAAACTTACCTAGAGGTAAGAGAGGAACGTATGAAAAATTGCAGCTTTTCGCACTAGAGCCTAAGTATTGTATCAAGCCAGACAAAACATTGAGTAGAGAGCGCAAGTTTTAAATCACAGAGTGTTCGTCGTTTGGAACTATCTGTATCCAAGGCGGAAAGTTGACGTTTCCCGCTCTAGGATTTTCATGATTTTTCTAGGTAAAAGTCTATGAGAAACTTGGTTCCAATTTTCCCCGATTTTGTAACCACTAGATTTGGGTAACTAAACTAATGAACTACAACTAAGCGAGCAAATTGCGGAGAGTCCGAGCTTTTCGCACTAGAGCTTGTTTCAGTTCGCGGCGGCATTCGGAATTCATTCAGTGAATATACTTTGCAAAAAATACAAAGTTGGGTGAATGGAATTGAGAAGGAAAAGTGCGGTTTTAACATACAGCTGTCATAGAGAATCAAGTGGCACCGAGGGTGGAAAACTGACGAGCGTAGAAATTTGATGTTTGTCGCACTTGCGTTTTTATAATCCACTTGGACCAGCAACTGGTGAAAATCCAGTTCTGATTTTGTCCGTAATGTAGCCACTAAAACTAGCAGCGTATCGGTGATCTGCAGAAAAGCAAGCAAAGCGCGGAAAATCTGAGCTTTCCGCACTAGAGCTTGCTCTTATGCACGGCAATATTTGCAGTTTATTCCAGTGAATCCGATTTGAGTTTCACATTTTGATTCTAATGAAAATTCATCAATTAGTTCATACGCGAGCATAAGGAACAAGAAAAAGGCTCACTTACCCTTCTGCGATCATCAGTCATCAGTGGAATATCGTGCTTAGAGAGACGGCTAGTGCGAAAAATATGAATTTGTTGCACTTCGATCAGGTAGAAACCAACGTTTTCCTCACAGCACACTATACAGTACAAAGCGTAGTAAGAGATCGGCTGGTTCCAGATTTCTGATCTAGAATACTGGCGAGTGTCATCGGCGAAAAGTGTTTGTTTTTCGCACTTGGCAAGCGCCGGTTGAAAAATACAGCTTGCCGCACTAGGCGTTCCTCGTAAGAGCTTTCACGCATAAGCTTCGTTACAGATCAGTGTTTCTCAATGTGAACTTGACCTTTGCAAGTATATAGCTAAAAACATCATGCGAGAAACGTGAACTTTTCGTACTAGACTCGCAAATGAATAGGAACTTGACGACTTCGGTTTCTGTTACAATTTTCTCTGTTTCAAATTTTGTTTTGTTGCTTTGCTATGGAACAACACGAGAAGAGCAGGCGGCAAACTCCACTTTTCCATGCTAGATCGTTTCTAAATGCCCAGTGCACGAACCCTCAATTTCTCGCCCCCTAATGCACGCCACTCCCGATGACGCTATAGCACAAAAGCTCACTTTTCCGCGACGCAAAAGAGAAAAAGTGTTTATTCAAGCCGCAGTAAATTTCATAGGTATTGTGTGTCAACAGTGGAATAGTCATTGTCGTCACAATTGCGGATTGCGGTAATGTATACTTTCCCGCACGGGGCTGAAATTGACCAAGCGAGCGGTTTCCTCACGCTAGTAGGGTGAGTTATTTTTTGCACTAGACTTATTCCTGTTACCCTATGCGTCTTGCAAAGCATGGAAAATCTGGCGCCAGCAGACGACTAATGCTAAAAGCGTAAATTTTCTGCACTTGATGCACAAATTGAACGTTTTAATAATTTGATTGTAACGAAAATCAGTCGACGTTATTAGATCTAAGCATGATGAACAGAAAGCTAGCACTTTTCTTACGGGGACCAGTGGCATAGGAAATCTTGCACGTGAAAGCAATAATAGTGCTGAGAAACACCGTACCCAGTGTGAAAAGCATGTATTTCGCGCCCTTGGTGCACCAAATACTGACGTATCTGGACTTTGATTCCAATGATTTTTTTGTGTTCCAGAGGAAACGGTTTGTTGTCCAGTTTTTTCTTCATATTTTCTCGAAAATGTTTCCTTGAGACCCTCAATTTCCAGAATCGCCCAGTGAATTTTTTCAGCTACTGTCGTGTTTGCCTTCTGGGACACTCACCATGTCCTCACTTTCTGAACCCCTTTCTCTTCCAGACTTCGGAAGCTCTTCTCCACAGCTCTTTTCTTCGCCGTCTATTAGTCTTACAAGAATTCTAGCTTCATTTTCTCTAACGGGTGTTTTCCAAAGTCTTCACCTGCTACAGCCCTCAGTGACTTTCCACAGCTCCTCCCTCCTCCATTTCTCAGGACCAACAGTTTTGTAAATGAAAAAGAATTTCGCAAACGACAATGACGTTTTCCTAACAACAGGTTGGCCTCATGCAAGGTCATAAACAATAATTTATCATTATCTTCCACACAATGCTCGATTATAGCAGGTACTCGAAGTACGTATCTTTCAAGAGCCCAAGATAAAATGGAAAAAATATTGCTCAGCAAGTTAACTGGAGCCGGGAGGAAGCATTACGAAAAAATATGTTCAAGACCTTGGCCTGCGTTTTAGCGAGCCTGGCTTTCGCCACGGCCATCCCTCAAGACCCTCAAGGTAACCTTTGGCTTTCGTAGTAGTTTTGCACAATATTTTTTATTTTATTCCACCCACTTTTCTTGATATTTTCCTCCAATTTATTTTTTCACCAGTACCAGACGGATTTATCGAAGATATCCTGAACGGAACCATCGAAGGTTTCAGGCCCAGCATTCCCGAACAGATCTTGGTCGATCAAATAGTCATTGGGGATGAAACAGACGGGAAGTAAGAGTCGAAACTTAGGTTGAAACCGTAGGAAGAAGCTACAGCAAACTACGGTTTGTACTACTAGGCCAGTCAAATTAGAACAAATTTTTCCGTTTGAGGGAAAAAACTGTTGGAGTTTTGGAAATTTGACAGTAATGTCCGGTAAGGTGTACTGTTAAACATACTAAAAGTCCCCAACTCTACCTATTGAGCTCGAGCCGCCATCTTGGAAAAATGGTCCTTCGATCCAATTTTCTGCTTATATTCCGCTAATCATCAGAGATATTCAATTAAGTTCCATAAAAAATCAAGGCTATAAAATTGCCTACAAAAATTGTTTCATACCGATTTTTTTTCTCGTATATGTTGATATTAATAAAATTGACTTAACAAAAAAAATATCAAAAAATTAGCGATTTTTTGCCTATGGCTAGAGATATTGTCTCAAAAATTTGTGAAGATGTTGGCAGTCCACATCAAAGCTAAACGTGACAGTTGAGATAGAAAAAAAAATTGCGGAAATATTTTTTTATTTTTTCTTCAAATTAAGCAAAAATTTGATTTCCGAGTTTGATATTTCCAACAGGGCGAAGTAAAGGTTTCAATCGAACATAAATCAGTTTTGATATTTACATATTGTAAGACAAGATTTCATCAGTATTGTGCCTTCACGAGCTTCTGGAATGCTCGATATGAATTAAACTAAAAGAATAATAGCTAAGTCCAAAAAGTGTTGTCGATTGGTTATGAAGGAAACATTTCGAAACAAAAGACATCAGCAAAGGATATACAGGAGGTCCAAAGGTTATTCAACTGTATATGAGCCCCATATTGATGTGCCTTATCCAAAATAGTACAAAAGAATTAATCAAAATGTTGCAATCCACCCTGTATAACAAAAAGTAACGATACAAAATAGAAGTAGTGAAGCATACCTGGTGCCAAAAATTCAGCCTTTACATTGCTGAAAAAAAGAACAAAATTGATCGATTTATGTGAAAGTTATTAGTCCTCAAACTTGACTTTACAAATTTCAGCCAGTGAAATAGGGAAAAGTAGAGAGAAGTAACTGTTGGAGTCTCAGAAATTTGACAGGGATGTTCGCTAAGGTATACTAATAAACATACTAAAAGTCCCCGCCACTACCTGTTGTGCTTGAGCCGCCATCTTGGAAAAATGGTGATAAATTTGATCGAAGGACCATTATTCCACGATGGCGGCTCAAGCGCAACAGGTAGTGGCGGGGACTTTTAGTATATCTATTAGTATACCTTAGCGAACATCCCTGTCAAATTTCCGAAACTCCTACACTTACTTCTCTCTACTTTTCCCTATTTCACTGGCTGAAATTTGTAAAGTCAAGTTTGAGGACTAATAACTTCCAAATAAATCGATCAATTTTGTTCTTTTTTTCAGCAATGTAAAGGCTGTATTTTTGGCACCAGGTATGTTTTACTACTTCTATTTTGTATCGTTACTTTTTGTTATACAGGGTGGATTTTAACATTTTGATTGATTCTTTTGTACTATTTTGGATAAGGCACATCAATATGGGGTTCATATACAGTTGAATAACCTTTGTACCTTCTGTATATCCTTTGCTGATGTCTTTTGTTTTGAAATGTTTCCTTCAGAACCAATCGACAACACTTTTTGGACTTAGCTATTGTTCTTCTAGTTTAATTCATATCGAGCATTCCAGAAGCTTGTGAAGGCACAATACTGATGAAATCTTGTCTTACAATATGTAAATATCAAAACTGATTGATGTTCGATTGAAACCTTTACTCCGCCCTGTTGGAAATGTCAAACTCGAAAACCAAATTTTTGCCTAATTGAAAAAAAAAATCAAAAAATATATTCGCAATTTTTTTTTTCTATTTCAACTGTCACGTTTAGCTTTGATGTAGACTGCCAACATCTTCACAAATTTTGAAGACAATATCTCTAGTCATAGGCAAAAAGTCTTTTTTTTTAATTTTTTTTTTGTTAATTTAATTTAATTAATATCAACAGATACGAGAGAAAAGTCGGTATGAAATAATTTTTGTAGACAATTTTATAGCCTTGATTTTTAATGAAACCTAATTGAATATCTCTGATGATTAGCGCAATATAAGCAGAAAACTGGATCGAAGGACCATTTTTCCAAGATGGCGGCTCGAGCTCAATAGGTAGAGTTGGGGACTTTTAGTATGTTTATCAGTACACCTTACCGGACATTACTGTCAAATTTCCAAAACTCCAACAGTTTTTTCCCTCCAGCTTTCCTTATTTGACTGGCCTATACAGCAAAATAACTCCAAAATAAAACTGTTTCAGTGGTCAGCTGACTGTGAACAACTTGAACATAACCGGCTTGCACGGGTTCCAAGTGACCGCTTTGGCAGTGACCTTGGGCAGTCTGGGTGTGAATTTCACCGTTGGTTTTCCAGAGCTCACTGTATCTGCCGGATACGTTTCCGACTTGGTGATTTTGGGCATCGTTCCTTTGAACGGAGAAGGCGACATTGGGTGAGTTTCTTATCAAGGCTGCAGCCAAATCGACGCCAAAAAGCCTCACTCCATTTCTCTGTATCATCAGCAGGAATGCAACTGCCCGCTAAATTTTTTTCACAACCACAAATTTTCAGGGTCGATGTGATCGACGCAGAAATCGAAGGAAGCGTCAACATCGACCTCAGTTCCGGAACGCAGATCAAAAACTTGAGGGTCAAGGTCACAGTCGGCAGTGCCGTGGTAACAATTGAATCAAATATCAAGCCTTCACGCAGCCTTGACCGAAACAATTTTAGTTCAAGCTGACTGGTCTTTTCAACGACGATCAACTGAGCGAGCTGATCAGCGACATCCTGACGGATTTGGTCGGCAAAATACTGGACGAACAGCACGAGCTGATTACGCAGATCCTGAGTCCGCTGCTGGAAATCCTGATCAATTCTTTGTTGCAAGGCAGCGACGACGACACAAAGCTGCTGGCGGCCATCGCTGAAATACAAAACAGAGAAAACATGTAGAGCTTTGTAAAGATTACAAGCGCCCGAGCAGAATGAGCTTTTAGTATCCGCTTTCTAATGTCACCTTTTCCACTTTTCTCCAGCTTTTCTTTTGTGAGTTCACTAGCTTGAACTAGACTCTATGGCGTCAATAAACTCGATAGCGTCAAGGTCTTCGGCCTGCGGCCTCGGGCTTCGCTTCCTCTCAAGTTTTGACCTTGATCTATCTTTCTCAAATAAACAGTCTTAGAGACACACCTATTGTTCTCTGGAATATTCATTTTGAGACAGCTCATGAGTAAACTCAATCAAGGTCGAAACAGAGCTGAACAGTATAGATCGTTATTGTTTAAAGGCTTGAAACTTCAGAAAGCTTGCCATTTGGAGCAGTGAAAATTGGAAGGGGCTCTTGAAGAACAAGTTCTGAAAGTCGGGAGACAATGATCAGGACAAAACAAGGACATAGGGACAAAAGGCAGAATTGTTGATCTAGTTTCTTCTCTTGATACAGTAAATTTGTCGTCAGCAGGCTTTATGAAGCCTAGAAGAGCTGAGGCTTCGGTTTATTCAATCGATAACGAAAGCTTCTTCCATTAATTTATTTATTTAAGACAACTGAAGCTAACCTGCTGTAGATAGTTGTCCAAATACTGGGAAATAGATTAGCCAGCAAGATTAGCTATTTCTCACTTGATTCAATGAACTTGGTCCAAGTGCCAAATGTGGGCTTTTATCCTCGCTTTCATCTCAAAATATAATAAATAGGAATTTTGACAGGTGATACAAGTATAAATAGGTTGGATTGAACAGTATTTCACGTTGAACCGTTGAGCTAATAAGTCGACAGCAACCATGAAGACAGTCCTGGCTTGTGTTTTCTTGATTGCCGTGGGTGCCAATGGATTCGAGTTCAAAAACTGTAAGTTAGAAACAATTCGTTTGTATATGTATATTTTTTAATGAATAAATTGTGTAACATGCTAGTTGTTATTCCATTTAATTTGTACTGAACGAGCTTATTCATCAATCTAGTGAAAGCGGTGCCTGATAGCGATCTGGAAGATGCCGTCAACGAAACCATGGAAGCCATCCGGGCTTTGGTCCCAGATCCATGGATAGTAGAGTCTCTGGCGTTCACTGCTCCTGAAATTTTATCTGGACTCATTTCGTAAGTCATATTCCATTTTCTTATTCATCTATTCCTCCTTCTTCTAACCTGTTTTGAATATTCAGTAGAGCTCACTGATTCTCTTCTCCTCGTATCCTTCGTATTCGTCGTCTTTATTGTCAATTTCGTTTTTATATTCGTCTCCATCTTTGTTCTCAATTTCATCGTCTTTGTTATCTTTGTTGTCTTCTTCGTCTACTTTATGCTCTTCTCAGAACTAATAAAATTCCTCGTAAAATTCAATTCAATTCAACTCAATTCATCTGCTTAATCTTATTTGTTATATTCGTCGTTTTTTTTTGTATATTTCGTCTCTATTGTATTTTTTGTCTACGTTGTCTTTGTCATACTTGCCTTAGTTTCCTTCTCTCAGTAATCTATGTCTTCGTCTTAATCTTCATTTTGGTCTGTTACTTCGTCTACTTTTGTCGTCTACGTCTTCTACGTCTGATAACGAGCCTTTGTCGGTTTTTTCTCCATCGTCTCTGTTACTTTGTCTATGTCTTCTCCTTTTGATTTCAGTCAGGCTTCCACATATCCGTCTTCTTCTTCTTCTTCTTCTTCTCCTCCAATCTTCATCATATTTTTGTTCATCTCAATATTCAGCTTGATATTCTTTTCCATATTTGTCTTGGTCGCCATCTTTACTTCACCTTCTGTTCCTTCTTGACTCTACAATTCTTGATCTTCATCTCCATTACATCTTCGTTTTCTTTGTTTTTGTCATCTACGTCTTCTTTATCTCAGTCGTCTCCACCTTGGTCGTCTTCTTCCTCATCTTACTCCTCTAACTCCGTTATCAGTTATCACTCGATTAGTCGTAGTCTTCTAATTTCCTTCTCAAAATGAAGTCTTCTTTTAGAGGAACTGTCGTGTACACGGACATAAAAACCGAAGGCCTTGCTGGTTTCGAGCTTAGCCAATTGACCATCGATGAAGAAGCAGGCACTGCTGCATTCACTCTTGTCATACCTCTGGTAGTCAACCACGCCGACCACAACGGCACCGGTAACATTTTGGACACCATTCCCATAGACGGTATAGGTACCGTCGATTTTAAGCTCACCCGACTGGTCATCACCGGAAGTGGACACTTGGACAAAAGCGATGGCGTGCACGTCGATGGAGTCAAAGCTGGAATCACTATTGGATCCAGTGAGGTAAGGAGTTTTTGCTAGAAATAGTTCAGGAAGACTCTAAAAAAGAAGATGATTGAACAAAAAGAAGTAAGGTGAAGTTGAGCATCTCAAGAAAAAGGAGTCAAATAGAATTGAGATGAAGATCAGGTTGTAGGAGTTGAAGTTATGATGAAACTGGACGCAGGTGTAGATTTGACGATGTTCTTCTTGAAACAGCTTAAAGAAGCTGGTGTCTAAAAGAAGATTGTTGACTTTTTCAGTTTGTCATCACCAATATGATGGGCAGCGAAGCGGTCAGTTCCTTGGTCAACGCTTTCTTCAGCACCATTCTTCCGAATTTCATCAACGACAATCCGGAGGTAGTCAGTGAAGTGGTCGGTCCTTTGGCTGAAGTGGTCATCAACTTAATTTTGGACGTTCTGGTCAACAACTGAGTTGATGAGCTCTGTCACGATCAAATCAAGAATGTTGGGAAAGCTGTGTGGAATCTCAGCTGAAATTTTCAGCTAATCTATCAGCTAATTCATATTTCTTCTTACAATAAATTATTGTTAATTTTATCTTGGGCTTCCAAGACCTTTCTTCTCTGTTGATAACGGCTGCTTGTAGTATTTTAAAACATGGAAGCAAATCACCTATATCTATGTATTGGTACCCATCAAAGTGAGATTTGATTTGATACCAGTGATTTTCAGTTGGCAGCACTGAATATCACGCAAGAAATATAAAATTAGGAAACTAAACAGGTGTGATAAAGCGTCTAGGTAGCGCGAGATAAATAAGTAGCAAGCGCACTCGTCCCGCGGTAAATACAAGGTCCCAACGGTGACCGAGAGAGGGCGCCGTGCGGCCAAGCCACCGCACCGCGTCCAACGACCCAACGTAAGTAAAGTTGTGGCGGACGGCCACTTCATCCAATTCCACTGGATCGCATGTACGCATGTCTTTGTAAAGACGTTGTACATGTACAGAGAATGCATCAGTCATAAAAAGACACGCAGTTTGTGCCAGTCGCAATCGGCAAGGCGAACATCTAGGGAGGGTACATGAACGGTGCTTGATGAATTAACTGGCCGCGGCCGACCAATTCGTACACCAAGTGCCAATCTAGTTTGTTTGAACCAAGCCGACGACGGCCAACTGACGCGGTGATGCCGGGATCGCACTTCTCGCCACTTTGCATTGAGATGCAATAGTGCCCTGCGGGTCACCTTTGTGGGGGATTAGCGGTGTCGAAGCCGTGGATGACAACCTGACCGTTGTCCTGAGCCTCTGATACCGCGACATCAACCGAAAGGGGGCGACTGTGTGGATGCCCCTCCGCGTTAATACCGCGTCCTGCGGGTCGTCTTCGTGGCGCTCTCTCTGGTGTCCTGTCTACGGATAACACGGTTGTCTGGGACGTGGGTACCGGACGAGTACCTGAAGGAGACCGCTGTGTGGATCGCTCTCTTGTAGGCTATACTCCACCTTACACTGTTGCGGGGTGGAGACGGAAGCGCACTTCTCGCCACTTTGCATTGAGATGCAATAGTGTCCTGCGGGTCACCTTTGTGGGGGATTAGCGGTGTCGAAGCCGTGGATAACAACCTGACCGTTGTCCTGAGCTTCTGATACTGCGACATCAACCGAAAGGGGGCGACTGTGTGGATGCCCCTCCGTGTTAATACCGCGTCCTGCGGGTCGTCTTCGTGGTGCTCTCTCTGGTGTCCTGTCTACGGATAACACGGTTGTCTGGGACGTGGGGACCGGACGAGTGACCTGAAGGGGGCTGCTGTGTGGATTGCTCTTGTAGGCTTACTCCACCTTACACTGTTGCGGGGTGGAGCGGATACGAAGAGTACCCTAGACTGTTGCGGGGTCGGAACCCATCGGTGCTTCACACCAAACGAGTAGCGCATTGCACTGAAGTTGGATAATTGACTGACGGTAGTCGTGTTGTTGTGGTAGATTCCCACAGGGTGGATAGGTGCGGTCACATTTCTCTCTAAGTAACGTTGTAAACTGTAAATATAATTGTTGTCTTTTTGATACTTGTTTGAGATATTGTTGTGTGTTCAATATACTAAAGTAAAACCCGAATCTTGTTTAAATTCCTTGCGGTAAAGTAAGGTGGCGCCCGAGCAAACCCCCTAGAGAGAAACGCATCGATTCATGTGGGAAGAGTAAGAACCCGCGAATTTAGTCGAGTTAAAAGAAGAGAGAAGAAACTCCTTTTCATTTTTCCCCCCGTTACAAACTGGCGCCCGAGCAGGGACCAGTGAAAGAGAAGAAACCCCAGTCTTCATTCCCCCCGTTACAAACTGGCGCCCGAGCAGGGACCAGTTAAAAGAGGAGAGACTCTTTTTCATTCCCCCCCCCGTTACACAGGGAATGTATCGACTTGTGATGAGATTTGAAATTGGCATCACTGAATATCGCAATATCTAGTGAGTTTAGGTCTATTACATGGAGTAAAGCTAGGATAAGTTCTCTGATGTTGGCAGGATTGAGTGTCAAAATATCATTGAAAAACGTTTCATTGTTTTGTGATAAGATTTGTGCTCAACAATAATGACATCCCAAAAGTTCATATTTTTCGCACTTCGCGAACGCTTCTAATGCGAGCGCCGTGCGAAAAGTACAGTTTTTCGCACTGGACGCTATTCACGAAAGCTTTTGCGTTAAAGTTCAACCGCTAATTTCAGTTCTTCTGTGCAAAAACGGCTTGTGCCAGTACAACGAGAAGCTTAATGCGAGAAACGTGAGCTTTCTGTATCCTACTCGCGAATGTTGAAAAAGAACCGAAGAAACTTGATTTCTGTCACAATTTTCTGTTTTATTTCCGGCTTTGTTAAGCAACAACGAAACAAGGTCTGGCGATAAACTCCAGCTTTCCATACTAGATGCTTTACAAAAGCCTAATGCGGAAAATTTCGACTTTCCGTCCTCGATGCAGTTCACTTTCGGTGACACTAAAAGCCCACTTTTCCTCCCCAACACAATACAGACAGGAAGGTGAAGCGAAATTCCAAGCTGCATCAAATTTGTAGGGCGTGTGCGTCAAGGATAAAATAGCTTTTTTTGTAAGAAGTGCGAAAACTTATTCTTTTCCGCACGGAGCTGCCATTGACTAGGGAGGCGAGCGAACTTCAACAAGGCTTGCTCACGTTTGTAGGCTACAAACGTGAGCAAGCCTTGTTGAAGTTCGCTCGCCTCCCTAGTCAATGGCAGCTCCGTGCGGAAAAGAATAAGTTTTCATTGTAGGAAATGATATTTTTCGCACTATGCCTTTTATGTGAGCTCCTTGCAACTGCTGACAAATTTTGCAAGGAATAGAAAATATTGATCCAAAAGACGACTAGTGCGAATAGCATCAATTTTCTGCACTTGACGCAGAAATTCATACTCAACTCATCCATAATTTTGATACCGAAGAAATGACAGCTGTTCTTAAATGCAAAGATAAAGGCCGAGAAGCTAGCACTTTTCCCACCACGCGACGACCAATAACAATTAATATAGGAGGCTTCGTGAAAAGAGTTGTTTGTGAAAATTGAAGATTTTTCGCAACTGGTGAACAAATCGATGCTCCGTCTTGTGCGAAAAATGTCAACTTGATGCACGCCGTCCCGATGACACTATACAGCATAACAGCTCACTTTTCCTCCTTGATACAAAAAAGGGAGGTGAAAAAAACTAAGTTTCGTAGCGTGTGACAAGGGTGAAATAGGTTTTTTTGTAAAATGTAATAAAATGTAAAATGTAAAATGTATTTATTGCACCACTCGAATACAACTGTATTATAGGTTTCGTCGTTGAAAATCAGTACAAACATTTAAACACTGAACATCAAGGCTCACAATAGTCACAGTACAATGAAACTAAGGGTGTAAGAACACACTTCAACTTCCCACTTCAATGTAAGAAGTGCAGGAGGGTTCACTTTTCCGCACGCGACTGCAGTTAACTGAGCCAAGCGTGAGAACTTGAGTTTCCACACTCGAGCTATTCTAGTGCGAGAAGCTTGAACTTTTTGCCTTTTGCTCGCTTTTTTGTAGTTCACTAGTCACCCAACTCCAGTGGTTTCATAGTGGAAAAAATTGTAACCAAGTTTTCATAGCTTTTGACCTAGAAAAATCATGAAAATCCTAGGGTGAAAACCGTCAACTTTTCGCTTTGAATACAGATAGCTCCAAACGACGATCACTCTGTGATTCAAAACTTGCACCTTTTTCTCATTGTTGATGTGTCAGGCTTGATACAATGAGCTCTAGTGCAGAAAGCTGCAATTTTTTGTTCGTTCCTAGCTTATCTGCTTGCTGTTAAGTATCACAGTGTTATGCACGAGAAAGATTTCCGCTAATTTTGTGTTTTGAGAAAACTTTGGAAAGTCTAGTGCGAAAAACGGCAACTTTTCACACGTTCCCCGCTTTGTTCCCGGTTGGTATAAAGTTCATTGTTGCAGTGATATAGTCGTGAAAATTTTTGATAAAACCAAATTCTGCACTTTTGTCTTCAGATGCAAGTTTTCCTATGCGAATTACAGATCGCCGTAAAGAAAGTGCCAGTTTTCTGTTCATCATGCTCACATCTAATAATGTCGACGTATTTTTGTTACAATCAAATTATGGAAACGTTAAATTTGTGCACCAAGTGCGGACGATTCGCGCTTTTCGCACTAGTCGTCTGCTATTTTCCCTGCTTTGCTAAACGCATGAGGTAATACGAATAAATCTAGTGCGAAATCAATTTTTTCCCACTGGCGTAGGGAAACCGCTTCGCTCAGTTAATTTCAGCAGCGTGCGGGAAAGTGATCTTTTCCACTTGCCACGACAATAACTATTTCACTCTTGACACTCTATATGAAAATCAACTGCGGCTTGAATAGACGCCTTTTCTCTTAGCGTTGCGGAAAAGTGAGCTTTTGTGTTAAAGAGTCATCGGGAGTGGCGTGCATCGAGGGCGAAAGTTGACGGTTCCTGCACTAAGCATTGGAGAACGATCTAGCATGGAAAGTTGAAGTTTGCCGCCTGCTCTTTTCGTGTGGTTTTATAGCAAAACAACAAAGCAAAATTTTGAAACAGGGAGAATTGTACCAGAAACCGAAGTCGTCAAGTTCTTATTCATTTATAAGTCTAGTACGGAAAGTTCATGTTCCTCGGATCAGGTTTTTATAGCTATGCCTGCAAAAGTCTAGCCTGCATTGAAAAACACTAATGGGTAATGAAGCTTATATACGTGAAAGGTATTACAAGGAACGCCTAGTGCGAAAAATGTATTTTGCAACCGACGCTTGTCGTGGAAGCGCTTGCCGAGTACGAAAAACAAAAGCTTTCCGTCCTTGATTCTCGCCCGTATTCTAGATGGGAAATTTGGAACCAGCCGAATTTTTACCGAGCTTGTATAGTGTCCTGTGTGGGAAACATTGATTTCCCCAATGTGGAACTCAAATATTTTACTCCATTGGTCTGGAAAAATCATGAAAAACCTTACTGGAGGAACTTCAACTTCCCACCCTCGTTGCCACCTTGGTTCTCAAAGTCAGATCGTTGCCAAAAGAGCACTTTTTTTTCTTCATTTTTCCACCCATCTTTGAATTTTTCTTCAAATTATATTCTGAAGATGCCGATCAATAACTATTATTATGATTAGTGATTACGATTATTCACTGGAATAAGCTGCAAATATTGTCGCAAATGAGAACAAGCTGCAGTGCGAAAAGCTCAAATTTTCCGCCCTTTGCTCGCTTTCCTGCAGTTCACCAGTAAGCTACAAATTCTAGTGGATACATTATGAACAAAATCAGAACTGAAACCTTGACCAGCCCCTGGCCTAACAGCGTCATCGGGAGCGGCGTGCATCAAGAGCGGTAAGTTGACGGTTCCTGCACTAAGCATTTATGAACGATCTAGCATGGGAAGTTGAAGTTTGTCGCCTGTTCCTTTCGTGTTGTTCCATAGCAAAGCAACAGAGCCAAATTTTGAAACACAAAATTGTAATAGAAACCTAAGTCGGCAAGTTCTTATTCATTTGCGAGTCTAGTACAGAAAGTTCACGTTTCTCGCATGGGGGTTTTGGCTATACTTGCAAAAGTTAAGTTCGCATTGAAAAACATACTAATCGGTAATGAAACTCATGCGTGAAAGCTCCTACAAGAAAAGCCTAGTGCGGCAAACTGTATTTTTCAACCGGCGCTTGTGTTGGAAGCAGTCGCCAAGTGCGAAAATCTTGATCTTTTTGTCCTCGATATTCGCCGGTTTTCTAGATGGAAAACCGGCGATCTTTTACCGAGCTTTTACAGTGTCCTGTTTGGGAAACATTGATTTCTACTCGATCGAAGTGCAACAAATTCATATTTTCTGACCGCAGTGGGGAAAGTGAGCCTTTTCCACGTTATTTATGTCCATGTCTGAACTAATTGGCGAAATTTTATTAAAATTGAAATGTGGAACTCAAACTATATTCACTGGAATAAACTGCAAATATTGCCGAAAAAAGAACAAGCTCCAGTGCGGAAAGCTCAGATTTTCCGCCCTTTGGTCGCTTTTCTGCTGTTCAGCAATGAGCTACTATTTCTGGTGGCTACATTACGGACAAAATCAGAACTGAATCTTCACCAGTTTCTGGTCCAAGATGATTGTAAAAATCCAAGTGCGAGAAACATCAACTTTCTACCCTCGTCCATTCTCCACCCTCGGTGCCACCTTGATTCTCGATAACAGCTGTATGTCAGGAGCGCAACGTTGTATTTTTTTGCAAAGTATATTCACTAAAATGAAGTCCGAACGTCGCCGAAAAAGACAAGCTCTAGTGCGGGAAGCCTAAACTTTCCGCCTTCTACTCGCCTTTTTTGTAGTTCACTAGTTATCCAACTCTCGTGGTTACATATTTGGGAACAACTGGAAGCAAGTTTTCATAGCTTTCACCTGAAAAAATCATGAAAAGCCTAGTGCAAAAAACGTCAAGTTACCACCTTGGATAGGTACATATAATTCCAAACGTCGATCACATTGTGATTCGAAACTTGCGCTTCGTATCCATGGTTGTGTCTGGCTTGATACAGTATAAGCTCTAGTGCGGAAAGCTGTAATTTTTTGTACGTCCCTCGCTTACCTCCAGGTTAGTTTGTTGTTGAGTACTGCAATGTTATTCGCGAGAAAGATTTGCGTTTATTTTGAGTTTTGAGAAAACTGTGTGGTGCGAAAAACGGCCGCTTTTCACACTGGATACACGTGATTCGACGATGAGTACTCTTTAATCTGAACTCACTTTTCCTCATCAATGTCGCATCTGACTTGCTAAGATAAGCTTCAGTGCGAAAAACTGCCATTTTTCTCACGTTCCTAGTTTTGATCCAGGTTTGTATAAATTACATTGTTACATTGATGCCCGTGGAAAAATTCGAGAAAATAAATTCCCGCACTATTATTGTCTTCACGAGTAAGTTTTATTTCGCGAATCATAGATCGCCGTAGGAAAAGTGCTAGCTTTCTGCTCATCATCCTCACATCTGATAACGTTGATTAATTTTTATTAAATTAAAATCATGGGTATGTTTGATTTGTGCATCAAACGCGGAAAATTGGCGCTTTTTGCACTAGTCATCTGCTATTTTTTCTGCTTTGCTAAACGCATAAGATTATACGAATAAATCTAGTGCGAAAAATTACTTCTCCCACAAGCGTGGGAAAACCGCTTCGCTCAGTAATTTCAGCCGCGATATTAATAATTTTGTAATGTCCGTTACGAATAAAAATTGTTGATATGAGAATTTTTTTAGCTGCGTGCGAGAAAGATAAATTTTGTGACGCAGGAAAGTGAGCTTTCGTGCTATAGCGTCATCGAGAGCGGAAATATGACGATTTCTGCACTAAGCATTTTGAAAAGATCTAGCATGGAAAGTTGACGTTTGTCGCTTTCTCATTTTCTGTTATTCCACAGCAAAGCAACGAGGCAAAATTTTTATATAGAGAGAATTTAACAGAAACCGAATCAGTCAAGTTCATCGTCATTTGCGAGTCTAGTGGGAAAACTTCACGTTTCTTGCATTAGGTTTTTGGCTACAGTTACAAAAGTCGAGTTCGCATTAAAAAAACATACCTACTAATCGGTAATGAAGCTTATGCGTGAAAGCTCCTACAAGAAACGCCTAGTGCGGCAAACTGTATTTTTCAACCGGCGCTTGTGCTGGAAGCGGTCGCCAAGTGCGAAAAACGTGATCTTTTAGTCCTCGATATTCGCCGGTTATCTAAAGTGCTCAACAATGAAAGTGTTACAAAGCAAAAATTCACCCAATTTTGAACCGCTGTAACTTTTGATTGACACAAACGATTCTAATTCTGTTTCAAGTACTGAAGAGCCCAATCTTCTGGCCATCTTTCTTGTCAATATGAAATCCATAGAGCCCTTCATGAAATTTCAAACAGGGTGATGAACAGAGCAGTGCAAAATTGATGAAAGTTCAACATACCCCCGTTTTCGTTGGAATTTTTTTTCGGGAGTATCAACACCAAATTTATGAAGAATGATGTGTTCCCTCGAAACGGTTTTTGAATTTTCGGGATTCCAGTCGAAACAGCCAAAATGTGATTTTTTATTGTGAATACTGTATATTATTCCTGTAGCAACGCAAAAACATTAGAACTTTTCATATCAAGATGACGCCACTTGGTAGGCTTGTTCACTGAACAATTCTGAGCAATTTGACTTGCAACACGTTCCTATTGTCTTGTGTAGGGGTGAAGAAAAGCCCAATTGGCAGTGTACTTTTTGGTACTACTCCTAAAATTCGAGTTTTTAGCATTGAAAAAAGGTTAGTTTTTACTCTCTTTAGTCAACATGGGACAACGTCATCAGAATTGGATCAACAACATTTCCGCCATTTTGGAATTTTTTGCCTTTACCTCAAATTTCAAAACATAGGCATGTTTGGCTTCATTTCTTGAAATGTTGGTCCCCTAAATGGGATTTTGTCAATAAGATCTGTCTATCTGTTTGTTTATCTGTCTATCTCTTTCCGAAAAAATATATATAGAATTTATAACCCCACCCCCCTTCTTCCTGGAATTCTCTGAGTGTCCAATTTGATATTCTTGACCTCTCAATTCTTTTCAATGCAGTCAACGTCATCCTGCATAGCATCGGAAGAGATAATTTTCTGTGGAAAAAATGCCACCCAAATTTCACCCTTTCGCTCCCCCCACCTCATTCCAAAAATCTAAAATGGCAATACCCACTTTGTGATACATCAAATTGAAGGAAGTTAAATTCTCTCCATGAACAAAATTTTTTCAAACTTTTTAAAACCTTCATTTTCCTCACAAAACACCCCAAATGTCTAATTTATTAGAAGAGGGGTTGAGAATTGCAAAAAAATTGTTTTCGGAAGGAAAATTCAATTCCCTTCAATTTGATGTATCACAAAGTAGGTAGTGTTTCGTAAAATTTTGAAGCTGAGGTGGGGGAGAGCAAAAAGATCAATTTGGGTAGCACTTTTTCCACCGAAAATTCTTTTCTTCGATGTTTTCTACGATGACACTGACTGAATTAAAAACAATTGAGAGGTCCAGAATTAAAAATAAGACAGTCAGAGAATTTTTAGGGGGAAGGAAGGTGGGGTTAATATTTTTGTAAATATTTTTTTCAGAAAGAAAATTTAAATCTCTTCAATTTGATGTATCGCAAGGTAGGTCATGTCGTTTGAATTTTCAAAGTTGGGGTGAGTGGGGGCGAGGGGGCTCAAGATAGAAATTTGCCAATTCATGTTTTAGATGTCCCCTTTGATATGAAAATCGACCTGTTTTTGCTCGAAGAAATATTCACTAGGAATCGGGAGTTATTGCAGGTGGATAGTTTTCAAATGGTCACCCGGTGCAGTATTCACAATAAAAAATCACATTCTGGCTGTTTCGACTGGAATCCCGAAAATTCAAAAACCGTTTCGAGGGAACACATCATTCTTCATAAATTTGGTGTTGATACTCCAGAAAAAAAATTTCAACGAAAACGGGGGTATGTTGAACTTTCATCAATTTTGCACTGCTCTGTTCATCACCCTGTGGAAAATTTATGAAAAGCTCTATGCATTTCATATTGACAAGGAAGATGGCCAAAAGATTAGGCTTTTCAGTACTTAAAACAAAATCAGAATCGTTTGTGTCAATCAAAAGTTGCAGCGGTTCAAAATTGGGTGAATTTTTGCTTTGTAACACTTTCATTGTTGAGCACTTTAGATGGAAAACCGGCGATCTTATACCGAGCTTTTACAGTGTTCTGTTTGGGAAACATTGATTTCTACTCGATCGAAGTGCAACAAATTCATATTTTTTGCACTAGCCGTCTCTTTGAGCAAGTTGTTCCACTATTACCTGACCGCAGTGGGGAAAGTGAGCCTTTTCCACATTTCCGTGTCTGAACTAATTGGCGAATTTTTATTAAAATCAAAATGTGGAACTCAAACTATATTCACTGGAAGAAACTGCAAATGTTGCCGAAAAAAGAACAAGCTTCAGTGCGGGAAGCTCAGATTTTCCGCCCTTTGATCACTTTTCCGCTGTTCAGCAATGAGCTACTATTTCTGGTGGCTACATTACGGACAAAATCAGAACTGAATCTTCACCAGTTTCTGGTCCAAGATGATTGTGAAAATCCAAGTGCGAGAAACATCAGCTTTCTACCCTCGTCCATTTTCCACCCTCGGTGCCACCTTGGTTCTCGAAAACAGCTGTATGTTAGAAGCGCAACGTTGTATTTTTTGCAAAGTATATTCACTAAAATAAAGTCCGAACGTCGCCGAAAAAGACAAGCTCTAGTGCGGGAAGCTTAAACTTTCCGCCTTCTACTCGCCTTTTTTGTAGTTCAATAGTTATCCAACTCTGGTCTTTAAATATTCGGGAACAACTGGAGCCAAGTTTTAATAGTTTTTACCTGAAAAAATAATGAAAAGCCTAGTGCAAAAAACGTCAAGTTACCACATTGGATAGGTACATATAATTCCAAACGTCGATCACATTGTGATTCGAAACTTGCGCTTCGTATTCATGGTTGTGTCTGGCTCGATACAGTGTAAGCTCTAGTGTGGAAAGCTGTAATTTTTTGTACGTCCCTCGCTTACCTCCAGGTTAGTTTGTTGTTGGGTACTGCAATGTTATTCGCGAGAAAGATTCGCGTTTATTTTGAGTTTTGAGGAAACTGTCTAGTGCGAAAAACGGCCACTTTTCACACTGGATACACGTGATTCGACGATGAGTACTCTTCAATCTGGACTCACTTTTCTTCATCAATGTCGCATCTGACTTGCTAAGATAAGCTCTAGTGCGGAAAACTGCCATTTTTCTTACATTCCTAGTTTTGATCCAGGTTTGTATGAATCACATTGTTACATTGATACCCGTGAAAAAATTCGAGAAAATAAATTCACGCTCTATTATTGTCTTCACGAGTAATTTTTATTTTGCGAATCATAGATCGCCGTAGGAAAAGTGCTAGCTTTCTGCTCATCATCCTCACATCTGATAACGCTGATTAATTTTTATTAAATTAAAATTATGGGTATGTTTGATTTGTGCATCAAACGCGGGAAATTGGCGCTTTTTGCACTAGTCATCTGCTATTTTTTTGCTTTGCTAAACGCATAAGGTTATACGAATAAATCTAGTGCGAAAAATTACTTCTCCCACAAGCGTGGCAAAACCGCTTCGCTCAATTAATTTTAGCCGCGATATTAATTATTTTGTAATGTCCTTTACGAATAAAAATTGTTGATATGAAAATTTTTCCAGCCGCGTGCGGGAATGAGAAATTTTGTGTCGCAGGAAAGTGAGCTTTTGTGCTATAGCGTCATCGAGAGCGGAAATATGACGATTCCTGCACTAAGCATTTTGAAAAGATCTAGCATGGAAAGTTGAAGTTTGTCGCCTTCTCATTTCCTGTTATTCCACAGCAGAGCAACGAGGCAAAATTTTTAAATAGAGTGAATTTAACAGAAACCGAATCAGTCAAGTTCATCGTTATTTGCGAGTCTAGTAGGGAAACTTCACGTTTCTCGTATTAGGTTTTTGGCTACACTTACAAAAGTCGAGTTCGCATTGGAAAACATACTAATCGGTAATAAAGCTTATATGCTTGAAAGCTCCTACAAGAAACGCCTAGTGCGGCAAACTGTATTTTTCAACCGGCGCTTGTGTTGGAAGCATTCGCCGAGTGCGAAAAACGTGATCTTTTCGTCCTTGATATTCACCGGTTTTCTAGATGGAAAACCGGCGATCTTTTACCGAGCTTTCACAGTGTCCTGTTTGGGAAACATTGATTTCTACTCGATCGAAGTGCAACAAATTTATATTTTTTGCACTAGCCGTCTCTTTGATCACGTTGTTTCTCTATTACCTGACCGCAGTGGGAAAAGTGAGCTTTTTCCACGTTATTTATGTCCGTGTCTGAACTTATTGGCGAATTTTTATTGAAATCAAAATGTGGAACTCAAACTATATTCACTGGAATAAACTGCAAATGTTGCCGAAAAAAGAACAAGCTCCAGTGCGGGAAGCTCAGGTTTTCCGATCTTTGATAGCTTTTCTGCTGTTCAGCGATGAGCTACAATTTCTGGTGGCTACATTACGGACAAAATTAGAACTGAATCTTCACCAGTTTCTGGTCCAAGATGATTGTGAAAATCCAAGTGCGAGAAACATCAACTTTCTACCCTCGTCCATTTTCCACTCTCGGTGCCACCTTGGTTTTCGATAACAGCTTTATGTTAGAAGCGCAACATTGTATTTTTGCAAAGTATATTCACTTAAATAAAGTCCGAACGTTGTCGCAAAAAACAAGCTCTAGTGCGGGAAGCCTAAACTTTCCGCCTTCTACTCGCCTTTTTTGTAGTTCACTAGTTATCCAACTCTAGTGGTTACATATTCGGGAACAATTGGAACCAAGTTTTCATAGCTTTTGACCTGAAAAATCATGAAAAGCCTAGTGCAAAAAACGTCAAGTTACCACCTTGGATAGGTACATATAATTCCAAACGTCGATCACATTGTGATTCGAAACTTGCGCTTCGTATTCATGGTTGTGTCTGGCTTGATACAGTGTAAGCTCTAGTGCGGAAAGCTGTAATTTTATGTACGTCCCTCGCTCACCTCCAGGTTAGTTTGTTGTTGAGTACTGCAATGTTATTCGCGAGAAAGATTTGCGCTTATTTTGTGTTTTGACAAAACTGTCTAGTGCAAAAAACGGCCACTTTTCACACTGGATACACGTGATTCGACGATGAGTACTCTTTAATATGAACTCACTTTTCTTCATCAATGTCGCATCTGACTTGCTAAGATAAGCTCTAGTGCGAGAAACTGCCATTTTTCTTACGTTCCTAGTTTTGATCCGGGTTTGTATGAATTACATTGTCACATTGATACCCGTGAAAAAATTTCAGAAAATAAATTCCCGCACTATTATTGTCTTCACGAATAAGTTTTATTTTGCGAATCATAGATCGCCGTAGGAAAAGTGCTAGCTTTCTGCTCATCATGCTCACATCTGATAACGCTGATTAATTTTTATTAAATTAAAATTATGGGTATGTTTGATTTGTGCATCAAACGCGGGAAATTGGCGCTTTTTGCACTAGTCATCTGCTATTTTTTCTGCTTTGCTAAACGCATAAGGTTATACGAATAAATCTAGTGCGAAAAATTACTTCTCCCACAAGCGTGGGAAAACCGCCTCGCTCAGTTAATTTTAGCCGCGATATTAATAATTTTGTAATTTCCTTTACGAAAAAAATTGTTGATATGAAATTTTTTTTAGCCGCGTGCGGGAAAGAGAAATTTTGTGACGCAGGAAAGTGAGCGTTTGTGCTATAGCGTCATCGAGAGCGGGAATATGACGATTTCTGCACTAAGCATTTTGGAAAGATCTAGCATGGAAAGTTGAAGTTTGTCGCCTTCTCATTTCCTGTTATCCACAGCAAAGCAACGAGGCAAAATTTTTAAATAGAGTGAATTCAACAGAAACCGAATCAGTCAAGTTCATATTCATTTGCAAGTCTAGTAGGGAAACTTCACGTTTCTCGGATTAGGTTTTTGGCTACACTTACAAAAGTCGAGTTCGCATTGAAAAACACACTAATCGGTAATGAAGCTTATGCGTGAAAGCTCCTACAAGAAACGCCTAGTGCGGCAAACTGTATTTTTCAACCGGCGCTTGTGTTGGAAGCGGTCGCCAAGTGCGAAAAACGTGATCTTTCAGTCCTTGATATTTGCCGGTTTTCTAGATGGAAAACCGGCGATCTTTTACCGAGCTTTTACAGTGTCCTGTTTGGAAAACATTGATTTCTACTCGATCAAAGTGCAACGAATTCATATTTTTTGCACTAGCCGTCTCTTTGAGCACGTTGTTTCACTATTACCTGACCGCAGTGGAGAAAGTGAGCCTTGTCCACGTTATTCATGTCCGTGTCTGAACTAATTGGCGAATTTTTATTAAAATCAAAATGTGGAACTCAAACTATACTAACTGGAATGAACTGCAAATGTTGCCGAAAAAAGAACAAGCTCCAGTGCGGGAAGCTCAGGTTTTCCGCTCTTTGATAGCTTTTCTGCTGTTCAGCGATGAGCTACAATTTCTGGTGGCTACATTACGGACAAAATTAGAACTGAATCTTCACCAGTTTCTGGTCCAAGATGATTGTGAAAATCCAAGTGCGAGAAACATCAGCTTGCTGCCCTCGTCCATTTTCCACCCTCGGTGCCACCTTGGCTCTCGATAACAGCTGTATGTTAGAAGCGCAACGTTGTATTTTTTGCAAAGTATATTCACTAAAATGAAGTCCGAACGTCGCCGAAAAAGACAAGCTCTAGTGCGGGAAGCCTAAACTTTCCGCCTTCTACTCGCCTTTTTTGTAGTTCACTAGTTATCCAACTCTAGTGGTTACATATCCGGGAACAACTGGAGCCAATTTTTCATAGCTTTCACCTGAAAAAATCATGAAAAGCCTAGTGCAAGAAACGTCAAGTTACCACCTCGGATAGGTACATATAATTCCAAACGTCGATCACATTGTGATTCGAAACTTGCGCTTCGTATTCATTGTTGATGTGTCTGGCTTGATACAGTATAAGCTCTAGTGCGGAAAGCTGTAATTTTTTGTACGTCCCTCGCTTACCTACAGGTTAGTTTGTTGTTGAGTACTGCAATGTTATTCGCGAGAAAGATTTGCGTTTATTTTGAGTTCTGAGAAAACTGTCTGGTGCGAAAAACGGCCACTTTTCACACTGGATACACGTAATTCGACGATGAGTACTCTTTACTCTGAACTCACTTTTCTTCATCAATGTCGCATCTGACTTGCTAAGATAAGCTTTAGTGCGAAAAACTGTCATTTTTCTTACGTTCCTAGTTTTGATCCAGGTTTGTATAAATTACATTGTCACATTGATACCCGTGAAAAAATTTGAGAAAATGAATTCCCGCACTATTATTGTCTTCACGAGTAAGTTTTATTTTGCAAATCATAGATCGCCGTAGGAAAAGTGCTAGCTTTCTGCTCATCATCCTCACATCTGATAGCGTTGATTTTTTTTTATTATTCATTATTATTTTTATATTGATTAATTTTTATTAAATTAAAATCATGGGTGTGTTTGATTTGTGCCTCAAACGCGGGAAATTGGCGCTTTTTGCACTAGTCATCTGCTATTTTTTCTGCTTTGCTGAACGCATAAGGTTATGCGAATAAATCTATTGCGAAAAATTACTTCTCCCACTAGCGTGGGAAAACCGCTTCGCTCAGTTAATTTTAGCCGCGATAATAATAATTTTGTAATGTCCTCTACGAATAAAAATTTTTGATATGAAATTTTTTTTAGCCGCGTGCGGGAAAGAGAACTTTTGTGACGCAGGAAAGTGAGCTTTTGTGCTATAGCGTCATCGAGAGCGGAAATATGACGATTCCTGCACTAAGCATTTTGAAAAGATCTAGCATGGAAAGTTGAAGTTTGTCGCTTTCTCATTTCCTGTTATTCCACAGCAAAGCAACGAGGCAAAATTTTTGAAGAGAGTGAATTTAACAGAAATCGAATCAGTCAAGTTCATATCCATTTGCGAGTCTAGTAGGGAAAGTTCACGTTTCTCGCATTAGGTATTGGCTACACTTACAAAAGTCCCGTTCGCATTGAAAAACACACTAATCGGTAGTGAAGTTTATGCGTGAAAGCTCCTACAAGAAACGCCTAGTGCGGCAAACTGTATTTTTCAACCGGCGCTTGTGTTGGAAGCGGTCGCCAAGTGCGAAAAACGAGATCTTTTAGCCCTTGATATTCGCCGGTTTTCTAGATGGAAAACCGGCGATCCATCACCGAGCTTTTACAGTGTCCTGTTTGGGAAACATTGATTTCTACTCGATCGAAGTGCAACAAATTCATATTTTTTGCACTAGCTGTTTTTTTGATCACGTTGTTTCACTATTACCTGACCGCAGTGGGGAAAGTGAGCCTTTTCCACGTTATTTATGTCCGTGTCTGAACTAATTGGCGAATTTTTATCAAAATCAAAATGTGGAACTCAAACTATATCCACTGGAATTAACTGCAAATGTTGCCGAAAAAAGAACAAGCTCCAGTGCGGGAAGCTCAGATTTTCCGCCCTTTTCTCGCTTTTCTGTAGTTCAGCAATAGGCTACTAGTTCTGGTGGCTACATTACGAACAAAATCAGAACTGAATCTTCACCAGTTTCTGGTCCAAGTGGATAATGAAAATCCAAGTGCGAGAAACATCAACTTTCTACCCTCGTCCATTTTCCACCCTCGGTGCCACCTTGGTTCTCAATAACAGCTGTATGTTAGAAGCGCAACTTTGTATTTTTTGCAAAGTATATTCACTAAAATGAAGTCCAAACGTCACCGCAAAAAAACAAGCTCTAGTGCGAAAAGCCTAAACTTCCTGCCTTCTGCTCGCCTTTTTTGTAGGTCACTAGCTATCCAGCTCTAGTGGTTACATATTCGGGAACAACTGGAACAAAGTTTTTATAGCCTTTGACTTGAAATAATCATGAAAAGCCTAGTGCAAAAAACGTCAACTTACCACCTTGGATACATATAATTCCAAACGACGACCACATTGTGATTCGAAACTTGCGCTTCGTTCTCATTGTTGTGTCTGGCTTGATACAGTAAAGCTCTAGTGTGGAAAGCTGTGATTTTTTGCACGTCCCTCGCTCACATTCAGGTTAGTTTGTTGTTGAGTACTACAATGTTATTCGCGAGAAAGATTTGCTCTAATTTTGTGTTTTGAGAAACTGTTTAGTGCGGAAAACGGCAATTTTCCACACTGGATGCACGTGATTTGACGATGAGTATAGTCTCTAAGCAAAAATTTTCCTTTCTTGATCACTGTCGCATCTGACTTATAAGCGCTAGTGCGGAAAACTGCAATTTCTCTTGGGAAAATCACTTGTAATAGAAGTTCATGAAGGTGAAAATGATATGAGAAGGCATTTTACGGAAATATTCAAGGTAAGAATAGTAAATTAGAGATGAACTTTTTATCTAACAGGTGTTTGATTTTTTTTCAAGTAGGTGTATAGGTTCTGTTCAAACATCGAAGTTCGGAAATTTCAGGTATTCGTAGTTGAACCAGTCATAGGTGAATAAATACTTGCTCATCAAACTATTCAGTACCGTATCGATTTTTTCTCACCTCCATGTAGATAGGCTCACCTCTCGAGTTTCCTACACGTTTTCATTTTTCATCTCTTCGTAAAATTATCATTACGAAACCTCCCGACATTTCCAATCTCAGTTGTGGAAAACTTTATCTACTAACCTTGGCATTTTCTCGATAAGATTTCTTTTTTCTCCAATGAGAAGTCTACCTATTTAAATGGGTGCATTCTGGTTTGTATTCTCAAGTTCAACCGACCCTATCGAGTACCTATCAATAGTTCCAACCATGAAAAGTGTAGCACTGTTTTATTTAGTTGTGTCACTAGCGGCGTTCTCGTACGCAAGTGACATCAAAAATGTTGAAAACGAGTATCCAGGTACGTCCAATTTATGGAAAAAAACATGTTTCATTTAACATGTTTTTTATTCAAATCAAATATTTAATTTGAATGTTTTATTCGAGGTTTTATTTGAATATTTCATTATTTTATTATTCAAATATTTTATTCTGAACATTACTATCAATGATACCTATTATTCGAATCCAGAAATCACACCAGAAGGACTTTTCGAGAACATCATCAATGGAACGTTGGAGTCGCTCAGAGGCAAAATTCCAGAACCAATCAACATTGGACATCTTGAAATCAGCTTACCCGGAGGAGCTATGCTGTAAGTAGCTCCAAAGTCTCGCTAAGTCTTGCCTGACATAAAAGTGAAAAAAAAAACAATTTTCTGCAGCCAATCCCTGCGATTATTCCCGGTAAAAATGGCATTCTTGGACTTCAGTGCAAAAAGTAACTGTTTATCCAACGGTAATGTCAGTTTACTTCATAAAGACGTCATTGTCATATTTTTATCTAGCTAAGCACCCGTAGCTAAACGTAGTAAATTCAGGCGTGTCCTTGATGCACTCAGTTTCAAAACAAGAGTAGAGAAAGCTCACTTTTCGCACTGATGATTGGAGGAAAGATAACAATACTTGTTGTGACACTAGAGCCTGAATCAACGTTAAAGTCTTGTTTAACATGCTGCTTAGATATGTTATAACACTCACACTTGGAAAAGATTTCAGAGCAAACTGACATTTGGCAAGTGCGACAAACTGAAGCTTGCTGCACTCGGATATTATGTTTTTGTGATCACGTGCAGTTTAATCAATTTTTGGCTTGATACAAAAACTTGGTTGAGCAATCTGCGAGGCCCTTACCAATTTTGGCATCACAGTTTCAAGCCTCGTTCCAAGCAAATTGCATAAGTTTACTTATCGCACTTGTGTCCAAAATCGATATTTTGATGCCTAGAAGAAGATTCTTGATTCTGCTATCTTTGATAAGATAATCAAGGGTAGGAAGCTGTAGTCTTCCGCTCTGGGCTTCTCACAGTGGAACTAAACAGACTCACTTACCTAGATAAAAGCCAGGAGCGTACGAAAAATTGCAGTTTTCCGCTCTAGAGCTTATTAAGAGAGTGAAGACGAACAGCAAGTGTTCAATTGCTGAATGGATCTAGAATCACGCGGATCCAGTCTGAAAAGTTGACGTTTGTCGCACTAGGCTTTTTCAGTTTTCCTCGCAAAAAATTACGAGATTTGATTATACATATTCAAATTATTCTCAAGTATCAATGAAATAATGGATTCTCTACCAACCTGGATCAAAGCGAGGAGCGTACGAAAAATTGCAGTTTTTCGCACTAGAGCTTATCTGATCAGATCAGGTGCGACAATGACGAGGAGAAGCGAGTTCATGATTAGATAGTACTCATCGGCGAATTACGTGTATCCGAATCGATTAGTTGCCGTTTTTCGCACTAGACTCTCTACAGTTTCCTCAAAATACAAAAATGACAATTCTTTCTTGCGAATAACATTGTAGAACTAGAAAACAAACCAACGTAGAAGTGAGCGAGGAACGTACAAAAATGGTAGATTTCTGCACTAGAGCTTATTTTATCAAGTCAGAGACACAACAATAAGGAGCGAGCGCAAGTTTTGAATCACAGAGTGATCGTCGTTTGGAATTATGTGTCTCCAAGGCGGAAAGTTGACGATTTTCGCACTAGGCTTTACATAATTTGTCTAGGTCAAAGGCTATGAGAAGCTAGCTTTTTTATTCTCCCCGAGTATGTAACCGCTAGGGTTAGTTAAGTAGTTAACTACAGAAAAACGAGCAAAAGACGGAAAGTTCAGCCTTTTCGCACTAGAGCTTGTATTTATCTGCGGCGACATTCGGACTTTATTTCGGTGGATATAGGTACTTCAAAAAAATACAAAGCTGTGTATATAGAATTGAGGAAGAAAAGTGCGCTTTCAACAAACAGCTGTCAAAGAGAACCACGATGGCGCCGAGGGTGGAAAATTGACGAGAGTAGAAAGTTGATGTTTCTCGCACTTGGATTTTCATGATTCACTTGGATCGGAAACTGGTAGAAATTCAGTTCCAATTTTGTCCGTACCACTAAAATTAGTAGCTTATTCGTAAACTGCAGAAACACAAGCAAAGAGCGGAAAATTTACGCTTTCAGCACTAGAGCTTGTTTTCTGCGGCAACGTTCGCATTTTATTCTTGTGAACATAACTTGAAAAAATTGAGAAGTTGACTGGAAAATAAAAAAAGGAATATATTATCAACTAAAGCTGTGATCGGAAACCCAGGTGGCACCGAGGGTGGAAAGTTGACATTTTTTGCACTAAGCTTCTACCTCGGCTTTCACGATTGAATCTAGAACAGAGGCTGTAGAGTAGAGGATCGGTTCAAGTTACTCTCGAGTATGTTGCCATTGAAATCAGGTAACTAGTGAACAAGAAATAAGCAAGCAGAGGGCGGAAAATACAATTTTTCGCACTCAAGCGTTTTTCTATTCACCGCAACATTTGTAGCTAATTCCAGTTAATCAACTCTGTAAAAAAATAGAAGTCAAAGTTGTGAAAATGAGTAGGTTAATTGGATTTTTAACATACGGCTTTAATTCGAATCTAGGGTGGCACCAAGGGCAGAAAATTATCTATTCCCATGTCTCTTCTAGATCAATGCTTTAAATTCCATTTTTCGATTCCGATGAAGATTCGTCATGATGTTTGCTTGTTAGCATAAGAAATACGGAAAACGCTAGCTTCTCCCACTCCGATCAATCTTACTGGAACAATAACGTGCTCGAAGAGACGGCAAGTGCGAAAAGTATGATTTTTTCGCAATTCGATCGAGTGGAAATCGATGTTTCCCACACAGTACACTGTATAAGCTCGGTACAAGATCGGCTGACTCCGAATTTCCCATGTAGGAAACCGGCGAGTGTCAATGACAAAAAGTTGACTTTTTCGCACTCGGTAAGCGCTTCCAACTCAAGCACCGGTTGAAAAGTGCAGTTTCCCGCACTAAGCGCTTCTTGCTAGAGCTTTATTCACGCGTGAGCTCCATCATCTATGTATGAGCGTTTTTCTATGCGAACTTGACTTTTGCAAGTGTAGCCAAAAGCCTGGTGCTAGAAACGTGAACTTTCCGTACTAGACTCGCAAATGAATAGAAACTTGACGACTCCGGTTTCTATTACAATTTTCCTATTTCAAAATTTCGCGTGTTGCTTTGCTATATAGAACAACAGGAACAGGGCAGGCGAGAAACTTCAACTTTCCATGCTGGATCTTTTCTGAAAAAAATGCTTAGTGCAGGAAGCGTCAACTTTCCACTCTTGATGCACGCCAATCCCGATGGCACTGAATAACAAAAGCTCAATTTTTCGCCACTGAAAATAGAAAATGTGATTATTGAAACCGCAGTTAATTTTCACATCGTGTGTCAAGAATTGAATAGTTGTTGTCATCACAAGTGCGGGAAGGTTAACTTTCTTGCACGCGGCTTGAATTGACTGAGCAAAGCGGTTTCCTCACGCTAGTGAAGTAAGGTACTTTACGCACTAGACTTATTCTTGTTACACCATGCGTCTTGCAAGGCAGGAAAAATATTGCGCCGGCAGACGTCTAGTGCGAAAAGCGCAAATTGTCCGCACATGATGCTCAAATTGAACGTTTCTTTCTTGAACGTTGAACGAATTTGATTGTAACGAAAATTCGCCGACTTATTAGTTGTGAGCATGATGAACAGAAAGCTAGCATTTTTCCTACGACAATCGCATGGGAAACCTCGCGTGTGAAGACAATTGTGCTGGAAAGCACTGTTCCCCAGTGCGAAAAGCATTTACTTTTCGGCCTTGGTGCACAAATTACGGACGTATCGTTTGATTTCAATTGAAGTTTTCGAATTTCAGAGGAAACGGTTCCGTTGACGGCTTGATTCTCAGCGGGCTGAAGGGATTCCAAGTGAGTTATCTGAAGATCAGCGTGCTGTCCTTGAAGATGAACTTCACTATCAAATTTCCCAGCATCAATTTGAACAGCGATTACTGGCTCGATGCGCTTCTTCTGGATTTTGTGCCGCTCTACGGCAGCGGACCTGCAAAGTAAGACTTTCAAATGTGTCTTTTTCTTCAAAAAATATCGATTCAAAGTTGGCATTTATTCAATTTATTTTAATTTATTTGAAAGTTGTTTCGATTTATTCCAAATTCATTTCGATTTATCCGAAAATTATTTGGAATAACTTGAAAGCTTCCGGATTTGTTTGAAAATTATTCCAATTAATTTGGAATGTGATCTATTTATTATTACAATTGTAAAAGATGTTAGCGTGTAGTAGATCTAAGTTGAAAGGAGAAAATTTCAAAGGGTGGCACTTGGCCTGTTGAACAGTTCAAATTCAATGATAAATTTATTTTTAATGAACTTCAGTTTGATTGAAGTCTTTTCTGATTCACTCAAAATTCCACTTAATCCATTCAAAATGAATTTATTTTAATTCATCACCTTGAATTATCCCAATTCTGGATTTATTCCAATTTATTCTCAAGCCATGTAATTTGTTCTTCATTAAATTCGATTTATTTTAGATTTTTCTACTTTATTTTGGATTTATTTCAGTTTGAGTGCATTCGTTCTCGATGTATTCCAGTTTATTCTGATCCCATTCAGACTTTCTCGAAGTTTATTTCAAATTCATTGTCGTTTATTTTAAATCATTTTATCAACAAATTTATCACTTGTTTATCCAAGATTTTGTTGAAACATAGCCTGAAAACTCCATATTTTGCAACAATAGAGTCTGGTAGCTAAGGTATTGATCCATTGAACAGTATGAATATATGTCAAAACATGCGTAACAATCCAAAGCTATGTCAATTCATGAGAAAAAAATTGAGGTGCGACACTTTGAATAAATTCCATTTCATTTAGAATCAAAATTCATTCTGTTTTATTCCACGTGTGTTTCAATTCTTCTTGAATAACTCCAATTTGGAATTTATTCCAGTTTATTCCAAATCATTTGCGATTTATTTCAAACACATTTCAATTTATTCCAAATTTATTTCAAATCTATTTCAATCCATTCTGGATTTATTCGAATTCAAATAGTGGAGGAATCCCAGAGCAACAGACCGGCCGAGCAACGACTATTGGAGAAATAATAACGAGCTTCACTATCCGACGACAAAGAAAGTCATATAAAAGACAAGACAAATCCAGAAGAAGATTGTTTCGACCTGTTAAGGTGTCATTAGAGCTTGAGCATTCGAAACGGAATCTTGACGATCCAAAAATTTGAGAATAAATACTCATAAATCATTAGGTACCTCTTTATTTAAATTTGTTAATGACTCATTCCAAATTTATTCCAATTTATTCCAAATTTATTTCAATTTATTTACAATTTATTTCTGTTTATTCAAAATTTATTGCAGTTTATTCTAAATACGTAACAATTTATGTTGAATTTATTCCAATTTATTCTAAATTGTTTTCGATCCAAATTTATGTAATTTTCATTGGTATTTTATTTTTCAAAAGCGTCCACGTGACCGATTTGGAAATCAGCGAAACCGGCCAGGCCAATTTCAAGGGCGGCGTGTCGGTGAAAAACGTGCGCGCTTCGGTGAACGTGGGAAAAGTCACGGTAAGTCGCAGTCGAAGGAAAGTACCTGCTTTCGACATGATTTCATGTTTCTGACATATTTTGACATAACTGTGACATAACTTGACATGATTTTATGATGTTTTGAAGTGGATTTCATATTGTTTTGACGTGATTTTGACATTTTTCAACTTGATTTCGACAGTTTGACGTGCACGGCGTCATAAACAACGAAGACTTCAGCCTGATCGTGAGCCAGGTGCTCAACGACACCGTCGGAAAGTTCATCAACGACTATCAGGCCCTCATCTCTGGCATCCTGAGCCCCGTCATCCAGATGATCATCGACCTCATCATGGGCCACAAGTCGGCCTGATCCCGATCCTGTACATTAGATTTTATCTGTAATCAACATATCATCGTTTGTATAGGTGCTCACCTGAAGATATTAAAACTTGAGATAAAGAACACACAATAAAAATACAACCATAAAAATCAGTGTTTTCAATCGCTTCGCTCTATTCACCTATTTGTCCTAGAGTCACGATAATTGTTTGGGAAAACATGAAAATTCTATTGTTTTCGCTTTTCGTTGCGCTGGCCAGCGCCGGCGCCTTGAAGGAATATCCAGGTTGGTGTAATTTTTTTGACCCATCAGTTGTTCTTTTCAATAACGAAAACTGTTCAGTTTTTCAAAAATCAAAATCAGGATCAAAATTCTATTTTTACAAAAATAAAGAAACGAAAAATTCGATTGCAGAAGACGAAATGGTCCCCGAAGGAATTTTCGAAGATATCGTCAACAAAACGATCGAAGGCATGCGACCGCTGATTCCAGATCCTTTGGCGATCGAGAGTTTGAATATCACATTGCCTGGTGGAGCTTTGGCGTAAGTTCTCCTACTAATTTCTCATATCTCTCATTCTTGTATTGCTTCTGGCTTTCCAATCCTTGGATAAGTTCTTGGATTAAAATTTTGTATAATTTTTTCCAATTCACAATTACCTATTAGTGCATTCCTGAGTTTTATTGTACGTGTCTGAGTGAATTTATTTTGATAAGTTGGAATTTCCGTTGCAGCGGCTCAGGAGGAATCGAACAGTTCAGTTTGATAGGATTGAAGAGCTTCCAAGTGACGGCCTTGAAAGTGGGTCTGACTACTCTTCAGCTGAACTTCACCATAGTCATCCCGGCCATCAATCTCAACACTGACTACTGGCTGCAAGACGTGCTCCTCTTGGATCTGATTCCGTTGTACGGAGGAGGAAAAGCCAAGTAAGTTTTGAAGATCACACCCATTTTTGTCTCTTCTTTATTATTTTGTCTCTATCCTATTTTCACTTCCTCTATCCTATGCTCATATTCCAATTCCTCTTTTTGTCCCGTTTTCATTATTTTGTTTCTTTTCTATTGTCTTCTAGTACTTTCTAGTATGTTGTCTCCTGTATTTTTTTGTCTCTTACATTATTTAGTCTTTTTGTTTCATTTTGGTCTCTTTTATTACTTTGTCTTATTTATGGTGTGCTGTCTCTTGTATCATTTTGTCTCTCCAATATTCTCTATTAGTTTGTCTCTTTTAAATTATTTTCGTCTGTTCCTATTACTTTTGTCTCATTCCATATTACTTTGTCTCTTTTCTGGTATGTTTTCTCTTCATTATTTCATCTCTGTCCCATGATTTTTCTCTTCAGTATATTTTTTTCACTATTACTTTGTTTCTCTTTCATCATTCCTGTCTTTTCTTCGACTTTATTTCTTGTTTCACTTCTATTGTGATTTTTAAAAAATTTCCATCATTTTTACCAATAAATAACTATCGTTCAATCAATTTTTTGTTATATAGCGTGCATTTGAACGAATTGACGATCACTGGAACTGGACAAGCAAAATTCTCGGGAGGATTCGGCGTGTCCAATCTTAGAGTGGCAATTGGCGTTGGCGAACTTGTGGTGAGTAACTATTCAGACAAATTGCCGCATCCATTTGCGGACACAATACAAAAAATTGAACTGAATTTAGAATAAACGGAAATAAATTGTTATAAAATTGAATAAATTGGGAAAAATTTCAATAAATTGAAATAAATTGAAATAAATTTCGATAAATTCAGATAAACTTGAACAAATTTGAATCAATTGAGATAAACCTCAATGAATTTTGATAAATTCGAAAAAATTGAAATATTCCGAATAAATTTTGAATGAATTTTCAACACGTTTCAATAATTTTGGATGGATTCGAATATATTTCACATGGATTTCTGATCAATTTCAAGTAAAAACAAAATTGAAATATAGATAAGTTTTGGAATAAATAATTCAAGGTAGATCTGAATATTATTTTGAGTGAATTGAAATCAATTTTCGATATTATTGGCTGAGATTGAAATCAGTGGAAGATAAATTTCATCGCAGGAATGAATTTTTTGAATCAACCGAATTAAAAAAAAAATTGGAGTAAATGAAAATAGCTTCAGAATTATTCCAAATAATTTTCCAATAAATTGAGGCCAATTCGAAAAACGTCGGATAAATTGAAACAAATTCAAAATATTTGATGAGATGACCAAATGATGTCAAACTTCATCTACTAATCGCGAATTGAGTACGGAAAATTCAAGGTTCCCACGCCAGACTTTTTTTCAGTCGAACCTTTTCCATTGCCATGATAAAAAAAATTGAAATTTATTATAATTGAAACATAGAAACGTTCACTAGCATCATTTTGTGCTTTAAGAGCGGAAAATGCACGCTTTCCGCACTGGTCGTTATTCCACGCAATATTTGTCAAGCAAATCACTGATCACCGTAGAAAAAGTGTTCGCTTCCCGTCCTTTATGTTTGCATATGAAAACGCGGTCGAGTACCAATAGGAATCAAATTGATAATACGATCACTAGAGCATCAATTCGTGCAGCAAGTGCGGTAAGTGTACGCTTTTCGCTCTGATCGCGTCTTTATGCGCAAGATTTTCCTGCCAACTCACCGATTGCCGTAGGGAAAGTAGCCGTTTTCCGTTCTATGTGCTCGCGTGAAATAGCCTTGTCGAACTGTGATAGGAATCAGAATATGGATACGTTCACAAGCTCCAACTTCTGCAGCAAGTGTGCGAAACACTCTTTTCGCACCGGTTCTTTTGCCGCGCAAAGTTGTTGCTTCCCAGCCTCTGTGCTGACAGTTGAACTGAATTTGGATCGAACCAAAATATGGACACGTTCACAATTAGCAATTTGCGCATCGAGTGTAGAAAATGCACGCTTACCTACAAGTGTTCTGGCGAACCTTCTATGTTCCACAAGCTGCATCGTGTCACAAGAGCAAGCCTAGTGCGAAAACCGCTTTTTCCATGAGCGTGTGGGAACCTTCCAGAAGCTCGCTCGCTTCCCTCACTGCAGCCGCATGCGGAAAACTGAACCTTTCCGCACATATGTTACGCAAAAACTTATTCCACCCTAGACACACGGTACAAGAGTTTTTCACAGTTCGAAAGTTTGCTTATCTCTCTCTTATTTGGTGAAGAAGGAAAAGTGAGTTTTTACGCTGTAGTGCCATCAAGAGTGACGACATTTTTCTCACTAGGCGAACAAATCAATTTGTGCACCGACTGCCGAAAATTTACCTATTTCGCTCTATCTAACTTTAGTTTTTTCAAAATCAAAATTATGGATGAGTAGTGCGAAAAATAACTATTTCTACTAACACGAGCTACTAACACGAGTCATCTGCAGCCTCGTGCGGAAACGTGAACCTTCTCGCACTTGTTACAAAAATAATGATTTCATCCTTGATACACGCCATGGAAATTTTTCAATGCAGCTTGTAAGTCGACTCCACCTTGCTGTCTTCATTGTGTTGGGAAGGAAAAGTGGGCTCTTACCAATAGTATAGCGTCACCAGAAGTGGGTTGCGTCAAGGGGGTAAAGCTGAATTTTCCCGCATTAGGCATTCAGCCAACATCGAGTGAGTTAAGTTGAAGTTTATTGTCTGCCTTTCTTTCGTTGGTACATAACAAAGCAATAATGAGATGAAAATTTCCATCAGAAATTGAATTTCTTTGGTTCTGTTCCAAAACTTGAAGTCGGGTGAAGAAAGTTTACGTTTTTCGCACTAGACTTATCGTTTAATTGGCACAAGTCATGAAAAACAGTACCTGATTGATTAAGCTCTCGCGCTAAAGCTCTTGCGCGAAAGCTCTGAAAAAGAGTGTTCAGTGCGAAAAGCTGTACTTTTCGCCCGGCGCTTGCATCAAAAGCGCTCGCAGAGTGCGGAAATTGTGAACTTGTCACCCCCGGCAGTCGCCGGTTTTCCAGGAGGGATATTTGAAACCAACCGGTCTTGTACCGGGTTGATGAAGTGCCTTGGTGCGGGAAACAGCATTTCTCGACCTGATCTTTCACGTTCGATAATGTAAAGGCTATTTCACGCAACTAGTATGGGCAATTTGAAGACACTTATTGAGCTAGTTTCACTGTTCACTTGCACACAACTTGTACAAGCAACTTAAGGACACTAAAGCCCATTTCACTTAGGATTTTTGATACCTGGATAATAGCCAAATGTAAAGGCTGGCTCATGCGACTGATATAGCTAATGTGAAAGCCTTCGAATCAATTTTATTGTCGAGTTTCATTGCTAAGACTCTACAAGCAAGCGCTAGACTAGCGAAAAGCAAAGGGTATTTCAAGCAACTTGCACAAGCAATTTACAGCGAAGTTTTCCCTTCTTGATGTGATTTAATTTATCCTAATTTATTTTGATGTATTCTCACTTTTATCAGCTTTATTTGTAATTCATCCAAATTTTTTCGAAATTTATTCCAATTCATTTTGAATTTATTTCAATTTATTCTAAGCTTTTTCAATGTGTTCCAAATTTATTTTTAAAATATCTTGATTTATTGACAATTGACCTGGATTTTCAGTTCTTGATTGATTCAGATTCACCTATTTCAACTCTGTTTCTCCTGATTTCAATTCAGTTGAAGGAAAATAATGCCATTTCACGCAACGGTACAATCAATTTGAGGATACTAAAGCCCATTACACTTGATTCTTGATACCTAGATACTATCTAAATGTAAAGGCTGGCTCAGGCTACTGATATAGACAATTTGAAGGCCTTGAAATCAATTTGATTGCCAAGTTTATTGCTAGGACTCTAGCGGAAGAAAGGGTATTTAAGGCGCCTTGTACAAGCAAGAAGCTTCTCCTGAATGTGGTTCAATTTATCCTAATTTATTCCGATGTATTTTGACTTTCATTCAGTTCATTTGTAATTTATCTTGATTTGTTTTGATTTATTTCCATTTGATCCAAATTTATTTTAATTTATCCTCAATTTTTCCAATCTATCAAGAATTTATTCCAATTTATTTCAATTTCGGCAATTTAAAGGCCGAAAAGTCAATATTGGTCGACTTACATCGCTTAGACTCCAGCAAAAAAAGAGTTATTTTAGACTTGTTCAAGCGATCTAAAGATAGATAAACAATGTATTCTCCGGTGTGTTCTGACTTTCATTCAGTCAAATCTTAATTTGAAATCCATGGTAAATGGTTGATTCCAATATTTCCCTGTTCATTTTCAATTTATTCTAATCCACTCCATATTTCCCCAATTTATTTTGAATTTATCCCAATTTATTTCAAATTTATTCCAATTGATTTCAATTATTCTTGATTTATCAAAAATTATTTTCCCTAATTTTTAGTACTTGATTGATTTAGATTCATCCTGATTCAACTCAGATTCTTCTAGATTCGATTCAGTTGAAGGAGAACGCTATTTTACACAACTTGTACAATCCATTTAGGAGACTAGAGCCCATCTTATCTTTAATTCTTGATACATAGACACTAGCGAATCTGAAAGCTGGTTCACTCGACTAGTGGGAGCAATTTAAAGGCCTTGAATTCAATTTTATTGTCGACTTCTATTGCTTAGGCTTTAGCGAAGGAAAGGCTATAATCTAGACAACTTGTACAAGCAATTCCAATATACAAAAGCTCCTCCTTATCGATTCTTTTTATTTTTTTTCTAATTTATTTTGATGTATTCCGACTTTTATTCAGTTCATTTGGAATGTATCCCAATTTATCCTCAATTTATTCCAATTTACGCTAAATTTCCTCAATTTATTTATAATATTTTCCAATTTATTTCAATTTATTTTGATTTATAAACAATATTGATCCTAATTTTCACTTCCTGATTGATTTAAATTTATCCAAATTCAATTCAGTGTCACTGAAATTCAATTCAGTTTAAGGGAAACGTTATCCCACGCACCTTGTACAATCAATTTGAGGATAGTGAAGCCCATTCAACTTTTGATAATTGATACCCAAACACAAGCCAAATGTAAAGGCTGGTTCACGCAACTAGTGTGGGGAATTTGAACTCTCTAAGCCTCTTTTATTGTCTATTTCATGCGACTTGTGGAAGCAATTTGCAAATACAGAAGCTTCCCCTCCCTTAATATGTTCGAATTTGTTCTGATTCATTCTGATGAATTCGAACTTTTATTCAGTTTCATTTGAAGTCAAGTCGATTTGTTGTGAACTTATTCAAAGTATTCTGAATTTATTCCAATTTACTCTAGATTTATCTCAATTCATCCTAAATTTATTCCAATTTACTCCAAATTTCTTCAATGTATTCCACATTTTTTCCAATTTATCCTAATCTATCTTGATTGAGGGCTGATTCACACAACTAGCTTGAGCGATTTGAAGTTTCTGGAACCTCTGTCGCTGTCTATTCCCAAAATATAGACTCTTGCTGGAGGCAAAAAAAAACATTTTATGCGACTTGTAGAGGCAATTGGGCGACACAGAAGCTTCTCCATCCTTATTTGTTTGAAAAATGAATTTTGATTCATTCCGATAAATTCTGACTTCCATCTAGGTCATTTGAAGTTTTGTCAAATAATCGTGAATTTATTAGAATTATTCTGAATTCATTTTAATTTATTCTAGATTTATCCTCATTTATTCTAAATTTATTCCAATTTGAGGCTGGTTCACCCAAGTAGTGTAATCAATTTTAAGTTTTTGAAGCCTCTGTCACTGTCTATTTTCAAGACATAACTCTAGCTGAAAGGGAAAAACTGATTTATACATTCAAATTAGCAATTTGAAGATACAGAAGCTTCCCTTTTCTCAATTTGTTTGAATTTATTCTGATCCATTCCGATGAATTCTGACTTCTATTCAGTTCATTCGAAGTTGAGCCAATTTATTGTGAATTTATCCAAATTATTTTGAGTTCATTCCAATTTATTGTAGATTCAGCTCAATTTATACTAAATTTATTCCAATTTACTCTAAATTTATTCAATTTATCCCACATTTTTTCCAATTTATCCTGATTTATCCTGATTTAAGGCTAGTTCACACAACTAGTGTGAGCAATTTGGAGTTTGTGAAGCCTCTGTCTCTGTCCATATCCGAAACATAGACTCTATCCAAAAGAAAAAAAATATTTTATGCGACTTGTAGAAGCAATTTGGAGATACAGAAGCTTTCCCTTCCTGATTTGTTTGAATTTATTCTGATTCATTTCGATGAACTCTGACTTCTATACAGTTCATTAAAAGTTCAGCCAATTTATCGTAAATTCATTTAAATTGTTCTGAATCTATCTCAATTTATTCTAGATCTATTTTAATTTATTCTGAATTTATTCCAATTCACTTCAAATTTCTCCGATGTATTCCACATTTTTTCCAATTGAACCCAATTCATTTATCCTGATTTGAGGCTGGTTCATGCAACTAGTGAGAGCAATTTGGAGTTTCTGAAGCCTCTGTCACTGTCTATTTCCAAAACATAGACTCTAGCTAAAGGGAAAAAACTATTGTATGCGACTTGTAGCAACAATTTGAAGAAACGGCAGCTTCCTCTTTCTAATTTGTTCAAATTTATTCTGACTCATTCCGATGAATTCTGACTTCTATTCAGTTCATTTAAAGTTTACCCAATTTATTGTGAATTCATCCAAATTATCCTAAATTTATTTCAATTTACTCTGAATTTATCTCAATTTATCCTGAATTTATTCCAATTTGATCTGAATTTCTTCAATGTATTCCACATTTTTTTCCAATTTATCCCAATTCGTCCTAATTTAGGACTGGTTCACGCAACTAGTGTAAGCAATTTGGAGTTTCTGAAGCCTCTGTCACTGTCTATTTCCAAAACATAGACTCTAGCTAAAAGAAAAAACTATTTTATGCGACTTGTAGGAGCAATTTGAAAATACAAAAGCTTCCCCTTCTTGATTTGTTTCAATTCATTTTGATCCATTCCAATGAATTCTGATTTTTATTCAGTTCATTCGAAGTTTAGCCAATTCGTTCTCAATTTATTCAAATTTTCCTGAATTTATTTCAATTCGTTCTAGATTTATCTTGATTTATTCTAAATTTATTTCAATTTACCCTCAATTCCTTTAATGTATTTCATATATTTCCCAATTTATCCTAATTCATCTCAATTTGAAGCTGGTTCACGCAACTAGTATGAGCAATTTTCAGTTTTTGAAGCCTCTGTCACTGTCTATTTTCAAGACATAGACTCTAGCTTAAGGAAAAGGCTATTCAACGCGATATGTACAAGCAATTCAAGGATACTGGAGCCCATTTCACTTCAGATTCTTGATATCTACTTGAACATGAGCCAAGTGTAAATGCTAGTTTACGCAACTAATACAGGCAATTGAAAGACTCTGAAGCCAATTCCACTGTCGATTTCTGATTTTCCAATACTAGCCTGATTCAACGGCTATTCCAGTTGAGGAAAACATGTTTTTTATCTTGCTTATTTATGGAAACAGGTGTGGATGTTTTCAAAATAGTGCAGGTGTGTTCAAGTAAGCGCTCATTGGATCTATTGTTTTCGCTAATTGATTTCAATACCTATTGCAAAACTCAGCAAGTTAAAAAGTAGGTACTAATCAAATTCTATGATTAAATCAGAAGCAATTATTATAATCAGCTTTTTTAATAGATAGGATAGATTATGGAGATAAAAAAAATCATGGTGCGATGAAAACAAGTTGATGGATTCGATTGTTCCAGAAGCAATTAGAGAGGAGCTTTTCCTATTTTCCTCTCCTTCATGATAAGACTGTCGTTATCGTTTCGAATCTAGTACAACCCTGGGTTCAACGTCACCATATTGATAATGATAACTCTTTCTCAATACCTAACTCATTCAGATAACTACTTAGGTACCTACTTACCTGCGATAAATTATCGCTCGATTTATCATGATTCATCCTATTCAATTTTACCACATCATAAACATGATATAAACACGCAATTGACCACGAACTAAAAAAAATTTAACTTTGTATAGTTGAGAAGGTTATTCAGGTATCAATCGATGCAACCAAATTTTTGTTTCCAGTTCGACGTACACGGGCTTTTGGACAATGAAGACTTCAGCATCATAGTCAGTCAGATCCTCAATGATACCGTCGGCAAATTCATCAACGAACACGAAAAGCTCATCTCAGACATCATCAGTCCGATCGTCCAAGCCATCATCGATTCCATCTTGGGCGGTGGAGGCACCACAACTACTAAACCACCCCCTAAACAAGCTTGAACATATCCTTAATAAAATAAGCAAGATGAATGATACCAGAGCAATAATAAACAGCTTTTTGTTCAGTAGCAGTGTTAGAATTACCTCTTTCCAACTCGTTAAGCATTAAGGTTGAACGACTTGATTGCAAGTAGAGTACTCATGATAGATTCGTTGTGTTTTCAGTTCGACATCCACGGACTTTTGGACAACGAAGATTTCAGCATCTTGGTCAGTTCGGTGCTCAACGACGTCGTTGGAAAATTCATCAACGAACACCAGAAGTTGATCTCGGACATTGTCAGCCCGATCATCCAAGCTTTGATTGATTACATCATGAGCGGCGGAGGAGCAACCACTGCGGCCCCTACCACTGCGCCCCCTACAACTGTCCCGCCTACTACTGCGCCCCCTACTACTGCGCCCCCTACAACTGAAGCCCCCACTACTGTAGCCCCCACTACTGAACCCCCTACTACTGAGGCCCCTACGACTGAAGCCCCTACTACTGAAGCCCCTACTACTGAGGCCCCTACAACTGAAGCCCCTACTACTGAAGCCCCCACTACTGAACCCCCTACTACTGAGGCCCCTACGACTGAAGCCCCTACTACTGAAGCCCCTACGACTGAAGCCCCTACTACTGAGGCCCCTACAACTGTACCTCCTACTACTGCGGCCCCTACCACTCTCCAACCTACTACCGAGCCTCCTACTACTATTCCTCCTACAACTGAGCCCCCCACGACAGTCCTCTCCACCATTACTGCGATTCCTACAACTCTTCAACCCACTACTACTACCACTCCCTGAACATTTACCTACGACCACTTTCACATATAAGTAATCGTGAAAAATGAATAAATTATAAAATTTCGGTACTAATTGTGTGTCAATTGTTATCAATTCCAGATGGACGCGGATTCTATAGCAGAAGCCGTTTTTTCACCCCCGACGGTCATTATGAGTTCCTTCGTATGCCCTACGGCTTTCGAAATGCAGCGATTGTTCTTCAGCAATTCCCAAACAATACCTTCGAACCCCTTCGCCTTGACGGTAAAGCGATTGCTCACGTACCCGTGTGGGCCGTGTGGACGAATAACTCATACCCTCCAGATCAATTCAAGCAGAGGTCAATTTTCGCATCCTTCCTCAAATCCTGGAAGACAATGGGTTGAAACTATGAATAAATTTCTGAAGACAATAGGTTGAAGATGCGCTACTCGGATAAATGTTTCCTTTTTTTAACCTAGATTTTTGAATTGACAATAATTTCTATTTTCTGTTCCACTCTAGTTGTAATATGCGCTGTGAAATGAGCACCATACGGACCGGTGAAAGTTTCACCAGATCGGATCCGATTATTTTCTGATGACGAATCACCTCACCTCTGTAAACCCTTCTCTCTCGTCCATTTACACTGGTACGAAAGGCAATCTCAACTATTCAATTGTACTTAGAGAGAGATTGTTGTTTACTGAGTTTTGTCTTGATCTTTCGAATTTATAGCCATTATTTCAATTATCGATAAAATACTTCACATAAAATTGAGTGTTGACATTCCATAGATTTTTATTCTTTAGATCAGGTTGGGGCGGTAGTTTGAGACTTACAGACTTATCCAGCAGCTCTATTTCACGCTAGGTTCAATATCTTTACGCAAATTTACAATAAGGGGTACAAGTCATCGCAATGAACCTCCAATTAATTAGCCTGCAAAATTTTATATCACTTTCCTCTCTTACCTTGAAGTGTTTCGAAACGATACTGAATTTGCTTGGCATTTCTCAGGGGTTTTCTCTTTGGAAACTCGACCTTATACCTTTAAATTCTTTGTCTCGCGAAAAGTTTTAATATTTTTATCTATGGGGGAGATTTCGCGTGAGAGATGTCGTCCAGACTTGATCCAAACATATGTCGAGAGCGCTGGCTTTTCAGCAGAACTGACCTAAGGAAATCAATCTGACGGAAACGAGATCTTTCGAAAGGGTCAATGAAGTTTTCACCATTTTCTGGCGTCTTGAAGGTAGTTGAAACAAGGGGCCGCATTTAAAAGCTCAAAGAAACTATCAGAGAATTGAAATCGGCTTGACGTTTATCATTGCTGTTCGAAATAGCAGAACAGAACCTGCTATCATTTTATAAACAAAACAGTTTCTTTAAACTCATCAAACAATTAGCCTTTGATTACAAATGGAAATCAGACTTGCCTCAATATCTCCTTCTCTCGGAACTGATGCACTACAAAATAATCACAGTGCTTAGCACTTTTCTTGATTCATTCTTCTTGAGAAATATTAGTTTTCTTCTATCACACATCTGCCGCTCTTGACTGCCACCACGCGTATCCCTTACCATCCCCGAGTTCTTCCCTCGGGCCATTCCGTCCTTGCGCTCATTCCCTCTCACGTCTCCTCCCCTCTGGCCTACCAACATCGACGCCTGCTGCCTGCATGCGGTGTCACCCCGATGCTAGCCGGCAAAAATCGATATCTTCGCATTCCTTCTCCTATTTCTTCCCTTTCCAATATCGCCTGTAATGCTAATTTTATTCCTGAATATTTAATTCCCTTTTATTTGATAATTTTGTGGCGTTCTACCGCAGTACTATGCGACACACGTGTGTCTTGCATTCAGCAATCATTATTTGTTTTGTTTCCGAAACGAGAATCCGACCGCCCACTGTGGGGCTCGAACCCACGATCTGTGGTGTGGTAGTCGAATGCGCTGACCACCACACTACAAACTCCTCAAGCCAATCAATTGAGTTCCTTGATTCGAAAACAACAGGGACAGGGTCAAGTGCTGTCGGCAAGTTTTCCTAGTTCTCCTGTCGATGAGTGGGGTGTCGGCAGGTTATCCTGTCGGTGGGTTTGGTGTCGGCATGTTATCCTGTCGATGAATTGTCCTGTCGGTGAGTTGTCTTGTCGGTGAGCTGTCTTGTCGATAAGTTGGGACTCTATATGTTCAGGTTTTGAAAATATAGAGTGTCCCCCATCACCCCGTAAAAAACTAAATTCAGTGTTACGTATGAAAGGATATCTTCCCATCTCTGGGTTCATCAATCGCTTGATATTCTTGCAAATTTCGATGGGTATAACAAGACATCCTGTACCTATACACCTATCCCGTCGGGAAATTTGGGACCCAGTGCGCACGCAATATAACTATATTCAAAATTGAGGTTGGCAATTCTGACTGACATCGGTACATATTATCTACTCTGCACGCTACTCTGTCAATTTCGCCTGTCAAAGTTTGAGATTTGTCATTGCAATGCGTTATGCAGCATTTGAGAACCATCCTGGTCATAACTAAAATTAATAATAATTATGGTTATGGTACGCAGGATAAAATGTATGAAACTCACCAGACAGAACTGAAAATTAACCTCAACAAGGCACAGATTTCGTGAACAACTGAATCAGCACAAACAGTCAAACGGGTAAACACACAATGAGTAGGTCTAAACCGTTGACCCAGACATGTGCAGTTCAGCCTACTATAAGTTAAACAACCTACTACCAGAATAGCCAATTATGTCCAAATCCCAAGCAAAATTTCTCCATGACACCGGCGCACGCAGCGGGTTCCCGAGTTGATATCGCGATGGGATAGGTGTATTGATGAATTTGCTAAGTTCGATCAGGTTCGATCAGGTTCGATCAAAATTATTACACAGGGAAAATCGCCAAACGAACACTTCACCTTCACACAGAGTCCTCGATATCTGTTCCACAGCTTCTAAGTGGATATTGAACTGCGGACCCCATTCTCCATACTTCCATAGCGGCTTTCTTGCTTCACTTTCTTTACAAAAAGTCATCAAGTACAATGCACTCGACAATGCATCCCAGGAATACCTATAAATAACTCGATAAATAATATCCAGTTGAAAAGTAGAATTCGTGGAAACGAACATTGAATAACACTCAACATTCAATTCTATTGTTATGTTTTACGCAAAACCAAATATCGGCGCCGAGGAAAGTTCGATCACAACAAATCAATCTAACCTAAAACTCCGTAGCTGTCATCAAGTATACTCTCAGTACTGTCACCCACCTGTCATAATTAAAATTGCCGCCAGGAAAAACCGTTATGTAATCAAAATGGTCGGCCTACAAATTACACAGCCGCGCAGGTATCTTGCCTCTTCTACTTTTGTCCTTGTCTATGGGTGAGCCATTTACTGATTAGAGGGCGCTTCAATCGCCGTTATTATATGACGGGCTATTCTTTGTATGGCAGTTCTCCTATTCTATAATTGATCTTTGTTTTATCTAACGTATTGTTCTCTCCGTATTGCTAACATCACTTCCGATTTATTGTACCGCTTCATTAACACAAAATGTAAGCTAGTAAAAGCCTTGAATAATTCCCATCAGTCATTTTCTGTCATTTTAGGTTAGAGTTACCCGAAATGAATGACACATACAACTGTTCGCAATGTTCACATCGGACCGAATTCGCCTTTCAACTCACCAACCACATCCAGAGGAATCACAAAAATATTTATGCAGCCGAACTGTACCACGCCATCGTCGAACCGCAACAGTTCTCTTGCCTCTGCTGCGACTACAAAAGCTACTATCACTTCGAGTTGTACGAACACTGCAAACAAGCGCATAATCTAGGGACGACGGAAAACGATGAGAATGCGACATTTCGCGTAGAAATTGAGAGGTATCGGTGCGATCGGTGCAGATACAAGTCGGACTCGAGCTTATCTCTGGTAACACACCACTACTTATGTAGAAATGAGCCGTCAGAGAATCCACATCAAATCACAAGAATAACCGTAAGAGATATTGCAGTGAAAGAACTGCACATTTCGACTCATTCAGGTGGAAGAATCGACAAGCCTAATGGCAACCATTGTTCGTATCAAACTAGAACAAAAGAAATCAAATGGTTCCTGTGCAATCATTGTTTGTATCGATGTAAAGATAAATCGAGCTTGAAAAGACACATGTTGAAACATGTTGCGAATGAAGAAATCAACTGGTTTCAGTGCAATCATTGTCCGTACCGAGCTAAAGAAAAGTCAACATTGAAACAACACATCATAGATAGACACACTGCGAATGAAGACATCGAATGGTTCCAGTGCAGACATTGTTTGTACCGAGCTAAAAGAAAGTCAAGTTTGAATAGGCACATGTTGAAGCATACTCCAAATGGAGAAATCAACTGGTTCCAGTGCAATTATTGTTCGTACCGAGCCAAAACAAAGTCAGATTTTTACAGGCACATGTTGAAGCACACTGCGAATGGAGAAATCAACTGGTTCCAGTGCAATCACTGTTCGTATCGAGCTAAACATGAAGCATCATTGAAAATACACAAGTTGAAACATACTGCGAATGAGGAAATCAACTGGTTCCAGTGCAACTGTTGTTCGTACCGAACTATAAAAAAGTCCCACTTCAATGGGCACATATTGAATCATGCTGCGAATAAAGAAATAAACTGCTTCCAGTGCAACCATTGTTCATACCGAGCTAAAGGAACGTCATCACTGAAGCAACACATTGTAAATAAACACACTGCGATTGAAGAAATCGAATGGTTCCAGTGCAACCATTGTTCGTTTCGATCTAAGCAGAAACCAAGTTTGAAAAGGCACATGTTGAGACATGCTGCGAATGAGGAAATCAACTGGTTTCAGTGCATCCATTGTTCGTACCGAGCTAGAGAAAAGTCAAAATTGAAGAGGCACATGGTAAAGCATTCTGCAAATGGAGAAATCAACTGGTTTCAGTGCAATCATTGTTCGTACCGAGCTACAGAAAATTCAAAATTGAAAAGGCACATGGTGAAGCATTCTGCGATTGAAGAAATAAACTGGTTCCAGTGCAATAATTGTTCATACCGGGCTAAAGAAAAGTCATCATTGAAACAACACATTATAAATAAACACACTGCGAATGAAGAAATCAAATGGTTCCAGTGCAACTATTGTTCGTATCGATCCAAACAGAGTTTGAAAAGACATTTGTTGAGACATACCGCTGATGGAGACATCAAATGGTTCCAGTGCAACAATTGTCCGTACCGAGCCAAACAGAAGACACGTTTGAAAATGCACATGTTGAGACATGCTGCAAATGAAAAAATCAACTGGTTTCAGTGCAACCATTGTTCGTACCGAGCTAAAGAAAAGTCAAACTTGAAAAGGCATTTGGTGAAGCATTCTGCGAATGAATAAATCAACTGATTCCAGTTGCGATGTAGGTATAAAGCCGTATACGTCCGGTGTTGGGTCAATACAGATATGCAAGTTGTATATTTGACTATGTCGTTATTGAATGAATGCTTCTAGTTAGTCTGTATACCTATATCGAGTTTCTATGAATGCAGTCTCTTCTTTTCATTAGGTAAACCCCTACTTCTATGGTACAGTCCGTCACAACTCTCCCTTATTTCTAAAAAAATATTTCAAAAATTTATAGAATAAATAGAAATTAATTTCTATATCTTCAATGTTCTTATTTCTCAAAACATAGTTAACACCTTTGGTTATAACCGAGGTTATCACTTATATTATCTAGTAGGTACCTACATTATCTTATGGTGGATTTATGCATGGAAATTTAAAATATAACATTCAATTTGGTTACATGGGAAACCAATATGAGTGAACACCTTGATTGTTTAATTTTAAATTATAAATTTCCATTCATAAATCCAACATCAATTGTTATTGAATGATAATGGAAAAAATTACAGAGTGAATATCGGTATAGAAACTCAAGCTTATTGTAGTAAACTGAAACTTTTTAAAAGCTTGAAAAAATCGAAAAAATATGGACGTCTTGAAAATTTGATATTCTCATCAGAGCTGAGTGCCCTACAATAGGTATATCCAGAATCACCTCGAGGATCACCAAAAAGTCACACCTCATGGTTTCGAATTATTGGAGAGGAAGTTCAAATTGCAGCTTGAGATAAAAGTGATGAAACCCGTTAATCCCGAGGCGAGGGGTCAACCACCTAGTGGAAATTTGTACAGTGATTTCCAATTATGGAAATACTTGGTCATTTTTTGGTTGTATTTCCAAGTATTTCCATAGTATTTCCAAGTATTTCCAAGTATTTCCAAGTATTTCCATAGTATTTCCATAGTATTTCCAGGTATTTCCATAGTATTTCCAAGTATTTCCAAGTATTTCCATAGTATTTCCAAGTATTTCCAAGTATTTCCAAGTATTTCCAAGTATTTCCAACATATTTAAAGTTATATAATTAGTTATGATAAACGTTAATATAACTATACAGTAACCTACATATTATACTCGTATTATGAAAACTGAAAATCAGACAGAACGAGAGCCATTGGAATATCAAACGGGAGTAACTATCATAGGTCTCTTACGTCAGAAAAGTTTGACGCGGCGACATCATATGTTATGTATCAAATGAAACAAATTACAATACATATCTTTATGGTGCTATTCTATAAAAAAGATACATAGATGTAAGCGCTATATTGCTGTGAAATGACAAAAGTAATGATGTTTTATTGCATTGTCACATGTGTCATCTTACAGCGATACCTACAGCGCTTACATCGATGTATCTTATTTACAGAATAGCACCATTAATTGACTGCATTTTCAAGCGACCATTTACCTCAACAATAATCTTACAAAAATGTTAGGTAGGTATACCTATATCCACCTACCTATTCATCCAAGGTTATAGGTTGGGGGTATACCCAATCTAAAACCAGAACATGAAAACCTAAATAAAGAACGTGTAGGTATAATAAGTTGAGTAATACAAGGTAAATATTAAAAGAAAAAGACAAAAAGGCATAATTTCACCACGCTTTATGACGTTGAAAATCAATAATTAGTAAACGTACGTGATTAGGCTCAAGTAAATAAGGTAACGTTTAACAGTTTGAAAAGAAAATGAAATGCACATAGTAAGGTATAATGGTATAATACCTAATATAAAGGTGATAAGCTAGTAGATATAGAATGACATTGAAACTTCTGAATATCCTGAAAATTGAATTCCACCTAAATTCCAATTACGTTAAAAATTCCGTTCAACATAATAAGTATTTTCAATTCAAAACACTCTAAAATTGAAATTGGCAAAGTCTATGGGAAAAGAAATCATGTTTGCAAACCTTGCACAACTGCTTGTGATTGGGGGTGGTAACTTGTAAACTACATCATCGCTAGAGACGAAGTTCGATTCATCTTCCTCAGAAAATCTACTTGTGGAATTGTGCCGTTTCAAAAATGTTACGACATAACCTTTGTTCTTTATGTCTTCGGTAATTTTGGCGACGAAGTGCCGAAAGTTCTTGACTGTTTTCCCGTACACTTTCACAATAATGAAATCTCCCTCTGACATTTTCATTAAGCTCTGTTTTTCATCGAATACGTCAAAGTCTTCGGGCGAATCTGAACTTTCTTGGTAAGGAACTTCATCGTCAAGAGAGGAACCCGATTCCAGATCAGTTTCTTCATCTTCTTTCGATTTCGATTTTCCGCACATTTCTCGTTTCCCAGCTCGTTCCATTTTCATCTTTTTCATGCAATTTCTCGTTGTACTCTTCTTCTTTTCCGATCGTCTTTCTGTCTCAGTTTCTTTTGTTTGCCCGTCCTCAGGTTTTTCCTGCGAAATCTGCCGTTTTTTCCCGGTGCCGCTCATACTTTTGACCCGTTGCAACCGGTCACTTGAGAGAGAGCTTCTGTCTGAAAAAAACCAACACAAAGACGATTTCCGCACAACCGTTTCACTACCGTTCAATACAACTTTCAAACAGTTCTTGCTGACTCCATCGGAACTATTACTGTAGTTTTTAAAATTCAATGAGTCGTACGATTTAAATAGTGATATTTCTTCTCTTATCTCTTCCATAGCTTCATCATCGGAAGCTTCGACGTCACTAAACTCTTGCTGCTGTTGTTGTGGTTGTTGTTGTTGTTCTTCTTCTTCTTCGTCTTCTTCTTCTTCTTCTTTTTCTTCTCCTTCTTTTTCTCCTTCTCTTTCTGGCTGAATTGAGGTGGGAATGCTGATATGCTCAAAACAGTTTACCGCCGATGTCAGAGTCATCCCCAAACGGTAAGCGTCATTTGTTGCGTCAGTTTTACATTTCTCCAATAAAATTTTGATCTCCTCGAGGGAAGGAAACGAAGAAAAGTGAAGAAGGTCTCCGGGGCTTGGTTCCAAGGTCTGGGAAGAGCTTTCATTATAGGAAATGGTTGAGCAGCCGAGTTTTCCAGTGTTTTCACGAGGGAAACAAATTGTATTGCCTGGAAAAAAACCGAATCAATAAGAAAGTCGACAAGACAATACAGTGATGAACAAATTTAGATTTCACGTCAACTCACTCGGATCTGATGTCAGGTCTGCAGTTATGTCATTTATCGCCTGGATTCGGCACAATCTTCTTTTTATGTCCAAGAAAGAATAATTGACGACAGTAGAGTTCGTACTGGTCATGGACCTTGTTTGTCTGAATATTTTTTCGCACGGCTGACTACTACATAGCCATGGAAAAAATGAGTTTGACTCTCTGTTTGCACATTTATCTAACAACAAAAGCAAACCATGTGCATTCAGTTCAATGCAGGTATACGTATTCAACGTGATGAAATTTTTTTGCATGGTGAGTTTACTTTCGGAAACCCATTGTCTCCACAAACGAAGGAAAAACGTGGAATACCACATGTAGTAAATCCGTTTTTCTATTGGCAGGTTCTTCTCCAAGAAGGCATCCAAGATGTATCGGGTTAAAATTAAGTACTGCCTCGTAGCTTCGCTCTCAGGAATGCCTTCCAGTAGATTGGTGACACGTACGGCACACAATTTATCGATAGCCTCGTAATTCATCTTATCTGCACCTAGAAAAAGAGGAAGCTGTAGGTATTTATCTATATAAAGTGATTACATACTTGAAAAAATTTGTTCTATGGAAAATACAACAAGAGAAAGTTCATCATGAACTAATCCCAATAAACTATGATGAACTAGTTCATCAATAAACTATGTATTTTACTTACTTTGAAGAAAGCTTCGACATAACAAATGTTCATCCTTTGAGTATTTGTCCATTAATGTCTCGATGTGCGATGAAGAAACAAGCTTGTCGCCCATATATAAAGCCGTCTTTGGATTTAAAAGGCGTGTCTTGAGTTTTGTTCCCACATGAACAGTATCTTGGATGACTGTTCCTTTTTCCAAGCTATATTCAGTCTAAAATCCAAGATACGGCTAAAATTACTATGAGGTATATAATAAAAATATAATAAGTATAATTTTTTGGGTTATTTTCACATTGATATTGACGGATGAATATTATATTGATAGCCTACCTGGAAACATGGTCCATATGGATTTGGGAACTCATGTGGAATCTTGGACAAGACTTTCATGGCTTTAAGACATCTGGTATCTCCGTCACTAGCGTAACCTTCTATAGTTATACCGTATTCTTTCGCTTGTTCTTCAATGAATGACCATCTTTTTAGCACATCGTTGTAACAAAACTTATTGTCACTGGCAAATATGGCTAAGCAAAACGCAGGAGATCCCTCAACTAGCGGTTGTGCCATGTAAACATACGCATTATTTGCAATATTCTGTTCTTTGAAAGCAATTTCAATATCCTGAACCGAATTAACTTCGAATTCTTCAGTGAGTGGAAACCCAGTTTTTTGGCATAACCGTCCGACAAATCCTACCATTTTATTAGTTTTGGGGTCATATTGGATTCTTCGCACCAATGCTGTTTGATCTTCAGATACGAATACTCTCAGAGGGTAGTTCCTATTGCTGAGATAACTGTGTAATTCAGACATTCTTACAACCCCTTCCGCCAAGTCTGCGCTTTTATCCAACAGACGATTCAAAGTAGTGATCGACGGCAAAGCATTTTTCATATTAGCATACAAAGTTTCATAGAGCAATCTGCCGCCAATTATAAAAATGTACAGTGAAAATCGCTTTAAAGGGTCGCAGAACAAATTTGCATGTGATTTTCTTTTTGAATTTTCACTTGCTGCACTTTGAATATAATGTAGCAGAGATTTAACTTCCGTCGAAACTTTTGTTGCCGCTTCGGATCTGAAATTCGAACCCTGGTTACTTCGCAATGTTTTTGTCGCCAAGGAATGTAAGGTTTCATGCAGTGAAGGATTCCGTTCAATTTCATCCGACACTTGTTGTACAAAGTCCGTAATTTTTCGTTGGTTATGCATCAGTCCCGTCAATCGCCTCAAATTTCTTTGTTGGCGGGAGTAGACATCTCCTTTCGGTGATCTAGTGGAACAAGACTGAGGCTTTGAAAATCCAGCAGAACTTACAGCCTCTTCATTAGTTCTGCTGGATACAAAAAACACATCATCTCTTGAGACAGCTTCAAATGAACCTGGTTCAGCACCTAGCGCGACATTTAATGTTTCAGACTCGGCTTCTGAGGGTGCTTCTGGATGATGCGAAGACAGTGTTGTAGGATTTGAATCTCCAGTTGAATCATGTTCCATTTGGTTCTCATCTATAGCACTGGCTTGGTCTTGAACCTGTGAACTACTTTCGACACTGATGCTTGGAACTTGGGTACTGTGGAAATCTTTCTCAATCGAAGCGTCAGTAATCAGAAAATTTCGCAGCAAACTCGTCTGAGTGACAGTTGCGGCAGCAACGTTCTTCTTCTTCTTGTGTTGCTCGTCCTTGTCGGATTTTTTGAAGTGAATTTTGAAATGTTTTGTAAAATTGGAAGTCACCCATTTACGCCCAAATTTCGAGTTTTTCACAGAATATGCAGTCGAAACAAACGAACATAAGCAGCATTTGATTTTAGCATTGAAATTTTCGAAGTTTACATCAACCTTGACTTGATCTAAATTGTTCAGAGCTTCCTGCTTCTTGCTTGCGTCGACTTCATTTGAACAAAACGTTTGAATGTTTTTCTTAACAACGTTTCTTATATGTTCCTCTGCTTTTTGTTTTTCTTTGTTCGTGGATGACTTTTCTTCCTGAGAATTTTCACTGCCTTGATTTTCACACTGACTGGGCTGATTATATGCTGGTTTTATCGTCTGAGTCTTGGTCTGAGTATTTCTTCTTCCAGTTTCAGAAGCTCCACTGTTTAGTATTTGCACGAGACTCTGCTCGAGACCTTGCCCTTCACTTTCCTTTTCCGCGACTATCTTGGCGCATTCTTTTTGCAAAGACCTTAAAATTTTCTTATGACCATCTGGAATCGCAAATAGATCAACTCTAGACGAATAAATACCAAAAAACTCGTCAAATTCTTCGCCTTCCAATAATTTTGATAATGTATCTCTGGCAAATAGTTCCATTCTCTTTATGTCCTCTTCATCCATCATGGATATGGAGAATTCGTTGTCGTAGCCACAATAACTTAATAACTTTTGAATGTAGTCTGGCACGGTAAAAAGCGTGATATCTTTTAAAAAATCCATTCTGACACTGGAGTTGATGGACATCCTGAAGTTGAAAAAAAGAAAGCGGTGATAGTTTTACCAACTATGTGCTATTTACCAACTCCCCCGATTATTCAGCCACGGTTGCAAGAAAGTCAAAATTGCTCCGGGGCAAATTAGCTCGATTAGTACAGAAAAAATAGTAAAAAAAAACGGCAATACCTCGGAAAAAATATGGACGTCCTATAAATTTGATACTACTTGAAATTTAGGCAAAAACAAAGGGGTGTCAAAAGCAATGTTTTTTCAACACTAACATTTATTCCAAGGTCTCATGCAAACGCCTAAAATTGAAACAAAAAGGCATTTTGAATAGAATCCGGTCTTTGCAATCAGTATATCATACCTCAGCGAACATCTTTGTCAAATTTTGTAATCTTCCGACAATTTTTTCCGATTTTTTCCCTCTAGCTTTCTTCATTTAACTGGCCCAACTCCAAAAACTCGCTCAGTTTTAACTGATGATATCTAGACGAAAAATGAGCAGATTTGGGCTACGGTACGGATAACGGCCACACGCAAGCCAAACAAAACAAACAAACAAAAAAATTGGCAAACCACTCAAAACGGTGTGGTATAATGATATTCTAAAATAAAATTTGCGGATTATCCAGAAACTTTGGCAAGAAACTATTAGTGTGATCGTGATTTTCCTCTCGGTAGCGACTAATAATCATGAGTAGAAAACCTTTTTTGAAAACCGCTCATCAATATCTAGAAACGATTTTTGACATTTTACCCTCTTCTGTTTATTGTACCATTAATCTCATTAATCAACATAATTTCGAAGATGGAGAACAATTCTTACATATTTTTTTTCGTAGGTTTCAAATGTACCTATTCACCTAGGTATTCACTAATTTTTTTAAATTTCTAATTCACCAACATCAAACATTTTTCTCAAATTAGACACCTTGTATAATAATATGGAAATCGATTCCGCTTTTCTTTCCGATTATAAATATATATCACATCTGATAGGTTATTAGAAAAAAACACCTGTTGAAAAAATAGTTGGAAGTTTCAACAAATATGGAAAACTCTTTTTTAAAGTTTGCCCGTTCAAGTGAGGTGCAAATTTGAAACTATAATCAAATGCATATACCCGAGCATATACCCCAAATGATCAAAAATTCACTGATTTACTTTCGAAAAAAATCTTTTTTTGATGTTTTGGATGAAAATTCATCCATTTCTTCACATTTGTTTTGTTGACTAACATATCAAGTAAGATATTTATTTATAATCAGCATGAAAAGTGAAATTGATTCTCATAAATTTTGAAATTCAAATTCAAATGATTCATTGCTTCTTCAGTACGTACATTGTACTTATAAACAAAAGGTTCACGGAATGCATATACAACCCAACAATATGTATAAATATTGTCATAAATTAAAATGTGTCCAGTTTGAGAAAAAATTTCGCTGTTGCACCCTGTGAGCGATATACCACAACAAACAGTTGTGGACAGATTCGATGCCTATGGAAATTATTTTAGGATAAATGGACGGAATGAATTTTTGATCTTGTTTTTTGAAATTAAAAAAAACTAGATAGCAATGCCCATACCGCGAATACCAAATTTAAACTCTCCATTTAAAAAAAAAAGGTACCAAAAATGATTTTTCGTAAACATTAAAAAATGAATTAGTCGAGGAATCAGTATCGAAACCATTTTTGGTATCTTTTTTTCAAGTAGAAAGTTCAAATTCGATAAGCGGCTTTCTCAAATAAAGATTTGAGATGCTATTAGATTTGCGTTGCTATCTAGTTTTCAAATTGTTGGAAAACAAAATCAAAAATTCCCCCAAAAAGTTTTTGGGGTTGACCACTTCAATCCTTGATCTGTTCAATACTCGGTTCAATATTATGGTTCGGGTTATAAGACTTACCTCACTGATGGGGAAGATTTTCAAAAATATGTAAAAAAACACTGTTGTTGCTAAAACTTACTGAGTTTACTTTGCAGACTAGAGACAGGATCAAATATGACTTAAGAACTGATCTAAATACCAAAATATTTTCTCTTATATAACGTATGGTGTGTTCCACCCTCACGTTGTATGTTGTATGCCGATCAGTTTTAAATGGTGATATGGACCAAAGAAAATAATGGAACTTCAGACAATTATTCGTTCGCTACAGTAGGTGACAAAATATACAAGAATGGCATAAAACTAAAATCACGTGGGTTGGCAATTTCTGTGTAAGATAAGAAGATGTATCCTATTGACTACCGTCAGTTTGCGCCGTCAAGACTACATTTTAATTATGGTCCCGCAGATGGAAGCGGCTGAGAGGTCTAGGTACAGAAGGTAAAGTTTGTCTGCCTTCAGTGCCCTAACATTAAAAGTCAATTATTTTTCAATCAGGTACTCTCGAGGGTACTCTAAACTTAACATTCACTGTCACTCACACACATTCTTGGTGAAAGTTTTATTTTCAAAAAATTGAAAACTATCTTTTTGGATTCAAAATTTCAACTGTTTCGGGGTTACAAATGGGGAGTACGGGGACGTTTAAAAAATGTTTTGAAAAATGAACCGATTTGTTTTCCCTACTACAAAAATTGAAAAAGATTAGTACACTTTTTTTGAGGAAACAGCTGAAATTTAGAGGCATAGTGAATCATTTGCAGTTATTTGAAAATATTAATTTGCAAGAAATCTCGCTACCAAAAATATTCATGACCTTCAAAAATTTTCTGACAGTTCAATTGCGCCATATAATTTTATTTGCGGAATTCACAGCAGTCAGGCAACCAGTTTTTGAAGACAGAATCAAATTTTCTGGTTTCTGTCAAGAAATGTGTACAGCACGACAAAAATATGATTAGTCGATTATGTCTGTTCTCTTCGATGACCACAAAAAATGTAAAATATGCAGATTCACTACCTACAATTGTCGTGGGCCCCGTCTTAGGCTGCACAAAACGTAAAATAATAGCCGTCTATTGTTGAAGTATTTCCAAGTATTTCCATAGTATTTCCAAGTATTTCCATAGTATTTCCATAGTATTTCCAAGTATTTCCAAGTATTTCCATAGTATTTCCAAGTATTTCCAAGTATTTCCAAGTATTTCCAAGTATTTCCAAGTATTTCCAGGTATTTCCTTTGGTATTTCCAAGTATTTCCAATGAAATGTACAGTGATTTCCACTGGTGGTTGACCCCTCGTCCCGAGGTTAATCCACGCTAAATGCAAATAGGTAGGTACCTACTTATACGTCGTGATTTGACACACCGTTTTCGTTTGATACCATTTGGGCACAAAAAAATATCGATCATTATTGTTGAATGGGGGTCGTGAGGGGCAGGAGTTAGGCTAGGTGAATCTTTTTTCCCTGGTCATTATACAGGGTCTTTGCAAATTAAGAGTAGAAATCAGAACCGCAGTTGGAGAAATGCTCCAAAAGTGCCAGGAAAATGTTGAAAAAATTTATTATCATAATTTTTGGAGATATGGAGGGTGAAAAGGTGGTCCTTCGACACTTCTATTCTCGCTATTTTGAAAGATTCCAGGAAACTCTCTCCATCAAATCAAAAAGCAAATGTTTTGAACCTTTGAATGTGTTTTGTAATTTTATTTAGTGCACAGGGTGAGTCATGAATCGTTGAAATCTATTTTCCTCGAAAATGCTCGTGAAGGTTCTTGAGGGAATCAAACTGATGCTATGCCAGAGCAACAAATGACACAAATAGTTCTCATATGAAATTTTTTGTGCATGTGTATTTTTTGAAGAAAACTGGATTTTCAGGATCCACGACTCACCCTGTATAGTAAATAAAATCACAAAACACATCCGTAGGTTCAAAAACATTGCTTTTCAGTGTGTTGAAGAGAGTTTACTGAAATCTTTCAAAATAACGAGAATAGAGCGGGTCGAAGGGCCGCCTTTTGACTCTCCATATTCTCAAAAATTAAAACTCTGAATTTTTTCATTATTTCTCTGATACTTTTGAAGCATTTTTGTAACTGCGCTTCAATTTTCTACCTCAGGTTTGCAAACACCCTGTATACAGGGTGTTTCAGGGATGATAGCAAAAAATTTAACTGTGGGTAGATCTCGTCAAAATATGACGAAAACCTATATACCATTATGCAAAGTTCGGCCTAATGACGAAGAGATACAGCCCTCCAAAGTTCACTTTTTTCAGATTAAAAAAAACTCAGGAACGTTTCGACAAATTCAGCTTTTATTCAGCAAAAGCTGGTTTGTCATAATTATCTATCAACCTGTCAAATTTGAAAAGAATCCAACCAGTGGTGTAGGAGTTATGAGGGTCAATAATTTAGAAGCACCCGAAGAAAAGTTAACTTAAGGTGACCCCTCATAACTTCTACGCCACTGACTGGATTCTTTCCAAATTTGGCAGGTTGATAGATAATCATGACAAACCATCTTTTGCCAAATTAAAGCTACATTTGTCGAAACGTTCCTGAGTTACAAATTTTTGAAATCGGAAAAAAGTGAACTTTGGAGGGCTGTATCTTCGTCATTAGGTCGAACTTTGCAAAATGGTATATAGGTTTTCGTCATATTTTGACAAGATCTACCCACAGTTGAATTTTTTGCTATCATTCCTGAAACACCCTGTAGAACCGATTACAAATTTACTATTTTTTTCGACTCAATTTATTCTCTTGAACACGAATCGGGTGTGTACATTTGAATGAAATCCAGTCGAACAAGTCAATCTGGGTAAAACTCTTTTTCGTTGACAGTTTTCACAATTTCTTCTTTTACTGTTCAGTGCGAGGTTCAGTGCTACCTATCTTTGAAATTATTCCAGAGGCCTTATTGGATTCAAGTGTATTGATTAGATGCTGGAATCATTCAATCGATGTATAAATTTTGTTTTCGAAATCAAAAAATCGTTCAATACATAAGCCGGCCCGGAATCTACTAATGACCAAAACACTACCTATAAGTCCAAACTAGGGTTGCATTTTGACCGGTCAAGTAAGATTTGGTCGATTGACCGGTCAAATTGACGGCTCATTTGACCGGTCAATTGACATCGTGCAACCCTAGTCCAAACCCAGCAGGTAGCGCGGCGAAAGTTGTCAATTACGTCAACCTACCCAACCTGTGCGCTGTAGCCGTGCGTTATTATAACGCACAGTTCATTCGGATCACGAAACAATACGGATTTAAACGACGATTAATTCACAATTTCGAAAAACCGGCTTTCAATACCACTCTAACTCTAACTCTGATTCACAAGCAAACCAACAATAATTCGCACCTACAGGACTGGCCTCAGTCAACCGAAAGTATGGGTTTGACATGCTTATATAACCTTATCGAAGGCCTATTATATACTTTTTATTCAAAATAAATAAAATAAACGCCTTCCTACATTTTATGTAGGCTGCCTTCTGATAAAGGATACAAAGTCAATATAATGATCCACATAAAATTACTAGTTGAATACATTAATAGCGGTGAGATGCATAAAAATAAAAATCCTACATAATTTTCTTTCATAAACAGTAATTGTAAAGTTATGAATGAAATTCTCACCTACACTTATAAAGCAGAATTATTTTTTGGTAGCAATAATGCAAATGTGACCACAAAAGATTAAATGGGGGTCTATTCAGAAATCTTGAGCTGCACCAGCCCCATCCAATACACCTAAATACTTTGAATCAAGTTAACATACTAAAATGTCAAAATGACGGTGGAAATGTCACTAATTTCATTATTGGATTTTCAATTTTCTCACAAGGGGACGTTGTTAATAAATAAAGTCCCATACACCTGCTGATGACCAGAACGTATCTTTTCCGGCTGGCAGCCGGGGCCTTACGCCGCCATTATTGCTATTTAAAGGATAAAAGAAATTGTTCGTGTCCTTTATCAATGACGGTTTTGGCCTGTCGACGAAAATACTCTGATAGCTTGATGGTGAGAGACGCCACCTTCAACCTTACCTGCTACCACAGGCGCGTGGCGTGTGTCCAGCAGGCTCGAGCTCGATTTCCGCCATTCCCCGAATTTTTTTCTATGAAAAATGACATTTTTCATATTTTGAAAGCAATCAAAATTTGACAGACTGGTTTTTGATGGGATTCTTGATTTTTTGCGATAATTCGCTGTACCGCTCGCTTGTAAGATGCTCAAGCATAACAACAGCCACAGGCAGGCTTGGTCAGAAAATAGCGGTGTTTTTCGAGAAAAAATCGAAATAAAGTGCTCAACAAAATAAGTGTCGCAACAGAAATTTTCCCCCAAATTTGAGTCAACATAACTTTTGATTGTCACAGACGATTTCAATTCGGTTTTCACTCCTCGATTGCCCAATCTTTTGGCTATCTACCATGTTCAAAGATTACCTGAAAAGCTGCACATAAAGTTTCTACAGGGTGGGAAATAAAGCAGTTCATAATTGTTAAAATTTGATTGAACCCCCGTTTGAGCTGAAAATTTTGTTGTCAAAAACCGATAACAAAATAATGGAGAACGATGACTTACCTCGGAACGGTTTTTGAATTTCCCGGATTAGAAAAGAAATAGCCAAGATACGATTTTTTTGCTGGGAATTATGCTTTTCATTTCTTCTCCTTCATGGAAAATCAACGGACTCTCGATGTAAGAGGATATCTCTTAGCAGGCTTGCTCATTAGACGATTCTAAGCAATTTGTTGCCTAGCGCACCCCCTGTTGTGTCTTTTGGGGCTGAAATAGGGCGTACTTTTTTGTGAATTCGCCACCAATTTCACAACCTAGGCTTGTTTGGTATCAATTCTTTTGATTGAGGTTAGCTGAACAATATTATCTTGTTGAAAACATTTTTCTGTCTGTCTGTCTGTCTGTCAGTCATCTGTTTCTATAACTCCCGAACGGTTCATCGAATTTAACTAAAATTTGGTGGATATGAAGGTACAGTGTCGATCGAAAGTTTGGAAATACTTGTCAAGCTTGTCAATTTTGGAGGTTAAATAAGGACTGAATGAAAAGGATTTGAGAAGGTGACATGCGCTCAAAATTTGAAGAAGACATCTTTTGAACTGTGAAAGAAAACACTTTTTTGTCATATCACATTCAATTACGTGTGCAATTTGACTTCAAAAATTGACAGTTTTCAAAAGTGTTTCCAAAGCTTAGTCAGTGTACATATGCGGGCATAATTTGAATTTTCGATAAGTTGATGAGATTTTAGCTCAAGTCGGTGCACTAGAGGGCGCATCATCCCGTAATTAGCTATCAGTTTTTTTTCAAGCATTTGCAAGATGGACCTCAAACTTACCAGGTTTGTAGGTAGGTACTAGGTAAGTAACATTTTTCTTCCAGTTTATGATTTTCAGTTTAGGATGCTCAAATAATCAATATTTTGTCGGTCCTCTCTTGCCTGGATCAGATCGAGCCATTACTTATCTCGACATGCTCTCCACTAAAGGCCGCAAAAAATTCTGAGGAATAGCCTTCCATTCTTCCTGAACTGCAATCGCTAAGTCATTCAAATTGTCCGATTGTCCTTCTTTTTTTTTCAATTTCAACTTTATCCTACTCCATACATGCTCGATAGGAATCATATCTGGAGACAAGGGTAGCCAATCAATTCTTCCAATATTGTGATCTCCTAAAAATTCGTTGACAATTCTAGCCCGATGAGGTCGGACGTTGTCGTCGACCAACATAAAATTGTCACCAAAATTTTGAGCAAAGGGGACCACAATATCCTTTATACATAAATCCCTGTATCTTTCACCATTCATACTCTTTCTTCTCAGTATCACCAAATCACTTATTCTTCCAGTCCTCATTTCTCCCCAAACAGTCACTCCTCCACCTCCAAAAACCACCCCTGCCTCTATGTGTTCTTCCAGAAGTCTTTCGTTCCTCTGTCGCAATACCAGAACCTGTCCATCCGACCTTAACAAATTAAACTTACTTTCATCTGAAAACAAGCACCTACTTCACTCTGCTATTCCCCAGTGCTAATATGGTTTTGTGCCCATCTTAGGCTAGTAGCACGATGCTGTGGCTTCAGCAGAGGGCATGCCGCTCTTCTTCTGTTTTTACTTGATTTTTTCAAGTCCAGAACAACTACATATGTACCTACCTTGATCGACAATTGGAGACAAAAAATACCAAGTGTTAAATTCGATAGAAATGAGAAGAAATGTTCATGTACTCAAAATTGATCTTGCGAAAGCAAAAGAAAAGGAACTGATAAGTAAGTAGGTGTGGTGCGGTCTGTTAAGACCTTTCATGATATTGTGGGGTCTCTGGATCAATTTGAATTTTAACCTTCATGAATCATGTCTATACTAAATTTCAGTTAAATTCGATGAACTGGTTCGGAAGTTATCGCAACATAATTACAGACAGAGAGACAAAAGACCATTTTTATCAAGATAATCTTGTGCAGTGAGCCTTGATCAAAACAACTGATATCAAACCAGCCTGGGTTCACTATAGGTTGTGAAATTGGAGCATATCGTAACATGTTACAGACAGACAGACAGAAGACTGTTCTTATCAAGATGAGCTTGTTCAGCGAGCCTTAATCAAAAGAATTGATATCAAACAAGCCTAGGTTGTGAAATTGGAGCATATCATAACATATTATTACAGACAGACAGTCAGACAGACAGCAGACTGTTTTCATCAAAATAATCTTGTTCAGCGAGTTTTAATCAAAAGAATTGATATCAAACAAGCCTAGGCTGTAAAATTGGAGCATATCGTAACATGATACAGACAGACAGACAAACAGACAGACAAAAGATCATTTTCATCAAGATAATCTTGTGCAGTGAGCCTTGATCAAAAGAACTGATATCAAACCAGCCTGGGTTCACTAGGTTGTGAAATTGGAGCATATCGTAACATGTTACAGACAGACAGACAGACAGAAGACTGTTCTTATCAAGATAAGCTTGTTCAGCGAGCCTTAATCAAAAGAATTGATATCAAACAAGCCTAGGTTGTGAAATTGGAGCATATCATAACATATTATTACAGACAGACAGGCAGACAGACAGCAGACTGTTTTTATCAAAATAATCTTGTTCAGCGAGTTTTAATCAAAAGAATTGATATCAAACAAGCCTAGGTTGTAAAATTGGAGCATATCGTAACATGTTACAGACAGACAGACGGACAGACAGACAGTCAGACAGACAAAAGACTGTTCTTATCAAGATAATCTTGTTCAACGGGTCTTAATTGGAGGAATTGATATCAAACAAGCCTAGATTGTGAAATTGAAGCATATCGTAACATGTCACAGACAGACAGACAGACGGACGGACAGACAGACAGACAGACAGACAGTCAGACAGACAGTCAGACAGACAGTCAGACAGACAGTCAGACAGACAGTCAGACAGACAGTCAGACAGACAGTCAGACAGACAGTCAGACAGACAGTCAGACAGACAGTCAGACAGACAGTCAGACAGACAGTCAGACAGACAGTCAGACAGACAGTCAGACAGACAGTCAGACAGACAGAAGACTGTTTTTATCGAGATAATCTTGTTTAGCGAGCCTTAATCAAAAGAATTGATATCAAACAAGCCTAGGTTGTGAAATTGGAGCATATCGTAACATATTACAGACAGACAGACAAACAAACAAAAGACTGGTAATATCAAGATAATCTTGTTCAGCAAGTCTTAATCGGGATAATTGATATCAAACAAGCCTAGGTTGTGAAATTGAAGCATATCGTAACTTGTTACAGACAGACAGACGGACAGACAGACAGACAGACAGACAGACAGTCAGACAGACAGAAGACTGTTTTTATCAAAATAATCTTGTTTAGCAAGCTTTAATCAAAAGAATTGATATCAAACAAGCCTAGGTTGTGAAATTGGTGGCGAATTCATAAAAAAATATACCCAATTTCAGCCCCAAAAGACAAAATGGGGGATGCGCTATAGCCCAGGGGGCCAATTTTTGAAAATATACGTAAAGTTGCGTATGCGCAAATTTGCGTACGACGATTTACGTATACGTTTCCGTTTGCCAATTTTTGAGCAGTGTTCGCAAAACGAAAAACGTTCGAATTGGGTCTTCGTAAATAAACGCATGGTAGACGCGACAACGTTGCAAATATCGGTGCATTTTATCTACTCAAGCCACGCCAAGCCTACCAAAGCTTTCAAACGTCAGTTTCTGATGTTCGTGTTTTCATTCAGATTAATAAGTTTTCATAACCTCCATATTTAACAACAAAGAATACGTCTGGAGACTTCCCCTTGAACATAATTCAGGAAATGAAAGACGATTACAACATAATTTTTTTCATAGGCTTTGAATCTGGTCGACGAAAAATGTCTGTGGGTATCACTTACAGGGTGCAACATAGAAATTTTTCTTACATTCGACGCCCTATTCTGAAATGGTAATCGATTCAGATTTTTATCCTGATTATAAATATGCATCACACTTGATAGGTTAATCAACAAAACACAAATGCATGTGAAAAAAGGGATGAAGTTTTAAAATGATCGAAAAGTTATTTTTTGTTTTAAAGTAACTCAGTAAATTTTCTATCATTCTAGTAGGTACTTGAATGGATTTCATTATAGTTTGAAACTTTTACTGAACCTAACTTGACTTTACAAAGTCAAAGTTGTTGTCTTTGTAAGTCAAATATTGCTTGATAGTTTCCTTTACTCACCTATCGAGTGGGATATACGATATACGTATATTTATAATCAGGATGAAAAGCTTAATCAATTCCTATAATAACATACAGGTGATCACGCGAGAATTCACCCCCCTACTGGAGGCCTCCCCTTTGAGATAATTTGAAAGGAGAAAAAACTTTTCTTGGACAATTTTTTCTGTAGATTTTAAAATTGGGACCTATAATATTTTACAAGCTATAATATACAGGGTGTCGCAAAAAACTTTTTTGTTGATGCGACACCCTGTATATTCGAATTACAATAGACGTAGTTTTTCATTCTGAATCAAATATATACCATAGTGTTGAGTAATTTCAAAGGCAAATTGTCAATTGTTATCTTTCCAAAAAAGAAAATCAACCTTTGAGAAATTTTCTATTGAAATAAACGTAAATTTAGGCCAGTATTACCGAATCTTCGAGATTTTTTTGACAATTCGCCTTTGAAAATAACTCAAAACTGTGGTATACATTTGTATTCAGAATGCAAAACTACATCGATTGCAATTAAAATATACAGGGTGTCGCATCAACAAAAAAAGTTTTTTGCGACACCTGTATATTATAGCTTGTAAAATATCATAGGTCTCAATTTTGAAATCTACAGAAAAAATCGTCAAAAAAAAGTTTTGCCCCTTCCAAATTACCTCAAAGGGGGAGCCTCCGGTGAATTCTTGCGTGATCACCCTGTACACGTGTCTAATTTGATAAAAATTTTCCGATGACTCGCGATAGACGACAGAAAATTTTAGTGCCTTCGAAACCTGCAAAAAAAAGTGGCCTTAAATTTTTGAAACTATGTTTGAGCGGAAGCCTCCAATTTATACGTGAACACCCTGTACCATTATAAAAATTGAAAAAGTAGCCGATGAAACCAGTCAACGCTGAATTTAGGCTAATTTTGTCGAAATGTTCCTGAGTTACAAATTTTAAAATCCGAAAAAAATCAACTATGAAGGGCTGTATCTTTGACAATAGGCCGAACTCTACAAAGTGGTTTATGGGTTCTCGTAATATTTTGACAAGATCTATCTACTCACAGTTGAATTTGTTGTTCAGTTGAAGACAGCTGAACATTATTACCTATTTCCCAAAAACCTGGAACTCGTCAGTGGGAAGCAAATGCAAAGCTTTATTGCAGACTGCAGACGATGAAAAGAAAAAAAATGAAACATCATCCTGACAAGTTTTAAACAGTGTCCCTAGAGCTGACAAAGATTGAAAAGAAGGACAGAAGAGTGAGTAATTCTTTATCTAGGACACATTAGTGAAGTTATTCCGTGCTGTATCTCATTACCCGCCTGACTCGGCACCATGATCGCTACATACCTTCAGCAATAATGCTGTTTGTTTTATTGATAACAATGAAAACATTACTACCTAACCTCACTTCATCATAAAAGCGTATAGGGCGTGGGCCACGAGGGTATGCAACCCGACCACTGGAGGAACTGGTGCTGCCCCTTGCCAGGCGTAGCAGAAGCTCATATGTCAATCTGCTACGTGACGTGAAAGTCAAATTACAACTGTCAACCTCAAATTGAAAATTTTGCATTTCTTGGGGAAATCGGAGGTATTTGGTTGTTTTCGCTGCTTTTCCTCATGCTTTCACTGCTGGTAGATGATAATGATTGTAAATTATGTATTGTGTCTTCGTTTGGTCGAAGATTTTACGAAATCTGGAGTTGAGCAACAATTTTCAGTTTTGTGGAGCAACAAGTTGAGTTGAATCGTTAAGTGCTTTTCCTTCACGTTCGAATTTCGAAATGGAGCACCTAAGTGCCTACACCAACACATCTGTTCTTATCTTGCTGCAAATGCGGGTACCGTGAGAAAGTCGCTTTGTGGTGGCGTAGAGCGGAGACCTGTACAAATTCGTGATCGATCACTGCTCCATGAAGCTACTGGAGGACTTCCCCCAACCCCAAGGCTCACTGTTTCGATATCATGAGGCAGGCCAGGCCAGATACGAACTTCCCAAAGCTACTGTTATAAGACAACAGAGCTAAGAAGCTTTTACTGCATTTGCCTCGACAGGAATTACATGTTGGTGTCGACCAAGGCGGCCCGGGCTCTGGCTGGAGAGCCACCACTAGCATTAATTGTTTAAAAAACATATTGCAGAACCAGACTGAAAACGAGGATGCAAACAGCACACTGTGGCAAACTGTTGCACGCCGAACATTTCTCAAAAGCTGAGCTGGCGGCACACTTGATCTTCTCAACCAACGATTTCTGGCAGACTGAGTAGAAAATATACGAAAAAGGCCAAGTGATGTGCGCGTCGCACAATGAACAAAAGTGTGGTCCAGATGCTGATTGCATGATTATAGTGACTTTAGAATGCACAAACTTTACTGGGTCAGACCAACGATGGCAACTCTGCTCCTTACCAAAAACCAGATGATCTAAATCGCCGCATCTGGTGCTGCCTAGTGCTCACATCACAACTGACAGCATCGGCTGGTCCGATTCCTTCAGAGCGTAGGACTTCCTTGAAGACCCTGCTGCAGCTATCCACTGACTGCCCAGAAGGGCCATGTGATCCGTCTTCAGAAATGCCAGATTAGCTTCTGCCAAGAGAAGACGGACATCTTAAACATCCAGATAGGCTTTGGCCTTTCGAGAAAAAAAGAAAGCAAGTTGAACGTGTACCAGCCAGAATGCCTCCAGCATGCAGAGGGTCTGGAAGCTAGATGAAAAGATTGTGATAATTAATTATTGTTAAGTACGTACGTTATGTTTACGTTAAGATACATATCGTAAAGTGGAATAATAAAATATATAAGTAACGCAGGACGGATTTAAGGTGCCGTTAATAACAAATGTATATTATTGTACATATTCAAATCAACCCCTTCCCCCCTCCCGCACGGGAAATGTGTTTTTGATCAAATAAAACGAAATTGTTACAAAGACGCTTTTTATTACAACGGATACCGAGGTGCAGACTGTTCACTATATGCGGTTCAGGTTTTAAATTCAGTAGAATGACTTTTTGGAGCAAAAATAAAGTGACAAGCTGGGGGGCTAGGGCTTGGGCTGATGGCACCTGCAAAGTTTTGGTGCAAAACTATCAGCGGCCATCAGCCGTATCCTCCTAGATTTCCAGCTTGCCACTTTATTTTGCTCAAGTACGGGGTGTTTATAAGAATCTGTGATCGCGGCAGGCATGGGTCAGGCCGAAAAACGCAGTAACAGGCGCAATTGTAGTGATCGAAATCGGATTCCAAAGGCGATGCGATCACAGACATTTATAAACACCCCGTATATACATGATATATGAAATTCGATTCCTCTCCTACTGGGGGATGCCCCTTTGAGATATTTCCAAATCTATAGTACATTTAACGGGGGTTCCGAAATGAAGAAAATAATGGCCAAGCGCAGCAGTACTAAAGAGATTGGAATGAGAATGCCTACTGTCCACTGTCCAGTGGCCCCTGTGAAGTTGAACTTCCTTAGATGGACAATAATTTATGGAGTTGCACTGCACGAGACAAGACGCGCGTGAATGCACTGTGTTGGTAACTTATCTATTTCCTGTATGTATCTTCTTCATACACGCTTGCTGTTCAAGTGAGAATGAGCCACAGTGGGGGCGGACACTCAGTACTCAGTGACTTTCATTCCATTTTCTTCAGTACAGCCACGCTTGGCCATCATTTTCTTCAATGACCACCGCTACCTAACAGCATCAGCGAGGAGTCGCCATGCAGCGGTACTCCAGTGGGGGAGATGTTTTATTACAATAGGAGAAGAATAATTATGTGAAACAACCGTACGTTCGGAAAGCTAAGGGACAGTGTTGGGATTGTTCAAAAATTCAAGGACAGATTTTTTTGGCCACAAGTTTATCGCATGTTTGTACAGTCGGACGGGCCTCAAGAGTACCTCAGGTCGCTGGAACCCACTGTCAGGATCAGATTGATAGCTCATATTCAACAGGTGCTACGGGGAAGTAGGGGTACGGCTTACATGGATTGATCTAAGGGGTTTGTACTGTATAGTCTGGCGTATTCCTTATCGCCAGCGAAAGTAATATATCTCTTGAAAAAGTAAACCTGCACCCTGCTATCTAAATTAAACGTGAGAAGTGGTCGATAAGAGACAATAAGACATCGTCTCAAGCATGGTTGGGCGTGTTGCAGTTGCATGGCGACTCCTCGCTGATGCTGCTAGGTTAGCGGTGGTCATTGAAGAAAATGATGGTCAAGCGTGGCGGTACCTACAAAAGAAAATGGAATGAAAATCGCTGGGTAGAGAGTGTCCCCCACTGTATAGCTAATTCTCACTGAAACAGCAAGACGCTCATGTTCCACTCGCCACTACGTGTCTCGCACATAGACCATAGTGTCGCTTGTTAATGTTGTAGGTAAATTTCCAGCCTTCTACTAATTTTCTCGAAATTTATAGGATTTTTCAACCAAGTGACTGCACTATATTATCCCAAAAAGGACTTGACCTGGCTATCTTGCACTGAACTCTTCAGTTTTTCTTGCTGTTTCAGTGAGAATTAGCTATACAGTGGGGGACACTCTCTACCCAGCGATTTTCATTCCATTTTCTTTAGTAGGTACCGCCACGCTTGACTATCATTTTCTTCAATGACCACCGCTAACCTAGCAGCATCAGCGAGGAGTCGCCATGCAACTGTAACACGCCCAACCATGCTTGAGACGATGTGTTATTATCTCTTGTCGACCACTTCTCACGTTTAATTTAGATAGGGTGCAGGTTTACTTTTTCAAGAGATATTCGAGATTTCGATATTTTCGCTGGCAAGGAATACGTCAGATTGTGTAGTAAGACGAGATGATATTCAACAAATGTTTGAATTGGAAGATAAGAAAACACTGATAATGGCAGAGCAGCGGTATCCCAGGATGTGTTATGGGGCGACTGATGAGAGAATAACTTGAAAAGAATGATGCCTATGGCAGATTTATTTGGGAACTGCAGGTGGGGGAGATGTTTTATTACAATATAGGAGAAGCATAATTATGTGAAACAACCATACGTTCGGATAGTAAGGGGCAGTGCAGGGGTTGTTCATAAATTCAGGGACAGATTTTTTTTAAGAAGACCTCGTACGGGCATTTTTCGGCAGGTATTCACAAGTCTACCGGCCAACCATATGCTTGAGACGATGTCTTATTGTCTCTTGTCGACCACTTCTCACGTTTAATTTAGATAGCAGGGTGCAGGTTTACTTTTTAAAGAGATATATTACTTTCGCTGGCGATAAGGAATACGCCAGACTATACAGTACAAACAGTACAAATCCCTTAGATCAATCCATGTAAGCCGTACCCCTACTTCCCCGTAGCACCTGTTGAATATGAGCTATCAATCTGATCCTGACAGTGGGTTCCAGCGACCTGAGGTACTTTTGAGGCCCGTCCGACTGTACAAACATGCGATAAACTTGTGGCCAAAAAAATCTGTCCCTGAATTTTTGAACAATCCCAACACTGTCCCTTAGCTTTCCGAACGTACGGTTGTTTTACATAATTATTCTTCTTCTATTGTAATAAAACATCTCCCCCACTGGAGTACCGCTGCATGGCGACTCCTCGCTGATGCTGTTAGGTAGCGGTGGTCATTGAAGAAAATGATGGCCAAGCGTGGCTGTACTGAAGAAAATGGAATGAAAGTCACTGAGTACTGAGTGTCCGCCCCCACTGTGGCTTATTCTCACTTGAACAGCTAGCGTGTATGAAGAAGATACATACAGGAAATAGATAAGTTACCCAACACAGTGCATTCACGCGCGTCTTGTCTCGTGCAGTGCAACTCCATAAATTATTGTCCATCTAAGGAAGTTCAACTTCACATTCTAATCTCTTTAGTACTGCCGCGCTTGACCATTATTTTCTTCATTCCGGAACCCCCGTAAAATGTACTATAGATTTGGAAATATCTCAAAGGGGCATCCCCCAGTAGGAGAGGAATCGAATTTCGGGACCCCAGTAGCGAAGTCCTCTCGTATTATTTGTGCGGCAGAACGGTGTAGCGAAGTTTTCTCTTCCCCTGGTCTCGTATCCATGCCGGTCGCCATTTTTTGCAAAAAAAAAGGTTTTGGTGGACGTATCCTGAGAGTATTGCGAATGAAAAGACTACTCAAGGTAAGTATTCTGTACTCTTTAAAGAGTTCCCTACAACTTGTTCTGCTCTTCACTCCTACCAACGCTCTGACCGCCTGTTTTTGTAGACCGAAGACTCTTCCGACCTCCGCCGATGTACCCCAGAAAAGCACGCCATACTGGAGGACGGACTGTACTCTAGCCTCTAGCAAAGTACAGCGATCTTGCGGCCTGGTAACTTTCCGAACGTACGGTTGTTTCACATAATTATTCTTCTCCTATTGTAATAAAACATCTCCCCCACCTTCAGTTTCCAAATAAATCTGCCATGTCATTGTTTTTAAGTTGTCTCAGTCGCCTATAGCACATCTTGGGATACTGCTGTTCTGGCATTATTATCAGTATTTTCTTCAACCAATTCAAACAGTTTTTGAATATTAGCAAACTCAAGTCTTTACTAGACCTGTTTCCAGTCAAACAATATAATCTGGCGTATTCCTTGCTAACAAAAGTAATCTCTTGAAAAAATAAACCTGCACGACCCCTCTCTAATGAATTAAACGTGAAAAGTGGTGACAAGAGACATCGTCTCAAGCATGGTTGGGCATGCTGGCATGGCGACTCCTCGCTGATGCTGCTAGGTAGCGGTGGTCATTGAAGAAAATGATGGCCAAGCGTGGCTGTACTGAAGAAAATGGAATGAAAGTCACTGAGTAGTTGGTGTCCGCCCTCATCATGGCTCATTCTCACTTGAACAGCAAGCGTGTATGAAGAAGATACATACAGGAAATAGATAAGTTACCAACACAGTGCATTCACGCGCGTATTGTCTCGTGCAGTGCAACTCCATAAATTATTGTCCATCTAAGGAAGTTCAACTTCACAGGGGCCACTGGGCAGTGGACAGTAGGCATTCTCATTCCAATCTCTTTAGTACTGCCGCGCTTGGCCATTATTTTCTTCATTTCGGAACCCCCGTTAAATGTACTATAGATTTGGGAATATCTCAAAGGGGCATCCCCCATTCGGAGAGGAATCAAGTTTCATATATCATGTATATACTTGAGCAAAATAAAGTGGCAAGCTGGAAATCTAGGAGGATACGGCTGATGCCCGCTGATAGTTTCGCACCAAAACTTTGCAGGTCCCACAGCCCAAGCCCTAGCCCCCCAGCTTGTCACTTTATTTTTGCTCCAAAAAGTCATTCTACTGAATTTAAAACCCGAACGGCATATAGTGAACAGTCTGCACCTCGGTGTCCGTTGGAATAAAAAGCGACATTGTAACAATTTCGTTTAATTTGATTAAAAACACATTTCCCGTGCGGAAGGGGGGGAAGGGGTTGATTTGAATATGTACAATAATATACATTTGTTATTGACGGCACCTCAAATTCGTCCTGCATTACTTATATATTTTATTATTCCACTTTACGATATGTATCTTAACGTAAACATAACGTACGTACTTAACAATAATTAATTATCACAATCTTTTCATCTAGCTTCCAGACCCTCTGCATGCTGGAGGCATTCTGGCTGGTACACGTTCAACTTGCTTTCTTTTTTTCTCGAAAGGCCAAAGCCTATCTGGATGTTTAAGATGTCCGTCTTCTCTTGGCAGAAGCTAATCTGGCATTTCGGAAGACGGACCACATGGCCCTTCTGGGCAGTCAGTGGATAGCTGCAGCAGGGTCTTCAAGGAAGTCCTACGCTCTGGAGGAATCGGACCAGCCGATGCTGTCAGTTGTGATGTGAGCACTAGGCAGCACCAGATGCGGCGATTTAGATCATCTGGTTTTTGGCAAGGAGCAGAGTTGCCATCGTTGGTCTGACCCAGTAGAAGTTTGTGCATTCTAAAGTCACTATAATCATGCAATCAGCATCTGGACCACACTTTTGTTCATTGTGCGACGCGCACATCACTTGGCTTTTTTCATATATTTTCTACTCAGTCTGCCAGAAATCGTTGGTTGAGAAGATCAAGTGTGCCGCCAGCTCAGCTTTTGAGAAATGTTCGGCGTGCAACAGTTTGCCACAGTGTGCTGTTTGCATCCTCGTTTTCAGTCTGGTTCTGCAATATGTTTTTTAAACAATTAATGCTAGTGGTGGCTCTCCAGCCAGAGCCCGGGCCGCCTTGGTCGACACCAACATGTAATTCCTGTCGAGGCAAATGCAGTAAAAGCTTCTTAGCTCTGTTGTCTTATAACAGTAGCTTTGGGAAGTTCGTATCTGGCCTGGCCTGCCTCATGATATCGAAACAGTGAGCCTTGGGGTTGGGGGAAGTCCTCCAGTAGCTTCATGGAGCAGTGATCGATCACGAATTTGTACAGGTCTCCGCTCTACGCCACCACAAAGCGACTTTCTCACGGTACCCGCATTTGCAGCAAGATAAGAACAGATGTGTTGGTGTAGGCACTTAGGTGCTCCATTTCGAAATTCGAACGTGAAGGAAAAGCACTTAACGATTCAACTCAACTTGTTGCTCCACAAAACTGAAAACTGTTGCTTAACTCCAGATTTCGTAAAATCTTCGACCAAACGAAGACACAATACATAATTTACAATCAATATCATCTACCAGCAGTGAAAGCATGAGGAAAAGCAGCGAAAACAACCAAATACCTCCGATTTCCCCAAGAAATGCAAAAGTTTCAATTTGAGGTTGACAGTTGTAATTTGACTTTCACGTCACGTAGCAGATTGACATATGAGCTTCTGCTACGCCTGGCAAGGGGCAGCACCAGTTCCTCCAGTGGTCGGGTTGCATACCCTCGTGGCCCACGCCCTATACGCAAAGTGACTTGCACCGGCCCAGGTCCGCTCGCAGCAAAACGTATGAAAACGTGCGCACCGATGCGCATACGTAAAGAAACGATGGCTCACAAATTGGAATTTACAGAAATCGCAAACTTGCGAACGTTTCTTAAAGTTGCGAAGAGTAGAAAATTGGCCCCCAGGTATTTTAGGTGCTATTCAAGTCGAAGCGTGAACTAATTTATGGTCGGCCAAATTTTTCATAAAACGACAGTAAAGAGTGTCTGCTATAACATACCAAAAGTCCCCTAAGATCCCGTGTCGGCGTCCCCCTTTTTGGGGCGTTTTTCCTAAAATATGACAGTTACGTTCTCTAAGTATAACACACAGATATTGGGACGGGCGCCTGTCACCCGGAATAGCTCAGTGGCAAAGGCTCTGGCTTTCCGATTGATGGATCGCTAGTTCGATTCTCCTCCAGGACACAATTTTTTTTTTCGTGAAAGTGATTTTTTCCTTCTCCTAAAAATTACCCAAGGGATGAGAGTGCTTATTTTGAAGCATTTTCGACTTTTTTCTCAAGAAAATGGATCTATTGATACGAGTTCTGGACACATAATAAACAATAAGCTGTGATGCCCTCGGTGATGTCATCATGGCTTTTTCATCACATTTTTCAACTCATAAAATGTAGTTACCTGCTATTGCGAAATTGTATTTAGGTATTTTCAATAATAATGCAGGACGAGCATTTCCACTTGTCCTCTAGCTTGTGTGTCCAGAACTCGTATAATTAGATTCATTTTCTTGAGAAAAAAGTCGAAAATGCTTCAAAATAAGCACTCTGATCCCTTGAATAATTTTTAGGAGAAGGAAAAAATCACTTTCACGAAAAAAAAATTGTGTCCTGGAGGAGAATCGAACTAGCGATCCATCAATCGGAAAGCCAGAGCCTTTGCCACTGAGCTATTCCGGGTGACAGGCGCATGTCCCAATATCTGTGTGTTATACTTATAACGTAACTGTCATATTTCAGAAAAACGCCCCAAAAAGGGGGACGCCGACACGGGATCTTAGGGGACTTTTGGTATGTTATAGCAGACACTCTTTACTGTCGTTTTATGAAAAATTTGGCCGACCATAAATTAGTTCATGCTGAAACACGATAGTACCTGGGCTACTAGGCAACAAATTGCTTAGAATCGTCTATTGAGCAAGCCTGCTGAGAGATATCTTCTAAAAAAAATCCTATCTTGACTATTTCACTAACTTCTAATCCGGGAAATTCGAAAACTGTTCCGAGGTAAGTCATCATTCTCCATTATTTTGTTATCGGTTGTTGATAAAAAAAATTTTAGCTCAAACGGGGGTTCATTAAAATTTTAACAATTATGATCTGCTTTATTCACCACCCTGTAGAAACTTTATGTGCAGCTTTTCAGGTGATCTTTGAACATGGTAGATAGCCAAAAAATTAGGCAATCGAGAAGTGAAAACCGAATTGCAAATGTCCGTGACAATCAAAAGTTATGTTGACTCAAATTTGGGGGAAAATTTCTGTTGCGACACTTATTTTGTTGAGCACTTTATATGAAAAAATATTAGTATTGATCAATCTGGGTGGTCAGAGAAACAATGCTGTTTCTGAAAAAAATATAATTTTTGAAAGTTTTAATTCTTGAAAATTTGAAATACATACACATTTTTTTTATAAACCCATTTAAAATTACCCTTATTCATGTAATTATCATTTATCCACTGGTTTTTATAAAATCTATCTTTACAGAAGAACACGAAAATGACGTCTCAATTTGAACGTAATTTTCTCCCGGTCGTAGGGAAAATAGTGTACGTAACTCGCCGCTACCTGACCTGACCTGACCTGACCTGACCTGACCTTTTTTTTTTTTTTTTTTTAACTCCCCTGCCATTCTGGCAGGGGCGGAGGGGAAATCGCTTGACACCCGGCGATGGATCTATTCGCCGGGTAGTGCCGGGCGCCAAACCGGCTAAAAACCCTCCGAAGACCCAGTGGTTAACCCGCCCCTTGGAACTGTTCAACACTTGCTTCAGGGGGCGGTTGGTCTTATATGCCTCTTCGTAGGTCATCATGAATTATAGCTGTTCCGCTCTTTCATCCGACAGTTTCTGCTTTAGGACGTTCTCGCAAAATTTCGTGATCTTGTTCCAGTTCTTGTCGCTTTCTATCATATTGTCGATCATACTTTCCGTCGATAGCCGGATCCCTGTCTCGTTCTCAAGTTGAACTCTCTCGTTGTGCCATCTGTCGCATACTATCAGAGTATGTTCAGCATCGTCAACTTCTGCGCCACAGTATATACACTGTGACGTTTCAATCTTCTTGAGCTTGTCGCATCGGTATTCGGCAAAAGATCCGTGACCCGTGAGCATCTGTGCAGTCCAATGGTCGACATGCCCATGTTTTCTGCTTGTCCATTTTCTCAGATCCTTGATCAACTTCTTTGTCCATTTTCCCTTCTCGCTGATGAACCATTTGGTTTGCCACTTCTCTAAGGAGGTCATTCTTGCCTCTTCTTTGTTCATATCACTCTGGGATATATTTCGTCTCTCTTCCGCAGCTATATCCCATGGGATCAAGCCTGCTATGATCAGAGCTGCATCCGTTGACACTGTTGAATATGCGCTTGTGATTCTTAGGGCCATCTTTCTCTGCAGCGCCAGCATTCTCTCCATGTTTCGCTTGATACGGAGGGCATCCGCCCATACCTCCGCTCCATATAATATCTGTGACGTGACCACGCCAGATATTACTCTTCTTTTCAGTGATGTGGGTCCTCGAATGTTTGGCATGACTGCCTGCAGATTTTTCACTGTTCTCTGTGCCTTCTCGATTGACTTTGTCACGTGGGTGGTGAAAGTCATGTGTCTATCGATTGTTATCCCCAGATACTTGACTTTTGTTTTAGGCTTGATTTCCTTGTTATCCAGGATAAAAGTGATTTCTCCGGTTTTTCTGTATCCTGCCACCACCATGGCCTCAGTCTTCTCCGGTACTAGGGTCAGTCCTTTAAGCGTCATCCAATCGCTGATCAGTTTCAGGGCATCGTTCACTACTTTCTCTAACTCGTTTCCATCTTTTGCTGTAGCCAGAATGGCTAGGTCATCTGCGAAGGCCACTGCCTCCACTGCTTCAGGGAACGGAAGTCTCAAAACCCCGTCGTACGCTGCGTTCCAAAGTGTTGGTCCCTTAACAGACCCCTGTGGCACTCCCGCCGACATTTTTTTGGTGACTCCGTGAACCTTAACCTCCCGATCCCTGAGATATTGGTCAATGATTCGGCGTAGATAGTTCGGCAATCCCAGTGTCTCTGTTGCCTCAATCACGGAGGTCCATTTGACACTATTGAAGGCGTTCTTCACATCCAGCAATACTACGGCGCAGGTTTGCGACAGCCCATTTTTCTTTAGATATTTGCATACGTGTTCTATTGCCTGCATAGTCGACTTTTTTGGTCTGAAACCAAATTGCCGTGGATGCAACTTTTCTTCGATCACTTCCGTGATCCTATTTGTGATTATCCTCTCATAAATTTTTGCCAATGTACTTATCAGGCAGATAGGTCGAAAAGCTCCTCTGTCTCCCGCTTCTTTTCCTGGTTTTCTCAATAGAATTACCGACGCTGCTTTCCAGAGTGCTGGAAATGTCGCCTTCTGCAGTAGGACGTTGTACAAATTCACGAAGTAATCAGGACATAGCTCTATCGCTAGCTTTGTCGCTTCCGGCGTTATGTGGTCAATGCCTGGTGCCTTCCCATTCTTCAGTTTCTTGCATGCGCGCGTGAGTTCATCTCTGGTTATTGGTGGTATTGCTTCGTTTGGGTCCCCCTCTATCGTGCCTCTTCTCATCTGATGTGATGGAAAAAGTTCGTTCAGGACGGCAATAGTGTCTTCTCTACTCAGTGGCTCACAGGGTGGCTCTACGTCCATGCGTTTCGAAGCAATCTGATATGCGTCGCCCCATGGGTTTGCATCGAGCTCTTCACAAAGCTTTTTCCACCTTTTCGCTTTTTCCTTTTGTATTTTGCCACGCAGCACTTTTCTGGCATATTTATATTCAGATTCTGCCTGGTCGATCTCGTCCCCATGTTCTTTTATTCTTCTCAGCCTGGTCAGATGTCGTTTGGCTCTTTTGGTGAGTTTACATGATTCGTTGATTTCGTCGTTCCACCAATAGACTTTCTTCGTTCGTGGGTTAAACTTTATTTTCGCTCTTCTCATAGCTCTTTGTAGCAGCCTGGTGCAGCATTCCGGGCTCACAGGTATCACTCCTTCAGCGAAGTTCGATTGGATTTCTTCTTTCAGCCTAACTGTGTCGTACGTTTTCCTGATTTTTTTTTTTGGTGCCCTGCGAGGACATCCGATCTCAAAGATGATGTAATTGTGGTCGCTCATGCTCTCTTCTTTGTCTAAGACCTCCCAGTTTTGAACTGTTTGAATCAGGTCGCGCGTGCACAAAGTCAGGTCTAGGAAAGATTCCGCTCCTCGAGTGTTTCTCCATGTTGGGACTCGTCCGTCGTTCAATAGGTAAAGATCGTGAGCAGCGATCCAGTCGGCTACTGCATCTCCCTTGGCGCTTGTGTCTGAAGAACCCCAAATTGTGTTGCGCGCGTTGAAGTCGCCGGTTATGATTGTTTTTCCGTTGAAGGCGTGCAGAAGTGTGCCGACCTCATCCAAAGTTATGCGCATCACGTCCAGTCCCACATTGGGAGAGATATAGCAGCTGAATATTCTTATTCCTTCTATCTCGGTCCAGGTGAAACCTTGTCCGTGGCCGTGCTTGGTTCTTGGTAGTGATATTCCCGTGCGTATCGCCGTGTTCCTGTCATCGTCAGTATAAAATTCTTTCTTGCTCGCCAAAGATTTGTTGGCGAGCAAATCTGACCTGACCTGACCTGACCTGACCTGACCTGAGTTAAGTCAGTATGTGATATTTCCGCATGAGAAAAAAATCTTTTCAAAATCAAGAAAAACTAGACGTTTGCCAAGATGCCAAGGGAATTATTTCTTTTTAACCGCGAAGAATCGCACTGGCGTGGCAGTAACTGCTATCAAGGGCTTCACTACAGTCATATAGTTTCATTGCGGTAAGTCAGACGGCGATGCAAAATAGATTATTGAAAAGTGGCTCTTTTTGGGTCCTTCGGCACCAACTTTTCAATGTGGAGGACCGAGCGGCGGCTTACTGAATTCGAAAACTCAGTATGTTAATCGGGATACAAAACCGTACCAGACGGCAAATTTTCGACTCTCCGCGACCTTTTGCAAGGTAGAACCTACCCATTGCCTGGACTAGTATTCCCCTGGATGCGATTGAGTGAGTTACTACTTACCTGACAGATTTTGATCAGTGAAGTTGTAATATAAAAACTTAAATTTTGAACAGGGTTTATAACAATTAACAACGGTGAAGAAGGAGGATTCTCTGAATGATGCAATGAGTTTTTAGGGACGTAAGTACGGAGTGATCAAACAGATTTCTCCTCTCAAGGTAGACCTTGATGTTCTCGCTTGATATGTCTTTTCGCCAGATTCTCAGTAATCAAAGGCGACTTGAGAAGAAATTGATTCGATCACTCCTTGATTTGAATTTGCTGAATGCTAAATACAAAAAAATTTAAAAATGCTACTCCAAATCATTGTTTTGTTTTTTGTATTATTATAAGCATTATTATTATTATCTCGAAAAAATTTTCGCCTGCAGCGCCATTCAGCTCGCCTCGCTCGCACCTTGACATTTTCTTCTCACTATTTTTAGTCAGACATTCTTATGTTCCGAAATTGGTTTTCAAAAATCTGGCAACTCTACTTGAGAAACGTATCCGATCACTTGTTATACGTAGTCATCACTCATCAATATGTTCTTAATAGACCATATCAAAAATTCAATGCGAGAGAGAAATAACCACATGTTCCTGATTGTTGTAACAATGAAGAACATGTGGTTGTCTCCCTCCCGCTTTGAATTTTTAATATGGTCTATTTGTTCGAAAAATGTTCTATACAGGTGTCCCAGGTAAAACAACCAAGCGCGATTTTTTCAGAAAATATCAAGGCAACAAACATTTTTTTTTTAATTGGGGGAAAGCCTGATCTTTTAGCTTCCTTTTAAGGGGGCACCGATGCTTGTAGGTGTTCTAGTTCCCAAGAAAATGCAATTTGATTTGGGCGAGTCACAAGAATTCGAAAATTCATGAGTTCATGACTGACAAAACAAAACACTTCAGATGAAAAAAATCCTATTTCTCTGGGCTTTCGTTTGGTTTTATGATTCGGTAGCCACTTTGTAATCAATTTCACGGTTTTTCTATTAGAGTGAGCTATGGAAATTGACACTTGTGTTGGAAATAATGCGTTTGATTTTTTCCAACATGAATGTCAATTTCCCTAGGTCACTCTAATAGAAAAAGCCGAGAAATGTATCATTTCAATTTCGGTGGGGGTATTTCGAATTCAAAAGTACCGCGGAAAAGTCAAGCTTCGTTTAGCTGGATAGGGTGGCGCCACATGTCGCTTTGTTGCTCGTTCTGACGCAGAATTGACTTCTCTCTGGCTGCCACAGAGCGTCCAAAATGGCGGTCGAGCGTTGAAAGTAGTAATTTGTGTAAGTGTAAAATAAATCTTAATAAACTACAGTCAACCATTTCGATCGAATCCACAGCAAAAAATGTAAGTTGCCAGTGGATGTCTTGAGTAGCTCCTATAGTTCCTATCAAAATCTCATTTTTGTGCTGTTTTAGGTTAGAATTACACGAAATGATCGGCACGTACAACTGTTCGCAATGTTCGCATCGGACTGAATCCGCCTTCCAACTCGCCCACCACATCCAGAGGAACCACAAAAATATTTACGCAGCCGAATTGTACCACGCCATCGTCGAACCGCAACAGTTCTCTTGCCTCTGTTGCGACTACAAAAGCTACTATCATTTCGAGTTGTACGAACACTGCAAACAAGCGCATAGTCTAGGGACGACGGAAAACAATGAGAATGCGTCATTTCGCGAAGAAATTGAACGGTATCGGTGCAATCGGTGCAGATACAAGTCGGATTCGAGCTTATCTCTGATAACACACCACTACTTATGTGGAAATGAGTCGTCAGGGAATCCACAACAAATCACAAACATAACCGTAAGAGATATTGCAGTGGAAGAATCGCGCATTTCGACCCATTCAAGTGGAAGAATCGACAAGCATAATTGCAACCATTGTTCGTACCAAACTAGAACAAAAGAAATCAAATGGTTCCTGTGCAACCATTGTTCGTATCGATGTGAAGTTCAATCAAGTTTGAAAACGCACATGTTGAAACACACTGCGAATGAAGAAATCACATGGTCACAGTGCAAACATTGTTTGTACCGAGCTAAATGGAAGACTGATTCGAATAGGCACATGTTGAAGCATGCTCCAAATGAAGAAATCAACTGGTTCCAGTGCAACCATTGCTCGTACCGAGGTAAAATGAAGTCATATTTGAGAAAGCACATCAAAAATAAACATAATGCGAACGACAAAATCAAAAGGTTCCAGTGCAATCATTGTCCATACCGAGCTGAAAAAAAGTCATCATTGAAACGGCACATCATAAATGAACATACAGCGAATGGAGAAACCAACTGGTTTCAGTGTATCCATTGTTCGTACCGAAGTAAAGAAAAGTCATTATTGAAACAACATATTATAAATAAACACACTGCAAATGAAAAAATCAACTGGTACCAGTGCGACCATTGTTCGTACAGAGCTAAACAACAGTCAAATTTGACAGCGCACATGTTGCAACATGCTGCGAATGAAGAAATCAACTGGTTCCAGTGCAACCATTGTTCGTATCGAGCTAAACAGAAGAGATATTTGAAAATTCACATGTTGACACATACTGCGGATGAAAAAATCAACTGGTTTCAGTGCAACCATTGTCCGTACCGAGCCAAACGAACGTCAGATTTGAAAACGCACATGTTGCGACATGCTGCGAATGAAGAAATCAACTGGTTTCAGTGCAACCATTGTCCGTACCGAGCCAAACGAACGTCAAATTTGAAAATACACATGTTGGAACACGTTGCGAATGAAGAAGTCAACTGGTTTCAGTGCAACCATTGTTCGTATCGAGCTAAACAGAAGAGATATTTGAAAATTCACATGTTTACACATACTGCGGATGAAGAAATCAACTGGTTTCAGTGCAACCATTGTCCGTACCGAGCCGAACGAACGTCAAATTTGAAAAGGCACATGTTGAAACACGCTGCGAATGTAGAAGTCAACTGGTTTCAGTGCAACCATTGTCCGTACCGAGCCAACCGAACGTCAAATTTGAAAAGGCACATGTTGAAACACGCTGCGAATGAAGAAGTCAACTGGTTTCAGTGCAACCATTGTTCGTACAGAGCTAAGCAAAAGTCTTATTTGAAAACGCACATGTTGAAACATGCTGCGAATGAAGTAGGGGAAACCGATGATTAAGAAAAAATTGAAGTGATTTTATGGAAATATCAAAAGTCCATATGCTGGCATACTTCAGCCGTTCCTTTGATGGCATAGGTGTTATGTCATCAGACATGAGTCCTTGACTACTTGGAAAATTGGAACGGTTTCTCCTTGTCCATTCGCGGTATTATGTCAAAAAATTTCATTCGCAAACTTTCTGGGTGAAGTTTTTTCAAAATTTCTTGTTTTCAGAGGAAAAATTCCAAGTGTTTTTCTCTTATATCCTGTTTCCGCCAACTGACAGGTTGACTTTGTCCAGCTGGTTTAATTTTCAATAATTAAACCTCCGAAGGACCGATTTAAACGATCGAAAATAAATACGAAAAAATACGACAAAAAAGAACAAAGTGACCTCCACAATTAGTGCAAACGAGGACTTACCGATGAGATGTTGTTTCAGCCGTAAGATCACTTTTAAAGTTCTTTGATCACATGATTACGATTAGGTACCGATGGATGCACCTTACACGTTTCTATTAAGACACGAGTTGTTTTGTGTTTCACGACTGGGTGGCAAGTGGCAAGTCTTTTCTCGTTCCTTTTCAGACGAGAGCCAAGGGTAGTTTTTTCCACACGTGTTGTGTGAGTGACCATTGCCGAACGAAGGGATAGGTCCAAACGAAATACACATATTGTGAAGGCAAAGTTACAAATTAAACTATTTATATCTACTAGAATCTAACGCGAATATATATATGCAATTACCATACGAAAACTATATACAAAAAATATAAATCAAACAATAAACCTTAAACTAGGTACGATCGGTACCGAACATATCCCTTTTTGGTCCTACCTCGGCTCCTATCATCGATTTCCATTCTCTTATTATAAAATTGTCAATTTAACCCGTTTGTATCAATTCAAAAGTAGAAACACCTCAAAATGACTCCATTTTTCACGATATGCCATCATAGGAAGGATAGTGCCTATGATGGAATACTTTCGATTTTTTATATCTTTTTTTTTACTCAAAACTACAAAATTAAGTCTAACTTCTAATTCATTTTCAAAATATATCTATAATTTTTCATTGGAATAGCTTATGTCATCTACACAGCAAGATGCATGAAAAGCCAACCTGCGTGGCTTCCTCCTTCCACGCAACAATATTATAAATATTAGTACTTACTTAGTAATATGCAAGTAGAGATGTAGAGAGTCAGTAGTAGTGTAGCTTCCATAACGCATTGATCTATCTTAAATATAGTTATTTGTATTAAATTGAAGTAGTACATTTTTTAAAAACATAACTACGGTTCGCAGTGAGATTTTTAGGGAAAGTTTTTTTTGGATGGGTGGGTATCCGTCTCGCGTAAATAACACCCTGTAGGTACCTATTCATCAAAAAATATTCGTGCTTTTATTATCTTTTCAAATTTGGCGCTCAAAGTGTCTTCCGCGAAGTAAGTCGTGCTGCCCAGAGAGTAGTTATATGAGAGTATTCGAATCATAGGAGCGACTGGAAAACAAACGCCACCTGCGCGAACTGGGCATACGCTGTAACGTCAACGCGTTCACGCGCATCTTCAGTCATTTCTGACAGACAGCAACTTCAAAAATCATAACCTTCGAAAGTAACTGACGTGTTGACACGTACAGTTGTTCGCAATGTTCGCATCGGACTGAATCCGCCTTCCAAGTCACCCGCCACGTCCAGAGGAACCATAAAAATGTTTATGCAGCCGAATTGTACCACGCCATCGTCGAACCGCAACAATTCTCTTGCCTTTGCTGCGACTACAAAAGCTACTATCATTTCGAGTTGTATGAACACTGCAAACAAGCGCATAGTCTCTCTAGGGACGACGGAAAACAATGAGAAAGCGACATTTCGCGGAGAAATTGAAAGGTATCGGTGCACATACAAGTCGGATTCGAGCTTATCTCTGTTAACACACCACTATTAATGTGGAGATGAGCCGTCAGGGAATCCACAACAAATCGCAAGAATAACCGTAAGAGATATTGCAGTGAAAGAATTGCACATTTCACCTCATTCAGGTAGAAGAATTGACAAGCCTAATTGCAACCATTGTTCGTACCAAACTAGAATAGAAGAAATCAAGTGGTTCCTGTGCAACCAGTGTTCATATCGATGTAAATATAAATCAAGCTTGGAGAGGCACCTGTTGAAACATGCTGCGAATGAAGAAATCGAGGAAGAAATCGACTGGTTCCAGTGCAATCAGTGTCCGTACCGAGCTAAACATGGAGCATCATTGAAAATACACAAGTTGAAACATACTGCGAATGAGGAAATCAACTGGTTCCAGTGCAACTGTTGTTCGTACCGAACTATAAAAAAGTCCCACTTATATGGGCACATATTGAATCATGCTGCGAATAAAGAAATAAACTGGTGCCAGTGCAACCATTGTTCATACCGAGCTAGAGGAACGTCATCACTGAAGCAACACAATATAAATAAACACACTGCGAATGAAGAAATCGAATGGTTCCAGTGCAACCATTGTTCGTTTCGATCTAAACAGAAACCAAGTTTGAAAAGGCACATGGTGAGGCATTCTGCGAATGAAGAGATCAACTGGTTCCAGTGCAATCATTGTTCGTACCGAGCTAAAGAAAATTCAAAATTGTAAAGGCACATGGTGAAGCATTCTGCTATTGAAGAAATAAACTGGTTCCAGTGCAATAATTGTTCATACCAGGCTAAAGAAAAGTCATCATTGAAACAACACATCATAAATAAACACACTGCGGATGAAGAAATCAAATGGTTCCAGTGCTCCCATCTCCATCGGATGATTCACTCCTACCGTGACGTCGAAACTCGCTGTGACATCCTTTATACCACTGTTTCGGCTATTAAGGAGATATACAGGTGTCAGCATGACGACTGACACTTCATTGAGGCCAGTTTGTTCTTTTTTCCCAACTTCAGGATTTCACACATTCTATAAATAGAACTTTGCTCCTGTTGGATGTGCTTCAAATAATAATAACATTAATAATACCAAGAATAATACTAATAATAATTATCTGTCACGGCCACGGGGCACGTGGCCGACTTCAATAATGTGCGTCAGTCAGATTGGCAGTGTGTCAGTCTGTCAGTCGGTGTCGGTGTGTGAAATCCACTGGAGTCACAAAGTATCAAGTATAGTTGACATTATTTTGACGTTGCCCCGAATCTGCCGTTCGACTTGTGCTGTGACGTCACGTGGGAATGGTCCATTAGTGATGACGTTAGTTGGTGTAGTGTAGATAAGGGCGCCGTTGCCCTGGCAACCTGTAGATGCAAACCCAAAATTGCAGTTGACTTTGACATCATTTGTCATTTGATAATAAACGGTTTTGCGGGCTGTGAAATGAGCAAAATGTATCAGTGGCCGTTTCAGGTAAAAATCACCCATTTCTCAGCGAAACACCGTGCAAGAAAAATCAAATGCGGTTCAAATGTGTGGTCATAATGTCAAATGCCATTTCGGGTTTGTATCCATGTAGCCATGGCAATGACGCTATGGCCTACTCTGCGTCACACTGAATGAGCGTATTGTTTCGCATTTTGCTGACATCACTTGCGATTTGTTGTTCTTCTTCATCAACACAAAATTTTGATTCTTTGTTTTCAAATTTGGCGCTCAAACTGTCTCCCGCGCAGTTGGCCATGCTGTCACGTCCTGCTGTCAGCACGGGGGTGAAACTGCTGCCCAATGACAAGCAACACGCCAGCTTGGCGATGAGGGTGACATATTACACCCCGGGGCAAGGGGAAGGGTGACAGGTGACATTGCTGACATAAGTGACGTTTCTGCTGACATTCACTTGTCATTTTCTGCCGCCTCTTTCTTGGCGGTCATTCGCGTTAGCGGTTAGTTTTTTGCGACATGTAAAAGTGATCAAAGTGGCTGTGTCCTGCTGGTGTTCTAGAGGCGGGAATATAAGTGCAATATTAACAGGTAAAGGTTGGCTGGAATAGACGCTACGCCCTAAAATTAAAATATCTCTATTTTGTCCAGCTGTACGGCTACAATGAAGGGCAAGAAGAAGTATTACTGTAAGTTCCCCGCTTGCAAGAATTTCTATGCCGTGAAGGCAATGAACAAGACCTTCTTCCGTTTCCCCAAGAACCCTCAATTGCTACGGGAATGGAAGGACATTTGCCAGATAAGTGACGCTACTTACCGACCATCCTTTGTTGTTTGTGAGGATCATTTTTCACCGAGCTGTTTTGTGAATGAGGAGAAAATTCGGCTTGTTTGAGGCAGAATCTTACACAATTTCGAATTGTTTTTTTGGACAGCTATCGCATGATTTCATCAATTATTGTTAATAGTATAAACATGCTTTTTGATTATTGAAACAAAGTGTTGTTGTCTTTTGGATTATTGAATAATCTTCAATTAAGTAGGTACTCAATCAAGTAACCCTGGGTTGCACCAAAAAATAATAAATTTCACTAATCTCGTATTATGTTAATTGAGCTTTGGTGCAACCCAGGGTAAGTAGTTTATAATTAACATTCGGTGGGATTCTCTGTGACAGTTGTAACTTCCCACCTCACGGCAACATTTTGTGATAATCCTGGTCACCGGCCCCACTTTTGTGATACCCCCCCCCCCCCCTTCCCTACATTAAATTACTCAAGCTGTGATGCGTCTAATCACCCTAAGTCGTATTCCGTTGTGCCGTAGATTTTATTTTACCTCTACCTAAGTTATTCAAATCAATTACCCCTACCTCAACTTCACGTCGTGCTTACACCTCAAGCTTACTCTAGTAGTAACCTCACGTTCTTTCAAAGAGGGAATGAATTGAATAAATGTTGAAAAATAAACAAAGTCATTTAACCACACCTCAACTTTATTACAAATTAATCAATCATCGCCAACTTAATTAAATTCACCTTAATTATTCATTTTAAAATTTCCTGACGTGCTGACATTCAGCTAGCGTTCGGAATTGTTTTATTCAGTTTACAATCGGTTTCTGAAAGAAAAGTACATCCTAATACCGTGTGCAATCCTACGACGAATTTGTTCAACCCTTGCAAATTAATTCCGTTCTCATTCTTCCTAATTTTCAGAATTATGGGTGAAGCCATTTCCTAGTACACTTGAGCTCAATTTCCTGCCTAATTTATTTATCCTTTGTCCAGTTTTCAATTCAAACCTTCCTTCCCTTTTGCCCATTCACCCTGGTACGAAAAGAAATCTTTACTGTTCAATTGTACTTAGAGAGAGATTGTTGTTCACTGAGTTTTGTCTTGATCTTTCAAATTTATAGCTAATATTTTAATTATTGATCAAATAATTTACATTAAATTTGAGTGTTGACATTCCATAGATTTTATATCCTATCATTTTATAAACCAAAACAATTACTTCAAACTTATTTAAACAATAAGCATTTGATTACAATGGAAATCAGACTTGCCTAAATGTTTTCTTTTCACGTCACTGATGTACTACAAATCTATCACAGTGTTTTAGCACTTTTCTTAATTCATTCTTCTTGACAAATATTAGTTTTCTTCCAGCAAAATACACCCGTTGTGCTCGACTTTTACCACTCGAATCCCTTACCCCAGTCGCTGTTCTTGGACCGATCCTTATTTTCCCAAACCCCGTCTCCCGTCACAACCCTCTGGCCTACAAACGTCGATGCCTGTTGCCTGCATCCTATCTTCGCATTCCTTCTCCTATTTCTTTCCTTTCCGATATCGCCCGTAATGCTAATTTTATTCCTGAATAGTTAATTCCCTTTTATTTTATAATTTTAGGTCGTTCTACCACACAGTGAACGTTTCAATATTGGATTCAAGTAAAATGTCAGCCATAACGACCTAGAGGTCTAGTGCTCCGCTCCCATTTTCAATATTAAAACCTGGTGCTAGTGAATCAAATAAGGTATTTTCAATTTTTATTGCTCATTCCATTATTTTCTGTAATAGTTCTTAAGGAACTGCCAGTTTTCTCAGTAAACTAATTATTGTTATTATAAATCAGATTTTTGTTTCAGACAAGCCCTGCACAATAAGACGACCGATTTCATTATCGACTTCAAAGTTGACTACCTCGTTGACTACACTTCGAGTGCGTTTAGACTGAATTTTGGCATTTTATTTCATTTGTGATACTGATAATCTAAACGCACTTGAAGTAACGTCAACTTTAAAGTCAATTATGAAACTGGTCGTTGAAATAAATAAAATTCAGTAAAAACCGGGGGGGTGGGTCACGTTTGAATGACGCGCCAATTTTTAGTTCGGGCCATTTAATGCTCAGGTAGCGCTACGAACAGCTGTCACTTGTGTTTCTCTCAATCAACAGGGACCTTTCATTTCTCATATTAGCTATTCTCTGGCTGTCAGGAAGCGTTCAAAATGGCGGTTGAGCGTTGTCAGTAGTAATTTATGCAAGTCCAAAATAAAGCCCAGTAATTAGAGTTCACTGCTTCGACCGGATTCACAACACAAAATGTAAGTTGCTAGTTGATGTCTCGAACAGTTCACATCAAAGTCCTATTTTATGCTATTTTAGGTTAGAGCTACCCGAAATGGTTGACGCGTACAACTGTTCGCAATGTTCACATCGGACTCGATTCACCTTTCAACTCACCAATCACGTCCAGAGGAACCATAAAAATGTTTATGCAGCCGAACTGTACCATGCCATTGTCGAACCAGGACAGTTCCCTTGCATCTGCTGCGACTTCAAAAGCTACTATCAGTTCGAGTTGTACGAACATTGCAAACAAGTACATAGTCTGGGGACGACGGAAAACAATGAAAATGAGAAATTTCGCGAAGACATTGAAAGATATCCGTGTGATCGCTGCAGATACAAGTCGGATTCGAGCTTACCTCTAGCAACACACCACTATTTATGTGAAAATGAGCCGTCAGGGACGCAACAAATCACAGAAGAGGTCGAAGATATGGAGTCGCCAGATTTGGATAGGACTAGTGCAATGAGAACCGTCAGTGATACTGGAGTAATAGAGATGAAAGTGTTTAGGCATGAATCGAGTGGAAAAATCTATGAGTATATTTGCAATCATTGTTTGTACCGAACTAAATGGAAGTCACACTTGAAAAGGCACATCAAAAGTAAACACACTCCGGATGGAGAAATCAACTGGTTCCAATGCAACCATTGTTCTTACCGAGCCAAACATAAAACATCATTGGAAATACACAAGTTGAAACATACTGCGAATGAAGAAATTGACTGGTTCCAGTGCAAGCATTGTTCGTATCGAGCTAAACAGAAGAGATATTTGAAAATGCACATGTTGACACATGCTGGGAATTCAGACAGCATTTGGTTCCAGTGCAACCATTGTTTGTACCGAGCTAAAAGGAAGAAGAATTTGGATAGGCATATGTTGAAGCATGCTCCAGATGGAGAAATCAATTGGTTCCAGTGCAACCATTGTTCGTACCGAGCTAAACATAAAACATCATTGGAAATACACAAGTTTAAACATACTGCGAATGAAGAAATTGACTGGTTCCAGTGCAAGCATTGTTCGTATCGAGCTAAACAGAAGAGATATTTGAAAATTCACATGTTGACACATACTGCGGATGAAAAAATCATTTGGTTTCAGTGCAACCATTGTCCGTACCGAGCCAAACAAAAAGCATATTTGAAAACACACATGTTGCAACATGCTGCGAATGAAGATATCAGATGGTTCCAGTGCAACCATTGTTCATACCGAGCTAAAAGAAAGTGTGATCTGAATAAGCACATGTTGAAACATGCTGCGAAAGAGGAAATCAACTGGTTCCAGTGCAACCATTGTTCATACCGAGCTAAAAGAAAGTCTGATCTAAATAAGCACATGTTGCAACATGCTGCGAATGAAGAAATCAACTGGTTCCAATGCAACCATTGTTTATACCGAGCTAAACATAAGCATTGTTTGAACAAGCACATGAAGAAACATACTGCGAGTTGAGGATGATACATCTTGTTCGAGTGCAACCAGTGTTCGCACCGAACCAAAATCATATTTGATTAAGTGTGCACGCAATAAATAAACCTGATGCGAAACGTGGGTCACGGAAAGCAGTCCCCCGCTTCAAAATTTTGCAGGCCCGCGATGACCCGCTGCAGGAATTACTATTTTTTCTTGTGGCTTTTAGGATAATGTTCAACGGACTCGGGAGACCTTCACCAACAATTTTAAGCAGCATTGAAGTTTGGACACAATAAAATAAATAACTCCAATTTTTTAACGGCATGCCACTTATGCTCCCATGATAATACCCTCGATGCTCCCATGATAATACCCTCGATGACCCCCATAACTCATCCTACGCCAATGGTTCTTTTTTCTTCAAAACTAGGCAGGTTGGTACAGTGGCGGACCAAGGGAATTGGGGGCCCTGGGCGGAATTGTGAGATGCGGCCTCTAAAGAGTGTAAGTTGAGAATATGAAGGGGAGCCGGCAGACTTTTTGGCCCGCCCGGCCCCGCCGTGATTGAGCAAAAGCCTAAGAAACAAAAAAAAAGATGGTAACTTGACTATAAAACTAAGACTGAAACCGTTAATCAATCATATTCAAAGAAAATGTGCCACACAGTGGCGTAGTCAGAGCTTGAGGGCGAAGAGGGCAGAGCGATGGGCAAAGGCATCGACGAGAGCGCAAGTCGGCTAGAGGGAGCGCCGCAGGCGTTTTTTTTTAATAATAATAATAATGCTGATGATAATCGGTATATTTCATGATAAAGTTCTTTCCAGAAAAATGTTGCGCTTCTCGAAAATTTTCGCCAGAAAAATTTTCTGCATCGGTTTTGTAATGGTACGCCCCCCCCTCCCCCCAGTGACATTTTCACGTGTTTGGCCTGTGATCGTCGGAATCCTACGTTGTCCGTTTTTGTTCGCGTCCCAACCCTTTGATTCGCGTTTGTTCATGAGGTGAACGACCCGAGGGAGAAGAAGGTGGAGTTCAAGGTGGACTTCAATGAAAGACGCTCATTGCACAGAAAATTACATTTACTCAAAACAAATAAGTGCAAAGTGCAAAATTAGTCTTTTATGATTATTTTCTCAAAACACCTAACGTGTGACTGACAGAATGGGCAAAATGTACAAAATGGACAAAATGAACAATATGGACAATACGAACAAAATGTACAAAATGGACAAAACGGGCAAAAACAATAAAACAGATGGGAACAACACAACACAATATGTCAAACTGTCAAGTCAACGAAAAAGGAGAGTGACGGATTCGGAAAAGAGCACTCATGTGGAAGAACCCAGTCAAAGAAACCACTGAGTTAGGCTCAAAGAAGAAGGTTCTCAAACATGTTGTGACAAAATGTAAAACTCACTGAGACTTTGCTCTCCCTACCGCAACGCAGCAAATAACGCAAAGTAACGCAACACAAGGCAAAGTAACGCAAAGCAACGCAAAGTAACGCAAAGTAACGCAAAGCAACGCAAAGCAACGCAACGTAACGCATAATAACGCAAAACAAAAGGTCGCCACACTCACACAAACACAAAAAACAACAACTGAAGACACGTTAGTAGACAGGGCATAATAAACAAAACACTACAATACAACTACAAAATACAATAACTACACAATGGGGGATATCCTGTTGCGAACCTGTACTCGAGGACACTGTAAGAGAACCTATCCCACAAAATCTGACATTTGCCTCGTTACGCGAGTCGCAAGCGACTAAGTTGTAACCAATCGTCCGTATCTACCATGGCTGTCCCTGTCCCTCACCCTGGCAGGTAGCATCAAATCATCTCATCACAAACAAAGCAAAATAAATAAACATGACTCCCCAACAAAAAGTACCGTACAACCTGCTTGGACGGTAAAAGCCCTCTGACACATAGACAAAAGTAAACATTGTAAAAGTCAATTTTAGGTTGGGTAGAAGTGGTTGATAGTACAGGAACGACTTTCACGGTATTCAAGAAAATATTAGTAAAATAAATACATCAAGGCCCGATCATACTCGCAAGCGCCATTTGCAAAACCCAGTGAGTAATTATGATTATTAAACAAACAAAAGGGGACTATTTGAGAACCGGAATAGACGGAGGGCTCTGAATATTGACACAAAGATTATGACACATCATTTATTCCAGTCCAAAGCGGCATGCGTGCCTTTAAAATTATCTGAGCGTATGTTTTAATGAAGAGGACGTACTTTTAATTCAATTCGACAGTAAATTAGCAACTTAAACCAAGTAGTGTTCAAAAAAAAACGACAAACGAATACACAAGTAATTGGAAATACTACAAAAATTAATATTTACCTACAAAAGCACGCAAAAGGAACAACACTTGGACGCGACACATGTCTTCAAGAGCCCGTGTGCGTCTCCCCCAGCATCCGTTTCTCGATTTCTTCCTAGACTCTGCAGACGAACAGCCACCCTCATTTAAAGTAATAAAATCTCGTCGCTCGACCCATTTACAGTCTTAGGACGGGCGACACTATGGTCGAAAGTCCCAAATGTGTCCGCATCAAAACTGCCCGACCATGGGTTAACACAAGTTCGCATTTTTGTGCCTGTTTCGTTAAAAGGGGAATTTCTAAAACTTTGCGTGGCTTATAATAATTATACATTCTAATATGGTAAAATAAGGTGAAATCCCCCAGTTTATTGTGGGATCATCAATTTTAGTCAGATCTCTCCGGGATGTGGTTTCATATAATGTGCTTATGCTTCTGTTCAACGGGTTGGTAAAGTCACATTTATCCTATGGGATAATATTCTGGGGCTCCTCTGCACACATGAAAGATGTCTTACTTGTTCTGAAAAAAATTGTCAGAATTATATCTAGAGTCCATCCTCGGGCTTCTTGCAGGCCGTTATTCGCTAAAAACAAAATCTTGACTGTGATCAATTTGTATATTTTCAATCTTGTCGTTTTTATAAAAGAAAATGAGGAAGCATTCGTAAAGAGGAATGACATTCATAAATTTGATACTAGAAATAAAAATAAATTGCACCTACAATTCTCTCGACTTTCTCTGGGTCAATCCTGCCCCTCATATGTTGGAGTTAAGTGTTTCAACAAGATTTTGTCTTTGATGAGTGATCTTGACCGTGGTAGTAGCGTTTCGATTTTCAGGAAACGAACGCCCACTCAGCATAGCATGTCATGTTTCATAAATGAGATGATCTCAATCATGTCTCAAAATAACATCACAATGAACGGTACTTCCACATCTCTGTGATGTTCATCCGCGATGCTATACGATGTAGTGTCTGAGAGATGTTTCGAAATAAACTTAAATTGAACATCACACATGAGACATCTACCGGACATCACATTGTTACTGCTTTCAACTTGCCGAAGTGTAACATCTCACTGACGTCAATGAGATGTAGTCACTGAGAGATTTTTCAAATTTCGCGGGCTGTCATCGTCAAGCTCTGTGTGTCGGAAAATCTTTAATAAATGGTTTTGTCCTCTATTCCATGTGTGTGATGCCAGAACAGCCTTATGTCTTCATGTTTACGTGCTGTATAGATTGTAAAAATTAGTAAAAATAAGTGCGGAACCTCCTGTGACATAAAACTATGTTGAAAAGTGGTGAAAAATGTATTTTTATTTAAAATGTTCAGTGTGAGGCCTTGCGGGCCCTCTTTATGTCTTCAAGTGTCGTTCGGAACAACTTTTGTGTCTTGTTGTGCTTGTGGCTTTCCGAACTAGTGTGCCCCGTTTGTGTCTCCTTGTGTTCTTCGAAAGCCTACTGGGCCTTCTTGCATTTTGTCGTGACTTTCGCACCTTTAGTGAACCCTTGTGTTTGCTTTTGCGTTATTCGGAACCCCAAAATGGGCCCCTCTTTGTTTTAATGTGCTTTCGAATACTTTGATGACTCCCGTTCATGTCTTATTGTAATGTCCGGGGCCACAACGGAGTCCCTTGTGCCTTGCTGTAACGTTTCGAGCCCCAGCGAGGCTTTTTGAGCTTGGTGTATCGTTTGGAGTCCTGATGAAATATTCCGAGAAACATCCCTGAACATCAAGTGCGCTGTTTAAATTATACTGTAGTAGATGAGTTGGTTGCTTAGACGAATTGGCAGCAGTGCCTCTAACCATCACCTGTGGGGATCCAGGTTCAAATCCTGCGGAGGACGCCATAGAAGAAGAACTTTTCTTAGGGATAAAACGTTCTGTATAGATTGTAAAAATTAGTAAAAATAGGTGCGGAACCTCCTGTGACATAAAACTATGTTGAAAAGTGGTGAAAAATTAATTTTTATTTAAAAATACACATCCAAAATGCGACGTATCATGTACGTCAAAAAGTGATATCTACGAGATGTGGAATAGCGATGTAGATAGTATGTCACATTTGGACATCTTTGAGATATCTCATTCATGTTCTAATTACCCGGACATAAGAAGTAACAGAGATGTCCACTTAACATCGCAGAGACTTTTTTTGTTAACATCGCAGTTGTGACTTGAACATCTAAGTGATGTCACAGAGATGTTTTCTTGCTGAGTGGGCAGGTGAGTAGGTAATACCTATTGATGTCTCAGCCAGAGCCTATAACCAAAGAGACGAATGAGTATTAACTTTGAAATAGGATTTAGTCGAGGTACCACCAGCAAGTTCGAAAGAGTAGAACAGATGAGCAAATTGACCGACTCACCAAGGATTGGATTCGCCAAAAATTGGTTCTAGCCTGAAGAATCTACAACAAAGAATTCATGACTACGTAAATCTCATCAATCTTACAAGAAGTGATTGTAAGGACCTCTTCAAATGATCGGAAGGGTGCTAGAAGTTGACGATGAATTTGGCCGTCAACAATTCAAACGGCACCTGAGACTGCCCAATCTGCCGAGGGTTCAGGCGACATCTGCAATTGGGACTATGATGAAGATTTAGAAGGTACAAAATATAGGTACTGAAGAAACCTTACCAGATTCATCTACAAAAGCATTTCTGAACGAAGCGAAATCTCGCGTCAAATTTTTTTTGCTGACTTGTTTTCCTTACGTTTCTAACTTACGTGGTACAATTTTTTGCACACTGCGATAATCAGTATGATCGGCCCTTTCGCGAACGCACGAAGCGTGCCGAACGGCTTACCCGTCTGCTGTATAAAAATATGCACCCGGGGCACACTGGGTTGGTACATAATTTCGATAAATTGGCCTACCAATGCTAAATTTAAGTGATTTCAGTCGAATCGTTCCTGAGTTACGATTTTTTTTAATCCGAAGACTCAAAGGGCTGTATCTTCGTCATTAGGCTAAACTATGCAGAATTGTGTATAAGTTTGAACAAGATCTATACCCAGAGTTTAAATTCTTCGCAACTTCGTAGAGTAGCGGAGAAAAAGCTTTTCTTCGCATAGAATGTGAGTGTCTTATTTGTCAGGTCTCAGGTCCCCAGCTTTTTCATGAACCCAAAAACCCGCTATTCACTTGAAAAGCGGTGTAGGTACCTACCTACATACATGGACCTCGTCAAGTCCCTAGTTGTTTTTATGAGTCCAGAGTCCGAGAAGCTGTGGCTATTTGCTACCATTCTTCTTCATTTCTCTTGTCATTTTCTTGATTATTCTCTCTTTCGCTCCCCCCCCCTTTTCATGCATCTCCCTTCCTGCTAATCTGGCTTCAACAAACAAGAAATACGGGGTCAACTGGAAAGACCACACGAGTCACATGAAAGAAGCTTTCGAATCGCTTTTCCACAACAACGAACTCGTGAACGTCACTTTGTAGGTATTACAATGACCATCATGAAGTTATGCCAGTGCACTTCCACCAGGGCCTGGAATTTTCCTGTTGCTGTTTCCCAAAAGAGAACACCTCCTTGGACACCAGTGTAGGTGGTCCATTTAATTGAGGTCTCCAATTTTCCGTTGTCTCTCTTTACTGTGACGTCATGCGTATAAGATACGGTTAATCGAGGTCATTGAGCGCTTCCCAATAAGGCGTATAAGGGCACAATTCGACACATATGAACACAATTTGACACAGCTAGCGTTCCAATAGCAGTAATAGCACCACATGTCGACACAATCGAAACATTGGCGAGGCTGAGTTTGGAATTGAGCTGGCAAGTGCACTTTGACATTGTGTATCCGTCTTGTCGCAGTTATTGGAAAGCGCCCTATGTTTCTTGAGATATGACATTTCGTTTCTGACAAATGGGAAACTTTTCGAATCTGACAAGCGCTCTGTCGTGTATTTATTTGATTTCAACAAGGATTTCATGATTTCACTTGTTCTTACCCTCGTTCTTACCAATAAGTGTGTTATAATGTAGTGGAAAACTGAGAAGATACTTATAGAAATGGTTCAAGGGTGTTGTATCGCTCTATGCGAGTGCGAGAATAAGATGAATACATCCGGCATAACCATGCACCGGTTCACGAAAGACCCTAACTTGATGAAAGTGTGGCTGCACCAGCACCAGCGGGGATCACGCTGCACCAGACACGTGCATCTTACTACGAAAAAACTCTATTACTTCGTCCATTAAAAACTCCCTTATGGGCTCTAGTGACTTTCCCCACATGATAATGGGAACAGTATAGCTAACCGATTCAAAATTCCCGCAAAAGTCAGAAACGAAACTTCCAAACGTCAAAACGTCAAAGGTGACCTCGAAAAACCATGTACTTTCTATCTCCTAAAATTGGAAAGGTCAATTGTTGGTCACTAACCTACGATTTAGAAAAATTAATATTTTCATTTTCCGATGAGAGCATGTTACTATAGCCGTTTTGCCGACGAATAAAATTATGAAGCGGACATTGGATTATTTGGGGTTGAAGTGCCTTTTTTTTCCATTCGTTTATTTAACGTCGGCCCATTTCCGCAACGAGGCCCCAACACCGAAGCCGATGAATGCTCTCCTCCACTACACCGGAAATTTTGCCGATAACCCCTGTGTGTTCCAACACAGGGTAGGAATCTCTAATGACCATCAACATCGCATGGGGTCGACACCATCGCTCGTATTTTACGTGATATGCGACACACATGCGCGTCTTGCATTTAGCAAGCATTCCAACTGAACCAAGAAGCTTGTTTTTGAGGTGAAAATCCGTCCCCGGCGGGGATCGAACCCGCGACCTCTGGAGTGGTAGTCGACCACGCTGACCACCACACCACAAGCTCCTTTTATTAATGTACCTATAAACAGAAAAAATTATGTCTGAATAGCGCGCCATGATTTGAGTTGGAGGCGAACAATGAAACTGACCCAGAGGGCGCGACGACCTTTGTTAATAGGCGAGAGATACCTATAGGAGTGATCACGGGGGTGAAACTGCTGCCCAATGACAAGCAACACGCCAGCTTAGTGATGAGGGTGACCCATTACACCCCGGCGCAAGGGGAAGGGTGACAGGTGACATTACTGACATTAGTGACGTTTCTGCTGACATTTACTTGTCATTTTCTGTCGCCTTTTTCTTGGCGGTCATTCGCGTTAGAGGTTAGTTTTTTGCAACATGTAAAAGTGATCAAAGTGGCTGTGTCCTGCTGGTGTTCTAGAGGCGGGAATAAGTGCAATATTAACAGGTAAAGGTTGGCTGGAATAGACGCTACGCCTCGCGCTACGCCCTAAAATTAAAATATCTCTATTTTGTCCAGCTGTACGGCTATAATGGAGGGCAAGAAGAAGTATTACCGTAAGTTCCCCACTTGCAAGAACTTCTATGCCGTGAAGGCAATGAACAAGACCTTCTTCCGTTTCCCCAAGGACCCTCAATTGCTACGGGAATGGAAGGACATTTGCCAGATGAGTGACGCTACTTACCGATCACCCTTCGTTGTTTGTGAGGATCATTTTTCACCGAGCTGTTTTGTGAATGAGGAGAAAATTCGGCTTGTTTTAGGCGCTGTACCTACAGTTCAGGGCGAGACGGCGCGGCGTCACAAGACCCAAGGACAGTTATTGCACCTTTGTCAAACATTGTTGAAAGTAATTCGGAAGCACTGTTGAAAAATGTAGTTGAAACACCAGCGGTGTCTCGTCCCTGCAAATTCGACTGTTATAAAAGCAACTCAAAAATCTGGTCACCGAGACAAAATGTCAGTGTGACAGAAAAACAAAAAGTTGTTGTGGTGGCAAGAAAAAACGGGACGAAAGTGGAGGAAAAAAAGTGTAGTGTCCATCACGGACTAAAAAGCATCCATCGTCAGCCCGCTCCGGCCTGCGCCAGTCGCCGGCTGCTTCGCCGCCAGTCCGTTCCGGCCCGCATACCCCAAACGAGTGTCTTCCCCTCCGGCACCAGAGCTCAATCATGTAACTCACGCATAACGGTTTGTTGACGGCCAATTAACATGCCTGAATTAATAGACTCAAGTATTCTTTAATTCCTACCTGTCCTTTTATTTCTCAAACACACCCTTCCCCTTCGATAGCTCTTCTCTGAATTGTTGACATGGCATATTGATGAGCCTCGCGCTTCAAGCGGTATCTGAAAATAATGTCGATTTACTTTCGACAGTGTTTGAAGAACGTACTACGCTACCTTGCCCTTGTTTTGACTTGCCATCAACTTTCAGTTTTGTACCAAGTTGTGATTGCTCTCATTTTATAAATATGGGTGAAGTGATGGGCAATTCTTACATTCATGACCACGGTTCCTACGCACTTGAAAATTCTGCTGGAATCTCGAAGAGAAGTGATCAGTATTCATTCTTAGATGAAAGTCGACCTGGGATTTTAGGTAAAATTGGCCTTTTAAAAGTTGATCTGCCTCCGCGAAAGAACCTAATGTATAAAATTCATTGTTATGTCAATTCAAAAATTTCGAAGTCTCAAATTTTGCTTAAAGATGAAAGGGAGAAAGTTGACGTCATCAGAAGTTTGTACAAAGCCGACCGTTTTAAATTTATGGAAAGTGAACTAAATCTTGTTACTCGAGAATTCTTCAATTCTCAGCTTCGAAATGTCAATCGTCATATTTGTGGCCATAGATGGTCAGATCAAGATAAAGCTTTTGCTCTCTCAATGTATACGAAAAGTCCGCGTTTGTATAAATATTTGCAGTCATATTTTCAATTGCCTTCAACACGTAGGTACCTTAAAAGCCATTCTGTCTAAAATTCCATTTGAGACTGGAATAAATGATGCCATACTGAAACATCTACACAGACTAGTTCTCAAAACGGAATCTGCAAATCGCACTTGTGCATTGCTTTTTGATGAAATTTCGCTGTCGCAGGGATTTCATTATGAATATTCAAAGCAGAAGATTAGTGGCTATGAAGATTTAGGTTCTTTGGGAAAGACAAACAGAGCAGTCAACCATGCAGTTTTTATGGTCAGGGGTTTGCGGAAACAATGGAAGCAGGTGATTGCCTATTACTTTACTGCCGGTACCATTTCCAGCCTCAATCTAAAGCTTATTATCAAAGAAGTAATAGGACAACTTCAAGCCGTTGGTTTGAATGTTGTAGCGACTGTATGCGACCAGGGTCCCACCAACCAGTTTGCAATGAAGACTTTGTGCTGAGAACGACACCCCAGACAAAGTCCGTATTATTTCTTTGTTAATGATCAACCGATTGTCACCATCTTTGATGTCCCACACTCCTCAAAAATACCCGCAATTCCGATGTCGTCCATTTTATTCCTAAATAGTTAATTCCCTTTTATTTTATAATTTTAGGTCGTTCTACTACACAGTGAACGTTTCAATATTGGATTCAAGTAAAATGATAGCCATAACGACCTAGAGGTCTAGTGCTCCGTTCCCATTTTCAATATTAAAACCTGTTCACTGGTGCTAGTGAATCAAATTAGGTATTTTCAATTTTTATTGCTCATTCCATTATTTTCTGTAATAGTTTTCAAGGAACTGCCAGTTTTCTCAATAAACTAATTTATTATTATAAATCAGATTTTTGTTTCAGACAAGCCCTGCACAATAAGACGACCGCTTTCATTATCGACTTCAAAGTTGACTTCACTTCGAGTGCGTTTAGACTGAATTTTGGCATTTTATTTCATTTGTGATATTGATAATCTAAACGTACTTGAAGTAACGTCAACTTTAAAGTCGATTATGAAACTGGTCGTTGAAATAAATAAAATTCAGTAAAAACCGCGGGGGTGGGTCACGTTTGAATGGCGCGCCAATTTTTAGTTCGGGCCATTTAATGCTCAGGTAGCGCTACGAACAGCTGTCACTTGTGTTTCTCTCAATTAACAGAGACCTTTCATTTCTCATATTAGGCATTTCCACATGACGTCACGAGCTCGTCAGTGTTGCCAACCTAGTTGAATTTACAACCTCAAAAAAGTGTTAGGGAACAACCCGCGTTGTTATGATTGTAAAAAAAGTACTTTTTTGAGATTTTGGATACAGTAGGAAGCAAGTTTGTGAGTGATAATTGTTCACGAAACTCTGGCGCTTCGATCAATACTGATAGTTGGAGATGTGCTGCCCCGAATAGCTCAATAAACAAGAAAGTTTGGTGGAGTGCTTGAATCATTTTCGTCGAAAAAAAAGAAATCCATGGCTTTTTCGGAAAACTAGATTCCTAGAAGAAAAGAGCATCTCAGGAAGTATCTCAAAGTGCCAAGAAATGCGACTCAAAGACATCTGGGAAGGAGAAAATATGCCAGTTTATTATCCTGCCGATAAGGTAAAAAGCTGACTAAATTGTTAGAATACAGAATAAATGTGAGATGATTTTACAAATCATCCTTTACTAAGCGCCCTTCTGATTTCATAAAGTATGGCTGTGGCAAAAACTGTGACCTGTGGCTATCGTGAAATGGGAAAATCCAGCGACCAAGGAATTTCTAAGTTGACCACAATGTTACCTCAAATCCTGCTTACAAGAAGAAATTTCAGGATTTTCTAAGCAATGTGTCTTGCCGCGATGAAGCCATCAACTGAAAATTCAAGATTGTCAAGTCAGGTGTACGATTTGGTCAACAGAAGATGAAGATACTCGGAGCCGATCCCATGTGGTTCACATGTGCTTATATCACAGCAAATATTACAACTATAGTGAAGTAGAAAATTGAAACTATTGTCAATTCAAACATCTAGGCTTGTGAAAGCAATGGAGAAAGCATGACTAGAGATGTAGAGGGCTCAATGAACGTGAACGCTGGGTTGGAGTTTGGAGTGGTTGAATCTTTTTTTTTTAGAAAAAAATGAAAAATTCATGGTTTTCTCGAAACGCTGGGGCTCGTGGAAGTACGAGGCATCACAGAATGTATCCCAAAGCGCCAAGAAATGGAAAGGAGGAAGGAAGGAATACACTTGAAAAAATATACGGAGGTTGGACCGATAACAATTAGGATGGGTAACTAAATTGCTGTAATACAGTTATGATGTTTGCACAAAATCATATGTTGCTAAGCCTATCTAGTTTCAGGAAGTACCTGTGTCAAGAATTGTGGCCTTCGGCAATCTAAAAATGGGAAAATCTACGGACTGAGGAATTGCTACGTCGACCACAATTTGGAGCCTAGAATCCTCAATAGAACAATAAATATTTGTATTTTTAAGAAATGTGTCTTGACACAATCAAGTTTTAGTTGAAAATTCAATATCGTTAAATCAGGTGTAAAATTTCTGTCAAGTAGGGCTCCGGTGACCGATTACATCTTCGGTGGCCGAACAGCTGTTTGAGTTAAACTTCCATGTTTTGCCTCTGTCCATATTCTACAACCGAAGTGAAGACATTCCTGCAATTTTAAAATATAAAATATAAACAAAAACTATTGTTTGTTTTTTTAATCCAGCAGTAAAAGCTGGGCCTCAAGTATTTGGGTGATTGGGAAGCACAAACCGAAGAGGTACATACCTAGCCCCACACAAGGCGTATCACTCCAGCAATGCTGGGAACGTAAACCCCCAACATTCAGGTGAGGTTTGGTGGCAAAGTTCATGCCCAATTTTGTCGGAAAATATGAATTTTCACCACTACCCTGTGCAGTTAACCTAACATGTTTGGCTTGCTTTTTCACAAAAAACCACTTTTCCACGGGAACTTATTTTGCAGGCGCATTAAGGACATTGCTTTGAACTTGATACAAAAGTTTCAAACCGAGTTTCAAACTCAAACTCAAAAAGGTAGCCGAGGGAAAAAATGCAGAAACTGGAACTCCATAAGCGCCCTGTAGTTCGGTTGTTCCCGATCATTATTTCGTTCAAATTTGGCGGGCAATTTTGGACAGCTGGCAACACTGCTGTGACGTCAATGGAAATGCCTAATTAGCTATTCTCTGGCTGTCAGGAAGCGTTCAAAATGGCGGTTGAGCGTTGTCAGTAGTAATTTATGCAAGTCCAAAATAAAGCCCAGTAATTGGAGTCCACTGCTTCGACCGGATTCACAACACAAAATGTAAGTTGCTAGTTGATGTCTCGAACAGTTCACATCAAAGTCCCATTTTGATGGACGTGTCCCATATTTTGTATGAAATCATGGACGTAAATAAATATATTGTATTGTATTGTATTGTATGCTATTTTAGGTTAGAGTTACCCGAAATGGTTGACACGTACAACTGTTCGCAATGTTCACATCGGACTCAATTCGCCTTTCAACTCACCAATCACGTCCAGAGGAACCATAAAAATGTTTATGCAGCCGAACTGTACCATGCCATTGTCGAACCGGGACAGTTCCCTTGCATCTGCTGCGACTTCAAAAGCTACTATCAGTTCGAGTTGTACGAACATTGCAAACAAGTACATAGTTTGGGGACGACGGAAAGCAATGAAAATGAGAAATTTCGCGAAGACATTGAAAGATATCCGTGTGATCGCTGCAGATACAAGTCGGATTCGAGCTTACCTCTAGCAACACACCACTATTTATGTGAAAATGAGCCGTCAGGGACGCAACAAATCACAGAAGAGGCCGAAGATATGGAGTCGCCAGATTTGGATAGGACTAGTGCAATGAGAACCATCAGTGATACTGGAGTAATAGAGATGAAAGTGTTTAGGCATGAATCAAGTGGAAAAATCTATGAGTATATTTGCAATCATTGTTTGTACCGAACTAAGTGGAAGTCACTCTTGAAAAGGCACATGAAAAGTAAACACACTCCGGATGGAGAAATCAACTGGTTCCAATGTAACCATTGTTCTTACCGAGCCAAACAGAAGATACATTTAAAAATGCACATGTTGACACATGCTGGGAATTCAGACAGCATTTGGTTCCAGTGCAACCATTGTTTGTACCGAGCTAAAAGGAAGAAGAATTTGGATAGGCATATGTTGAAGCATGCTCCAGATGGAGAAATCAATTGGTTCCAGTGCAACCATTGTTCGTACCGAGCTAAACATAAAACATCATTGGAAATACACAAGTTGAAACATACTGCGAATGAAGAAATTGACTGGTTCCAGTGCAAGCATTGTTCGTACCGAACCAAACAGAAGGCATATTTGAAAAAACACATGTTCAGACATGCTGCGGATGAAGAAATAGATTGGTTCCAGTGCATTCATTGTTCGCACCGAGCCAAACAAAAAGCATATTTGAAAACACACATGTTGCAACATGCTGCGAATGAAGATATCAGATGGTTCCAGTGCAACCATTGTTCATACCGAGCTAAAAGAAAGGGTGATCTGAATAAGCACATGTTGAAACATGCTGCGAAAGAGGAAATCAACTGGTTCCAGTGCAACCATTGTTCATACCGAGCTAAAAGAAAGTCTGATCTAAATAAGCACATGTTGCAACATGCTGCGAATGAAGAAATCAACTGGTTCCAATGCAACCATTGTTTATACCGAGCTAAACATAAGTATTGTTTGAACAAGCACATGAAGAAACATACTGCGAGTTGAGGATGATACATCTTGTTCGAGTGCAACCAGTGTTCGCACCGAACCAAAATCATATTTTTGATTAAGTGTGCACGCAATAAATAAACCTGATGCGAAACGTGGGTCACGGAAAGCAGTCCCCCGCTTCAAAATTTTGCAGGCCCGCGATGACCCGCTGCAGGAATTACTATTTTTTTTTGTGGGCTTTTAGGATAATGTTCAACGGACTCAGGAGACCTTCATCAACAATTTCAAGCAGCATTGAAGTTTGGACACAATAAAATAAATAACTCCAATTTTTTAACGGCATGCCACTTATGCTCCCATGATGATGCCCTCGATGACCCTAATAACTCCTACGCCAAAGGTTCTTTTTCCTTCAAAACTAGGCAGGTTGGTACAGTGGCGGACCAAGGGAATTGGGGGCCCTGGGCGGAATTGTGAGATGCGGCCTCTAAAGAGTGTAAGTTGAGAATATGAAGGGGAGCCGGCAGACTTTTTGGCCCGCCCGGCCCCGCCGTGATTGAGCAAAAGCCTAAGAAACAAAAAAAGAGATGGTAACTTGACTATAAAACTAAGACTGAAACCGTTAATCAATCATATTCAAAGAAAATGTGCCACACAGTGGCGTAGTCAGAGCTTGAGGGCGAAGAGGGCAAAGCGATGGGCAAAGGCATCGACGAGAGCGCAAGTCGGCTAGAGGGAGCGCCGCAGGCGTTTTTAATAATAATAATGCTGATGATAATCGGTATATTTCATGATAAAGTTCTTTTCAGAAAAATGTTGTGCTTCTCGAAAATTTTTGCCAGAAAAATTTTCTGCATCGGTTTATTGTGGGATCATCGGTTTTAGTCAGATCTCTCCGGGATGTGGTTTCATATAATGTGCTTATGCTTCTGTTCAATGGGTTGGTAAAGTCACATTTATCCTATGGGATAATATTCTGGGGCTCCTCTGCACACATGAAAGATGTCTTACTTGTTCAGAAAAAAATTGTCAGAATTATAGCAAGAGTCCATCCTCGGGCTTCTTGCAGGCCGTTATTCGCTAAAAACAAAATCTTGACTGTGTGCGTTAAAAATTATAAGGGAGCTTATCAGAGCTCCAATTGACAGACAAAGACAGAAAGGGGGCCCTATGGGGCACGGACTAACACGTGAAGGCAAATGATTGCTTATCTGAGCTCTGAAGGCCCCGGAAACATGCAAAGGAGTTCAGCAGAGCTTCAAAAGACATTTACAAAGCAAGGGGGCCGTTAGGGCTTCCTTTTTACAATTAAATAAGGCACACGGAGAGCACTGCCCATATAGCACAAGTACATCCACTGGACGTCCATAGGCTATCCTGAAATGGACATACGGAGATCCACTGGACGTCCATAAAAGGTCCAGTGGATGTCTTATGGACAGCTTATGGACGTCCATTTGGCACTAAGTTGTACGTCCCTAAAACGTCCTTTATGGGATGTCCATAAGATGACCATTTGTGATAAATTTGGACATTCAAAAGACGTTTATCAAAAAAAAGCGTTCCAATCATTGAAAATATTTATTTTTAAAAAAATTAAAGTTTCAAATAACAATAAAGCAAACCAGCATAGCTTGGGTTGTTGTTGCCTTCGGCACGGCTTGACTTGCTGACGGTTCTGGCATAGCTTGGTTGTTGATGCTTTCAATATAACTTGGCTTGTTGTTGTTGGAGCTTCTGGGATAGCTTGATTGTCTAAAGCTACTGGAATAGGTCTCGGCCTCGGGGTAGGCAAATTAAGTGAAGGAATTACATTTGGTTTCAGTTTCTTAAGCAATCCAATTCGCTCGTAGTCATCATCCAAGAAATAATCTGAACGAATATGCTCTGCTGAATAATGAATGTTTGTTGATCCCTGGCCTAGGGATGGCTACTCCACTTTAAGTCGTTTCGGAAACCTGAAACGATTCTTTTGTAATAAATAAAAAATGGAATAAAAACATCGGAATCGTACATAATAGGTTATGTCGGGTTTTTCCGTTTGTCGAAAAGTTTGCAACTGGGCACAGAACAGGACGGCATTGTCAATTTTCAATAAACACTATAAAGTCTTCTTGGTCAAAAAATCACTGGAAAGCACGGAGAAAACTTTGCACAAAGAAATGCGGGTTTGAGGAAAACGACGCGACGCTATCACAGTGACAGTACTGATAGTAGTGACACTGAGTGACACTCAGGGATGACAAGTATTCGCAGCTCTGCCAACCGACAAGAATTAAAGTTACTAAAAGGAGTAAAAGGTACTGTTGATGCTTGCTGTTGATGTACGTAAATTATGTTAATTGAGAAAAATGGCTTTTCTTTCAAATTACCGCAATAATAATGATAATAATATGATATTAGGCCCGGTGGCCTAATTTTTGAATTGTGAGTCAACTCTCAACTTGTTTTTGTTGCTGAAAAATAATAGCTGTAGGTACCTTGTCCCTTGTCACATACTTTTACACTTTTTTTATGGCAATGGACTCTATATGTTTAGATGTTGAAAATAAAGAATGTCCATAAACTGGTCCATGAAAGACGTCCATGGGTCGTCGTTTCTGTACATCCATAGAATGTTCCCTGAATGGATGTCTTATGGATGTCCAAATCAAGTCCATGGACATGAGGACTTGATATGTACTTGAAATGGACGTCCATAAGATATCCTGTGCTATATGGGTGAGGCTCTGGATAACACAAGATTACGGCAAAATAAGACCTACTTGAATCCTAAAAGCCATCAAACAGACAAGGGAGCTTATTAGAGTTTCAAACGACAGATAAGAACATAAGGGAGCCTGCTAGTGCTCCGAATAACAGATGAAGGCACCACAAGTTTGCCTACAATAGTTCTCTCAAAGCCACGAAAAAATGAAAGGGGTCTTTTCAGGGCTTCAAATAACAAAACAAAAAGGCCCAGTATGGCTTCCACCAACGCAATAAGGCACCAATGGAAAGGGGGCCAATGGAGCTTTTGATAACATAAGGGGGCAAAATGGGGGATAGGGAAAGTCTGAAACCCATCAAACATAAAGGAGCTCAATAGATCTCCAAACAACGGATGAGGTCACAAGGGGGCCGACAGGGCTTCGAATAGCATATGAAGGCACAAGGTTGTTATTAAATCGCCGAAAACCATAGGAAAATGCAAGAGCACTCAATAGAGCTTTTAGCAATATTGAAGGAGGAAGGGAATTCGATAAGGCTACTAGCAACTCAATAAGGTACAAGAGTGTATAATGGGCTCTGAATACCATAAAAAGGCTAGAGGAGGCTCACTGAATTCTGAAAGCCCAAGAACAGTCTTTTTAAAGCTTGAAACGACAAATTTGGACAAAAGAGGACCTGACGGGAGTTCAGCAGAGCTACAGATGACAGTGAAGAAAGAAATGGATCCAATAGGGCTTCGAACACCACAAAAACGTAAAATGGGAATCACCGGGACTCAGCAAAGGGGGTCAGCAGGGTTTCAAACGACATTTACTAAACAAAAGGGCCTAGTAGAGCTTCCAACAGCACGAAAAAATTCAAATGAGGCTTGCTAAAGTTCTGAAAGCGAGGAAAAATGTGAGAGGGCACCTTACAGCTCCAAACAAGAACTTGAAGGGAGTTTTCTAGACCTCCGAAATTCACAAAACGATACACACAATGATGCCCATTAGGGCTTCAAATTATACAAGAAAGCGTAAGAAGACTCACTGGAGCTCTTGAAGCAACAAAAAAGCACAATGGGGGCTATTGAAGTTCCAACTGAACCAAGAAGCTTGTTTTCGAGGCGAAAATCTGTCCCCGGCGGGGATCGAGCCCGCGACCTCTGGAGTGGTAGTCGACCGCGCTGACCACCACACCACAAGCTCCTCTAACTATTGTACCTATAAACAGGAAAAATTATGTCTGAATAGCGCGTCATGATATGAGTTCGAGGCGAGCCATGAAACTGACCCAGAGGGCGCGACGACCTTCCTCAATAGGCGAGAGATACCTATAGGAGTAATAGGATTGAACATCTCGACTCACGATGCAAGTAGAAAAATTAACAAGCATAATTGCAACCATGGTTTGTACGGAACTGAGAAAAAGTCAGGTTTGAAAAGACACATGTCGAAACATGCTGTGAATAAAGGAATCAACCGCTTCCAGCGCAATCATTGTTCTCACCGAGCTAAACAGAAGTCACATTCAGGGGAACACGTTATATCCAGACATTTTTGCTCTGTCTCACAGGAATTTCGTATTTACCTAATTCGCGAAAGTGAGTTTTATATCATTTATTTCCATCAAGATGGCCCCATTCCCCGGTCTCCCCTACTGAACTGGTTATGTAAAATGAAATTCAACAATTGGCGAGTAGATAGGTACCCCATTACTTTGAATTCGAGTTTAAACTAACTCAAACTAGTAAACTCGAGAAAAATTATGTTTGAACAGCGCGCCATGATTTTAGTTCGAGGTGAGCCATTTACTGATTAGAGGGCGTTTCAATCGCCGTTGTTGTATGACAGGCTATTCTTTGTATGACAGTTCCCTATTCTATAAGTGATCTCTGTTTTATCTAACGTATTGTACTCTCCGTATTGCTAACATCACTTCCGATTTATTGTACCGCTTCATCAACACAAAATGTGAGTTGCTAGTAAAAGCCTTGAATCATTCCCATCAGTCATCTTCTGTCATTTTAGGTTAGAGTTACCCGAAATGGTCGACACATACAACTGTTCGCAATGTTCACATCGGACCGAATTCGCCTTTCAACTCACCAACCACATCCAGAGGAACCACAAAAATGTTTATGCAGTCGAACTGTACCACGCCATCGTCGAACCGCAACAGTTCCCTTGCGTCTGCTGCGGCTACAAAAGCTACTATCATTTCGAGTTGTACGAACACTGCAAACAAGCGCATAATCTGGGGACGACGGAAAACAATGAAAATGCGTCATTTCGCGGAGGAATTGGAAGGTATCGGTGCGATCGGTGCGGATACAAGTCGGACTCGAGCTTATCTCTGGTAACACACCACTACTTATGTGAAAATGAGCCGTCAGGGTATCCACAACAAATCACAAACATAACCGTAAGAGATATTGCAATTGAAGAATTGCGCATTTCGACTCATTCAAGTGGAAGAATCGACAAGCATAATTGCAACCATTGTTCGTACCAAACAAAAACAGAAGAAATCAAATGGTTCATGTGCAATCATTGTTCGTATCGATGTGGAGATCAATCAAGTTTGAAAAGGCACATGTTAAAACATGCTGCGAATAAAGAAATCAACTGGTTTCAGTGCAATCATTGTCCGTACCGAGCTAAAGAAAAGTCAACATTGAGACAACACATCATAAATAGACACACTGCGAATGAAGAAATCAAATGGTACCAGTGCAAACATTGTTTGTACCGAGCTAAATGGAAAACGGATTTGAATAGGCACATGTTGAAGCATGCTCCAGATGAAGAAATCAACTGGTTCCAGTGCAACCATTGTTCGTACCGAGCCAAACATAAAGCATCATTGAAAATACACAAGTTGAAACATACTGCGAATGAAAAAATCGACTGGTTCCAGTGCAACCGTTGTTCGTACCGAGGTAAAATGGAGTCATATTTAAGGGAGCACATAAGGAAAAAACATGATGCGAATGAAAAAATCAAGTGGTTCCAGTGCAACTATTGTTCATACCGAGCTTAAAAAAAGTCATCATTGAAACGACACATTATAAATAAACACACTGCCAATGAAAAAATTAAATGGTTCCAGTGTAACCATTGTTCGTACCGAGCAAAGCTAAAGACATCTTTGGATAAACACATCACGAGGAAACATACAGCTAATGAAGAAATCAACTGGTTTCAGTGTATCCATTGTTCGTACCGAAGTAAAGAAAAGTGGTCTTTGAAAACGCACATGTTGAAACATTTTGCAAATAAAAAAATCAACTGCTACCAGTGCGACCATTGTTCGTACCAAGCGAAAGAAAAATCAAAATTGAAAAGACACTATATGTTGAAACATGCTGCGAATGAAGAAATCAACTGGTTCCAGTGCAACCATTGTTCGTACCGAGCTAAACAGCGATCAAATTTGTCAGTGCACATGTTGAAACATGCTGCGAATGAAGAAATCAACTGGTTCCAGTGCAACAATTGTTCGTATCGAGCTAAACAGAAGAGAGATTTGAAAGTTCACATGTTGACACATACCGCGGATGAAGAAATCAACTGGTTCCAGTGCAACCATTGTTCGTACTGTAAGATCCTGACCGAGAAGAGAATGCACAAACAAGTTTATTAAACGAGCCGTTAGTGTCCGGAAGGCGAAATGTAAAACAGATGATGCCTAGAATCGTGGGAACGCGGTGGAGGAAACCCAAAAAAGGACCAGACGTTATTTAATCTTCGTGTGCGCGAAAATTTCGGTGAAAGACTAAGTCAACACGTATTAATTGCCAATAGAGGTGCCCGGACACATAAACTTCGTTCGACATAAAACCGAAAAATCCAAGCCATATGGGCGTGTAAAGGAATCAGGGTGAATTGGACGACGAACCCATCAAAGGACCCCGCTGCGCTGGGACCAGGGCGAGCGACCAACCCCCAATGTATGTGGAAATGACGAAAACAACGGACTTTGCGCGAATCTATGTTAATTGAATGTTAAAAGTGTTATTCTAGTTCTGTAATGGCCAGTACTATGGTGGTTGAATTCGCGTGCACGCACAGGTGAATAAAACACCAAATAACATGTTATTGGGAGCCGGGAAAGTTGCAAACGATAAGACCGCGATGTTCGTGAAAATAAATGAATTAAACTAGTGTGTGCATCGGGAAGTCAAACCACTATAGTAAGGGCATAAGCTTAGGTCAAATTCGTTCAAATTTACTGAGTAAGTAGAAAAGTAGGTAAGTGGCACCAACGGAATGCGACACGGGATGACATCTATGGGGTGGTGTGAGAAATCAAAATTGCAGGCCGCGACCAGAGCGGGCTGTGAAGGGAGAGGGGACAATCCGAACAAAGCTACTCAGCGAATCCAAAGCTGAGGGTGGTTTTTGAATAGGTCGGGGATTGGTCAATGACTTAAGCCACAAGAGGGGATGAAAAAATCTGAGCTATGGGAAAAGAAGAGCGTAATTCAGGAGTGACGATTGAGACGGTTTTGCGAACGGTCGAGAAATTAATTTCGTGACGGTTCCGAATTTTGTCTAAGACTTGCTATAAAAATATATTGCTTGAGTAAAATCCGATATACTTGGGGAGATTTAATTTTGTGAATATTTCGAGCTTTGTCTAAAATTCTCCATTGTGAATTTCTGTAGGCAGAATCGAGTCTACTCGGGAAGGATGTATTCGCGAAGTCGCGTCTTTGATAATCATTTGCTTTTAGAGTTAAATTGGGGTTTGTGGAACATTTGGGTGCTAAATAGTCATCGTAGAATTGTTTGTTGGGATTCAAGGTGTGGGAGTTATTTGCTTTGCCGTGTTCACGAGATCTCGATTACTTGTGCACGGGAAATTTAGTGGGGTCTGCGAGTTCAGTGTTTCTAAGTGCCTGATTGTGAAACATAACAAGGAATAGTTCCTGTCAACGATTGATAGCAGAGAAAGGTTGGTGCCCCTTCATTGTGTGTTAGACTGTAATTATGTTTTCCCGTATAAAATGTTCGACTATGATTTTGTGTCAGAGGGCCTCAACCTCAATGTTTCAGAGTAGAATTACTTGTTGCTGAAAATCACTAATGACGGCTGGTGAATGTGACCGCAGGGTGGGTTCTGTTCTGTTTGTCTGTTGGTTTGTTTGTTTATTTGATTGTCAGCAATTGACGTGGGAGCAAATCCCACCATGTTCAATTAACGGACCGAGTCGCCGTAATAAGGATAAGCGGTGTAGTACCGCTATCACAACCGACCCCTTCGTTAAGATAGGAAGCCATGGTGCACTTTGAGCCGCGGAATTGAAGCCCTTTTTGTTTGTCAGTTCGGCGAGTGATGACTCCTAGCTCGATGAAAAAAACCTAGTCTGAGTCGCCAATGACCGGCGAAAGTTCAAGAGCCACCGATGGGAATACCTATGTATTAAAAAAAGAACGTGAAGGCCTAGTGAACAGCTTCGGCGAACGTGTGGTTTCGAGGGTTTAGGGATCTTTGCATGTCTCGCATGATAGCGTTTCCGCGAGGGACCGGTGGTCGCGGGGGTCGTATATTCATCTGTAAGTTGTGTCACTTCCGGCCCAGCGACTGAAGAAAACTGGCCATCGTAAAGAAAAGAATAAGTCCTCCCAAATAACAAGATTAGTAATATAAATTTGGTCCGTTCATTATTTCATGTGTAATTTGAAATTGATGTAAAAGTCACAATAGACTGCCGTGCTTTCTTAGGGTAGATAGCAGCTTTTCAGGTGACTCAAGAAGACGTCGGTGCCCAGACCGAGAATATAGGTTAGGCCGGCTGAGTAGGTCAGATACTCCTTTTTATGCACCCTGCGGAAACCATTACACCATGCCCGTGTGTGCTATAAAATTCGGGAAGACGCATCTTCGTCTACGAAGGTACGATTTCTTCATTAATTATAAAAGTCTCTGGGCGAGATGCAGTGGGGCCACCTTGGCACGAAAACAACGTAATGGGGGTGAGGGTCAGTGAGCTGATCGAGAAGCCCATTTCTACAGGAGAACAATCAAAATTGTCCCGCAAATTAAAGCCTAGACACAGGAATCATAGTTCGAAATACGGAAATATTTTAGATTGTAATTCGAATATTTATGTACATGTATTGAAACTTGGCGCCGTGAAATATGTTTGTGTAAATCGTTGGAAAAACGAGAGAAGCCGCCAGCTGCATTGTTAGGTAACCCTTGTAACTAGATTCAGTCAGGGACGTCTCTCAGAGGTTTGATCAGGTTCTCTTTCAGGAACAACATAATCGCCCGCCGTGACAGGTAGACTAGTTAGCGTTGCTTCATCTCAACGGTGTGGCGGCAGCATCCCTCCTTCCAGTTGACATTGTTCAACTAGGGGGTGCAATGCCTCCCCGCCGTTCGATTGTAAAATGTAGGGACTTTCAGGTTAGGTAGTTGTCACTGAGAGCTTTCGCATCTAGTGAAACTAAATTAGTCTAATTAATATAAGAGCTTCTGAGCCCGCTAGAGCGAAGTTAGTCGGCCAGAATCATTATAGTCTGCGAACGAATTTGATCATTAGCCTAAGTACTCGATGTATTGCCAATTGAACAATCAATTTCTTATGTACAAATAAATCTAAGTGTGGTCCAAAGGTTGTCTGTTATCATTTCATTGCAAGGTCTGTGGTTTTAAATCACTAATCATAGAACGAGAAAGGCGGGGGGGGGAGGGAATGATAGGGAATGGAAGAGAAGTGAAAGGGGCTGTGGAACCTGTAATTAGTGGGCTTAACTCATTTAACAAGCAGTTAAGGGCTAATTACGTCAGCGGTGATCAGCGACGACGATGGAGGGGCGGGTGAGAAATAGGGGGAAAGGGGTAAGGGACATGACGTAGGAAAGAAAGGATGAGATACTCGAGCCCCGGCGAGGGGTACAGGGTAAGACCGAAGGTGTAAGTATCAGACTTAACTATTTATGTTAACCTAGACGGTCCCGAAACTATGGCCAGGGAAGGGTTATGTTACAAAATGGTGCTGCGTGAACCAGGATGATTAGTCGCAAGTATTTAAAAGAACAGACGGTGATGTAAGTGATAACAAACAAACAAACAAACAAATAAAAAAATAGCTTAAGGAACGTAGTGAAACCAACATTAAAATCACAAGAGGTAGTAAAGGGGTAGTTGAAAGCGAAAGGGACGACCTATTCAGAGAGCGGTAACAAAAGAAACCCGGCGCCTTGGTGAGAGTACCGTTGGGTCGGGAATTTGTGGGACGGCCACATGGGTGTGTTGTGATGGCGCTAGACACGTACTGTAAACAAGAAACAGGGCCGTAATCAAAATTGTGAAAGGGCCCTTCCTAAATTCAAGGTATTGAGATAGGGGGTGAAGGTGATAGAGGGGAGGGGATGGAAGAAGGGGAGTGAGAACAATGCTTAACTAGTAAAGGGGGGTGAGGGGGGGGTGCACTAGATGGGGAGAAAGAAGCCAGCGAGAAATGATTTAGACTTAGGTACACGTTAATTTCCTAGTTGTTGATTTACTGTTGATGCGATTGTTTATTGGTAAGCATTGAGGAAAAGGATGCGCTTGCAGGCTGGCGCTAAGCGGGTAGGTCATGCGAAGTGGCGCTTGCGGTGTGTGTCTGTTCCAGGTAGGGACGTGCCCGGTGAATGGCCATGGCCATTGCCAGCGGCCATGCTCCAGGACGCAGACCAAGTATGAAGTTATGGCGGCTGTGGTGGTGAGAGAATTCTTAGTTTCAACGATGACGTGATGACAAAGCGAGCAGTATCACGACTAATTAACACAATTTATCCGCTTGCGTAATTAGTGTAGCCAATATGAGATGTATAGTAGGACTTAGTTAGGATCGTGAGGAGCCGGGATGAGCGACAACTAACTTAGAAATAATTCTAGTCAAATAACCACTATTATAAGAAACTTGTAGTACTTTCTCTAGCGGAGAGTTCCCGTCAACGTGGATGATGGCAAGAACGCCGCACAGGGTGAAGGAGCTACCTTGGCGATGGTTGGCATGCTATTTGAATTTTAGTATGATAGAAGGAACGACCTTGGCCATTGGAAGAGGCTGCGCTCAAGTTAATATCAGGAGTAGTGTCTGCGGGAAGTTAGAGATAGTTGGTGAAGTAGGGCCAATGCACAGTTGTAGAAGTAGGGGCGTGCGGAGGCCGAGCATGTCTAATGAAGATGTCGGATGACGAGTGCTAATATGCGATTATTCTCAAACGATAGGATTACGGTCGTGATGGCAGGACGCAAGAACCCGCGAAAAATCCAGGTGGCGGAACGTTCCCGGAGCCGCTCGAATTTGAGGAAGGGCGCAAATCGGGAGGTAGCACCTGAGGAGGACCCCATCCCTGCGTGGTTCTTCCGCTACAATGAAGAGAGTGGCGACGTCAAGACGAAGCGGAACGCCGTAATGAAGAAAGGGAGAGAAGACAAGCTGAGCGCGAGGCGACGATGATGGCGACGTTCGTGGAGGCGATGAACTCGCTGAAGGAGGTCGTTCGTCCGCCGACTGCCGCACCGGAAGCACCGGCTGTCCTCGAGGTCGGCGGAGGACCGGAAGAACAACCGCTCGCTGAGATGAGAAGTGGACTATCCACAGCTACATCCGGCGCGATGGAAATGGACGCACCCAGCCGGAACTTGACGCCAGCTGATCTGGGAAGCCAGCTAAGAGCGCTGGTAAATCAAGCGGCTCCATTACCTGCAAGGCCGAGCTTCGAAAGTACCGAGGGAGTGGGAAATCCGATGGTGTTTATCGAGAAGATAGAAGAGTGCGCGAGGAAGGGGAAGATGGACTACGAGCAAACCATCAACCTTGTGATGGAGTGTCTGAAAGGCAAGGCAAAGAGATGGGCGAGTGTCCACCAAGTTGAGTGGACATCCTACGCAGACTTCCGGGAGGACTTTCTCAACTACTTTTGGTCCGACATCAAACAAAAGTATATCCGGCGTCAGATTGAAGATGGAGAATATGACGTGACTCGGAAATACTCACTCGCGGAGCACTTCACTTACCAGGTGGAAAGAGCCAGATTACTCACCTGCCCACCTAGTGAGGAAAGTCTGGTGAAGACAATTATGAGGCATTATGACAGCAATATCCAAAGATTTTGGAAAAGAGAGAAGCAGTGCCGCACGATTGTGGCAACGGCAAGATTCTTGGAAGAGATGGAAGATGATGTCTCGAACGGACACGAGACCACCAGGCGCTCCGGTCGACTCCGAGAGGGTGGCTACCGGGGGGGACTACCGGGACCAGCGACCGTACGAACGAAAGACGATCACCGTGCACCCAAAGCCATTGAACAGGCACCGGCCATTCCGCAAATTACTTACCCAGCAACGCCACTGCCATCGATGATGTATCACCACCACCGATTGTACCCCCAATTACGTTCCCGATGGCTCAGACCCCTGTGCTTCAGCCCGAAGTGGCACGACGGGACGAGCGAGAACCAGCGAGAGCAGTAGCAACAGGATCGAGGCCATGGCAACAGCCCAATCGGTACAACTATCGGAATTCGTTCAATGGAAACAATCGTGGGAACGGGAAGGAGTGGCAACGGTGGTCTAAGACGGGAAATGATGCGAGGAAAAATGGCACGGGCTTCGGGAAACGGAGCCCGAGCGGGAAACCATTAGGCCAATTTTCCGCTCACCTTTCGCGGCCGCCCAGAAGACCATCTTCAATGACTTACCCAGGGGGGCGAATGCGGGAGGGACCGCCATTCCGTGACGGTATCCAAGTAGCTCCACACATTCAAGTGCTCGAGGGGGGACGTGTTTACGGCACCAAGCGACTTTGCTCTTGTTCACTGCGTGGCTGAGGACTTCGAAATGTCCCGTGGGATTGCAGCCGAAGTCAGGAAGAGATTTAAGGGTGAGGCTGAACTGAGGGACCAGAAGAAGAGAGTTGGCCAGGTGGCAAAGCTGGTCTGTGCTGACCGCACGATTCTGTATCTCGTCACCAAGAAGAGGTCGTATGAGAAACCTACATACGCAGCTCTAAAGGAATGTCTCGAAGTACTAAGAGGAGAGTGTCGGCTCTCGGGACTAAATAAACTGGCGATGCCAAAGATTGGATGTGGACTTGACCCGCTGTTGAACTGGGGAACGGTCGAAGGGTTAATTAAGAACACCTTTGAGAATACTCCGATCAAGGTGTGGATCTACGACAACATACGGATACCAAGACAAGCCACACTTAGTGACTCGTACCTCGCCTACGACGAAGTGTCGACTCCAGAAGGGAAGAGCTTTGGAATACTTTCCTGCACCGAGGTCTGCAGGATGCAGTTGAGGATGCTGATCCCAGACCATATAGGGGTTACCCCGGAAATCGTTTGCCAGGTGGAGGGGGGGTGCCTACCCGTGCACTTGTAGACACCGGCAGTGAAGTGAGCTGCCTATCAGAGGATATGTGGCAGGCCATTTTGACAACAGGACGACGTCCAGCGACACTGCCAGTAACGGCCATCCAGCTGAGGGGGGCTATTGGACAGAAAAGCTGCAGAATTGTGGTACAGAGCGACATCAGCCTTCAGATCCGGGGGAAGGTGTGTCAGGTCCCTGCCCTGATTGTGCGTAACCTAATTAAACCCTTGATTCTGGGTGCCGACTGGCTCAGTTACACCCAGGCTACGATTGACTTTGAGCAACAGCTGTTGCAACTTCGAGTTGATGGAGAAGAACTTCAAGTCGAATTTCAAAGGGGTGAACATGTTATTGAGGAGGGGTGTCAAGCAGGGGCCGATCCCGCTGATGCCTGTCACGTAGAAGTAACCCTTGCTCCTGAGACGTCTAGAACTCCAAAGGGAAGCATCAGACAAGAGCTTCAGAGCAAGGTTGATCAGCTGAGCTGCAGTGCAAGGCAGAAGAGTGAGCTAATGAGAATTCTCATCAACTCTGAAGACATCTTCAAGAATGAACCTGGAGTTACGCACCTGTATGAGCACCGCATCGAACTCCATGATGACACACCGTTCATTCAGAGGCCGTACCCAGTACCGTTCGCGTTGCGGCCGGCTGTAGAAGAGACGATCACTGAGATGCTGAGACTGGGGGTGATAAGACGAGAAGCCTCGTCATTCGCGAGCCCAATGACCGTGACAAAAAAGAAAGATGGGACTGTCAGAATTTGTCTGGATGCCAGAGCCATCAATGAAAAGATGGTGGCAGACACCGAAACTCCACCGGCACCGGAAGAACTACTGCGGTACTTCCGAGATGTGAGGGTCATGTCCACTATTGACCTGCGGTCGTCATACTGGCAAATCCCGCTGCACCCTGCCAGCCGCAAGTACACGGCTTTTCTGTACAACGGGCGGTCGTACACATACACGCGGTTGCCGTTCGGATTGAAGACATCGACTGGGAGCTTCAGCCGAGCCATGGACATTGTGCTTGGTCCGGAGGTACGCGAGTTTGCCGTGAATTATATTGATGACCTGCTGGTGGCCTCGGCTACCTGGGAAGAGCACCTTGGGCACCTCGCGAAGGTGTTGGAAAAGCTAAAAGTTGCCCGGATGACGGTGAACTTAGAAAAGTCCTCCTTTCTCCAAACCGAGGTAAAGTTTCTTGGCCACATCCTGACCACGGAGGGGATCAAGGCTGATCCAGAGAAGGTCATGGCTATCAGGAGGTTTCCCACTCCACAAAAGCACAAGGATGTCCGCGCATTCTTAGGATTGTGCAACTACTATAGAAAATTTTCAAAGGACTACAGCGACGCCACGAAACCATTGACCCACCTTTTGCGCAAGGACGTTAAGTGGCAATGGGGCCCACAGGAGCAGGTCGTCTTTGACAACGTCAAAAACCTCTTCCTGGAAACGGTACTGCTGAAGCACCCCAAAGGGGACCAAACATTCTATGTCCAGACCGACAGTTCCGGATATGGACTTGGGGCGGAGCTGTATCAGCTGCACGACGAGAACCGGGGAGTGATCGCATTTGCCAGCCGATCTCTCCGTGGTGCAGAGCTGAATTATACTACGACAGAAAAGGAACTCCTGGGAGTGATTTTCGCCCTCGACAAATTCCGCATGTATATCCAAGGTGCCCGAATTGTTATCCGCACCGATCATGCGGCTCTCAAATTTCTTGGACGGTGTCGACTGCTCAACGAACGGCTTACCAGATGGACGCTGTTTTTAAGCCAGTTCAACTACACCATAGAGCATGTCAAGGGGAAGGAGAATGTAGTTCCCGACATCTTGTCCCGGTTTCCGATGGATGGGAATGGTACGAACGAGTACCCACGTGACCAGCCGATTGTTGCCCTGTTCGAGGTGGAGGAATCACCTGAAGTACTTGCAATGCTTGGTGATCTTCAGCAGCGACAGAAAGACGACGAATACCTGAGTCCTATTTGGAAGTGCAAGCTCTTGCCTGACGAGCCTTGTGCACCATCTGTTCAACGTGTCAGAGATAGATATTGTGTAAATGCTAATGTTTTAATTTACAGAGCTGCCAATGATACTCAAGCCCGACTCGCCATTCCGGCTAGCTGCGTCAAACAGCTCACGTGGTATCATCACCAGCTCTTGGGTCATTTCGGGGCGACCAAGGTCCACCAGGCCATGAAGCAGGTGTATCACTGGCCGAATATGTCATGCCGAATCCGGCAGATTATTCGCTCCTGTGACCTCTGCCAGAAAACGAAACATCCCAACCGCACTAGCCAAGGGCCGATGACACCAATAATTGGGAAGGACCTGGGTGACCTGGTCTGTGTCGACTTCTACGGGCCGCTGCCGACTAGTCGGGGAGCCAACTTCATCTTCGTGGCCGTAGACGCGTTTTCAAAGTTTCTAAAGCTGTACCCGCTGAAGACTGCTACCGCAAAGGCTGCCGTCAATAAGGTGCTCCATGATTATGCCAATTACATCCAGCCACGACGTGTACTAAGTGATCATGGAAGTCAGTTCACTTCCAAGAAGTGGCAGGGACCACTGCTGGCAGCCAACATAACACCGACACTGGCTTCTATCCGACATCCCAGTTCAAATCCATGCGAGCGAGTCATGCGGGAATTGAGCCGCATTTTCCGTGCGTACTGTCAAGACCAACATGTCAAGTGGGCGAGCCACCTGCCCCAAATCGAAGAATGTATCAACCAAGTGCCACACGCAAGTACGGGGTACTCGCCTTACCATGTCCTCTATGGTCGAGAGCCTCCAATGCCGTTGGATGCTCTCACTCACAAACTGCTGCCAACAAGAAAGGTAGAGACCCAAGAGGAGATCCGACGCAACGTGCTGAAGAATCTGCAACATCAGGCTGAGCTCCGATGCAAACAACAAAGGGGCCTTACTACGAAGTTGCAGATCGGTGATTGGGTGCTGCTGAAGACAAATCCATCCTCAGCGACAGCCACAGGGACGTATGCCAAGTTCCTGCCCTTGTACGAGGGACCGTATGTGGTAAAGGCTACGCCACATCCCAACACGTATGCCATTGCAAATGCTGAGACACAAGCCAGGAGGGGCGTGTACAACATGAGCAATCTGAAACTGTACTACCGACCTGATGACAACCCCTCGGACGCCAATCCCAAAAGTGGCAGCACTAACCGAGTTCAACCCCAACGGAAGGTTAGCAGAAGGGACGCGAGTTGAGTTTCCTGTGCCCATGCTGAGCAGCCGAAAACTCAAGGGGGTGACTGTAAGATCCTGACCGAGAAGAGAATGCACAAACAAGTTTATTAAACGAGCCGTTAGTGTCCGGAAGGCGAAATGTAAAACAGATGATGCCTAGAATCGTGGGAACGCGGTGGAGGAAACCCAAAAAAGGACCAGACGTTATTTAATCTTCGTGTGCGCGAAAATTTCGGTGAAAGACTAAGTCAACACGTATTAATTGCCAATAGAGGTGCCCGGACACATAAACTTCGTTCGACATAAAACCGAAAAATCCAAGCCATATGGGCGTGTAAAGGAATCAGGGTGAATTGGACGACGAACCCATCAAAGGACCCCGCTGCGCTGGGACCAGGGCGAGCGACCAACCCCCAATGTATGTGGAAATGACGAAAACAACGGACTTTGCGCGAATCTATGTTAATTGAATGTTAAAAGTGTTATTCTAGTTCTGTAATGGCCAGTACTATGGTGGTTGAATTCGCGTGCACGCACAGGTGAATAAAACACCAAATAACATGTTATTGGGAGCCGGGAAAGTTGCAAACGATAAGACCGCGATGTTCGTGAAAATAAATGAATTAAACTAGTGTGTGCATCGGGAAGTCAAACCACTATAGTAAGGGCATAAGCTTAGGTCAAATTCGTTCAAATTTACTGAGTAAGTAGAAAAGTAGGTAAGTGGCACCAACGGAATGCGACACGGGATGACATCTATGGGGTGGTGTGAGAAATCAAAATTGCAGGCCGCGACCAGAGCGGGCTGTGAAGGGAGAGGGGACAATCCGAACAAAGCTACTCAGCGAATCCAAAGCTGAGGGTGGTTTTTGAATAGGTCGGGGATTGGTCAATGACTTAAGCCACAAGAGGGGATGAAAAAATCTGAGCTATGGGAAAAGAAGAGCGTAATTCAGGAGTGACGATTGAGACGGTTTTGCGAACGGTCGAGAAATTAATTTCGTGACGGTTCCGAATTTTGTCTAAGACTTGCTATAAAAATATATTGCTTGAGTAAAATCCGATATACTTGGGGAGATTTAATTTTGTGAATATTTCGAGCTTTGTCTAAAATTCTCCATTGTGAATTTCTGTAGGCAGAATCGAGTCTACTCGGGAAGGATGTATTCGCGAAGTCGCGTCTTTGATAATCATTTGCTTTTAGAGTTAAATTGGGGTTTGTGGAACATTTGGGTGCTAAATAGTCATCGTAGAATTGTTTGTTGGGATTCAAGGTGTGGGAGTTATTTGCTTTGCCGTGTTCACGAGATCTCGATTACTTGTGCACGGGAAATTTAGTGGGGTCTGCGAGTTCAGTGTTTCTAAGTGCCTGATTGTGAAACATAACAAGGAATAGTTCCTGTCAACGATTGATAGCAGAGAAAGGTTGGTGCCCCTTCATTGTGTGTTAGACTGTAATTATGTTTTCCCGTATAAAATGTTCGACTATGATTTTGTGTCAGAGGGCCTCAACCTCAATGTTTCAGAGTAGAATTACTTGTTGCTGAAAATCACTAATGACGGCTGGTGAATGTGACCGCAGGGTGGGTTCTGTTCTGTTTGTCTGTTGGTTTGTTTGTTTATTTGATTGTCAGCAATTGACGTGGGAGCAAATCCCACCATGTTCAATTAACGGACCGAGTCGCCGTAATAAGGATAAGCGGTGTAGTACCGCTATCACAACCGACCCCTTCGTTAAGATAGGAAGCCATGGTGCACTTTGAGCCGCGGAATTGAAGCCCTTTTTGTTTGTCAGTTCGGCGAGTGATGACTCCTAGCTCGATGAAAAAAACCTAGTCTGAGTCGCCAATGACCGGCGAAAGTTCAAGAGCCACCGATGGGAATACCTATGTATTAAAAAAAGAACGTGAAGGCCTAGTGAACAGCTTCGGCGAACGTGTGGTTTCGAGGGTTTAGGGATCTTTGCATGTCTCGCATGATAGCGTTTCCGCGAGGGACCGGTGGTCGCGGGGGTCGTATATTCATCTGTAAGTTGTGTCACTTCCGGCCCAGCGACTGAAGAAAACTGGCCATCGTAAAGAAAAGAATAAGTCCTCCCAAATAACAAGATTAGTAATATAAATTTGGTCCGTTCATTATTTCATGTGTAATTTGAAATTGATGTAAAAGTCACAATAGACTGCCGTGCTTTCTTAGGGTAGATAGCAGCTTTTCAGGTGACTCAAGAAGACGTCGGTGCCCAGACCGAGAATATAGGTTAGGCCGGCTGAGTAGGTCAGATACTCCTTTTTATGCACCCTGCGGAAACCATTACACCATGCCCGTGTGTGCTATAAAATTCGGGAAGACGCATCTTCGTCTACGAAGGTACGATTTCTTCATTAATTATAAAAGTCTCTGGGCGAGATGCAGTGGGGCCACCTTGGCACGAAAACAACGTAATGGGGGTGAGGGTCAGTGAGCTGATCGAGAAGCCCATTTCTACAGGAGAACAATCAAAATTGTCCCGCAAATTAAAGCCTAGACACAGGAATCATAGTTCGAAATACGGAAATATTTTAGATTGTAATTCGAATATTTATGTACATGTATTGAAACTTGGCGCCGTGAAATATGTTTGTGTAAATCGTTGGAAAAACGAGAGAAGCCGCCAGCTGCATTGTTAGGTAACCCTTGTAACTAGATTCAGTCAGGGACGTCTCTCAGAGGTTTGATCAGGTTCTCTTTCAGGAACAACATAATCGCCCGCCGTGACAGGTAGACTAGTTAGCGTTGCTTCATCTCAACGGTGTGGCGGCAGCATCCCTCCTTCCAGTTGACATTGTTCAACTAGGGGGTGCAATGCCTCCCCGCCGTTCGATTGTAAAATGTAGGGACTTTCAGGTTAGGTAGTTGTCACTGAGAGCTTTCGCATCTAGTGAAACTAAATTAGTCTAATTAATATAAGAGCTTCTGAGCCCGCTAGAGCGAAGTTAGTCGGCCAGAATCATTATAGTCTGCGAACGAATTTGATCATTAGCCTAAGTACTCGATGTATTGCCAATTGAACAATCAATTTCTTATGTACAAATAAATCTAAGTGTGGTCCAAAGGTTGTCTGTTATCATTTCATTGCAAGGTCTGTGGTTTTAAATCACTAATCATAGAACGAGAAAGGCGGGGGGGGGAGGGAATGATAGGGAATGGAAGAGAAGTGAAAGGGGCTGTGGAACCTGTAATTAGTGGGCTTAACTCATTTAACAAGCAGTTAAGGGCTAATTACGTCAGCGGTGATCAGCGACGACGATGGAGGGGCGGGTGAGAAATAGGGGGAAAGGGGTAAGGGACATGACGTAGGAAAGAAAGGATGAGATACTCGAGCCCCGGCGAGGGGTACAGGGTAAGACCGAAGGTGTAAGTATCAGACTTAACTATTTATGTTAACCTAGACGGTCCCGAAACTATGGCCAGGGAAGGGTTATGTTACAAAATGGTGCTGCGTGAACCAGGATGATTAGTCGCAAGTATTTAAAAGAACAGACGGTGATGTAAGTGATAACAAACAAACAAACAAACAAATAAAAAAATAGCTTAAGGAACGTAGTGAAACCAACATTAAAATCACAAGAGGTAGTAAAGGGGTAGTTGAAAGCGAAAGGGACGACCTATTCAGAGAGCGGTAACAAAAGAAACCCGGCGCCTTGGTGAGAGTACCGTTGGGTCGGGAATTTGTGGGACGGCCACATGGGTGTGTTGTGATGGCGCTAGACACGTACTGTAAACAAGAAACAGGGCCGTAATCAAAATTGTGAAAGGGCCCTTCCTAAATTCAAGGTATTGAGATAGGGGGTGAAGGTGATAGAGGGGAGGGGATGGAAGAAGGGGAGTGAGAACAATGCTTAACTAGTAAAGGGGGGTGAGGGGGGGGTGCACTAGATGGGGAGAAAGAAGCCAGCGAGAAATGATTTAGACTTAGGTACACGTTAATTTCCTAGTTGTTGATTTACTGTTGATGCGATTGTTTATTGGTAAGCATTGAGGAAAAGGATGCGCTTGCAGGCTGGCGCTAAGCGGGTAGGTCATGCGAAGTGGCGCTTGCGGTGTGTGTCTGTTCCAGGTAGGGACGTGCCCGGTGAATGGCCATGGCCATTGCCAGCGGCCATGCTCCAGGACGCAGACCAAGTATGAAGTTATGGCGGCTGTGGTGGTGAGAGAATTCTTAGTTTCAACGATGACGTGATGACAAAGCGAGCAGTATCACATGGAGACTAATTAACACAATTTATCCGCTTGCGTAATTAGTGTAGCCAATATGAGATGTATAGTAGGACTTAGTTAGGATCGTGAGGAGCCGGGATGAGCGACAACTAACTTAGAAATAATTCTAGTCAAATAACCACTATTATAAGAAACTTGTAGTACTTTCTCTAGCGGAGAGTTCCCGTCAACGTGGATGATGGCAAGAACGCCGCACAGGGTGAAGGAGCTACCTTGGCGATGGTTGGCATGCTATTTGAATTTTAGTATGATAGAAGGAACGACCTTGGCCATTGGAAGAGGCTGCGCTCAAGTTAATATCAGGAGTAGTGTCTGCGGGAAGTTAGAGATAGTTGGTGAAGTAGGGCCAATGCACAGTTGTAGAAGTAGGGGCGTGCGGAGGCCGAGCATGTCTAATGAAGATGTCGGATGACGAGTGCTAATATGCGATTATTCTCAAACGATAGGATTACGGTCGTGATGGCAGGACGCAAGAACCCGCGAAAAATCCAGGTGGCGGAACGTTCCCGGAGCCGCTCGAATTTGAGGAAGGGCGCAAATCGGGAGGTAGCACCTGAGGAGGACCCCATCCCTGCGTGGTTCTTCCGCTACAATGAAGAGAGTGGGCGACGTCAAGACGAAGCGGAACGCCGTAATGAAGAAAGGGAGAGAAGACAAGCTGAGCGCGAGGCGACGATGATGGCGACGTTCGTGGAGGCGATGAACTCGCTGAAGGAGGTCGTTCGTCCGCCGACTGCCGCACCGGAAGCACCGGCTGTCCTCGAGGTCGGCGGAGGACCGGAAGAACAACCGCTCGCTGAGATGAGAAGTGGACTATCCACAGCTACATCCGGCGCGATGGAAATGGACGCACCCAGCCGGAACTTGACGCCAGCTGATCTGGGAAGCCAGCTAAGAGCGCTGGTAAATCAAGCGGCTCCATTACCTGCAAGGCCGAGCTTCGAAAGTACCGAGGGAGTGGGAAATCCGATGGTGTTTATCGAGAAGATAGAAGAGTGCGCGAGGAAGGGGAAGATGGACTACGAGCAAACCATCAACCTTGTGATGGAGTGTCTGAAAGGCAAGGCAAAGAGATGGGCGAGTGTCCACCAAGTTGAGTGGACATCCTACGCAGACTTCCGGGAGGACTTTCTCAACTACTTTTGGTCCGACATCAAACAAAAGTATATCCGGCGTCAGATTGAAGATGGAGAATATGACGTGACTCGGAAATACTCACTCGCGGAGCACTTCACTTACCAGGTGGAAAGAGCCAGATTACTCACCTGCCCACCTAGTGAGGAAAGTCTGGTGAAGACAATTATGAGGCATTATGACAGCAATATCCAAAGATTTTGGAAAAGAGAGAAGCAGTGCCGCACGATTGTGGCAACGGCAAGATTCTTGGAAGAGATGGAAGATGATGTCTCGAACGGACACGAGACCACCAGGCGCTCCGGTCGACTCCGAGAGGGTGGCTACCGGGGGGACTACCGGGACCAGCGACCGTACGAACGAAAGACGAATCACCGTGCACCCAAAGCCATTGAACAGGCACCGGCCATTCCGCAAATTACTTACCCAGCAACGCCACTGCCATCGATGATGTATCCACCACCACCGATTGTACCCCCAATTACGTTCCCGATGGCTCAGACCCCTGTGCTTCAGCCCGAAGTGGCACGACGGGACGAGCGAGAACCAGCGAGAGCAGTAGCAACAGGATCGAGGCCATGGCAACAGCCCAATCGGTACAACTATCGGAATTCGTTCAATGGAAACAATCGTGGGAACGGGAAGGAGTGGCAACGGTGGTCTAAGACGGGAAATGATGCGAGGAAAAATGGCACGGCTTCGGGAAACGGAGCCCGAGCGGGAAACCATTAGGCCAATTTTCCGCTCACCTTTCGCGGCCGCCCAGAAGACCATCTTCAATGACTTACCCAGGGGGGCGAATGCGGGAGGGACCGCCATTCCGTGACGGTATCCAAGTAGCTCCACACATTCAAGTGCTCGAGGGGGACGTGTTTACGGCACCAAGCGACTTTGCTCTTGTTCACTGCGTGGCTGAGGACTTCGAAATGTCCCGTGGGATTGCAGCCGAAGTCAGGAAGAGATTTAAGGGTGAGGCTGAACTGAGGGACCAGAAGAAGAGAGTTGGCCAGGTGGCAAAGCTGGTCTGTGCTGACCGCACGATTCTGTATCTCGTCACCAAGAAGAGGTCGTATGAGAAACCTACATACGCAGCTCTAAAGGAATGTCTCGAAGTACTAAGAGGAGAGTGTCGGCTCTCGGGACTAAATAAACTGGCGATGCCAAAGATTGGATGTGGACTTGACCGGTTGAACTGGGGAACGGTCGAAGGGTTAATTAAGAACACCTTTGAGAATACTCCGATCAAGGTGTGGATCTACGACAACATACGGATACCAAGACAAGCCACACTTAGTGACTCGTACCTCGCCTACGACGAAGTGTCGACTCCAGAAGGGAAGAGCTTTGGAATACTTTCCCTGCACCGAGGTCTGCAGGATGCAGTTGAGGATGCTGATCCCAGACCATATAGGGTTACCCCGGAAATCGTTTGCCAGGTGGAGGGGGTGCCTACCCGTGCACTTGTAGACACCGGCAGTGAAGTGAGCTGCCTATCAGAGGATATGTGGCAGGCCATTTTGACAACAGGACGACGTCCAGCGACACTGCCAGTAACGGCCATCCAGCTGAGGGGGGCTATTGGACAGAAAAGCTGCAGAATTGTGGTACAGAGCGACATCAGCCTTCAGATCCGGGGGAAGGTGTGTCAGGTCCCTGCCCTGATTGTGCGTAACCTAATTAAACCCTTGATTCTGGGTGCCGACTGGCTCAGTTACACCCAGGCTACGATTGACTTTGAGCAACAGCTGTTGCAACTTCGAGTTGATGGAGAAGAACTTCAAGTCGAATTTCAAAGGGGTGAACATGTTATTGAGGAGGGGTGTCAAGCAGGGGCCGATCCCGCTGATGCCTGTCACGTAGAAGTAACCCTTGCTCCTGAGACGTCTAGAACTCCAAAGGGAAGCATCAGACAAGAGCTTCAGAGCAAGGTTGATCAGCTGAGCTGCAGTGCAAGGCAGAAGAGTGAGCTAATGAGAATTCTCATCAACTCTGAAGACATCTTCAAGAATGAACCTGGAGTTACGCACCTGTATGAGCACCGCATCGAACTCCATGATGACACACCGTTCATTCAGAGGCCGTACCCAGTACCGTTCGCGTTGCGGCCGGCTGTAGAAGAGACGATCACTGAGATGCTGAGACTGGGGGTGATAAGACGAGAAGCCTCGTCATTCGCGAGCCCAATGACCGTGACAAAAAAGAAAGATGGGACTGTCAGAATTTGTCTGGATGCCAGAGCCATCAATGAAAAGATGGTGGCAGACACCGAAACTCCACCGGCACCGGAAGAACTACTGCGGTACTTCCGAGATGTGAGGGTCATGTCCACTATTGACCTGCGGTCGTCATACTGGCAAATCCCGCTGCACCCTGCCAGCCGCAAGTACACGGCTTTTCTGTACAACGGGCGGTCGTACACATACACGCGGTTGCCGTTCGGATTGAAGACATCGACTGGGAGCTTCAGCCGAGCCATGGACATTGTGCTTGGTCCGGAGGTACGCGAGTTTGCCGTGAATTATATTGATGACCTGCTGGTGGCCTCGGCTACCTGGGAAGAGCACCTTGGGCACCTCGCGAAGGTGTTGGAAAAGCTAAAAGTTGCCCGGATGACGGTGAACTTAGAAAAGTCCTCCTTTCTCCAAACCGAGGTAAAGTTTCTTGGCCACATCCTGACCACGGAGGGGATCAAGGCTGATCCAGAGAAGGTCATGGCTATCAGGAGGTTTCCCACTCCACAAAAGCACAAGGATGTCCGCGCATTCTTAGGATTGTGCAACTACTATAGAAAATTTTCAAAGGACTACAGCGACGCCACGAAACCATTGACCCACCTTTTGCGCAAGGACGTTAAGTGGCAATGGGGCCCACAGGAGCAGGTCGTCTTTGACAACGTCAAAAACCTCTTCCTGGAAACGGTACTGCTGAAGCACCCCAAAGGGGACCAAACATTCTATGTCCAGACCGACAGTTCCGGATATGGACTTGGGGCGGAGCTGTATCAGCTGCACGACGAGAACCGGGGAGTGATCGCATTTGCCAGCCGATCTCTCCGTGGTGCAGAGCTGAATTATACTACGACAGAAAAGGAACTCCTGGGAGTGATTTTCGCCCTCGACAAATTCCGCATGTATATCCAAGGTGCCCGAATTGTTATCCGCACCGATCATGCGGCTCTCAAATTTCTTGGACGGTGTCGACTGCTCAACGAACGGCTTACCAGATGGACGCTGTTTTTAAGCCAGTTCAACTACACCATAGAGCATGTCAAGGGGAAGGAGAATGTAGTTCCCGACATCTTGTCCCGGTTTCCGATGGATGGGAATGGTACGAACGAGTACCCACGTGACCAGCCGATTGTTGCCCTGTTCGAGGTGGAGGAATCACCTGAAGTACTTGCAATGCTTGGTGATCTTCAGCAGCGACAGAAAGACGACGAATACCTGAGTCCTATTTGGAAGTGCAAGCTCTTGCCTGACGAGCCTTGTGCACCATCTGTTCAACGTGTCAGAGATAGATATTGTGTAAATGCTAATGTTTTAATTTACAGAGCTGCCAATGATACTCAAGCCCGACTCGCCATTCCGGCTAGCTGCGTCAAACAGCTCACGTGGTATCATCACCAGCTCTTGGGTCATTTCGGGGCGACCAAGGTCCACCAGGCCATGAAGCAGGTGTATCACTGGCCGAATATGTCATGCCGAATCCGGCAGATTATTCGCTCCTGTGACCTCTGCCAGAAAACGAAACATCCCAACCGCACTAGCCAAGGGCCGATGACACCAATAATTGGGAAGGACCTGGGTGACCTGGTCTGTGTCGACTTCTACGGGCCGCTGCCGACTAGTCGGGGAGCCAACTTCATCTTCGTGGCCGTAGACGCGTTTTCAAAGTTTCTAAAGCTGTACCCGCTGAAGACTGCTACCGCAAAGGCTGCCGTCAATAAGGTGCTCCATGATTATGCCAATTACATCCAGCCACGACGTGTACTAAGTGATCATGGAAGTCAGTTCACTTCCAAGAAGTGGCAGGGACCACTGCTGGCAGCCAACATAACACCGACACTGGCTTCTATCCGACATCCCAGTTCAAATCCATGCGAGCGAGTCATGCGGGAATTGAGCCGCATTTTCCGTGCGTACTGTCAAGACCAACATGTCAAGTGGGCGAGCCACCTGCCCCAAATCGAAGAATGTATCAACCAAGTGCCACACGCAAGTACGGGGTACTCGCCTTACCATGTCCTCTATGGTCGAGAGCCTCCAATGCCGTTGGATGCTCTCACTCACAAACTGCTGCCAACAAGAAAGGTAGAGACCCAAGAGGAGATCCGACGCAACGTGCTGAAGAATCTGCAACATCAGGCTGAGCTCCGATGCAAACAACAAAGGGGCCTTACTACGAAGTTGCAGATCGGTGATTGGGTGCTGCTGAAGACAAATCCATCCTCAGCGACAGCCACAGGGACGTATGCCAAGTTCCTGCCCTTGTACGAGGGACCGTATGTGGTAAAGGCTACGCCACATCCCAACACGTATGCCATTGCAAATGCTGAGACACAAGCCAGGAGGGGCGTGTACAACATGAGCAATCTGAAACTGTACTACCGACCTGATGACAACCCCTCGGACGCCAATCCCAAAAGTGGCAGCACTAACCGAGTTCAACCCCAACGGAAGGTTAGCAGAAGGGACGCGAGTTGAGTTTCCTGTGCCCATGCTGAGCAGCCGAAAACTCAAGGGGGTGACTGTAAGATCCTGACCGAGAAGAGAATGCACAAACAAGTTTATTAAACGAGCCGTTAGTGTCCGGAAGGCGAAATGTAAAACAGATGATGCCTAGAATCGTGGGAACGCGGTGGAGGAAACCCAAAAAAGGACCAGACGTTATTTAATCTTCGTGTGCGCGAAAATTTCGGTGAAAGACTAAGTCAACACGTATTAATTGCCAATAGAGGTGCCCGGACACATAAACTTCGTTCGACATAAAACCGAAAAATCCAAGCCATATGGGCGTGTAAAGGAATCAGGGTGAATTGGACGACGAACCCATCAAAGGACCCCGCTGCGCTGGGACCAGGGCGAGCGACCAACCCCCAATGTATGTGGAAATGACGAAAACAACGGACTTTGCGCGAATCTATGTTAATTGAATGTTAAAAGTGTTATTCTAGTTCTGTAATGGCCAGTACTATGGTGGTTGAATTCGCGTGCACGCACAGGTGAATAAAACACCAAATAACATGTTATTGGGAGCCGGGAAAGTTGCAAACGATAAGACCGCGATGTTCGTGAAAATAAATGAATTAAACTAGTGTGTGCATCGGGAAGTCAAACCACTATAGTAAGGGCATAAGCTTAGGTCAAATTCGTTCAAATTTACTGAGTAAGTAGAAAAGTAGGTAAGTGGCACCAACGGAATGCGACACGGGATGACATCTATGGGGTGGTGTGAGAAATCAAAATTGCAGGCCGCGACCAGAGCGGGCTGTGAAGGGAGAGGGGACAATCCGAACAAAGCTACTCAGCGAATCCAAAGCTGAGGGTGGTTTTTGAATAGGTCGGGGATTGGTCAATGACTTAAGCCACAAGAGGGGATGAAAAAATCTGAGCTATGGGAAAAGAAGAGCGTAATTCAGGAGTGACGATTGAGACGGTTTTGCGAACGGTCGAGAAATTAATTTCGTGACGGTTCCGAATTTTGTCTAAGACTTGCTATAAAAATATATTGCTTGAGTAAAATCCGATATACTTGGGGAGATTTAATTTTGTGAATATTTCGAGCTTTGTCTAAAATTCTCCATTGTGAATTTCTGTAGGCAGAATCGAGTCTACTCGGGAAGGATGTATTCGCGAAGTCGCGTCTTTGATAATCATTTGCTTTTAGAGTTAAATTGGGGTTTGTGGAACATTTGGGTGCTAAATAGTCATCGTAGAATTGTTTGTTGGGATTCAAGGTGTGGGAGTTATTTGCTTTGCCGTGTTCACGAGATCTCGATTACTTGTGCACGGGAAATTTAGTGGGGTCTGCGAGTTCAGTGTTTCTAAGTGCCTGATTGTGAAACATAACAAGGAATAGTTCCTGTCAACGATTGATAGCAGAGAAAGGTTGGTGCCCCTTCATTGTGTGTTAGACTGTAATTATGTTTTCCCGTATAAAATGTTCGACTATGATTTTGTGTCAGAGGGCCTCAACCTCAATGTTTCAGAGTAGAATTACTTGTTGCTGAAAATCACTAATGACGGCTGGTGAATGTGACCGCAGGGTGGGTTCTGTTCTGTTTGTCTGTTGGTTTGTTTGTTTATTTGATTGTCAGCAATTGACGTGGGAGCAAATCCCACCATGTTCAATTAACGGACCGAGTCGCCGTAATAAGGATAAGCGGTGTAGTACCGCTATCACAACCGACCCCTTCGTTAAGATAGGAAGCCATGGTGCACTTTGAGCCGCGGAATTGAAGCCCTTTTTGTTTGTCAGTTCGGCGAGTGATGACTCCTAGCTCGATGAAAAAAACCTAGTCTGAGTCGCCAATGACCGGCGAAAGTTCAAGAGCCACCGATGGGAATACCTATGTATTAAAAAAAGAACGTGAAGGCCTAGTGAACAGCTTCGGCGAACGTGTGGTTTCGAGGGTTTAGGGATCTTTGCATGTCTCGCATGATAGCGTTTCCGCGAGGGACCGGTGGTCGCGGGGGTCGTATATTCATCTGTAAGTTGTGTCACTTCCGGCCCAGCGACTGAAGAAAACTGGCCATCGTAAAGAAAAGAATAAGTCCTCCCAAATAACAAGATTAGTAATATAAATTTGGTCCGTTCATTATTTCATGTGTAATTTGAAATTGATGTAAAAGTCACAATAGACTGCCGTGCTTTCTTAGGGTAGATAGCAGCTTTTCAGGTGACTCAAGAAGACGTCGGTGCCCAGACCGAGAATATAGGTTAGGCCGGCTGAGTAGGTCAGATACTCCTTTTTATGCACCCTGCGGAAACCATTACACCATGCCCGTGTGTGCTATAAAATTCGGGAAGACGCATCTTCGTCTACGAAGGTACGATTTCTTCATTAATTATAAAAGTCTCTGGGCGAGATGCAGTGGGGCCACCTTGGCACGAAAACAACGTAATGGGGGTGAGGGTCAGTGAGCTGATCGAGAAGCCCATTTCTACAGGAGAACAATCAAAATTGTCCCGCAAATTAAAGCCTAGACACAGGAATCATAGTTCGAAATACGGAAATATTTTAGATTGTAATTCGAATATTTATGTACATGTATTGAAACTTGGCGCCGTGAAATATGTTTGTGTAAATCGTTGGAAAAACGAGAGAAGCCGCCAGCTGCATTGTTAGGTAACCCTTGTAACTAGATTCAGTCAGGGACGTCTCTCAGAGGTTTGATCAGGTTCTCTTTCAGGAACAACATAATCGCCCGCCGTGACAGGTAGACTAGTTAGCGTTGCTTCATCTCAACGGTGTGGCGGCAGCATCCCTCCTTCCAGTTGACATTGTTCAACTAGGGGGTGCAATGCCTCCCCGCCGTTCGATTGTAAAATGTAGGGACTTTCAGGTTAGGTAGTTGTCACTGAGAGCTTTCGCATCTAGTGAAACTAAATTAGTCTAATTAATATAAGAGCTTCTGAGCCCGCTAGAGCGAAGTTAGTCGGCCAGAATCATTATAGTCTGCGAACGAATTTGATCATTAGCCTAAGTACTCGATGTATTGCCAATTGAACAATCAATTTCTTATGTACAAATAAATCTAAGTGTGGTCCAAAGGTTGTCTGTTATCATTTCATTGCAAGGTCTGTGGTTTTAAATCACTAATCATAGAACGAGAAAGGCGGGGGGGGGAGGGAATGATAGGGAATGGAAGAGAAGTGAAAGGGGCTGTGGAACCTGTAATTAGTGGGCTTAACTCATTTAACAAGCAGTTAAGGGCTAATTACGTCAGCGGTGATCAGCGACGACGATGGAGGGGCGGGTGAGAAATAGGGGGAAAGGGGTAAGGGACATGACGTAGGAAAGAAAGGATGAGATACTCGAGCCCCGGCGAGGGGTACAGGGTAAGACCGAAGGTGTAAGTATCAGACTTAACTATTTATGTTAACCTAGACGGTCCCGAAACTATGGCCAGGGAAGGGTTATGTTACAGTACCGAGCTAAACATAAAACATCATTGGAAATACACAAGTTGAAACATACTGCGAATGAAGAAATTGACTGGTTCCAGTGCAAGCATTGTTCGTACCGAACCAAACAGAAGGCATATTTGAAAAAACACATGTTCAGACATGCTGCGGATGAAGAAATAGATTGGTTCCAGTGCATTCATTGTTCGCACCGAGCCAAACAAAAAGCATATTTGAAAACACACATGTTGCAACATGCTGCGAATGAAGATATCAGATGGTTCCAGTGCAACCATTGTTCATACCGAACTAAACGTAAGCAAAGTTTAAAGCAGCACATCGCACCCCCGCGAGAAAAGTGACACAAGTCAAAATTTGCGATTTTTGAGTTAAATGCTGCATGATGCTGGAAAACACAAGAGCTTCCATCAGGAAAAGTGGCTCAAGTCAATCTATAATAGTAAACGAGAGGGGGCGCTACTGTCGTTTTGCCGCGGGCCATATTGTGAGCAGCTGACGCAGGAACAGTGACACAATCAGCTGTGACCAGCGTGTTCAGCAATATTTCCGCAAGAAAACCGCCATAATCCAAAAAGTGTCGTTTTTCAACAAAGGTATATTCCTATTGTGTAACAATTTGTTAGGTAATAAAGTGACTCATTTTCCAAATGTGTCGCTCTTTCAGAAGTTGTGACATTGTTCTTGATAATACGAGGAAATATTTCCTCAGTTGCGTCTCTTTGTTAGAGTTGTGACGTTGTTCTCGATATTATAACTGATAATTTTTCATAATTATGCCGCTATTCTTTGAGTTGTGACATTTTTCTTAGAAATAACAACAACAATTTTGCATGTTATTACATGAATCCATTGGGCATTTTTGGTTCAATTGTACACCTTTTGAGATATTTTGGTTCGCCTTCTCTTCAGTCTCTAACGATATTTGGGTTCGCCTTCTCTTCAGTCTCTAAAATAAGACTGAAGAGAAGGCGGGAGCAGAGATTGAAGAGCAGACGGAAGATGACGTCGAAGACAAGATGAAAGAGGAAGTGGAAGAGAAGACGGCCGAGGATATAGGAGAGAATACCGACGAGGATATAGAAGAGAATACGGAAAATAAGAGTGAAGAAAAGGCAGGAGCAGAGGATGAAGAGCAGACGGAAGACGAAATGGAAAAGAGGACGGATAAGGAGATAGAAGATGATACGGAAAATGAGATTGAGGAGGAGGCGGCAGCAGAGAATAAAGAGCAGACGGAAGATGATGTAGAAGACAAGACCAAAAAGAAAATGAACGGAAATCTCAGAAAAGAAGAGGAGGACATCGAAAAAGGCTTGTAAAAATCCAGTGAGCCTGAAAGCTGCTGTTTATGCTAATAAGATACCGTTGAGTGGCCGAAAAAAAGCTGATCTCTGTTTTCTCTGTGTCTCTCTGATCTAAGTTTTGACTGATTACAAGTTTCAACGTTTATTTTAAATCACTTACTTTAATTGACGTTGAGAGTTTTCAAGTTGTAAGTTTCAAGTGCCTCAGTGAATCCTAGCTATTAGCTTGAGGGCTATTTTTTTTTCATATGACCATATTTCAAATTTGATATACTTTTATAGTCCTTATGCATGCATGTTTCAATTATTTTTTTGTACAATAATATTTTTATTCATTCCCAAAATAAAAGTAAAATGACACAACTTATGAAAAGAAAAGGGTGCGGTTTGATTCCTAAGTGACACAACTCAAAAAAGGGGTTGAAATACCGCCCTTAACAATTGGTGTTCACCTGCAATTGGTAGTGCCGTATTTATTACCATGCTGTGCAAAAGTTCTATAAAATTCTCACAAAAAGTCTTGAACAATAAATAGTGACAAAAAGAGTCATATTTAGAAACTGTTTCCTGAGAAACTTCCTTTTTTGACTTCGGTCACTTTTCTCGCGGGGGTGCGACATGAAGAAACATACTGCGAATTGAGAATGACACATCTTGTTCAAGTGTAACCAGTGTTCGCACCGAATTAAAATCATATTCATTGAGTGTGCACGCGATAAATAGACATGATGCGAAACGTCGGGCACGAAAAGCAACCCCTGCTTCAGAATTTCTCAGGGGCAGATGCCCGCGATGAGAGATCCCGCGGCAGAAATGACAATTTTTTCTTGTGGATTCTAACATAATGTCCAACCGATCTAGACCTTCACCAACCATTTTCAGTAACATTAAAGTTTGTACACATGAAAATAAATAATTTCCATTAATCTTAGAAACTTCTGCTTCTGAGATAACCCCCTCGATCACCCTAATAACTCCTTCGCAAATGATTGTTTTTTTTTTTCTCAAAACTTGTCAGGTTGATGGATAATAATTTCGACAAACTAGCTTATAGGTATACCTACTCGGGTACCTACTCATGCCTAATTCAAGCAAATTTTGTTGAATCGTTCGTGAGTTACGACTTTTCAAAATTCGAAGATTTCAAGGGCTGTACCTTAGTCATTTAGGTCTAACTGTGCTTAAAATAGTTCCCGCACAGTTTAAATGTTTCGCAACTTTGCAGTGTAGCGGAGAAGAATAAGCTTCTCTTTACATATAAAGTGATTGTCTTGCTCTCTCTTCCCTTCTCTTCTTATCACCCGGCCACTATAAACCCACTCACCCTTCTCAAACCCTCCACAGATACCTACTTACTGAATTTTGCGAGAAATTCTGGGTTGCACACGAGGGGTAAACCGGTGGGGATCTCGATGTAGGTACAAACTGGGAAATCTCCAAGGATTCCCGCGGGATTTCTGAAAATCTCAAAGGATCTTTCAAGCAATTCGAAGAAACGATCTCTTGAAGATCTCTGGAATATTTTGACTCACGTGCGATCTCTCAGCGTATACGCGTTGGTATACGAGACAAATTGCTGTATGACGTATACCTAACCGCGTCTATAACTTTCCGATACAATTTTTGCTGTTACTAGCTTTCCGGGCTCATGGTTCCAGTATTTGTATGTATCACACGTATTTCCTGAAATATACCTACCTAGGTACAAGAGGAGATGAAAGATAAATAAGCTGTTGAAGCAAGCCAGCGTGCTGTAAGTCCTAAAAGAATCTTCGAGATATGACACCAGATCTGCCAAACAACCCCTTTCCCTAGGGGAAAGGGTACCTACACGACTTACAAGCGAAAGAACTCTCTCTCTAGAGAAAGAAAAGCCAGGATTGCATGAGAGGGAGAGAGACAACTAAACCAGCTTTTGAAGTGAGAATTCTCAGTATCAGATTGTAGTGTAACGTCGTTTATCCTGGTTGATGGCACCACTTCTGTAGTGTAACCCCGTTTTCGATGTTGGCAGCGATCGTCGTTGTTTCTTCCTTTCCCCACGTCGTTTACATTTTACCTACGTTGTGTTGGGTTCTTACTCGAGATGAGAATGTGTCGTTGGGGATGAGGTTTGATTCTTGAATGAAACGCGAATGAAATGCAAGCAAAATGAATGTTTTATTGGAAATCAATGGCAAAGTTTTTGAATGAATTTGTTTCTTTTCTCAAAACACCTAACAACAAGAAATTGACAGTGGTGAAGTGACACAACATGAATGAAAAACAACCAAACACAAACAAATGAAACAAGAAAAATCATTACAAATTATTTAGACAATGCAGGAATTTACAACAATGAAATGAACACAAAATCAGATTAACAAAACAAAACAAGAAATCATGAAACATGTCAAACTGTCAATTTGATCGCAAAGGAAAAGTGACGTATTCGCTGACAGGCACACATGGGAAGAACACGTCAAAGAAACCCATGCGTATAGCCTGGTTGATTGCTGAAAAATCCCTTCCCAAATGATCTGAACAAAGTCAAGTTTGAATGAGTCATGATAAAATGACAGAGAGTCACTCCAGTAATGCATTGCTCAAGTCAGCGTGAATTGGTGCTTGAACCTCTTTGAAAGACTGTTTCGTTTACAAGTTATTCACGTAACAACAAAAGGAAACTTTAGGTACGCTCAGCAATTGATGTTACAATTTACAAACAAAAGAAGTCAAACTGATAGATGAGTAAACAATGAAGAAATGATCGGTAAATGAGTAGATAAATCAGCCAGAAACAAATGACATGTAAACAAGTGGATAAATCAGCAAGAAACAAATGATAAGTAAAGGTGTAAGTAAATAAACAAGAAACAAACAAGAGATAAATAGGTAGATAAATAAACAAGAAACAAATGATAAGCAATGGTGTAGACAAATAAGCAAGAAACAAATGAGAGATAAACAGATAGATAAATAAACAAGAAACAGGTGAGAGATAAATAAGTAGAGAAGTTGAGGTTGGTCATACTTTTTGTAAGCATTTGGAAGAAAGAAGTATCTGTAACGCATTCGCCCGAAATTCCCCAGAAGTTGCCCATCGCAAACCCCACAGAAACATACATACATACAAAACAGAAGAATGGTTAGTAAACAGTACAGGCAAGGGTGCGATGACTCGAGCCAACCTGTGGCCCACTCTTCGTCGCCGACTTAGTTGTAATTGAAAACTCCAACGTGAATCGAAGAGGTAAATTTAGAGTCAGATGTACTTTAGTGATATCTTGATGGGATGGAGAAGGAATTCTGATGAAGCCTATTTTCGATGGAGTACACACGTGGGATCAACCCACTCAGTTGCCTGCCGGTGAGAGGGCCGGACAGTCCGTCCAAGGTACTGATCAGAGCGGGGTAAAAGCAAAAGAAGTGAAAGCACTCCTTCAAAATTGAGTGTGTTTACATTCGTTCCCGAAGGTGAACACTTATTTTCGTTGAATGCAAAATAAGTGACATTCACAGTTGAGCTTGTGAATTGACATTGTCGGTATTATCGAGGAATGCGAATTGCAATCACAATCATCGAACACTTTCATACTTCATTCGAGTTCCAACATTCAGCGTACACATTCCTGGTGAGGAGATTCCGTGATACTACCGAATATGTTCATAAATGACTGCCTGTCGAATCAGGGCAGTAAAAAGGAACAAGCCCGAGTCTGAAGCAGCGGCAAAAGGATGGGAAACTAATGTGGCGATTCCCAACAGAAACAACATTCCACAAATGCTCCGTTACACTAGGCAAACCAATAGCCGACAGGATTTCTTTTAAATAACAGCGTATCTACAGAATGCCATCCTTAGAGAATCGCATCATAAGTAGGAACAACAAGGGATCACGTTAAACATTTTGCAAAAGAGATTCCATAATTCCCCCCAAATAAGAAACGGTTAGTAGACTCAACAAGGCAGATTCATACAAGCAGGTGGACCCCCCCCCAGGACACGGGGAAGCGTGCAAGTCCCTTTTCCTTCCTTCACTTCCATGTATAACCCGGACAATGGACAATGAAATGTGAATGAATCATGAAAAATACTGTTCTCTACTTAGCGGCTGATTTTTGACGTAGCAGAGATTCTTTTTGTCGTCTTACTGTTTATGACGTAACTTGTGGAAAGAAACAATTAATGAAACCTCGAAGTACGCGCGATAGCGCGGCCTTGAGGTCACGTCATGAGTGCGCAAAAAAACACACCCACTAGATTTACGGCTGTTGCCGTCAATATTGAGATCATTTGGGAGTAGATAAATTACACAAAATTCAAAGCTGTGCGAAGCACCTTGATTTCAAAGGGGAAAAACTGCGGGTTATGCAATCCCGTGGAGAACACAGAGAACAAAGAGTTTCGGGTTATGTACAATAATTTCGCGGACAAAATAGGTATCGAAATGCATGATTTGGTGAGTGGATGGAAGCCAAAATTACGATACAATAATCAAAGAAAGACCGACCTTAGAATTGTAAAAACAACGCACTCTCGATGCACTGACAATCACGTGCTCTTCACCACAGCTGATTCTCTTCTCCCTCTGCCCGCGACTGCTGCTCGCCCGGCTTGCCTAGCGCAGCGCCATCTCCCTCTTTTATCGGCAAACGCACGAACGTCAACGACCGTACCTACTTCAGGTACCAACGTACTAATAAAACAAAGGGGGAACACCACAAGATGATGAAAAGAACGTAGTTTTTGTGTTGACAGCGACGTTCAAGCGAGCTGTTTTAGGGACTTACGAGCGAACATGCAGGGAGCGACACACAAGCGAAAGCTTCGCTAACAATTAAACCTTACATAACCTGTTGAGTAAGATTAGTGAGTCACCTCGTGAGTCACTATACAGGGTGTCCCGAAAATATACCGACAACGTTCTAAAGCAGCTTCCTCTCATCAAGACAAGAAAAAAAGTTCCCATGAACATGGGTCCGGAAACGCTTTCTAAGGGAGCTACAGGCCCCTGAAGGTGAAACCCTGAAGATGGTTTTTATTTAATATCTCGGAAACCGTTCCAGGGAAATCAATCAAACTTGACACATCCACTAACCTTCTTATGTCCAACAAAATGAGGCAAGATCAAGATTATTTATTATTTTTAGTTCACCAGGGGTGGGTCAGGCTGAGGTGTGGGGGTGAAAATAACCCTAACTTGTTTGAATGTAGCTTGTTTCCAAATTTACAAGAAATTATAGAATATTGGTGCTTTCTACCAAAAAAAGGTCCCTTTGTTTACTTCGATAGATGCACCGTTTACGAGATATTTGAGTTTGAATGTATGAAAACGTGGTCAGAAATGCTAATTTTTGATTACGATATTCAAGATGGAAGAGAAACTATTTCAAAGCAACTTTATTTTTGTTAGGCATTCAAATTTTGTTATAGGCATAAGAAGGTCATTAAATGTGTCAAGTTTGATTGATTTTCCTTGAACAGTTTCGGAAATATTAAATAGACAACCATCTTCAGGGTCCCACCTTTAGGGACCTGTAGCTCCCTTATGAAGCGTTTCCGGACCCATGTTCATAGGAACTTTTTTTTCTTATTTTGATGAGAGGAAGCTGTCCTAGGACGTTGTCGGTGTATTTTTGGGACACCCTGTTTGTGTAGGGTCTTCGAATGAAAAACCAAACTGAACCTGACTGAAATATACTATGTAACGGGATCTAGGTACTTTATACACGTAGATTCAGGTGTACATCTTTATTGCTGATTACTGCTCAATACATGTGGCTGGGACAGAAGAGGCCGCGCGTCTCCCGACGCTCGATTATATACATGCGTTATCACTGCGCCATGCGCATTGACTATACATACACTGCATATTTCCCCCCTTAATTTCTGACAATCTCTTAGTCCTGAATAAACAATATTCATTAAATCTGCTTTCGCAGGATAGTCATATACTTAATATTACACATTAAAAATATCATCGTACAGAATATAATACATCATGTAATATTGCATTGTTTCACAATATACCATTACAGAGGCGTTACATAGACGATTTCGTTTCCTTTAGACATGTTACAATTTTCAGACAATTACAATATCACAGTAAAAGGTTTGAATTTATACATGACTATCACACACAGAAAATTTGCTGTATAAATAAAATATGCAATATGTACAATTTAAAATTACTAGCATAATATCATGATGCTCGTCCCATTCATTCAATCACATTTATAATCTTTCATCCACTTTGGCGGTTGAATGACTCGTTTTGAGGTTTTCGGCAGATGCGCCATGCGAGGTACTACAACTGCTTCACTAGTAGTTGTCGGTAGAGACTCAACACTCTCACGCGTTGGCTGGCCCCGCTCTGAGTTCTCGGGAGCACCATTATTGTCCTGTTGAATTGGACTTTCGGTTTGAACCGCGTCTTCGACTGGTGTGGTGTCGTTTTCCACCCCGATCGGTTTTTCGCTCTCCGTGTTTACTTCAAAGCTTGAAATCGGAATGCCAATCCGTCGCCGCGCACCGCTCTCTCCTCCACCGGGCTCTTCGGATGATTCTTGATTTTTCTGTTTTGTCCTTCTTCTTATCTGATTTTCATGTCGTCTACAAACTTGGCCCTGATCCAACTTGCAAAGGTACATGACTTTCCCTACTTTTCCGGTTATAACAGCTGGAACCCATTTATATGTGTTTCCCCTATACTGCTTTACCATTACCAAATCGTTTATTTCTAACCTCTTGTGATTTTTCGGAAAACTCTCCGTTTCGAAAAATTGTTGAGATTTTTTCGGCAATAAATCAAATCTAGTTGTCATTCTACGCTGAAACATTAATTCTGAAGGTGATTTTCTCGTGGTTGAGTGTGGTGTAATTCGGTAAAGAAATAGAAATCTACATAACAGAGTATTCAGATTTATACCTTTATTCACCGGATCTGTAATTGCTTTCTTCAATCTATTCTTAACGAGTTTTACAGAATTTTCAGCTAAACCATTTGATTGCGCATTGTAAGGAGCTATGGTTAAATGCTTAATGCCATTTTTCTTGAAAAAAAAACTGCATTTCCTCTGAAACTAGAGATGGTCCATTATCGCTTATGACTGTTTTAGCTAAACCAAATCTACTGAAACAATCTCTAAGCTTATCTATTGTTTCTTTGCTTGTTATTCTTTTCATGGGATATACTTCTAACCATTTAGTGTAGCTGTCGATTATAATCAAAAATTGATTTTCTGAAAGTGAGAAAAAATCTATGTGAACTGTATGGAAGGGTTGTTCTGCCTTCGGCCATGATTGAATTACCTTTGGTGTATTGCTTTGAAAAGTTAGACACTGTGGACAAGACTTGCAAATTCTTTCAATTTCGTTATCCATTTTTGGAAACCATATATGAGATCTAGCAAAGTTTTTGGTGCGGACTATACCCTCGTGTGTTGAGTGAAGCTCTTTTAAAACTACTTCCTGTAAAGATTTTGGTATGATTAATCTGTATCCGTAATAAAGACAGTCATTTACGATTTCTAGCTCGTATTGTCTAACATGAAATGGTTTCAATTCTGGTGGAATTTTATGTGGCCATGAAGTTTTCAAATAACGTTTTAAGTAGAGAGAGAAGAGGGCGACTGAATCAAGTTTCATTACATGTAATTACAGAGGAGGTAATTACAGAGGAGGTAATTAGAGAGGAGGTAATTAGACCGGTCCTACCGCTCTACAGTACACTCTTTAGGGTACGACGCCGGGTGCTATAGAGACGTGATATGGGTCAGGATCCTGAAACCGAGCTCATTAATTATTGAGGTAATTACTAGAGAGGTAATAACACCCTGAGAGTATGTGCACACCAGTTTTACCGTTGCGAGCTTGAACCCGCGGTTTACCTGGACCGTCGCTTTAGTCCTCCTCCTCCTCTTCATGCCTACCGCTGCAGGTGCAAAGCAGAACAGTGGCAGGTGCATGTGCCATCGTGTCTTCTCAGTCGAACCTCCTCCGACACCGTTTGCGCTATATTGGTAAGAGCGAGATGAAGCGCTGCCATCCTCTTAACACAGCTCGACCAAGCGCACAGCGGTGGGTCTCCTCCTCTCGCGCTCGGTATTACCTGCTCCGCATGACCCAAAACCGCCGGATCGTGTTTTATGGCTGCTTCCAATCGAACATGCGAAGGAGTCGGAAAGGTAGGTCCTTCGCAAGGTCCTGATGGTCGGAGGTCCTTGCACATATTGGGGGCATGAGCGCTGCATCTGAGAGAGAGAGAGAGAGAGAGAGAGAGAGAGAGAGAGAGAGAGAGAGAGAGAGAAAGAGAGAGAGCTATTTCGCTCCCACATCTCTGTCTATCATCCTATGCAGTGGTGGCCCGGCCAAACGCAGAGGTTTGAGAGAGAACCGTCTGCTGTGCTCTTACTTACCTACAGAGAGGCGCACAACGTTTTAAAAAAATTAGATGAGGTACCTAATTTTTCTGAGATGAGGTACCTAATTTTTCTATTTGCTCGCGCTTCGGTGTACGGTTTCATTTATCGACGCTCACAACATGGGAACGAAGGGATGCACGACGCTTTAAAAAAAAAAAAACACTGAGAGGAGATACCTAATTTTTCTATATGACCGCTACGTCGCAATGTTTTAATCATAGCAAGGAGGGAGAATATGAAATAGATAGCTCTTACTTACCTACAGAGAGGCGCACAACGTTTTAAAAAAATTAGATGAGGTACCTAATTTTTCTGAGATGAGGTACCTAATTTTTCTATTTGCTCGCGCTTCGGTGTACGGTTTCATTTATCGACGCTCACAACATGGGAACGAAGGGATGCACGGCGCTTTAAAAAAATCAATGAGAGGAGGTACCTAATTTTTCCATATGACCGCTACGTCGCAATGTTTTAATCATAGCAAGGAGGGAGAATATGAAATAGATATGGAAGCAGAGGTGAGGCGCACAGCGTTTTAAAAAAATTAGATGAGGTATCTAATTTTTCTGAGATGAGATATCTAATTTTTCTATATGCTCGCTACGTCGGAATGTATTAACCAAAACAAGTCGACATGCTCTGGACAGATGAACCGATACATAGCTAACTGTTGTACTAATCATCATGATGTTTTTGATGGTAGGGGGTAATAGATACCTCGGTACATCATCTAGCTGTGTTTTAACGGTCATTTTTACCTTCGTCACAATTCAAAAATTCAAATATTCAAATCCGGTATTGGTATGATATCCCCTGCCAGAGGGTGGAGGGTAGGGAGCGGCGGGTGGTAAACCGGGATTGTTCGATGAGGTGAGCGAAACTGCAGGTTAGATATAGCTCGTCTATGGATTGTAAACCGGCGAATTAAGGGCTTTTTCTCGCGAGAAGACCTAAGCGCCGCATGTGACAAAGCGCGCTATATCGGCTCCATCCCTGTCTATCATCCCACAGCGACATGGATATATTTGAGGCCTGTTAGATGCATAAGGTGAGGTTTCCGACCGAGGGTCTGCAGGTATAAAGTGCTATTATCATACAAAACCGATAGGTACCTGTTCTTTAAAAAATTCATGCTCTCAAAGCTCGGGGTATATTATAGAATTATGTGCCATCATAGTTTCGAGGAAAATGGTGATATGATGATGGTGTATGGAGATAATTCTACGAGCACTTTGGAAAAACCATTTAGCAACACAACGAGACGGCTTCTATACCACTTTCTAAAGCATGGGGAAGCAGTGCCACTTGGGTGAAAACTACGAGTGCACTCGCTTTTTTTATAAACCCAGCTGTGAATGAGCATAATGAACACCGTTTACCTGGAATCGCCTCCTTTCTGAAAGAATGGCTAGTCGCATCATCTATTTTTTTCCTATGGCAAAGAACTGAGTGAACCGAGAAATATTTATTTGATAGATAAAAACCTTATTTAAAATCTCCCGTCTTGTTTATCATGGTGTTACGGGTTTAAAAAAAAAAAAAAAGGGTCGTACCGGTGCGAGATTTTTGTTAAAATAAAACCCGAATCCACCTTCAAACATAACTCCCCATATATAGTGCTATGTAGTGAGAAGGGCTACCTATCCCACCGCATGCGTGTACATACTGGATGTCAAAAGTTCGCTAATGATCTGGGTGTAGGTACCCACGTGATAACCTGCCTGTCTGTTTTCATCTTGAACAAATAAATGATTCTATCTATCTATCCATCCATCTATAATATGTCTCAATAGATCAGTCGGCTGAACCATGACTAATTGAGCATGCAACATGGCTGCTGGTGTAAAATTGCGATACGTATATAGTAAGCGCTGATGTATTGTAAATGCCTAGCGAATAAAAACCAATTTACCCCGGGTCGAACAAAACAGCGCAATTTCGAGCGATGACATCATAATGAGGACCGTAGAAGAATCTCGGAGCTCGCGAAGAAATCCCAGCCATGCCACCTGTTTTGATGCAGGTAGCTACATAGTCCTGGCCATATGCAGGTATTATAGGAGAAGCTTCGGGCGCACGCTCTTTCAGACCTATTAATGGAGTTAATTATATAGTAAATATTTATGTAGAAACTTAATTGAAAGCTACTTCTTTCTTTTGCATGCCATAGTGCCATGAGTTGGAAAATATCAGCACTGAATAATTTTTTTCAACCCAGGATGCTTGCGTGAAAATAGTAGAGTATAGAGTGATAAGTATTTGCCTAAATACCCAAGTTCGCTTCAAAATAACCACATACGGAAAGAAAAGAATATGATATACGTATGAAAGCATTGATTTAAGAGAAAATCATGTATAATAAGCTGGATTATTCTCGCTACGATAATTTTAAATAATACGATGGTCGGAACACTACGCTCCAGATAGCTTACTTCGCAGGCTCTCTGATGATAAGCGTGATCGACGAGGTTGACGGTTCAAACAACATCTGCTCTCGTAATCCATCCTCGACCGCAAAGTTCGACTCGAAAAAACCCCCCATCTGAGATGGGAATGTTGGAAAAAATCCAACCAAATGACCGGAGAACCGGCATCTTCCATATCCCCCAAGTGTTAAACACGATGGATTTTATCGTACTAGCAAGAGCATAGAAATTTTCATTCACATGTTTGAAGGTATTTGCAAGCATTTCCGAGAATAATTCATCGGTTTTGACGATAAGCTAGAGGGTGAAACATGTTTTATATGTTTTATCTGATTTTCTGAATAAAATTGGATAGGATAATATTATCTAGTTTACTCGAAAGCTCAGAGATTTCCGCAAACCATATAAAAAATTTGTATTTATAATATCTCCCTGACTTGATATACAGCTCGAATTAGGTGCTGCTTCGCCTCTTTTGTGCAGGGAGTTGCCAGGGAAATTTGTCTCTAGCAACTCATTGCATGGCCAAAATCTGCAAAAATGCATGATGCTACAGTAGCTAGTACCCGCAGTGATTGCAAAAATATAAATTTTTGATTTGTCTCGCCAAATACGGTAGACGTTCCTTCGAAGTGGGTAAGGCTATCATCCGAATTGATGTGGCTCAGGAGAAGTAAAAGGGAGCCAAAAAGGATGTCTCACCTTGCATACCATGTTCTAGCATCAAGGAATGCACCATTTTTATATATTGAATGAGAGATTATAGACTTCTAACAGAGCCGGAATTGGACTCTGCCCGGACTGATTCGGGTGGGATAAAAAGTACAAGAGCTTTGGAGGGTTTCTACAGTCGAGACTATTCTTTCGCACGAGCTCACTCTATTTATTTGACATCTCTGAATTCTTTTTTCTTTTCTTTTCTTTTTTTTTTTGATAAATATGAATGTGTCCATGAGGCAGGCATTCCGCAAACCCTCACCTTATGATTCGCTATTGAGACAAGTATGGGCATCACAACCAGGCATATAGGATTGGTGATTATGACAGTGAAAGAAATATGCTCTATTCAAAAGTGTTCAATATCTTTATTTCCACGGAAATATTCACTACATCTTTAAATGGCTAGGTAGGTAGGTAAGTATTAGGTATTAGTTGATACAAATTTCCGATCAATGTCCCATTCGATCGTGAATAAAATATGGACATTTTTACGCTATTGAGGGTATCCAAAAAAAAATGTTAGTATATTACTTCAGCATCTCGGAGAATTTTTTCCAGCGATACTATTTCTCGGACGACTCCGACGTCCCCGGTGTTCCGCTGTGCACTCAATGTTACTAATCGATCTATAACGCCATTTATGTCAGTGAAATATTCACCTACTAGGGACCTCTTCGCAAATCGCCGTCGTCCCATATCATTCATAAAGGAGCCATTCCCCGCACGATCATCAATGTTCTCGAAGTCGCTCCCCGAACACCTCTTATCTTCATCCTTAGATGAAAAACAGTGCTTGTACGCATTCTGATATCCGCCACTCGGTGTAAGTCGCGCCCTTGAAGAAACTTCTTTTGTATTACTGAAGCTCTTACACCACATGTTTTGATCCTCGTCCTCAGATGAAAAACGGCGCTCATATGCATTTTTATACCCCGTACGCGGATTGATAAGCGAACTCGAAGAAAGTTCTTTGGCAGCGTTGAAATCACCAGAGCTATCGTATAACACATCGTCACTATCAGCTTTCAAGACAGAGTCCTCCGAGGATTTAGCAGTGTTCGCATATTTAGAAGCGAGACGTGATTTGACTTGATCTCCCGATGAAAAACGTGGTCTGAACACGCTAACATAATTATAGGCTTTGGACGTCCCAACCTGAGAGCTGTGAAAATCTTCTTTATTACCGGAGAACTTGGTAGTGGAGTCCTCATTTGCTCTTTCATAACCATCTGCATCCTCGTCATCATACACATCTGATGGTTCCGATATCATGCTGGCTGATGATGACAGCACTGGCGAAGGTCCCGGTTGAGGCCCTGATGATGCTAGGAGCTGTAGCGACGTATTCGAGGAAGCTTTGGTTGGATACTTCATAACCATAGTCGAATTATTCGAGCTGACGTCAAAAGTCTCGAGATTTTTACAAGAGACGGTCTCAGCCGCTTTGTCAGGATCTACCACTTGCTGCAAATTGCGTTCCCTGCAGCCTCTAAGTGAAATGTCTGGATGTCGTTTCATGAATCCTCTGCACCAATCAAAAGATGCTGCTTGTTGTTTATCCCAGCGTTGTGGATAGCTCTTGTTTAGCAGCCTAGCCTGTTCTAGAGCGAATTTACACACGTGCTTGCGTGTCACGCCATGTGGCATTTTCGATGCTGCTTTGATATAATCAGCGAGCATCAACTCCTCATCTTTTGAGAAGATTCTCCTATTCCCGATATTTGGATTATAGACATACACGCCGTTCACTTTCTTAACCCGTCGCAACAGCCGCCCCAGTGTAGATGCGGGAATACATAATGACCTAGCGATCGCTCTGCGCGAGCCACCACGTCGGACTTCGGCTACAGCCTTTTGAATTGTTTCAGAACTAATTTGATTTCTCATGTTTCTTTCAGGATCAGCAGCTTCATTCACTGAACAAAGATCGCTCGCGACTGGCTATTAATCGGAGGTGTTCGAGGTTTTATAGCTATAACCGCTATGGTGCAATGTTTCAACCATAACAAGTCGGCATGCTCTGCTAGATAATTTGACATGTGCCAGCAGCACTAGTCGACATGTTTTATCCGTAGAGACGGCATGGTCTGAGAGTCAAAGCGCTGTGCATTAACCATCAGTCGTCATGCCATATCACCTAGATCATCACGTTTTAAGCGTCGGGTCGGCATGGGCTGCTAGCAATGACGTCATGCCTTACCCAACAGCTCGTCATGCCATAATCAGCTCGTGATGTTTTAACCGACGACCATGCGGAATTAGGCAAGGTTCAGCTGGATGATCTATTGAGGTATATTATAGATGGATAGATTAATAGAATCATTTAAGCATCGGGTCGGCATGAGCTGTCAACAGTGACGTCATGCTTTAACCACCAGCGCGTCATGCCATAAGTCGGCATGAGCTGTCAACAGTGACGTCATGCTTTAACCACCACCGCGTCATGCCATAAGTCGGCATGAGCTGTCAACAGTGACGTCATGCTTTAACCACCACCGCGTCATGCCATAAGTCGGCATGAGCTGTCAACAGTGACGTCATGCTTTAACCACCACCGCGTCATGCCATAAGTCGGCATGAGCTGTCAACAGTGACGTCATGCTTTAACCACCAGCGCGTCATGCCATAAGTCGGCATGAGCTGTCAACAGTGACGTCATGCTTTAACCACCACCGCGTCATGCCATAAGTCGGCATGAGCTGTCAACAGTGACGTCATGCTTTAACCACCAGCGCGTCATGCCATAAGTCGGCATGAGCTGTCAACAGTGACGTCATGATTTAACTGGCAGCTCGTCATGCCATAATCAGCTCGTGATGTTTTAACCGACGACCATGTGGAATTAGGCATGGTTCAGCCGGCTGATCTAATGAGGCATATTATAGATGGATAGATTAATAGAATCATTTAAGCGCCGAGTCGGCATGGGCTGCTAGCGCGTCTGGGTAAATACAAAGTACTTTTTGAAAAAGGTTATACCCCCAACTGAACGACGGAGCTGTTTCGCATCAGACGAGTGAAACCGAATAGCAATCCACCTACATATCTTATTGAAGATCTAAAGGGTTCGCCGATCATGGGATGTTTTTACGAACGAGAACTACAGAAAACTAAACATCCCGAGATTTATCTAGTGGGAAAAAGTTTTGAAAAAACCGGTTCGAGGCTTTACGTTAAATATTTGGGTATGCCCGATCGAGGGTGGATTGCGAGAGCAGACGTTGTTTGAACCAGCAACCTCGTCGATCACACTTAACGTCAGAGAGCCGGTGAAATAAGCTGTCTGGAGCAAAAACGTCTCGATCACAGCCGTCATAAAACTCCATCGGCGCTATCGCCATAAGCAACGTAGCCATCATCACCAACAACGTGATAACATCACCAGCAACTCCATATCATCATAAAGCATCATCACTGTTATCGTCATATCATCGCAAGCATCATCATCTCTATCGTCATATCAACGTAAGGATCATCACCGCTATCGCCATATCATCACAAGCATCATCACCGCTAACGTCATTTCATCATAAAACAACGTCATATTATCATATTCATCACCCTCGCTATCGCCATATCATCGCAAGCATCATCACCTCTATCGTCATATCAACGTAAGGATCATCACCGGCATATCGAGATAAGCAGCTAGCATTAAAAGCAACGTAAACATCTGCATAGCATAGCCAGCACCAACGTCAAACAAAGAGAGATGCCCACCTTGTTCAGCCCCATGGCAGTCTATCGAAAAAATGTTACGGTATTATGACGAAGCCATCGTTCAAGAGACCGAATTACTATATCAAACAACTCTGAACGGATCAGCTGCAAGGATACGAGTTGGGCTTAGCATCGCCAGAGGACTCTCACCAGCAATCATCATTAGAGAGACCTGGGATCTGGTCACCCAGAGAGAGACGTAAGCCAAGTCATTGAGCGAGAGGGTATAGAGAGAGAGAAAGCTAGAGCACTAGGGTATTTGCACGTCAGGGTGTGGTGCAATTGCTTGTTACTAAACCACCCTGCGTCGAGCCTGCGTCACAGTCAAAATGCATGACATGAGCTGTCAATATTTTTGTTGAGGTTATTAAGTCGACCGTTTGATGGTTTCATCTTTCAACACAGATTTTCTCACTAAATTTAACAGAAACTCTTAAAAACTGTTTTAGGCATGTATATTGTATTCCATACATAGCAGATGCTTTCGTACACCGTATTTCAAGTACTGCTGGCATTTCGTCGAACGTAGGTTTCATCATCCAACTCATTCCCTCGAACACAAATTCCGTTGATCGTTGAATGCCGTAACCGTCGACGTGGTGACCCCATCAAGAAGATAGATTTGTAATTGCCGTAAGCGCAGTAGGTATATTATGTATTTCAGTAGGTACTGGCCCCGAACAGCTGGAAAACCCAAAAAGTACAATAATAGAAGTTCATCAATTTTGCAAGATTCTATACCTGATGGTTTCTTCGGCAAGGAAAACATCACATCTTCCCGACTCTTGTACTGCTTCACGGTGCACCTTTTTCGTTTTGGCATTTTTAGCCCGGATTTCGGCGATTTCGGCATGCAAAATAATGACAATTCAAGATTGTAAACAAATCGGGGAAATGACAAATGTCAATAGCAACCACGCCCACCCAGCTGACTATGTTTAAAATTTTGACGAGGCCAGGAAATGCCGAGACACTGACAAAGAATACCGATATATCCCTTTCATAGCTTCGTCACTCTATAGTACAGTCTCTCTAATCATCATCATATCGCATGCAAATTCGAGCCGAATATCTTTCACCATGCGGGAATGGAGTGAATTAATAGAGCTCTTGCCCTCTTCGACTGCATCAACTTCGAACGTTCCGAATGGTGATATGAAAATTTTCGAGAACTATACTCTAAAATTGGGTTCATCTGCAGGCATCGGACATCTACATAGCAGGGCCCAGACCGTCTATCTGCATGAAAATTTTCTACAACAAATTGCACGAATGAGAGATATCATTAGCTATAGATTAGAGGCTCTAGAATCAATGAATTTTAAAAAATTTTATACTGATTTATTATCAAGCTCCTTTAAAATAACGAGCGATGTATCGAACTCGAACGTTTCTATGTATAAAGTTCTCAAACAGATTTTGGCTGGTTTCAAATCTAATGAAAAAGTTTCATGCATGCTAGAGTTCCTCGAACTACACTACGACGATGTATTATCGGATTATGAACGACTGAAGACATGTATTAATTTTTGAATAAAACTCTTGAAAAAATGATTGCCTGGTTTTTTTCAACGGCTACTGCTAATTAACGCATGCCGAACTGTCTCATACCCCACAACATCTTTACAGCTAAACCATGCGATTCCAGGTAAACGGTGTTCATTATGCTCATTCACAGCTGGGTTTATAAAAAAAAAAGCGAGTGCACTCGTAGTTTTCATTCAAGTGGCACTGCTTCCCCATGCTTTAGAAAGTGGTATAGAAGCCGTCTCGTTGTGTTGCTATATGGTTTTTCCAAAGTGCTCGTAGAATTATCTCCATACACCACCATCATATCACCATTTTCCTCGAAACTATGATGGCACATAAATCTATAATATACCCCGAGCTTTGAGAGCATGAATTTTTTAAAGAACAGGTACCTATCGGTTTTGTATGATAATAGCACTTTATACCTGCAGACCCTCGGTCGGAAACCTAACCTTATGCATCTAACAGGCCTCAAATATATCCATCTCGATGTGGGATGATAGACAGGGATGGAGCCGATATAGCGCGCTTTGTCACATGCGGCGCTTAGGTCTTCTCGCGAGAAAAAGCCCTTAATTCGCCGGTTTACAATCCATAGACGAGCTATATCTAACATGCAGTTTCGCTCACCTCATCGAACAATCCCGGTTTACCACCCGCCGCTCCCTACCCTCCACCCTCTGGCAGGGGATATCATACCAATAGTGGATTTGAATATTTGAATTTTTGAATTGTGACGAAGGTAAAAATGGCCGTTAAAACACAGCTAGATGATGTACCGAGGTATCTATTACCCCCTACCATCAAAAACATCATGATGATTAGTACAACAGTTAGCTATGTATCGGTTCATCTGTCCAGAGCATGTCGACTTGTTTTGGTTAATACATTCCGACGTAGCGAGCATATAGAAAAATTAGATATCTCATCTCAGAAAAATTAGGTACCTCATCTAATTTTTTTAAAACGCTGTGCGCCTCACCTCTGCTTCCATATCTATTTCATATTCTCCCTCCTTGCTATGATTAAAACATTGCGACGTAGCGGTCATATGGAAAAATTAGGTACCTCCTCTCATTGATTTTTTTAAAGCGCCGTGCATCCCTTCGTTCCCATGTTGTGAGCGTCGATAAATGAAACCGTACACCGAAGCGCGAGCAAATAGAAAAATTAGGTACCTCATCTCAGAAAAATTAGGTACCTCATCTAATTTTTTTAAAACGTTGTGCGCCTCTCTGTAGGTAAGTAAGAGCACAGCAGACGGTTCTCTCTCAAACCTCTGCGTTTGGCCGGGCCACCACTGCATAGGATGATAGACAGAGATGTGGGAGCGAAATAGCTCTCTCTCTTTCTCTCTCTCTCTCTCTCTCTCTCTCTCTCTCTCTCAGATGCAGCGCTCATGCCCCCAATATGTGCAAGGACCTCCGACCATCAGGACCTTGCGAAGGACCTACCTTTGTGACTCCTTCGCATGTTCGATTGGAAGCAGCCATAAAACACGATCCGGCGGTTTTGGGTCATGCGGAGCAGGTAATACCGAGCGCGAGAGGAGGAGACCCACCGCTGTGCGCTTGGTCGAGCTGTGTTAAGAGGATGGCAGCGCTTCATCTCGCTCTTACCAATATAGCGCAAACGGTGTCGGAGGAGGTTCGACTGAGAAGACACGATGGCACATGCACCTGCCACTGTTCTGCTTTGCACCTGCAGCGGTAGGCATGAAGAGGAGGAGGAGGACTAAAGCGACGGTCCAGGTAAACCGCGGGTTCAAGCTCGCAACGGTAAAACTGGTGTGCACATACTCTCAGGGTGTTATTACCTCTCTAGTAATTACCTCAATAATTAATGAGCTCGGTTTCAGGATCCTGACCCATATCACGTCTCTATAGCACCCGGCGTCGTACCCTAAAGAGTGTACTGTAGAGCGGTAGGACCGGTCTAATTACCTCCTCTCTAATTACCTCCTCTGTAATTACCTCCTCTGTAATTACATGTAATGAAACTTGATTCAGTCGCCCTCTTCTCTCTCTACTGTTTTACTGCTGACAATTGTGGATCTTTTTCAGTCTGCAAAGCCAATGTACGCTTTTCTAGCGGAAACTCTACTTGCGAAAAGAAAATGTCAAGTTCTTGCTGTTCGGATTGAATTTCCCTGGACTGCCGGATCGGCAAACGCGATAGACAGTCTGCGATGACGTTGTCCTTGCCCTTTATATGAACGATGTCAAAGTCGTAACTTGCAAAAAACAAAGCATATCTCTTGATCCTATTCGCGTACATCTGGTTTATTCCCTTTTTACTCCCGAAAATGGATACCAACGCCTTTTGATCAGTCTTTAATGTGAATTTTTGCCCGTATACGTATTCGTGAAATTTTCTTACCCCGTAAAAACACGCCAAACTTTCTTTGTGTACGGTAGAATAACCTGCCTTGGCCTTTGAATACGTACGCGACGAACATGCTACGATTCTCTCTGTTTTATCAGGCATAGTGTGGGATAAAACTGCGGCGATTCCTGTTTCTGATGCGTCACACGTGATTACAATTGGCAATTTCGGATCAAAATAAGCTAAAATTCTTTCAGACAAAATTTCGGATTTGATTTTGATAGGAGCTTTCTGACATTCTTCTGACCAATCGTACTTTATACCCTTTTTCAATAAATTGTACATAGGAGCTAAAATTTGCGCTATACCTGGAATAAATCTAGAATAGTAATTTGACATGCCAATAAAAGATCTCAATTGCGTCAAATTTGTTGGTGCCGGTGCACGTGCTATAGCTTCTACTTTATCTCTATTCTTTGATATACCTTTTTCTGTCAATTGAAAACCGAGATATGACACGCTGTCCTGCACGAATTTACATTTGTCCAAATTTACAACCAAACCGGATGTCTCCAAAACTTTCAATACCTTTTTCAGATCCTCAATATGATCACCATCTTTTTTATGCCCTATTAGTATATCATCTTGAAATATATACACATTTTCCACGTCTTGAAATATCTGCTCTATGAATTTTTGAAAATAGAAACTCGCGCTTTCAATACCAAATGGCATTCGGTTCACATTGTATAACCCTTTATGTGTTGAAATTGTTACTAATTTTCGCGACTCTTTATCTAGTTCAAACTGCATATATGCATCGGACAGATCTATTTTTGAAAATTTACAATTGCCGCTAAGCTTTGCTAAAATCAATTCAATCTTTGGTAACGGATAGTATATATCGCTTAAATTCTTATTGAGGTTCTTATAATTTCCACAAATTCTAATGCTACCATTTGCCTTTACCACAGGTACTATAGGTGAGGACCACTGAGCTGTTAATGTTGGTGTTATGAAACCCTTGCGTTCCATTCTGTTCAATTCATCTTCAACCTTGTCCTTTAGAGCGAGTGGAAGCGAGTGCGGGCGACTATGTACCGGAACAGCGTCCGACCTCAGCTGGAGCGCAATTTTCACTCCTCTGAATGTTCCCAACTCCGCGTCACATACTCCAGGGAACTCAGAGCGAAGCCGTGCCTTCATCTCCTGTCCATCGAGATGACAAACTTGCGAATCTATACGGAAAACATCAAATTTAGCGATAAAGTCTCGGCCTAACAAACACACAGTTGCATTTAAGATGACATAAAATTTCAAAATTACTGCACTTCCCTCGTACAACACTCTTACCTCAACGTATCCTTCGGGAATTATTGGTTCCCCTGTATAACCTTTCAATTTCAAATCTGTGGGATATAAAACATAGTCCAATAAATACTTATCATAGAATTTTTTTGTCAAAGCGGATATACTTGAACCTGAATCTATTAACATTTTATGCTTTTCTTTACTACCGCTGATAAGGATGTCTGCAAAAAATGGCGCTGTACCACCATTCAAATTAAAAACCGTACCAATTACATTCGCATCACTCATATCATCTTCTCTGTCACTCATGCATTCATAACTCTGTACATTGTTCACTCTACCATTATTTCTGTTTTTTCTACATACATTTTTCAAGTGACCTTTTATATTACATGAGTTACATACGTAGTTTTCAAACTTACAGGTTCCACTATGATTTTTGCCGCAACATTTACACTTTTCATTGCCACCGTATCTTTTGGAATGAACGAGAGCGCCGTTCGCACTTCGCATCCAATTCTTCGTACTTTCCGGCTTTCTTCTACCATACCGTCCGTCGCCGGCTGTTGCTTTGTTGCGATGATTTTCAGCTGCTGCTTCTGCCCTGCCAAGAGCTAACATTTGTGAAGACATGCCATTATTACCTCTACTTGAGTTTTCTATTGCCAATTCTTTAGCTGCTGCGATTTTTACCAACTCATCGACTTTCTTCCCGGGTGTTTCCTCAACTAGCCTGTCCAGAACTGGTCCATTACGAAATCCTGCCACGAACTTGTCAGACAAAATACTCGGGAGATCTAGAAATTCACAATTGATTGATAAGCGTTTAATTCTTGCGTACCATGCGGTGCAAGTCTCGCTGCTCGTCTGTACTGCTCGGTAGAACTCAATCCTCTCCCGGTACTTGTTAATGTGGGGACTAAAATGTTTCTTCAATTCTTCCTTGAGCACGTCGTATGTTCGGGTTTTGGGCAGATTGGGGTGGCACAGGTCACGAAGAGTCCGGTATACTTCCACGTCAAGATGGCTGATGAGCTCCGCTACTTTCACTTTTTCTTCCGTAATCGCCTTCGCTGCGCAATACTGATCGAAAATCTCTTCATAAATGGTGAAGTCTTCTTCCGAGGTGAAAACACCGATGTCCATTTTTCTCGACGCCATGTGAAATATACTATGTAACGGGATCTAGGTACTTTATACACGTAGATTCAGGTGTACATCTTTATTGCTGATTACTGCTCAATACATGTGGCTGGGACAGAAGAGGCCGCGCGTCTCCCGACGCTCGATTATATACATGCGTTATCACTGCGCCATGCGCATTGACTATACATACACTGCACTGACGTTATCCATGTACCTATACACAACTCTCTAATTTTTAAAGAGGGGTGTCCGAAATTGAGAGCCGTTTTCGGCAATCTAGAAAAATGCTATATGTATTCAGAAAATTTTCATTCGTATTGAAGATTTCTGTCGATTATCGCCCACATACCCAATTCAACCAATCAGAACAACCGATCGAGACCCACGTGACTCGGTTCAAGCTATCGATTAATGCACACTAGGAGGTGATTAATGCACACTAGGTAATAGCACCGGATTGAAATATTTTTGAGCCCACGAATAATATGTAATTGGAACGACTGTATTTATACCTGTTTGGACTGAAATTTCAGTACTGGTGCGCTTAAAGGTTCTTCCACTTACTGAAATACAATTTTACAACCAATTAGACTTCGTTTCAGCATTGTTCCCAGCGACGAGACCCCTTCCTTGATACGCGACTGTGCACTCTCCTCTCATGCGCTGTCAACAGCTGTTAGTGACATTTAGTTTTTAGCTGCACCAGTCTACCGCCCATGTGAAACTACTGTGTTGTGAACTACCACTCATGGCAAGATAATTATTATTCAGCCAAGCAAAATTAGCTTGATCGAGTAGTGAGCTTCACAAGTGTATTCATTTAAATTAGAAAAAAGAAAAAACTAAACATTCTCTTGAAATTGATTTTTTTTTCAACAAGGCATGCTTTGCAATTGACAGTTGTACTATAGAATGATACAGTGGACCTACTATCTCTACTGGTAGTCTATTTGTGCGATAATCCGCTAAATTCAACTCGTGTTTTGTGTTTTATTCGAGTTGAATGTTCTAAATGCCTCAAACAAACTATCAATCACTCGAAAAGTAGACCCGATATTATCTTGGACAAAATCTCTCGACTTTGTCTCGGGATTTTAGTCAGATAATATCGGATCTAATATTCCCTCGTGATTGACAGTTGTTTTTGGGTTAAAACGATTTAACTGAAAAAACACTAAGCACTTGTTATATTACTATTGATTATAGCTATGTCATTGTCAGCTGTGCTTTGTCAGTCTATAAGCTTCATTTCAACATAAAAAATCTGATAAAAAAGTGTTTTTTGCATAAAATTCACGCCGATGGAAAATAGCGATCCAGAATTAGACAGGTTTCCTCTATTGTCCGAGAAAAAAAGTTTGAATAGCGCGCCATGATTTGAGTTCGAGGCGAGTCATGAAACTGACCAGAGGGCGCGACGATCTTCGTTGTTTTATGACAGTTAGGCATTTCCACATGACGTCACGAGCTCGTCAGTGTTGCCAACCTAGTTGAATTTATAACCTCAAAAAAGTGTTAGGGAACAACCCGCGTTGTTATGATTGTAAAAAAGTACTTTTTTGAGATTTTGGATACAGTAGGAAGCAAGTTTGTGCGTGATAATTTGTTACCTTTTAGATCCTCCGGATGGAAATTTTGAGAATCTTTTATTCTACCCGGGGTAGAAAACGGGGCCAGAGAGACCTCTGGGGTACATCACCGCTACAGTATCGACTAGCTCAGTTCGGAAACATTACCGAGTGTGTCAGCGTTCACGAATCACAAAGGGGCGCAGTGGCATGGCAAATTAACAACCCTGATTTAGCAGTGACAAACATTTAATTATGAAATTACTCTAAATAAGTTTACAAAGGAGTACTAAACAACTAATCAAGAATTCGACGACTTATAGGCGATGGATATAATGTTTCTAAAATGAACTTGCCCGGCGAATCGTGCGACGTCATCAGCCCAGCAATCCCAGCCTCCAGATTCACTGCTTCTCTGCCATGCTCCTCCAGGTTCGCAGCGAGTCGGCCCCTCTTGTCATGCCGTCCACCGGTAACAGGCCCGCACAGCTGTCGGGTATGTTTTGGGGAGAATTCTCCCTGGACGCCACCTTCCATGTCGCTGCTCCGGTGAGACGGTTGATTTGCCGTGAAAGGTCGGCTGCGGCATGACTTTAGGGGGCGTTCCCACTGGACCTGGAACATGACAGAAACAGTAATCGGTCACAAAAAAGGCATAAATTGCACGATGACAAGGCCAATACACAGGCAACTAAGAAAAATGAATCAGTTACATACAAGTCGCAATAACAGGTGGTATTGACTCGTCGGACAGATAACCTCAAACATTTTGACTTAATTAAACAAAATCGTGGAAACTGACATCACCGCCTGTCAATTGGCCGACACGGCTGCCAACCTGACAGACGGCAAAGTCCATCGACAGCAGACATTCCCAGTCGCACAACAACAAAAGTGAACGAGGTCTTTCGCGTTCGGCGCACGACCGCACAATCAATGCCAAACTGACACCGTGCGAGCGAGACGGATAAACTTTCAATAATACAGGCAGGCATGGTACGCAGGTAGAGAAGAGAATCAAACATGAGAAAGACAAGCTTTTCGAAATGAACTTAACTTTTCCTGTACTCGAAGTCCGGCGGGTGAGTTAGATTCCGCGGGACCCCACGAGCGAAGCTGGTAGAGTGCATTCGGTCGCCGACGGCCCGGGAGCACAGAAACATGCAGACGATAGCCCCCTTGGTCGTTGGACGACAGCAGAACAAGTAGAGGTGGACGTTGGCGCTCTTCTGCGCGGGCGAGAGCGTAGATTGAGGGTTGGGCCCCCATGGGCATCCAAGGACAGCAGAAAACAGTTGTAGGGTGGACGTTAGCGCTCTTCTGCGCCTCCAAGGCCGCAGAAATATGGACGGAAGCGCTCTTCTGCGCGGGCGAGAGCGTAGATTGAGGGTTGGGCCCCCATGGGCATCCAAGGACAGCAGAAAACAGTTGTAGGGTGGACGTTAGCGCTCTTCCCTACCTTGAGGGGGCGCGGGGTGGACTAGCGGCGCGTTCAGCACACTGACGAGATCGGTACGGGCATCCGCAGATGGACAGGGAAGCGGAGAGCGTCCCCTGATGAATCGACGAGCAGCCCCCCGCCGAAACGGCCTGTTTATAAAAATGTACCAATAAAGAACTTGCTCTCCGGACGTAAACAAGTTTGAATGAAACATACCCAAGGCGCTCCTCTTCAAAGTGGTGCACGCACCGTAAGTGTACTACTCACACATGACGTTTTTCGATACACTGGTTCGAGGCGGAAAGAACGAAATCTGGACGCGGCCGGTTTTATAGGGACGCCGTTTCTTGCCCAAAAAAACTCCGCTGTTTTTATCCTCGACGGAACATTCCATGGCCGCACAGTCCGACTGTCGCTGCCAACTCAGCGCCGAGAAAATCACCAGAACCTGACCACCCCGAGTTCAGGTCCGGGCTCAATTTTTGAAGAAGGGCCTCGCACCCTAAGCGCTCGAAAATCGAGGCCGTAACAAATTGTTCACGAAACTCTGGCGCTTCGATCAATACTGATAATTTGAGATGTGCTGCCCCAAATAGCTCAATAAACGAGAAAGTTTGGTGGAGTGCTTAAATCATTTTCGTCGAAAAAAAAACGAAATCCGTGGCTTTTTCGGAAAACTAGATTCCTGGGAGAAAAGAGCATCTCAGGAAGTATCTCAAAGTGCCAAGAAATGCGACTCAAAGACATCTGGGAAGGAGAAAATATGCCAGTTTATTATTCTGCCGATAAGGTAAAAAGCTGACTAAATTGTTAGAATACAGAATAAATGTGAAATGATTTTACAAATTATCCATTATTAAGCACCCTTCTGATTTCAGAAAGTATGGCTGTGGCGAAAACTGTGACCTGTGGCGATCGTGAAATGGGAAAATCCAGCGACCAAGGAATTCTATGTTGACCACAATGTTACCTCAAATCCTGCTTACAAGAAGAAATTTCAGGATTTTTTAAGCAATGTGTCTTGCCGCGATGGAGCCATCAACTGAAAATTCAAGATTGTCAAGTCAGGTGTACGATTTGGTCAACAGAAGATGAAGATACTAGGTATCGGAGCCGATCCCATCTGGTTCACATGTGCTTATATCACAGCAAATATTACAACTATAGTGAAGTAGAAAATGGAAACTATTGTCAATTCAAACATCTAGGCTTGTGAAAGCAATGGAGAAAGCATGACTAGAGATGTAGAGGGCTCAATGAACGTGAACGTTGGGTTGGAGTTTGGAGTGGTTGAATCTTTTTTTTGAGGAAAAAATGAGGAATTGATGGTTTTCTTGAAACGCTGGGGCTCGTGGAAGTACGAGGCATCACAGAATGTATCCCAAAGCGCCAAGAAATGGAAAGGAGGAAGGAAGGAATACACTTGAAAAAATATACGGAGGTTGTACCGATAACAACTAGGATGGGTGACTAAATTGCTGTAATACAGTTATGATGTTTGCACAAAATTATCTGTTGCTAAGCCTATCTAGTTTCAGGAAGTACCTGTGTCAAGAATTGTGGCCTTCGGCAATCTAAAAATGGGAAAATCTACGGACTGAGGAATTGCTACGTCGACCACAATTAGGAGCCTAGAATCCTCAATAGAACAATAAATATTTGTATTTTTAAGAAATGTGTCTTGACACAATCAAGTTGTAGTTGGAAATTCAATATCGTTAAATCAGGTGTGAAATTTCTGTCAAGGAGGGCCCCGGTGACTGAATACATTAGTATATTGGAAATAGAATATCTGCTGGAATTAATTCAAACAAAAACAATTTTTTCACCATGGCTAGCTTTCAGTTCCCTCTTCAACATATCAAAAGTCCTCAACTCTGGGACTGCTACAAATTAGTATACAGGGTGAAAGTTTATTATTTTTCGTTATTTCCTTTCTTTCTCAAAAAACTGATGACTGAAAAAAACGGTTTTAGGCTAGTTTGATAGGCCATAGTCTCCCAATAAACATATAAAAAATATACCACTCAGCAACTGCTGTGTATCAAGTTACAGGGTGAAAACTATTTTTCATCTTCAATTTTTTTTCTTAGTGGAACTGATCCAGATTGGATCCGGTTCCAGTTATTTTGTAAGCTTATGATGTCATACTGAACATATAAAAAGGATGCATTTCTACAACTGCTGCTTTTCAATTTACAGGGTGAAAAGTCATTTTCACGTTTCAATTTTTTTCTTGGTGAAATTGGCTCACACATCAATTTCGACTGATTCTTCGGTAAACTTGAAGTTTTAAGTCAAACATATCAAAATAATACATTTCTGCTACAGCTCTGTTTTTTTTTACAAATTTAAATGTTTGGGTATATTCGGGTATATTGCATCAAAAATTCAAAAAATCTTGGAACGCAACCAAACATTTAAATTTGTAAATAAAAATGTAGCTGTAGCAGAAATGTGTTATTTTGATATGTTTGACAAGGAACCTCATATTTACAGAAAAACTAGTCGCAATTGTTGTGTGAGTTGATTTCATCAAGAAAAAAATTTAAACGTGAAAATGACTTTTCACCCTGTAAATTGAAAATCAGCAGATGCAGAGATGTGTCCTTTTTATATGCTCAGTAAGACATTATAAGCTTGCTATAGAACTGGAATCGGCTTCAATCTAGATCAGTTCCACCAAGAAAAAAAATTGAAGATGAAAAATAGTTTTCACCCTGTAACTTGATACGCAGCAGTTGCTGGGTGGTATATTTTTTATATGTTTATTGGAAGACTATGGCCTATCAAACTAGCCTGAAACGGTTTTTTTCAGTCATTAGTTTTTCAAGAAAAAAAGAAAGTAAAGAAAAATGATAAACTTTCACCCTGTATACTGATTTGTAGCAGTCCCAGAGTTGAGGACTTTTGATATGTTGAAGAAGGGACTGTAAGCTTGCCATGGTAAAAAAATCGTTTTTGTTTGAATTAATTCCAGCAAAGCACCTATTTTTTCCTATTTCCAATATACTACATCTTCGGTGGCCGAACAGCTGTTCGAGTTAAACTTCCATGTTTTGCCTCTGTCCATATTCTACAACCGAAGTGAAGACATTCCTGCACTTTGAAAATATAAAATATGAACAAAAATTATTGTTTGTTTCTTTAATTCAGCAGTAAAAGCTGGGCCTCAAGTATTTGGGTGATTGGGAAGCACAAACCGAAGAGGTACATACCTAGCCCCACACAAGGCATATCACTCCAGCAATGCCGGGAACGTAAACCCCCAACATTCAGGTGAGGTTTGGTGGCAAAGTTCATGCCCAATTTTGTCGGAAAATATGAATTTTCACCACTACCCTGTGCAGTTAACCTAACATGTTTGGCTTGCTTTTCCACAAAAAAACACACTTTTCCACGAGAACTTTTTTTGCAGGCGCATTAAGGACATTGCTTTGAACTTGATACAAAAGTTTCAAACTCAAACTCAAAAAGGTAGCCGAGGAAAAAATTGCAGAAACTGGAAGTCTATAAGCGCTCTGTAGTTCGGTTGTTCTCGAACATTATTTGGTTCAAGTTTGGCGGGCAATTCTGGACAGTTGGCAACACTGCTGTGACGTCAATGGAAATGCCTAGTTCTCTGGTTCTATAGTGGCTTCTGTTCTGTCATTCAACGTATTGTTCCTAGATTGCTGACATCACTTTCGATTTGTTGTACGGTGTACCTCTTCATCGACCAAAATATGTAGGTTGCTAATGAACGCTATGAATCGTTCACAATTAAGTCCCGTTTCTGTGCTATTTTAGGTTAGGATTTCCCGAAATTCTTGACACGTACAGTTGTTCGCAATGTTCGCATCGGACTGAATCCGTCTTTCAACTCGCCCACCACGTCCAGAGGGATCACAGAAACGGTTATGCGGCCAAACTGTACTTTGCAATTGTCGAACCGGAACAGTTCCTTTGCATCTGCTGCGACTTCAAAAGCTACTATCAGTTCCAGTTGTACGAACATTGCAAACAAGTACATAGTCTGGGGACGACGGAAAACGGTGAAAATGGGACATTTCGCGAAGAAATTGAAAAGTATCGGTGCGATTGGTGCAAATACAAGTCGGATTCGAGTTTATCACTAGTAAAACATCACGATTTATGTGGAACCTTCAGAGATCTTGCAGTAATAGGAAACATGTCGATGCATGGTCCTAGTGGAAAAATCGACGGGTATATTTGCAATCATTGTTTGTACCGAACTTTACGAAAGTCACACTTGAAAAGGCACATGGATAGTAAACACACTCCGGATGATGAAATCAACTGGTTCCAGTGCGAACGTTGTTCGTACCGAGCCAAACAGAAGGCACATTTGGAAAGGCACACGTTGAAACATGCTGCGGATGAAGAAGTCAAGTGGTTCCAGTGCAACCATTGTTCATATCGAGCTAAACATAACTCATGTTTGAAGAGACATTTGCTAAATCATACTGCTATCGAAGACATCAACTGGTTCCAGTGCAACCATTGTTCGTACCGAGCTAAACACAACTCATCTTTAAAAACACATTTGTTAACGCACACTGCTATCGGAGACATCAACTGGTTCCAGTGCAACCATTGTTCGTACCAAGCTAAACAAAAATCACATTTGAGAAAGCACATGTTGAATAAACATGCTGCGAATGAAGATGTCAACTGGTTCCAGTGCAACAATTGTTCATATCGAGCTAAATACAACTCATCTTTGAAAAGACATTTTTTGTTGAAACACGCTGCAAATTGAGAATAAAACGACTTGTTCAAGTGTAACCAGTGTTCGTACCCAACTGAAATCATACTTATTTGAGAGTGCACCATGATAAATGAACACGCTGCAAAACGTTCGCGACGGATTTCCCGTCCACGAAAAGAAGCCCCCGTTTTAAAAATTTCCAGGGACAAGGATGCCTGCATTGAGAGATCGTCGTCAATCGGTTACGAAGTTCGGATTCGGATACTAACTTTGCTAGCACTGCACTTTCGTTTTTCGTAAATATCGCTAAACCCCTTATTGTGTCTCTTTCCCCGTGCAGGGCCCACAATCCGACATTCGTTTCGTATCAAATACGACAAGCTGTGGGCCTGCGTAAAATCGCATTATCCTTGTCTAGCATAATGGCGGTCGTCGACAGACAACAGTTCATCGATCCATCAGCACGTCTTGTTATGATCGTCTCCGATTGCAAAGCCGAAAGACGAGTTGACGGTGGCGTATTCCCAACTATAGGTACAATACGCAAGCTTCCTATACCTACAGGCAGGAAGTATGTGAAATGGTCAGTATATCACTCAATGATATATTGTCACAAATAGAAAAGGGCTGGCACTATCCCTATCCGCGATTTGAGGGTTTTGCTCGAGGTTTTTCTGTACGTTATAATGAATCTGGAGATGATTGTATCTAAACTGGTTGCGCTGTTCTTCGGATCTAATAAGGCTGCCTTCATTTTTGTCTTGAAAGTCTTGACGGCGTTCTCGGCTGCTCCGTTGCTCCGGGGGTTAAATGGAGGTGACGTGATGTGTTCAATTCCGTTCTTCTTGAAAAATTCCTCCGTTTGTGCCGCTACCAGCTGTCTGCCATTGTCGCTTACCAGTGTCCTTGGAATTCCAAACCTTGCGAAACATTCTCTCAGCTTTGTTTGTAACTCTTGAGCTGTCATTGTCTCCACTTCAAAAACTTCCGGCCATTTTGTGGAAGCGTCTGTCACTACCAGAAACATCTTTCCTCTCACAGGGCCAAGATAATCGACATGAATTCTCTCATATGGTGTTCTCGTTGATGGCCATGGTGTATCAGCTGCTTCTGGTGGGTCTTGTCGGCTTTTCAAACATGGTAGACACGATCTGCATAAGTTCTTAATCTTCTTATCCAATCCCGGCCACCACATCCAAGATCTTGCCTGTGATTTCATTCGTACCATGCCAAAATGAGGTCCATGCAATTCGTTCAATAGTCTTGAGCGTAGCTTCTCCGGTATCACAACACGATATCCCCATGAAATCACTCCTTCATCAAATGTAAGCTCTTCTCTTCGGTGGTAAAATGGTTGCAGGTTCTGATCAACAGTTGCAGGCCAACCTTTTCGTATGTGCTGAATTACTCTCTTCAAACTTGCATCATCTTTCGTTTCTTTGGCAATGGTTCTATTGTCTATCGGCCATTCCTCGGATGTTACTGCAAAATTGATGTATTTGCCTTGATTGCTATACTCCTTGGAAGCAGTTGTTACTGGCCTGGGTACTCGTGATAGACAATCTGCTACTGAGTTATTCGTTCCTTTTATGTACCTAATTACATAATTAAAGCTGGACAAATATGCTGCTCATCTCTGTAATCTATTAGCGTACATCGACGGTATACCTCTGTGTTCTCCCAGTAATGCCACTAGAGGTTTGTGGTCAGTTTTCAGAGTCCACTTGTGACCATATAGATATTGCTGGAATTTGATTACTCCATAGTAAATAGCGAGTGCTTCTCGATGTACTACCGAATAATTCCTTTCTGCTGGCATCAAAGTTCTGGATACACGTCCGATCATACGTTCTTCACCCTTCATGTCATGGCCTCAAACAATCAGCTCGTTGTTGGTTTGAACGATTTGATCAAATTATGAAACAAAGAAATTTTGGAAACTCCGAAGTTGACCGCTACTTTTACTTTTTAGATAACGGCCACATCGACAATAATATTTGGCTCCTTATATATGTCGATGATTTATTAATTTTTACACGCAGAGCGAGCACGATGACTAATTTTGAAGCCTACTTAATAAAGAACTTTGACATGGTTGATTTGAATGACATGAAATTATTCTTAGGCATCAAGATTGAACGCATAGAAAATCAAGTGTCAATCGACCAAATTTCATATTTAAAATCGGTACTAAATAAATTCAACAGGAGTGACTGCAAACGCGTACAAACTCCGCTATCATTGAAATTTTACGTAACGCTTAATTCAGATGTTCATTATGACGCACCGTGTGAAAACTTAATAGGGTGCCTCATGTACGCAATGCTATGCACACGTCCCGATATAAGTGCAGCCCTCAATATTCTGAGTAGATATCAAACGAAAATTAATGTTGAACTGTGGAGATGCTTGAAACGAATACTCAGATATATCAAGGGCTCATTCACATTGAAATTGACTTACGTGAGAAGTGATTACAATCGATTAATCACTGGATTTGTGGATGCAGACTGGGGTAGCGACAAAATGACTCGTCGAAGTACCACGGGGTACTTGTTTTAATTTTTTAACAATTGCACGGTCACTTGGAGCACAAAGAGACAAACAACTGTGGCTACCTCCTCCACAGAAGCTGTGGAATACATGGCTCTCTATGAAGGTGTACGAGAAGCTCTTTGGTTACGCTCAATTCTCAGAAGCATGAATTGGCATTTAACAAACCCCATTCTGATTGATGAAGACAATCAAAGCTGTCTTGCGATTGCCACAAATCCAACCAATCATAAAAGAACGAAGCACATCTATATCAAATATCACTTCACACGTGAGCAAATAGAGAAACAAATGATAATGCTTGAATATCTTCCGACAGAACAACAGTTGGCTGACGTCTTCACGAAGATGCTGGCACCGGTGAAGTTTTTGCCAATCCGAGCAAAACTTGGATTACGAAGTGCAGAGGCACAGAGCTGAAGACATCAACATCCATTGGTCTGATCGTGGTTTTTCGCCGGGGCTTTTCCCGATCCTTTGCAACAAATGTTGGACCAATTCTTCAAGTAGTTACCCATCTATGATTTACCCCAGGCAAAAGTAAACAAATTGCGATGTTATGCAACTGATTATGAATACATAATTTTGAAGTATTGTTGTTAAGCTAATTTTAACTCATTGTTTGAGAAGTTTTTAATTAAGGCTCCATTTTTGACGGGGCGTGTTGGATTTCTAGGAAATAAATTGTTAAATAAGTGAATGAAAAATGTATCCACATGCTAGCTTATTAGGTCTGAGGACCTATATTTTTCTTAAAGTGTATTTGTGGGTTCGACACACGTGAGAATGCAGACATCATTTAAGTATGTTGTTCCTTTCCCTCTTCGAGGCGCGCGAACTATGCTGAACGCCTTGCTTAGAATGAAATATGTAAAACACTCCTATTGCCACTGTCGGCCAGCAAAGACGTTCGATTAATAAAAGAGTTGATCATTTCTGTTAGTTATTATTGCTCAATTACACCACTCTGCTAATAGTTTTGCACAAGAAAACTACAATCAGGCATCAAATCAAGGCGTATTCAGCATCCTCACAAGCCCTGGTGCTAGAATGTGAAATGAAGTTGTTTGACATGCTTGTTTTCCAACTCTTCCTCCGAGTCTTTCTCGAACACTCGATTCAATTGTACAAGAAAACCACATTCCAGCGTTCAAACGAGGCGCATTCACCATTTTCAGACACCCTGGAGCTAGAATTTGCAATGGTGTCGCTTGACAATCTTGTTCTGTACAGAAAAATTACATTCGAAATTTAAAACGAAACGTTTTCATCAACCTAATAAATGCTGGCTTAAATACGTGAACTGGAATCGCTTGATGAGCTTGTTTTGCACAATAAAACTACAATTAAGCATCAAATCGAAGCGAATTCACCATTCTCAAAGCCGTTTTGCTAGAATGTGGGACGGAGTTGTTTGACAAGCTTGTTTTCCAACTTTTACTGGAACACTCCATCCAATTGTACAAGAAAACTACATTTCAGCGTTCAAACGAGACGCATTCACCATTTTCACACACCCTGGTGCTGCAATGGTGTCGCTTGACATTTTTGCTTTGTACAGAAAAATTACATTTGAGATTTAAAACGAACCGTTTTCATCATTCTCATGAATGCTAGCTTGAAAACGTGAACTGGAATCGCTTGATAAGCTTGTTTTGCACGATAAAACTACAATCAAGCATCAAATCAAAGCGAATTCACCATTTTCACACACCCTGGCGCTAGAATTTGCAATGGTGTCGCTTGACATTCTTGTTTTGTACAGAAAAATTACATTTGAGATTTAAAACGGATCGTTTCCACTTTTCACATGAATGCTGGCTTTAAAACGTGAACTGGAGTCGCTTGATGAGCTTGTTTTGCACAAGGAAACTACAATCACGCATTATATCAAGGCGTATTTAGCATCCTCACAAGCCCTGGTGCTTGAATGTGGAATAAAGTTGTTTGACATGCTTGTTTTCCAACTCTTTCTCAAACACTCCATTCAATTGTACAAGTAAACTACATTTCAGCGTTCAAACGAGGCGCATTCACCTTTTCCACACACCCTGTCGCTAGAATTTGCAATGGTGTCGGTTGACAATCTTATTTTGTACAGAAAAATCACTTTTGAGATTCAAAACGAAACGTTTTCACCATTCTTACGAATGCTAGCTTTGAAACGTGATTTGGAGTCGCTTGATACAATCAGGCATCAATTCAAGGCGTATTCACCATTCTCACAAGCCGTTTTGCTAGAATGTGGGATGGACTTGTTCGATAAGCTTGTTTCCCAATTTTTCCTCGATCACTACATTCAATTGTACAAGAAAACCACATTTCAGCGTTCAAGTGAGGCGCATTCACCACTTGCACACATCCCGGGGCTAGAATTTGCAATGGTGTCGCTTGACAATCTTGTTTTGTACAGAAAAATTACATTTTAGATTTTAAACGAAACGTTTCCACCATTATTACGAATGCTGGCTTTGAAACGTGATTTGGAGTCGCTTGATAAGCTTGTTTTGCACAAGAAAACTACAATCAGGCATCAATTCAAGGCGTACTCAGCATCCTCACAAGCTCTGGTGCTAAAATGTGGAATAAAGTTGTTCGATATGCTTGTTTTCCAACTCTTCTTCGAACACTCCATTCAATCTCACAAGGAAATCACATTTCAGCGTTCGAACGAGACGCATTCACCATTTTCACATATCCTGGGGCTAGAATTTGCAATGGTGTCGCTTGACAATCTTGTTTTGTACAGAAAAATCACATTCGAGATTTGAAACGTAACGTTTTCACCATTCTTACGGATGCTGGCTTTGAAACGTGATTTGGAGTCGCTTGATAAGCTTGTTTTGTACAAGAAAACTACAATCAGGCATCAATTCAAGGCGTATTTAGCATCCTCACAAGCCCTGGTGCTAGAATGTGAGATAAAGTTGTTTGACATGCTTGTTTTCCAACTCTTCCTCGAACACTCCATTCAATTGTACAAGAAAACCACATTTCAGCGTTCAAACGAGGCGCATTGACCATTTTCACACATCCTGGCGCTAGAATTTGCAATGGTGTCGCTTGACAATCTTGTTTTGTACAGAAAAATCACATTTGAGATTTAAAACGAAACGTTTTCACCATTCTTACGAATGCTGGCTTAGAAACGTGATTTGAAGTTGCTTGATAAGCTTGTTTTGCACATGAAAACTATAATCAGGCATCAATTCAGGGCGTATTTAGCATCCTCACAAGCCCTGGTGCTAGAATGTGAGATAAAGTTGTTTGACATGCTTGTCTTCCAACTCTTCCTCGAACACTCCATTCAATTGTACAAGAAAACCACATTTCAGCGTTCAAACGAAGCGCATTGACCATTTTCACACATCCTGGCGCTAGAATTTGCAATGGTGTCGCTTGACAATCTTGTTTTGTACAGAAAAATCACATTTGAAATTTAAAACGAAACGTTTTCACCATTCTTACGAATGCTGGCTTTGAAACGTGATTTGGAGTTGCTTGATAAGCTTGTTTTGCACATGAAAACTATAATCAGGCATCAATTCAAGGCGTATTTAGCATCCTCACAAGCCCTGGTGCTAGAATGTGGGATAAAGTTGTTTGACATGCTTGTCTTCCAACTCTTCCTCGAACACTCCATTCAATTGTACAAGAAAACAACATTTCAGCGTTCAAACGAGGCGCATTGACCATTTTCACACATCCTGGCGCTAGAATTTGCAATGGTGTCGCTTGACAATCTTGTTTTGTACAGAAAAATCACATTTGAAATTTAAAACGAAACGTTTTCACCATTCTTACGAATGCTGGCTTTGAAACGTGATTTGGAGTTGCTTGATAAGCTTGTTTTGCACATGAAAACTATAATCAGGCATCAATTCAAGGCGTATTTGGCATCCTCACAAGCCCTGGTGCTAGAATGTGAGATAGAGTTGTTTGACATGCTTGTTTTCCAACTCTTCCTCGAACACTCCATTCAATTGTACAAGAAAACAACATTTCAGCGTTCAAACGAAGCGCATTGACCATTTTCACACATCCTGGCGCTAGAATTTGCAATGGTGTCGCTTGACAATCTTGTTTTGTACAGAAAAATCACATTTGAAATTTAAAACGAAACGTTTTCACCATTCTTACGAATGCTGGCTTTGAAACGTGATTTGGAGTTGCTTGATAAGCTTGTTTTGCACATGAAAACTATAATCAGGCATCAATTCAAGGCGTATTTAGCATCCTCACAAGCCCTGGTGCTAGAATGTGGGATAAAGTTGTTTGACATGCTTGTCTTCCAACTCTTCCTCGAACACTCCATTCAATTGTACAAGAAAACAACATTTCAGCGTTCAAACGAGGCGCATTCACCATTTCACACATCCTGGCGCTAGAATTTGCAATGGTGTCGCTTGACAATCTTGTTTTGTACAGAAAAATCACATTTGAGATTTAAAACGGAACGTTTTCACCATTCTCACGAATGCTGGCTTTGAAACGTGATTTGGAGTTGCTTGATAAGCTTGTTTTGCACATGAAAACTACCTCTGCCTTTTGCCTGCCTTTGAAACTGCCTGATGAAAACTGCCTTTTTTGCACAAGAAAACTACAATCAGGCATCAATTCAAGGCGTATTTAGCATCCTCACAAGCCCTATTGCTAGAATGTGGGATAAAGTTGTTTGACATGCTTGTCTTCCAACTCTTCCTCGAACACTCCATTCAATTGTTCAAGAAAACCACATTTCAGCGTTCAAACAAGGCGCATTCACCATTTCACACATCCTGGCGCTAGAATTTGCAATGGTGTCGCTTGACAATCTTGTTTTGTACAGAAGAATCACATTTGAGATTTCAAACGGAACGTTTCCACCATTCTTACGGATGCTGGCTTTGAAACGTGATTTGGAGTTGCTTGATAAGCTTGTTTTGCACATGAAAACTACAATCAGGCATCAATTCAAGGCGTATTTAGCATCTTCACGAGCCCTGGTGCCAGAATGTGAGATAAAGTTGTTTGACATGCTTGTTTTCCAACTCTTCCTCGAACACTCCATTCAATTGTACAAGAAAACAACATTTCAGCGTTCAAACGAAGCGCATTGACCATTTTCACACATCCTGGCGCTAGAATTTGCAATGGTGTCGCTTGACAATCTTGTTTTGTACAGAAAAATCACATTTGAAATTTAAAACGAAACGTTTTCACCATTCTTACGAATGCTGGCTTTGAAACGTGATTTGGAGTTGCTTGATAAGCTTGTTTTGCACATGAAAACTATAATCAGGCATCAATTCAAGGCGTATTTAGCATCCTCACAAGCCCTGGTGCTAGAATGTGGGATAAAGTTGTTTGACATGCTTGTCTTCCAACTCTTCCTCGAACAC